>CM022298.1:179269050-180469050 GCA_011799875.1 Thinopyrum elongatum | reverse complement strand
GATCTGCAACTAGGGGGTCCCAACGGGGTTCATCTTGCTCTTGGGCGGTTAAGACACAAGAATAGAGCACGAGGCTCTGATACCAATTGAAAGGATCTAGCTGGACCTAGAAGGGGGGGTGAATAGATACAATTACTAATTTTAATTGTTACTTAGCAATTTTAGGCAATAATGCAGAATATGAAAGTGAGCCTAACAATTGCAAAGGTGATAATAAGCTAAGTAAGATGAGTAAGTGTAATAAGTAATTAGATGGGCAAGCCTAATAAGAAACAAGGAAACACAAGGAGACAAGTACCACAAGTAGGGAGCTAGGGTTAGGGATAGCCGCAACTCCGAGAGACGAGGATGTATGCTATTGTTCACTTCCTCGGAGGGAAGCTACGTCACCGTTTAGAGAGGTGGATGTTACCATGAAGGTACACCAATGCCACGAAGGCTCACCCTATTCTCTCCTTGAGACAACACCATGAAGGCGTTTCTCAACCACTAGTGGTAGACCTTGGGGTTGTCTCCAAACCTTCACAAACTTTTCGGGGGTAATCACAATGAATGATTCCTTGCCGGAGCACTCCTATCACCTAGGAGTCTCCAACCTCCAAGAGCAACAAGGTGCACCACGTAAACAAGGGGGGATCAACTTTCGCTTTAGTGAATGTGTAGATCAAGCACTTATCCTTTGCCTCTCAAAAGATCAAGAGCTTTGGTGGGCTAAGGAGGGAGATCTCCAAGAAATCGAGGTCTGAAAATGGAGGAGAGAGAAATGGAGTCGTCAAATTCTTTGTGGGGAAGAATAATACTATTTATCGGTGGGGACTGAATCCAACCATTGGGGGCAGTTTCTGGGTGGCCCGGAAGTTTCGGCCAACGGAAGTTTCGGGCCAAGTTCCGGGCTACATTGAAAGTTTGCACAGGATTGAATCCTCTCTAGGGACCCCACAAGCTGCCGGACCTAGCACAGGAAGTTCTGTGACCCAGAAATTTCGGCTAGCCCGGAAGTTTCGGGGGCTAGGCATTCCGGGTGATGTTTTGGGTAGGTTTCGGGATACATAGAGAGTTTGCACAATTGTGCACCATCTCTAGGTACTGAGGGAGCTATCCGGACCCGCCCCGGAAGTTCTGGTGCCCGGAAGTTTCGGCTTTCCCGGAAGTTCCGTCCTATACAGAAACTTTCCTGTGATTGTATTGCATATCTCTCCTCTGGAATAATCTGAGATTTTGTTGTGTTGTAAACATGTGTACGTGTAGTTGATTCCTAGGTATTTTTATGATACACCCCCTCTTAATAGTGTGGTTGCCCTATCGAATCAGTAAACATCAAAGAAATGAATATCGCAACACAGCCTTTTCCTTTGTTTTTGAGCAGAGGGGGAAACCTAACCATCCATGCATCCTTTTCGATTTTCTAGCACTGTTGACACTAGAGCATGTGGTTAGAGACACACATATATGTTGTCATAGATGTCAAAAACATTAAGGGCTCAAATGAACTTTCACCGTTAACATGCCAAAAGTTACACAGACATGGAATAGGCCCAACTCTTTAACGGGCCGCTAAAAGGCCGAAAAATAGACCTGACAAAAAACGGCCCAATTCCAGGATGGGCCGTTAACAGGCCGAGAACACACCAGGCCGTAATTGGTCGCATATACAGAGCAGACTATTAATGGGCTGAAAGTGCCGATGGGCCGCAATGATGTCGAATGTACGACGGGCCGGTGATGGGCTGATTTGATACCCTTCTTATGGGCCGTGGCTATAAATGGGCCATGTGCAAGCAGGCCGTAATTGCGCCGGCCTTTTTAACCTAAATGGGCCACATGTCACTATTTCATAGGCGTGTCTTGTCCATTGGATGGATGTCATCTGTCACAACGCCGAGCTGACACATGGATCCGTTGGTGAATGAGAATTTTACACGTGGAAAATCGCCATTGGTCCGGGCTATTAACGGGTTATCGAGTCCAAAACTGGACCCGGTAGCTTAACGGCGACCTATTACGGTGGATGCCACATGTCGGTTACCCTTGATGAAAACACTTCCCTGACGTGCCATTTATCATCATGGAAGTGGACACTTCCGTGATGATAATTTGAGTATTGTGATGGAACACTTCTATGACAACACATGAATGACTATCTTGATTCTGTCATAAAATTGTCATGGATGTACATGCATGACAGAAAATGTGACCTACTGCGGCAAACACGTATTGTCACAGAAGTGGTTTTTTGTAGTGTCCAATTGCTCCTATAATTCTCGATAGACCTTTTCTAAGGACTATAAAAGCTGTGATAAATGTGTTTGAGGGGAATGTAAGATTTGACTTACCTGCAAAAGATCCTTTTGTGAGACATTTCCCCAGGAAAAAGAAAATGAAGACCTACACCGGAAATGACATTGTTGGCAATGCTCGAAGCTATGGTCTCGGTGTATTTGCACCTACATGATCTTCACTACGGTCAAGCTATCCGACCGAAAACAAGAGCTTCGTGGGAGGCAACCCACGCGAATAAGGTAGAAAAGTGCTACTTGTGATAGGCGTTGTGAATTCCCCAAAGAGGAAGGGTAGTGTAGTATAGTAGCAGATAGTATTTCCCTCAGCTAAGAACCAAGGTTTATCGAAACAGTAGGAAACACCATACAAACAAGGTAAGCGGTATCTGCACACACAGACAAAGCAAATGCTTGCACCCAAGGAAGGCAAGAGGGTTGTCAATCCCCTTGTTCTGACCAATTGCAAGGATTAAATCTGGTAGTGGTAGATAGATATAATAATTAAATAAAAAGGGAATAATTTGCAGCAAGTATTTTTAGGGTTTAAGTAAATATGAAGAGGACCCGTGGGCCATAGTTTCACTAGAGGCATATCTCTCATGAGAATAGTAACGGTGGATAAACCAGTTACTGTTGGGCAATGGATAGAATAGCATATAGTTATGATGATTCTTCATGGCATTACGTCCATGATAAGTAGACCGAAAATGAGCCATGACTTTTGCACATCCTCCTCCCGTGACCACATCTGCCATGACCGCGAGCGGGAACGCGTTGTGGGAGAGCCTCTCGATGGAGCAGAAGCTCGAGGTGGTCGCTGATATGTCTCCAACGTATATGTAATTTTTGATTTTTGTGCTATTATATTATCAGTTTTATATGCTTTATATGCAATTTTATATTATTTTTATGGACTAAACTATTAACCAGTGCAAGTGTCAGTTCTTTTTTTTGCATCTTTTTTGTTTCGTAGAAAAACCATACCAACCAAAGTCCAAACATGATGAAACTTTACAGGAGGGGTCGAGGCACATATTTGTATTGTTGCTACTAAGGATAAAACGACGGGGTTTGGTCATATTAATTGGTCTTACTTTCTCTACATTATGTCATCTTGCTTAATGCGTTACTTTGTGTGTCATGAACTTAATACTTTGAGATGCATGCTGGATAGCGGTCTTGGGGTGCAGTAATAGTAGTAGACGTCAGTAAGTTTAACGGTCTACTTGTCATGGACATAATGCCTATGTATGGATTATGCCTTGGATAATCATCATAACTATGGACAATTCTATCAATTGCCCAGCAGTAATTTGTTTACCCACCGATGTTATGCTTATGAGATAGATGACTCTAGTGAACCTACGGCCCCTGGGTCCATTCTTAGTTATTATCAAGAAATCCTACAATTACCTTGTTGATTTATTTTATTTGTTGCCTATCACTAGCAGATTTGCACGACAAAAAAACACTTTCGTGATGATACGTCTTTGTCACAATAGGTCACGTTTTCTGTCATGCATGTACATCTATGATGATTTTATGACAGAATCAAGATAGTCATACTTGTGCTGTCGTAGAAGTGTTCCATGACAATACTGAAATTATCATCACGGGAGTGTCCACTTCCATGACGATAAATGTCGCATCATGGAAGTGTTTTCGTCAAGGGTGACCGACACGTGACATCCACCAAAACGGGTCGCCGCTAAGGTATCGGGTCCGGTTTTGGATCCAATAACCCATTAACAGCCAAGACCAATGGCGATTTTCCACGTGTAAAATTCTCATTGGTCGAAGGAACCACTTGTCGGCTCTGCGTTGGGACAGATGTCAACCATACAATGGACAGGAGTCGACAATGAAATGTCGACACATGGAAGGGCCCGATAGAGGCCCATATAGGTTAAAAAGCTGGCCCAGCAAAAGGCTCACAAGATTTCGCCAGATACTAATGGGTCGGCCCATTAACAGCTGATACGTCTCCATCATATCTACTTTTCCCAACGCTTTTGCTCTTGTTTTGGACTCTATTTTGCATGATTTGAATGAAACTAACCCGGAGTGACGATGTTTTCAGCAGAACTACCATGGTGTTGTTTTTATGCAGAAATAAAAGTTCTTGGAGTCAGACAGAACTTTTTGGAGAATTATTTTGGAATATATCAAAAATACTGGAACCAAGACCCACTGGAGGGGGGCCCAAGCTGCCCACTAGGCACCAGGGTGCGCCACCCCCCTCTGGCGTGCCCTGGTGGGTAGTGGGGCCCACGAGCCTCCTCCAACCCTATTCTGGATACTATAAATTCACATTTTCAGAGAAAAATAGAGGAGGAAGTTTCATCGCGTTTCACGATACGGAGCCGCCGCCACCACCTGTTGTTCATCGGGAGGGCAGATCTAGAGTCTGTTCTGTGCTCCGGAGAGGGGGATTCATCGCCATCATCATCACCAACTATCCTCCATCACCAATTTCATGATGCTCACCATCGGGAGTGAGTAATCCCTTCATAGGATTGCTGGACGGTGGTGGGTTGGATGAGATTCATCATGTAATTGAGTTAGTTTTGTTAGGGCTTGATCCCTAGTATCCACTATGTTCCGAGATTGATGTTGCTATGACTTTGCTATGCTTAATGCTTGTCACTAGGGCCTGAGTGCCATGATTTCAGATCTGAACCGTTTATGTTTTCACCATTATATCTATGTTCTTGATCCGATCTTGCAAGTTATATGCACCTGCTACGTGTTATGATCCGTAAACCCCAAGGTGACAGAAAATTGGGATACTTTCCGGTGATGACTGTAGTTTGAGGAGTTCATGTATTCACTATGTGTTAATGCTTTGTTCCTGTTCTCTATTAAAAGGAGGCCTTAATATCCCTTAGTTTCCTTATGGACCCCGCTACCATGGGAGGGTAGGACAAAAGATGTCATGCAAGTTCCTTTCCATAAGCACGTATGACTATTTACGGATTACATGCCTACAATACATTGATGAACTGGAGCTAGTTCTGTGTCACCCTAGGTTATGACTGTTATATGATGAATATCATCCAACGAAATCACCAATCCAATGCCTATGAGTTTTTCACATATTTTTCTTGCTGCTTTACTATTATTATTGCTACTGTTACAACTGCTACAAAATTATCACTACTACTGTTACTGTTACCGTTAGTATTGCTATCACTATTAAACTATCATATTACTGTGCTACTGATCACTTTGCTGCAGATATTTAATCTCCAGGTGTGGTTGAATTGATAACTCAACTGCTAATACTTACAAATATTCTTTGGCTCCCCTTGTGTCGAATCAATATATTTGGGTTGAATACTCTACCCTCGAAAACTGTTGCGATCCCCTATACTTGTGGGCTATCAAGAACAGCCTACCATTTTCTGGGCCAAATTAGGGGCCATATCAGATACGGCTTGTTAAAAGCCGGCCTTATTATGGGACAAACTACAGCCATATCAGATTCGGCCCGTTAACAGCCTACAATAGTTTGGGACAAATTACAGCCCATATCAGTTCTGGTCCGTTAACTGCCTATCATATTTTGGGCCCAATTATGGCCCATAACATATACGGCCCATTAACAGCCACTGTGTCTTTGGGCCCATTGAGGGTTCGATTTACTATTCGGCATCTTAATGGCCCGTTTAACAGTTCGGCCCGATATTAATTTCAGCCTGTTAGCGGCCCTATGTACATATGGGCCGCTGTCGGCTCGTTTTCACTTTCATTCATTTAGCGACCCGAGCTGCATCTGGGCCTAATTCTGGTCCGTAGTGACTTTCGGCCTCTTAATGACCCGTAGTCTTCGTGGATACATTTTAGCCCAACCTTCCTATCGGCCCGTTAAAGGCCCTTGATAGTGTTGGGCCTAATTTTGGCCCGCTATGCATCCGGCCTGCTTCCAGCCCGTCATGTGATTGGACCAACCAAGGCCCAACTACATTTTGTCATCTTAATGCCCCTTCATATCATTAGGCCAATCATGGGCCAATGTATATTTCAGCCTGGTGTCTGATATGTCTCTAACGTATCTATAATTTTTTATTGTTCCATGCTATTATAGTATCAATATTGGATGTTTTATATACACTTACAAGCAATTATATATAATTTTTTGGGACTAACCTATTAACTTAGTGCCCCGTGCCAGTTGCTGTTTTTTGCTTGTTTTTGGTTTTTCAGAATATCAGTGCCAAATGAAGTCCAAATGCCATGAAACTTTTTGGAGATTTTTTTTCTGGCAACAAGAGACCCTGGAAGCTTCGGGAGGGGACGAGAAGATGGAGCAGTAGCCCACAATGCACCAGGGCATGCCCTGGTAGCTTGTGGGGCCCACGTAGCTTTGTTTGACCTAACTCTACCTCTATAAATTCTCTAAAATTGGGAAACCAACACATGAGTCCACGAAATACTTTTTCCGCCGCCGCGAGCCTCTGTTCTCGAGAGATCCCATCTGGGGACCTTTTCCGGTACTCCGCCGGAGGGGGAATCAATCATGGAGGGGCTCTACATCAACCTTGCTACCCTTCCGATGATGCGTGAGTAGTTTGCCACAGACCTACGGGTCCATAGTTAGTGGCTAGATGGCTTCTTCTCTCTTTTTGATCTTCAATACAATGTCCTGCTTGATGTTCTTGGAGTTCTATCTGATGTAGTCACTTTTTGAGGTGTGTTTATTGGGATCCGATGAATTGTGAGTTCATGATCAGATCTATCCCTGAATATTATTTGAGTTTTCTCTGAACTCTTTTATGCATGATTATTGTAGCTTCGTATTTCTTCTTCAATCTATTGATTTGGTTTGGCCAACTAGATTGATTTATCTTGCAATTGGAAGAGGTGCTTTGTAATGGGTTCGATCTTGCGGTGCTCAATCCCAGTGACCAAAGGGGACATGCCACGTATGTATCATTGCTATTAAGGGTAAAAAGATGGGGTTTATTCATACGTGAGTTTATCTTGTCTACATCATGTCATCTTGATTAAGGCGTTACCCTGTTCTTTATGAACTTAATACTCTAGATGCATGCTAGATAGCGGTCGATGGGTGGAGTAATAGTAGTACATGCAAAATCGTTTTGGTCTACTTGTCTCGGATGTGATGCCTATATACATGATCATTGCCTTGGATATTGTCATAATTATTTGCTTTTCTGTCAATTGCCCAACAGTAATTTGTCTACCCACTGTATGCTATTTTCAAGAGAGAAGCCTCTAGTGAAAACTATGGCCACTGGGTCTATCTTTTATCATATATAAAAATAATAAAAATACCTTGCTGCATTTTTAATTATTTTATTTTATTTTCTATTTTTGTCCGATCTATCTATCAAATAATATACAATTTAATCTTGCTCATAATCATCAAGGGATTGACAACCCCTTGTTCGCGTTGGGTTGCAAGGATTTGTCGTTTCTGTGCAGGTGTTGCTAACGAGGTGTTGCTTGGTTCTCCCACTGGATTGATAACCTTGGTTCTTAACTAAGGGAAATACTTATGTCTACTGTACTTCATCATCCCCTCCTCTTCGGGGGAATCCCAACGCAGCTCACAAGTAGCAGGAAGAATTTCTGGTGCCGTTGCCGGGGAGACATCATCAACATCTATCAAGTACCTACGCATAAACTTTCATCTCCTTGCATTTATTTTATTTGCCTTTGCCTCTCGTTTTCATCCCCCACACTTCTATTTTTTTTACAAAAATTACAAAAATAATTTCCGTTTGCCTTTTTGCTTGTTTGCTTGCTTTTATTGCCTTCATGTCAACACCCAAAAAATAAAAAAATAAACAAGGAAATTAAAGACATATGGATCCTCATGCACTTGCTAATCTTTTCAAAAGATCTAATTATTTTGAACCAATTGCTAGTGAGTTGAGTGCACTTGATTATCTCTATGAAGTTTTGCTTGAAAATCATGAATCTGAAAATTGTGATGAAGTGTTGAAAGAAGAAAATTTTAAAGTGATTCATGATAGTTCCTTGAATGAAAAGCATGGTTGCAATGATGTTATTATAAATTCTATTAATGTCAATTGTGTTATGATATGCAAAACTACAAGTTTGGTGATGATGATTTTGCTATGTCCATTACTTATTGCAATGACCATGATTGGGGTGATAATGCTTCTTATGATCTTGAAAATTTATTAGAGCCTCATGATGAATATGTTATTGATAATAATGTTTGCAATAATATTGAGAGTGGGTTTGGAAGAGTGTCAACTTTAGGTAAAAAGAATCCCACATACTTGGAGAGTGTTCAATCTTACATTTTATTTGACAAAAGTGGGTTTGGAGAGGACATGACTTCAACCCACGAAGGGTAACGGCTGTGCGAGTCCACGAAGGGCTCCACCCACAAAGGGTCCACGAAGAAGCAACCTTGTCTATCCCACCATGACCATCACCCAAGAAGGACTTACCTCACTAGGGTAGATCTTCACGAAGTAGGCGATCTCCTTGCCCTTACAAACTTCTTGGTTCAACTTCACAACATGTCGGAGGCTCCCAAGCGACACCTAACCAATCTAGTAGACACCACTCTCCAAAACATAATAGATGGTGTGTTGATGATGAACTCCTTGCTCTTGTTCTTCAAATGATAGTCTTCCCAACACTCAACTCTCTCACATAGATTTGGCTATGGTGGAAGAAGGATTTGAGTGGAAAGCAACTTGGGGAAGGCTAGAAATCAAGGTTCAAATGGTTGGAACGGAATCTCATGATCTCAACACATGAGTAGGTGGTTCTCTCTCAGAAAATGAATGATGGGAGTGTAGGCACATTATGATGGCTCTCTCCACAAATGAAGAGGGGGTGGAGGGGTATATATAGCCTCCACACAAAATCCAACTGTTACACACTTTTGACACATCTCGGTGGCGCTGATATGTAAACTCGGTGGCACCGATCTGTTCAAAAATATGAATGTTAGGAATCTCTGTGGGACCGACTGGAACAACTCGGTGGGACCGATGTGCTAGGGCTTAGGGCAAACTTCATCTCGGTGGTGCCGATTGCATCAACTCGGTGAGACCAAAGTGAAGCAATAAGCAATAGGGAATCTGTCAAGCAAACTCAGTGAGACCGATTGCAACATGTCGGTGAGACCGAAATAATTACAACAAGTCACATGGAATTTGCAAGGCCATCTCAGTGAGACCGAGATCCGTATCGGTGTGACCGAACTGTTAGGGTTTCTGGCAATGGCTATGTCAAATGAACTCGGTGGGTCCGGGTAGAAAGAATCGGTGAGGCCGAGTTGGTATTTGGGCTTTGGACATATTTGGATGGAGAAAGTGGCTGAGAGTTTTGGACCAATATCACTGAGCATTTGAGCAAGTAGACCATTAAGCAACACCTCATCCCCTTTTAATAGTATTGGCTTTCCTATGGACTCAATGTGATCTTGGATCACTAAAATATAAATGAAGAGTCTTGAGCTTTTGCCAATCTTTGTCCTTAGCATTTTGAGGGGTCCACATCTCTAGTCCATGCCATGCCAATCATTGAACATCCTGAAATATTTATCTTGAATGGATATTAGTTCAATGAGCTATATGTTGTTAGGAATTACCAAAACCACCCAGAGATTAGTTGCACTTTCAATCTCCCCCTTTTTGGTAATTGATGACAACATATAGATCAAAGCTTTGACAAATGATTAAATGAATGAAATACATCGTCGCTTTGAGAAGTATGTGATAAGCAAGAGCTCCCCCTAAATTTGTGCATTATTTAAAATTTGCGATTGAATGCAAATGCACAATCAATTAGGATTATGGGCCACTCTTCCATGTCACATACATCTTGGTGGAGCGCACAAAATGATAAGAATGAAATAACATGCACGCATCACCAAGGACATAAGTGAATGATCATAGATAAATGATCGAGAGGATAAGCATTAAGCACACATTAAGCGTAGTATGATCAACCACACAACTAAACATATTATCTCATGAGCATAAAGTAAACAATTAGCACGGATCAACCACACAAGTAGCAAAAACACGAATAGAAACCAAGTAGCAAGAGGCAAGACACTCTCTCTCGAAGCCTATGATCTATACAATTTTCTCCCCCTTTGGCAACAAGTTACCAAAAAGCTTGAAAATGGTATAGTGCTAATCATCTCTCAAAGCACGATCCTCTAGAGCTCCTGGTGGGGTCTTCTGGCTGGTTGCTCCTGTGTGCGTAGATGGCGTTGAGATAGCTGTGTCTGCAAATGCCTCTGCTGAAGTCTGCTGAGATGGTGGTGTAGACATTGGAGGTGGCACAGTAGCAGTGGCGGCAGGTGCAGGAAGAGTGGTCCTTGTGTCTGCAACTGGCACACCTGACGATCTGGTTGCCCTAGGTACAGACTAAAACATGTCAGTAGTTGGCGTGTCATCTCCTTCCTCGGCATCATCTCTCAGCTTCTCCACAATAGACTGGATCTCTGTGACCTTGACACCTAAATTGTAGATCTTGTCCTCCACTATCCGCTCTAAGCTCTCCTGGTTCTTGGCTAAGTTGGCCAGACTTCGCTCAATCCTCAGTGTTGCTTCCAGCAGATATGTCATTTGGTCTTGCTTGGATTTGAGATTGGCTATTGCGGCAGTTGGTGCAGAAGCCTCCTTTGATGCCTTTGCTGCTGCTGCTGCTGCCTGAGCCTTCTCTTGTGACTCAACTGATGTAGGGTCTGAAGGGTCCATCACCACTACATTATCCTCGAACTCTGTCAAAAGAGGGAGGTGCTCACTATGTAGTAGATATGTGTATGTACCAACCTTGGAGTTGATAAGCATCTGGATGTGTGGGTCATATCCACAAGACCTCTTCTGGTCAACAGCAGTCCTCTTGATTGTCTCTACAATCAAACTCATCACCTTGAACTTCTGTGGAACATCAAACAAATGTAGCAAGTTGATGGAGTGGCCACGGATCATCCTCTCATCTCCAGACTTAGGCAATAGAGTGTGCCTTAGAATGGTGTTTGTGGTGGCCAAACCTGCTTGCAAATGATATATTGAACCAAGTTTGTGTCCCTCAAGATCCTTTGGAGCAATCTCCTTGTACATGTTTGGCATTGTGTTGTGGTCCATCCGGGGCTTCCCATAAACATCAATATCATTTTCTCCTTCTTCTAGGGCATTAATGAGAGTAGCCCACTCAGAGATCGATGACTGGTAATGGTGTCCCTTAGTCATCCATACAATTCTACCATCTGGATAGAAGTGTGATGTGGAGTAGAACTGCATAATCATCTCCTCATTCCATTTTGTAAGCTTTTGTCCAACAAAAGCATCAACACCTGCACTCTTGAAATTCTCATGAACATGGGGGAAGTAGTCTTCATTTGTGTCTATGTACTTCCAGTCCACCCACTTCATGTTGCAGACAATAGGCTTCTTATCAAGCAAAACTGTCTCATAGAAGTCTTGTTGTTCACGTGTGTGAAAATGATAGTCACAAGCTGTCCTTCTCCTGACTGAATATGGATCCTCTTTTCTCCACTCTCTCAGTCCTTGTCCTTCCTGAGCTTCATGTTTTCAGCAACTGGGTGTGCATTGTCATGGTTGGGAATCTTGGGCTTGAGCTTCTAGAGCACTAGTGACTCTTCATCATCCTGAACCTGTGGCACTGGGGCCTTGTTCTTCTCAGCAGCTAGAATGTTTCTAGTTGACCTCTTGGGTGCAGAAACTTTAGGCTTAGACTTGGGCTTGGAAGGAGCAGCAGCTGATTTCATGGCATATGCCATCAACTTTTGTGTCTTAGCTGGAGGTGCTTCAGCTTGCTCCTCCTCTTCTTCTTCTTCATCATCATGTTTTCTCATGGAAGGTTTTCCAAGAACTATAGCAGTTGTTGTTCTAGCCCTCTTCTTCTTCTTGCTAGGATTAGCTTCTTCATCACTTGATGCTTCAAGAGTGAATTGCATGGTTTCTTGTGGAGCTGTAGATTTTCTGGGCTTTGACATAGGAACTCTCCTAATAGCTTGCTTTTGCTTTGCAACTAGCTTGGTGGTAGTTGCAGAGCCATACTCTTTCCTTAGAGCTTTCTTCCTCTTGAAAGTGGCCTCATCTGCAACAAAATCATCATCCTCACTATTTGAGGTTTTCTTCTTCCTTGTTCTGTTGGCAGCCTTTGGCAAGTTGCTTGGTGTGCTCCTGCTGCCCTCATCATAACTATCAATAGGACTTGAGCCCTCACTGAGATTAACCTCTTGCTCTAAATGATTCTGACTGGCACTGGCAATAGACATCTTGCAAAGCTGAACCCTAACTTGGTGATGATCCTCTACGGCGGCAATGGCGGTGTTGATTCCGTTGACGGCAGCGAATTCCTGCGACGACGACGCACAGGAGACGGATGCGAAGATCCGGAGACCAAGGGGGTGGCAGCATTGGGGCGCGGGCACGAGTTGTTTGAAGAAATTTTCAACCGTACGGGCCGCTGGACTATATACCCATCTGCTGTCTGTGGCGCCGAGTGGAATGAATCGGTGACACTGAGTTGTGAAACTGCGTGCAGTTACAGCAAATCGGTGGGACCGAGTCGGTCTAATCGGTAGCACCGAGTTTAAAACCTAGATCAATCTAATGCCTTCGGTGTGACCGAGTTGGAGTGAATTGGTCTGACCGAAGCACACTAGAAGGTTTTGGAATGCAGCCCTTGACGGATCGGTGGCTCCGAGTGCTCCTCACCCGGAGGGTCCGAAATGAGCTTGTTCATTTTTTGTGATGTAGCATGAATAGAGGTTGAGACAAGAAGAGCATAGATAGCTAGAGAAAGTTCTTAGGTATTCTTGTACATCCATTTGGCCAATAAAAACTGAAACAACCAAAACAACAAATGGATGTCCTCAAATGGGAAAAATGCAAACCAACATGCTCACACAATAAAATGTCAAATGATATATGTGTCAAACATGCACAAACAGTTCTAGCATCTATTAAGCAATTGGCGATGACTAGGTCATCTATATATGAGTATATTGACTTAGGAGTCAAATGAGAACATTTGATCATAGGTCATACTCATCGTTTAAGCACAAGTGGGGTTACCACTTTCACATAAAGCATTAATGTGTTCACACCATTAGAGTTGCTTTAGCTCAATTTTTAGAGCAAAGCTCCCCCTAGATGTGATATCCCCCCAAAGAGGGATCAACTAACCTTGGGTTTTGTCGATGATGACTTCATGTAGATAGTGAAGATGTGGATGCTCAATGTTGATGTAGATCATTTGGAGCATTCCTTTGTAGTGTTGCACTTTCAATACCTACATGGGTTAGTCCCACAAGGAACATACAAGGATATCCATAGACATAGAGTGAATTGCACAAATGATGATGTCCATGAAAGCATTTGGTTACCTTGTCCCTTGTCTTACCAACAAGAGGGTTTGTGACTCCTTGAACTAGTGCATGATATGGAAGTTGTTTGCACAAGTCCTTGCCAATATGAATATGAGTGAAGTATGTTGGCGGAATCACCCTCAAGAACACTCTAGTTCTTCTTCTTTGGAACCCACATCAATTTGATGCGAATCCTTGGAGTTGTAGTTGAACTTGATGAAGTAGAGCTTGACGTAGTCTTGGGAACCCACTTGACCATGGCCTTTGGAGCTTCTTCAAATGAGTCAATTTCCTCTTGAAGCTTGTCCTTGCCTTTAAGCTTGTTGTCTTATGGTGGAAGATCACCTTGTGCTTGTGTTCCCTCAAAAGAAGTGGGGTCATACTACTCTTGTTGAGGAACAAACTTCGTCTTGGGGTATTGATCTTCTTCCCATTCAACTCCATTGGCATTGAACTTCCATTCAAAACGAACACCTTGATTCTTCCGGTGCCTTCCTTGCTTGCATACAATTTCCTCAAATTGCTTACTTCCGGCAAGGCTCTTGTAAACACCTTTCTCTATAATTCCCTTCAATAAGCTATTTTCTTGCTCAAGTGTAACTTGGCTAAGAGAATCATTAGTGGAATCAAGAGAACTACTAGGAGCAACAATATTAGATTTAGCATGATTATTGTTGCTACTAGAAGAAGAATCTTTCTTGCTCTTATTGCTAGATTTTACTTGTGGCATATAAGTAGACAAGAGGAGATGTTTCGCAATATAAGACGAACTCTTCTTTCAAAGATCATCATTGATAGCTTTAAGAAACCCATGCTCTTGCTCTAAATTTAGCTTCTCGAGGCATAGCTTCTCATGAGTTTTTAAGAGCTCTCTATGATCCTCTAGAGTTGTTTCATGAGCTAACTTAAGAGTGTTTAGTTCTTTAGTTAGACGCTCAATCTCCTTCTTATCATTGGCATTCGTTTCATCTTGATTAGCATGATTACTAGCAAGTTCATCATTGTTTTCACTAGTTTTGTCAACAAGTAAATCATCATCACCTAGCAAATCATCTTCATCACTATCAAAATCAAGATACTCGGGGTGTGATACCTTGGGGCCTTTAGCCATGAGGCATCTTCCAATTCCTTCATTTGGTGAGTCAAATATGTCGTAGGAGTTGGATGACACAAGTGCAAGTCCGGCAACACCTTCATCTTGAGTATAGTCGGAGTCAGAGTGATAGCTTCTCTCAGAGTAGTTGTCGGAGTCAGAACCGGAAACCCATTCACCAACAAGAGCTTGATGTCTTCATCTTGTGTAGCTCTTTGATTTCTTGTCTCTCCTTTCCGAATCCTTGCTTCTTTGAGAGGATCTTTGTTCATAACGATCATCTCTACTCCTTCTTTCTCTTGGAGGTGATTCATCCCTTCTATTCTCCTTTTTGGTGAGTCTTATCTTCTCTTGTGGGGAGCTGTACACTCATTCGAGTAGTGTCCGGGTCTTCCACAATTGTAGGAATTACGATCACGACTAGAAGATCTCTTGTCATTGTAGAACCTTGACTTGGAACTTCTCTCTTTGCTTCTATTCTTGTTGAATTTGTTAAAGTTCTTCACCATTAAGCTCAATTCTTCATTGGAGACTAGCTTGTCACTTGATGTTGTAGGAGCATCACTTGTAGCTTTGTAAGCACCACTTTACTTGTTGTGGAGCTCATCCTTATCCTTGAGTGACATCTCATGAGCAACAATTCTACCAATGACTTCCGTTGGCTTGAGATCTTTGTAGTTGGGCATCGTTTGGATCAATGTGCACACGGTATCATATTTTCCATCCAAGGCTCTAAGGATCTTCTTGATGATGAATTTGTCGGTCATCTCTTCACTTCCTAAGCCGGCAATCTCATTTTGTGATGAGAGCAAGCCTAGAGTACATTTCGGCGACTCCTTCACCATCCTTCATCTTGAACTTGTCAAGTTAACTTTGGAGCACATCCAACTTGGATTCCTTGACGGACTCGGTACCTTTGTGCATATCAACCAAAGTGTCCCAAATTTCCTTTGCATTCTCAGGGCGACTGATTTTGTTGAATTCTTCGGGGCATAATCCATTGAAGAGAATATCACAAGCTTGAGCATTGTATTGCAACATCTTCAATTCATCCGCGGTTGCTTCACGATCCGGTTCTCTACCATCTTCAAAGTATTCACCTTGCAAGCCAATCCGAACAACAGCTCAAACGGCGGGGTTATGACCAAGAATATGCATCTTCATCTTATGCTTCCAACTAGCAAAATTTGTACCATCAAAGTAAGGACCTCTACGGTGGTAATTTCCCTCGCTAGATGCCATACTCTCCTAGGTTGTGAAACCAAGGCTATGATCACCAAAGCTATGGAAATCAAGGCTAATCGAGACCAAAGCTCTAATACCACTTGTAGGATCGAAAGTAGGTCTAGAGGGGGGTGATTAGACTACTTGACCAAATAAAAAACTATCATTTTCCCAATTTTAGTTGTGGGCAGATTTTAGCTATTTGCACAAGTCAAGCAATCAACCTACACATGCAATTCTAAGAGTATAGCAGCGAAAAGTAAAACATTGCATATGAAGGTAAAGGAAAGGGTTTGGACAAGGCAAACACAATGGAGACACGAAGGTTTTTGGCATGGTTCTGATAGGTGGTGCTATCGTACGTCCATGTTGATGGAGACTTCAACCCAAGAAAGGTAACGGCTGCGCGAGTCCACGGAGGGCTCCACCCATGAAGGGTCCAAGAAGAAGAAACCTTGTCTATCCCACCATGGCCATCGCCCACTAAGGACTTGCCTCACTAGGGTAGATCTTCATGAAGTAGGCGATCTCCTTGCCCTTACAAACTTCTTGCTTCAACTCCACAATAGGTCGAAGGCTCCCAAGTGACACCTAACCAATCTAGTAGACACCACTCTCCAAAAGGTAATAGATGGTGTGTTGATGATGAACTCCTTTCTCTTGTGCTTCAAATGATAGTCTCCCCAACACTCAACTCTCTCACACAGATTTGGCTATGGTGGAAGAAGGATTTGAGTGGAAAGCAACTTGGGGAAAGGCTAGAAATCAAGGTTCAAATGGTTGGAATGGAATCTCTTGATCTCAACACATGAGTAGGGGGTTCTCTCTCAGAAAATGAATGATGGGAGTGTAGGCACGTTATGATGGCTCTCTCCACGAATGAAGAGGAGGTGGAGGGTATATATAGCCTCCACACAAAATCCAACCGTTACACACTTTTGACACATCTCGATGGCGCCGATATGTAAACTCGGTGGCACCGATCTGTTCAAAAATATGAACGTTAGGAATCTCAGTGGGACCGACTGGAACAACTCGGTGGGACTGATGTGCTAGGGCTTAGGGCAAACTTCATCTCGGTGGCGCCGATTGCATCAACTCGGTGAGACCGAAGTGAAGCAATAAGCAACAAAGAATCTATCAAGCAAACTCGGTGAGACCGATTGCAACATTTCGGTGAGACCAAAATAATTACAACAAGTCACAGGGAATTTGCAAGGCCATCTCGGTGACATTGAGATCTGTATCGGTGTGACCGAACTGTTAGGGTTTCCAGCAATGGCTATGTCAAATGAACTTGGTCGATCTGGGTAGAAAGAATCGGTGAGGCCGAGTTGGTATTTGGGTTTTGGACATATTTGGATGGAGAAAGTGGCTGAGGGTTTTGGAGCAATATCACTAAGCATTTGAGCAAGTAGACCATTAAGCAACACCTCATCCCCTTTTAATAGTATTGGCTTTCCTATGGACTCAATGTGATCTTGGACCACTAAAATATAAATGAAGAGTCTTGAGCTTTTGCCAATCTTTGTCCTTAGCATTTTGAGGGGTCCACATCTCTAGTCCATGCCATGCCAATCATTGAACATCCTGAAATATTTATCTTGAATGGATATTAGTTCAATGAGCTATATGTTGTTATGAATTACCAAAACCACCCGGGGATTAGTTGCATCTTTAGTTAGAGGGACAAGCAATGGGTTTGTCTGACTATCATTGTGGCAGTTCTTCCTAGCGTCAGTGATGTCACCTTGAAAGACAAACAACTAGACAGATAATAGGTTTTGCATGTATAAGTATCAGTGTTGTTAATTCATCCCATTTCTTAGTCGGAAATAAAGAAACACGGTTTAAAATAGCATTAACATAATAGGCATTGTTCATAGTTAAGACGGCAGGAAATGGCATTGTGCAGGCGCAGCCAGCTTCACCACACCACTGGATTACAGATCAAAAACACAAGCATACATGTAGTGCTAAGCAACGTATAAGCATTAATGGTGAGTGTACTATCAATTTATCCCATTTCAGATTGGTAAATAAAGAGACATGATTTAAATAACATTAACATAATATGGCATTGTTCATAGTTAAGACATAACAGGATATGACATTGTGCTGGAGTTGGTAGTTTCACCACACCATTGGATTACAGATCAAGAACACAAGCATACATGAAGTGCTAAAGAAGATAACTTGCTATGCTTAGTTTAATTTACATGGTATGAATAAGGAACTAGGTTGTACAACTAAAAACTGAAATTGAGAAGGACAAACTTATGTTTATGAACTTCTTCGTAATAAAGTTTGAACATGCAATTTGATGCAAACGATAAAAATAAACACCATTTGTAGTCATAGGTATCCAAATATACACAACAAAATTTGAAGGCTCGAGGAGGACAAACTTACGTTAGTAGTGAAGGCCGACTCTATCAAGACCTTGTCCATGTTGATGGGGGGCGGGGCAATTCAAGAAGTTTACCACAGAGTCTTCTTCATGAGCATTACCTTTATTCTACATTTTGTTAAGAGTAAATATAGAAGTGATAATATAGGAACAAATGGAGATTATTTAAGCAAAGATGCAGACTATAAATGTAAGTACAACATATAGGCAAAAGGAAGTGACAAGAGCAATGCAGATCTAAACTTCTTTAGTAGCATTGGTTTTATTCAACATTTTGGCAAGAGTAAATATAGATCTAATGTGTAGAAAATGGAGGGCAAGGGAAAATAAGCTGCAAAGTGATGGTACATGGACAACTGCTGACAATATAAGTACAGTGCTGAAGGACAACAAATACTTACGAGAACAATGTAGAGCTAAACTTCTTCATAAGCATTGGCTTTATTCTACAATAATGTAAGCATTAATATAGATCTGATAATTTGGAGCGAACAGTGGATAAGCAAGCTATAATGCACAATGATGTCACATAATCCACCAGAGATGAATGCAAGTACAAGGATATAGGGCAACGGGTACTAACAAGCGCAAAGCAACGAGCAGCATAGATGTGATATCCTAGGTTCTGTGGCACTGGTTCTATCGCCAATATAAGGGGGTGCAATCTGATTTCTCTGGTACCACCACCTTTTTCAAGGACTTTTCTTGTACTCCTTCAGGTTCTGCAATCACCCTCTTCTTTTTGGATGTCTGATACACAAGAACAACGTTTGAATGGAAAAACATGGTATGACGACACATGGAATAGGTATTGATAATGGATGGGCATGGCATCTTCACATATATGATGAGTAAACTAAGCAGATGGCGGTGCAACGAAGCAGAAAAAATGCAAGACACCTTATGCAAGATATGTGCAACCAATAAAACCTTGCCAAATTAGAACAGACACCTTATTGGGTGAACAGGATAGGCCATCTGCCTTTGACTCCTTAAGCTCAGAATATTTATTTGGATCATATTATGAATACGAATCTGTAGGTGAGGAGCAGGTGGGTTTCATTGCATCTAGAATGGAACTCAATCCCTTCATACCAAGTTTGTTACCCATTGAACTGTTCCGCAATATTCTTCTGATGTGCGCATTCTCATATTCATTATGATTATGTACAATATCTGAGAAGCATGAAAACATAAATAGTAGTGAGATTATCTTTGTAATGCAGAGGATATTGTAATATAATAGGGGCTTCCTGTAAAACCTTGTGTGCTATCGTTGGATTCTGATGAGAGAGCCCATGTCTGCTGTAATATGGTGCATACATTAATATAATCTGGCACAACTACACAAAAAACAGGCTCCCTATTGGGAGCTCCAGAAGTAAGGATAGTTGGCAGATAATAGGTTCATAATATACAATATAGAAAGTTTATTGCCAAACCATGATAACGAGGGCGCCCAGCCACTAGGCAGATCATAGTGTAGATAAAAGGGGTACACCATAACCATCATAAATAAATCAGGAAAGTGGAACTGACTGGAAAATACGGGGTTGAATTGCCGCTACTAATTGAAAGCCTATCGATCACCTATAGGACAGCTCTATTCACCTGAAGGCACACTACTGTTACTAGCAGTCTAGTCTATCAAAGACCGCACAGCTCCCACCATTTCCTGGATATTATGCCAGACCAACTCAAAGTGTTGAAATCATCTAGCAGAAGCGGCCCAATAGAGCTATCGACTGCTGATGTCCCTGCTCCCCTTTCTGACAAGGAACATACATACTTACTAAAGAAGAACAGAAGAGGAACATGTTCAAGAATAGAAGAGGAAGCATATTATTGAGATTCCGCTTCTTTCTATACAACATTGGTTGCCCACCCATGATGAATCAGAGCGCCCAAAGAAATGCAATTCCATGCTATCTCTCTATATGTGGCCACATGCATTTGGAAACTCAAGTGGGAGCATTAGCTGGCCAATTAAATGTGTGTCTGTTAACTAATATCAGTATCATATCACATTCGTATTTGAAGAAGTAAGCTTTGGACTTATGATTGTTGTGTTGTTTAGCTTCAAGCGTGGATTGCTGCTAGTGTGACACAAAGCACCTACACATATCATAGTGTAGATATAATGGGAAACCCCTAAGCATCACGAGTAAAATCAGGAAAGTGGAACTTGCTGGAAAATGTGGGCTAGTATTGCCGGTACGGCTCGAAAGGCTTCGGATACCAGCTCTCTTCAACTGAAGGCGCAGTACTGTTACTATCATCCTAACTCTCAAAGGCGACATAGCTCTCGACATTTCCTGGATATTATGGCTATGGCAGACCAACACGAAGAGTTGAAAGCGTCCATGACAAGCGACCGAATAGACCTGCACTGCAAATGTCCCTGCTCCTCTTCACTGCAAGGAACATAATGTACTACTATTATACTCCCTCCGTTCCTAAATATAAGTCTTTGTAGAGATTCCACTATGGATCACATACGGATGTATATAGATACATTTTAGAGTGTACATTCACTCATTTTGCTCCGTATGTAGTCCATGGAGGAATCTCTACAAAGACTTATATTTAGGAATGGAGAGAGTACTTATTAAAGAAGAACTAAATAGGAACATGCTAAAGAAGAGCAAGCAGATTTTGGATAATAAAATGTTCGTTGCCCACACATGATGAACCAGAGCGCATAAAGAATGCAACTCCCTGTTGTCTCTCTATATGTGGCGCACATGCTTTTCAAAAGTAGGAACATTAGCTGACCAATTAAACGTTCTCTGTTTTAGTAATATCAGCATCATATCAGATTCGTATTTGTGCAACTAAATTTGGAATTATGAGTGGCTTGTTGTTTAGCTTGATGGGTTGAGGAGCAGTGCTAGCATGTCTCGAAGCACCTGGGATGATGGTACTGAATATAAAGGGAATGTCTACATGCTTGCCACCTGTCTTTCGTCATTTGGGTGAGTCTACCATTTTAGGCGGTTGGACGAAGATCCTACTTCTCCTAACCCTTCTTCTTCCTCACCTCTTATTCTTCCCCTATAGACCACCGCACGGGCCACCGGCCGAACAACCGGACCCTGCCCTCCCCTGAACTGCCCCCTACCGCCGGTCTTCCACTGCCCCCGGCCATCCCTCTACCCCCCCCTCCCCCCACCCGCATCGAGGTTTTTCCTCCGGAGAGGCCCCACCACTGCCCCCCACAACCACCATCCCACCCGAAACCCTAAGATACATAATGGGGTAGCCCTCCGGCGAGCCCCTTCCTTCCCTCCGGCGAACTCTCAAAAATTGACTGACCCAATTTTGAAATTTAGTCGACTGTCATTTAGCTAATGTGGAATATAAAAGGGGAAAACCATAAGCATTGCGAGTATAGTGTTGAGCGTGCCATGGTTGATATGAAGGTGCAAACCGGACAAACGCAACTTCGCAACCAATCTTTGCTTTCAGCTAACAAGTAATATTCTAAGTGATGGACAAAAAATCACAGTAAAGCAGTGGCAATCTATTTTCTTACTGCGATAAATAACTTGAGCAGATACGAAAGAGTATCACCTCTGGTGCGGCATTTGTGTAAGCATCTGCTGAGACATTGAGGGTGCTGCGGTAGCGATGGCTATCAGCGACGTGGAAGCAGATCTCGGAGGGCAGTTAGTGGGGGCAGGGGAAATATCCTGACGTGGTTGACGAGACGGTCATAGGAGCAGCCCCGGCAAGGTGGATGATGTCGCGGATGAAGCGAGAGGATGCGATGCAAGGTTCCTGGTCCGAAGCTATGGATGAGAGAGGTTGATCTCTTGTAATGGAAGATGGCATCGGGGTATCAGCTCCGGCATGGTGGAGGAGGACAGCGGTGGATGGGGTGGCGGACGGAGGAGGCTGGGGTGGAGAGGGTGTTTTGGCGCCCACGGAGTACGAATGGGGAAGTGGAGGGAGAGAGGTAGAGGGGAACCATATCTTTGGGGCGCGCTTGTCTCAAATGCGAGGACAGTTACAAACTTAGCCCCCGTTTAAATTTTCAGACATCACAACAATATTGAGCGGTTGGGGATAGGTCGGTAATCTCGCATGCACCGAATATTTGCCGACAGGGATATCGGCCGAGGAGAGTTTTTTTGGCGCCCATCGTGTATGAATTTGGGTGAGAGGCGATTTCGGCGGAGGAGAGAATGTGTTTTGGCGCCCACCGTGTATGAATCCGGGTGAGAGGCGGTTATGTCATGTTTGAGTAAAATTACAAACCTGCCCCTATCGAGACCTATTGAAATCGAGTCGAGGTTTTGCGTGTCAAGGATAGGCAGTAATTTCCATCTCCCCAATTTTGGTTTCAGGCGGTTACGCCCGAGCAGGGACTGCATGTTTCATCGATTCATTCAAACTTTGGGAGAAAAAAGCTTGCATGTTTACCGTGCCAACTCAATTCGAATCCATTTTGTATTCTTTTTTTTGGGCAGGATCCATTTTGTATTCGAATACAAATCTATATACATCATTTTTTTATATATACTTTCAGAAACACAACACCCTTTATACATAAATATGGTTTACAAATGCCATGTTCTCAGATTCATAAGGCAGAATCCATCTTAATTTGAATTTTCAAATATTTCAAACCACTTTATGTTGAAATCCAATGTATGCATTCCTCGCTAACTATCTCCAATTAATGTGTGTTTCATGTGGGTTTTTTTTTACTTCTCAAAAACGCATAATGTGTTTAACACATGCAACATATATATAGTGCAATCCCATTTAGACATTAATTGCATAAGCATACATTGTCTCTAATTAAAAAATCTATGGATCACTAATATTGGTAAACTAAATAACATTACACGTGTCCCCAAATTCAAATGAATATGCATGTTTGGTTGACTAATTTTCATTATGATATTATCGATGTCCTGATCTCTAGTTTAAATATTTGAATCCCCTTTAATCCAGATATTCGTCTCATATAGCTATCACTCATGCCTTATATATCTCTCTAGACCCGTACGCCTTCACCGTCTCTCGGGTATCTCTCGTGCTACTTGTATGTCGATAGCAGTCTTTTTTCTTCATAACACACTGATGGTACTCTCTCCCTTGACCTTCACTCTATCTCTCTCTAAGTACATCTCGCTCCCTGCTATGTCTCTCTAACTATGATTCTCCCTGTGAAATCTCTTTCTCTCACACAAACACAAACTTCGTCTCCTGGGGTCTCATTTCTCTCTACTATTCCTCTGTATGCCGTTCACACACACCCTCTCACTCTAGAGATGTCCCGCGCTCCATATGTCTCAATAGCTAGCTACGACTCTCCCTCTTAAATATCTCTCTCTCACACACAAACACAAACTTCGTCTCCCGGGGTCTCATTTCTCTCTACTATTACCTTGTATGCCGCTCACACACACCCTCTCACTCTAGAGATGTCTTGCACTCCCTATGTCTCAATAGCTACGACTCTCCCTCTTAAATATCTCTCTCACACACAAACACAAACTCCGTCTCGCAGGGTCTCATTTCTCTCCACCATTCCCCTGTATGTCGCTCACACACACCCTCTCTCTCTAGGGATATCTCGTGTTCCCTAATATGTCTCTCTAGCTAGGACTCTCCTTGTGAAATATCTTTCTCTCTCGCAAACACAAAACTCTATCTCTCGGGATCTCACTTCTCTCTAATATTCGTTTGTATGTCACTCACATGCACCCTCTCTCTATCTCTCTCTCTCTCTCTCACACACACACATAACTCAACCTTCTGATCCACTCAACTCTTATCTCTAACACACACACTAGCCGATCTCCCTCTAGCTAGCATCTCTATATCTCTATTTCTCTGTTTCTCCATCAACCTTCTTTCTCGGCCGCACTCTTGCTTCCTATCATGCACACTATATTTGTTTCTCTCTACATGCAGTCATACACCCTCTTTCTATGTTTCTCTCACACACACATAACTCACCCTTCTGATCCACTCGACTCTTATCTCTAACATGCAAACTAGACGATCTCCCTCTAGCTAGTATCTCTATCTACCAGTTTCTCCGTCAACCTTCTTTCTCGGACGCACTCTTTCTTCCTATCACGCACACTATATATGTTTCTCTATACATGCATCTATAGGTCGATCTCTTTTGCACACACATTTTGTATCGCTCTCTCCGCTCACCATAGATGCATGCTCCACCCCACGCCACTCTCTCTTAAAGACAAAAACACATGCTCCATCATCGGGCCTTCTTCCCTCCACTCACATGCATGCATATTGTCATATCGATCCATCTCTCCCATCCCGTTGATCTTATGACTTATGTCTCCTTTCTTTTATCTCAATCAAGGGCGCGCGCACACACACACAAACGTATACATGTATACCTCTCGCACATGCACGTTCAAGGTCTCGTATGTCTTCATACGTAGTTAATTACCCTCAGCCCCCACCTTACATCGAATATTTCTCTTCTTGTGTGCACATGACTTCCGTCTAGATGGGTCTCTTCTCTAAAGCACACACTCACACTTAACTATCTCCTTCTAGCTACCCCTCTCTCTCACTCCTTACCTCTATCCCTGAAACCAATAAAACTATCCCTTCGTTTAATTCCCGCCTACATGCACCATCGATAGTAGTCTTCCTCGGTGTCTCTCGAACAAACACGTTATCTTGATGTCCACTCCTCTCACGCGCACATGCCTTCTCGTCCCTCTTTATGGGCCTCTTCTCTCTCGCACCCCCCCCCTCGTTGGAGGCCTCTGCCATACACATCACCTCTCTATGATGAAGCCACACACACTTAATTACTTTCCCTACGAAGACTCCATTTCACACACACATGCTCTAGGTGGAGTATTTGTTCCTACCACCCTTCGTCCAACCTTACCCGTATGATAATCAATCACCTTAATTTACTTACATAACATGGACAAATTCCACTTTATTTTACTAGTTAGCAAACTTCTCATAATTATATAACGCAAATCATGAGCAGGAAGTGACATTTTTTTACACAACCACATTAATATGGCCACGTAAATCACAAGCTAAAGTACCATTATACTTATATCCCGATGCAAAAGGTGGAGTACATGTCCGAAGAGTAGAGGCGTGCACACACACTCTGTGTCTTAGAATCTCACACACATGCGAGTTACGTGACGCCCCCTAAACAGACCCGTATGTGTACAATTTGGGCACGTCCGGGTACACGTGATGGAGCGCATTTATTTAAGCCAGACGGCGAACCCAAACATTAGCCGCATTCATTCCCCTCCCTCTGCCTCTTCTCTGATCGCCGTCGCCCGATAGCCATGGCCCGGCCAAAGGTAACAACATACGCTATGCTCCGCCAGAGTGGCGCTTTGAGCTGCTTCCAGAGATCTGGAGGCGCCGCGAAGCCCGGATCACAGCCGCCCTGCCTCTGGAGTCCGGACTAGCCGGAGGAGGGAGGCGCTGGAGGCGGAGCAGCATGCGGAGCCGGAGGAGGAGAACAATGATGCGGGCGACGCAGAGCCAGAACGGGAGGACGATGACATGGGCGAAGCGGAGCCGGAGCAGGACGACGACGACGCGGGCGAGAATGAGCCGGCGCCACCGGCTGCATGCTTCGCCATGGCGGAGTTGACCCAAGCGGAGGGGGCGGCGGAACAGCAGGCCATCCTCGAGTCCATCTAGTCGGAGGCCGAGGTGGAGGCCAACCGCAGCGTCCTCCTCCAGCGGGAGTGGGGGGTCAACGAGATGTTCGCCGAACTGGAGGAGGAGCAAGAGGAGCTGGAGTTGCAGCATGCGGCCGCCTACCCTTTTTTTCGGGCACCTACCCATATCCAACGACGAGTAGTGTGGTCTAGCTTAGGTTATGTGCGTAGTATGTACTAGTACTAGTTACTACTATTGCATGGTATGTATGGATTTGAGATATCTAATACTACACCTCAATGTAAACTGCTTTTAAGATGAATGAATGATAGCTTGGCGCCTCTGAGCGCCTTTTGTTTGTTAAAAAAATACTTCTAATACTCCCTCCTTTTTGGTTTAAAGGGCTCATCTAAAAAAATAGATTTCCATTATATTAGGCTGACGTTGATCCAAGTTAAAGGGCTTTGAGTCTCACGCCACATTTATTTCATAGAGATAAAGAGAAAGGAAATTTTAGTGGTCATGCGTGCATCTTTTTGTACTAGTACTATATTAGGGTTGACTAGTCGCTTCCCGCGGACATGCGCGGGCGGTGGAAGAGGATGAGAAGGGAAGCTAGCTGTGGAGTATGCCAGCTGCACCATGAGCTCCAAGGAACGTTCGTGCCAAACAATGCATAGTACTACAGTATTTAGTAGCTATAGTAGTATAGGTAGTGCGTACACCAGCAGAGTATGAATTGGAGCAAGTATAATAAGGTACAATCAGGAGGCTATAAGGATTAAACTATATATTTGTGCTGAGTTTGATGAGAGAGAAGTGGAGAGAGAAGGGAAGCAGGTTGTAGATTAACAGCCGACTGCAGCACAGACTCTAAGAAACATTGTGAGAGTGTATGGTGAGCCATGCATTTGTACAGTAGTACTACTTAGCCACCAACTACTATACATGTTGGCTATTAGGTTGACTATATGTGACATGGCAACTCTATATAGCCCGTTGTTGGCTACACTTAACAATGCTACAACATGGCTACAACATGCAGGCTGTAGTTCGATGGTCTACCGCTCCGCCTCACACGGTTTGGCCATGCAAGATTTGCATGCAGGCATGTCACGCACGTAGTTGTCGAAGTTGTGCTAAAAAATGGGCGACGAGTTCCGCTAGTCCGTGTTAGTCCTTGCGCCCGGAAAACAAACTAATCCCAGTCGCTGTAAATGTTGTGCGTGCTTAAATTCCAGGCTAGTGGATGGACGCAAATGTGCCATACAACGAACCGCCCGCTGGCTCCCTAATCTTGAATATAAACTGCACTAGTGTGTGCCCGCAGAACATCCATTCCGAAGAGATCGAAGTGCATTTAAAAAAATGAAGGACGAAGCCCTGCATTTACCATCTGATCTCGTCTAAACCAGTTCCCAGCGGGACAAGGCAGTTCGTCGCCATTGCCATGGATTCGCAAGGTGGTGGGGCTTCTCGTCCTCGTCCACGTTGGGAGACCTTGGACGATGATCCTTTGGGAGAAATTGTAAGACACTATGACTTCCTCACATCCGCAAGACTCAGCGGTACTTGCACCAAATATTTTAAAACGGTGCGTAAATATGTGTGGGAGAAGGTCTGCCATGCGTCCTCGAGGATGACAATGTTTCCTGGGGCGGTCTCTCCAGCGCGACGTGGCCATAGTTGCAAGTTGACGCCCCTTGAGATGCCGACCGTCCTTGAGGACGACGATGTTTCCTAGGGGTCTCTCCAGCGTGGTGTTGCCATAGTTGCAAGTTGACGCCCCTTGAGATGCCGACGTTGAGGAGCACTCGGGTGGTTGCGGGTGCACCACTATGACCCAGTTGGGTCAATTTTTTTTGACTGGACAGACGTTGCCGAGTGATTTAGGGCTGAGGTCTGGCTCTAAAACTTCAGTGAACACATGTTAAGCAACGCTCAAAGGCCTAAAAGTCTGCCGCTTACCGACATTGTACATTAATAATAGATACCAACTTAAATTCCTATATACTGGTAATTTGCTCTAAAAACAGTAGTAACTAGTACTGGTAGATGCTCATAATTATTAAACAAACGTACGAGCGACACAGACACACACACACACTAACTACTACTACTACTTCTCACATGCTAGCTAGACGAAATCGTTCTCTTTGTCGTCCTTGTCGATGGCACCCCACCATGCTTGGATCTCTGCCCAGCTCTCAGCGTCGCGGTAGCTACCACTACAATCCTAGCAGGTGGAGGCATCGGGGCATGCTGGCCAGACGCTGTCGTTCTCCTTCCCGGCCTTGTCGGTGGTTGTCGGCGGCACCCCACCATGCTTGGATCTCCGCCGAGCTCTCCTCAGCAGTGCGTGCGTCCTCTTCTTTCTTGCAGCGGTGGGACTCTCTTTTCTTGAGTGCTTTCCGCCTTTTCCGCTCCCTCTGTGCGGCTTGGGCCGCCTCTTGCTCTACCGCCCGTTCGGCCTTGGCAGCTTCAAAGTCTGCCCACGTAGGTGTGCGGTCGTCAGCGGCGATGAACTCGGCACAGCGGGATGCCATCACTTCCTTACCATTTAGTGTGTGGTCGTGGGCAGCGAGGAACTCGGCGTGGCCGATGCCATTGCTTCCTTGCCAGTTAGTGTGTGGCGCAGTGGCATGAATGCCGCTTGGAGAGAGCTCTGGGGAAGAATGGTCGGACAACCATACAGTATAGTGCATTGGTTTTTCAGAGCTCAAGGACAAAGGACGAAGGAAATTTGGATTCCCCTTCAATCCTGGTCATTTATTATCGCACACGGTTAATTTCCGTAGCCTCTAGAAACTATGTGCGCTGACCCTATTGTGGGTTGGCCGAAACCCCAGCCACGCGGATCATGTGCGTGCACCGCGATCAAACGGCAATCCACATCCCTCTCATCCCACCCATGTAGCTATAGCTGGGATTTGATGTTTCCGTGCTAAATGTCTACAACATGCACATAATGGTCTAAATATGGTAAATGAGGCGGGAAAAGTGCCAAATTTGAACACGGTGCTTTGTATAGGGTGTATATTGATCGTAGAAAAAAACTAAAGGACAAACGACGAAGGAAATTTGGATTCCCCATCAATCTTGGCCTAAATATGCATGTAGTTTTTTTTGTTCATTTATTGGTTCCGCATGCATGCATCGCAATTAACGTTTGTTAGTAACACAATTTTTTAGGAGATCGATTGCATTAATTGAGTACTTTTGCAAACTACAAAAACAATACCACCACGCCCGCTTCTAACCGCCCTGGCCCACTGAAACCCGCTCCCTCGCCCGTGCGCGCTTCCCGTCTGAAATGGTCAGTGCCGCTCCAGAGCGTCAATGCCGCATTCACGCTCGACGCGACCTCTCACTGGCGCCGGCATTGAAGCAGCGCGACGGTCGAGAGTGCGGCGCCGCTTCCCGATGCACGCCACTGCTCGGTGTTTAAATGACACCACTGCCATCCGTCCGTCCACCGCCCACATTAATGACATGTGGCTGCCGACGAACCTACTCCGACACCACCCGTCTGCCGCGGCTCATTGCCATTCGCTCGCTATATTAACTTCAGCCCCGGCCATAGCCACAGAACCACAGTCACTCTCCTCTGGTCCCTTTCTCCTGTCAGCACCACTCCAACCATAGCCTCCTCGTGCTCCAATGCTCTCTCGGACGTACTGTCGCTGGAGCAGACGAAGGACATCACTGGCTCCACTCCGGGCGCGCTCCAAAGCTCTCTTGGAGGTACTGTCGCATGAGCAGATGAAGGACATCGCTGGCTCCCCTGGCCATGCTCTGCCGCCACGACCACGAAGCCGGCACATCTGTGCGGGCGCCGCTGGCAGCGAGGAAGGGTAGTGCATGGTAGGTCGCCACCGCTCGGGTCCAAAGAAGGCCACCGATCATCCCCTCGCATAGGAGCTAAGCTTGGTGGGCACAACATTGAGGGCCGATTAGCCTCTTGGCGGCAACGTGGAGGCGGAAATCTTCAGAACCTTGTGCTATTGAGGAGGCTATGGAGGTGGAGCTGGACAGCGCCAAGAGGAGGAGGCAAAGGCAATATTCAGAGCGTCAGTTCTCAGGGCTCATGGCCGGACATGGTGGTCGGGCATCGACGATCATTTAGATTAGGTTTAGAGTAGGTTTTAGTTTGGTTTGTGTGAAAAATGTAATGAATTTTGTCCGGTTTATAGGAAAAGTTTTTGAAATGTAATAAATTTCATCCGGTTTATATGAAATTCGCTATGTTTGCACTAACTTTGTCTGAGCAAAATCAGATCGCTAATCATGGATGTGCATGGGGCATTCGGTCTCATGTGGAACCTTGTAACTGACAACCCCCACTTCGGACATACTATCTTAGCAGTCGTTACCAATGGTACCATTGAAGGGCAACAAGGTGCCATGATCTATCGCGATCGGACCCTGATCATGTATCCATGTTTGAGATGCCAGGTGTACCAGATGGACGGCGGCGTGTTCGACCCCCGTGATGCTACCTGGATGCGCATGAATACACTTGAGAGAGTACTTGGTTTTCATTGGGGACAGATACCTCACAGTGAAATCGATGCCTCCTTCCGTGCATGATGCCGACGGCCTGCCGACAGAGGGAGTACTACATGTGGTCTCTGACCCTCGAAATACACAGTCAAATTGCCCTTAAAGAAAAACCGGATGATAATATCACATTGCAGCCGTGTTTCGCACTCCTCCCTCCTAAGAGTGGAGATGCTTGCTTACATAAAAAATCAAAGAAGTGGAGATGTTCTACCATGTTGTTCATGTCCTCGTCAATCCGCTGACATGTGGGACATCCAACATGTGCCAAGCAGCAATTTATCGCTGTATCTTGATATCTAGGCTACATGCCGGTCTTAAGACAAGTCTGCTGTATGGACCACTGCATACTAAGCAGGAGGTGTGGTGAGCAATCTTCAAGTCATCACCTTGTTTCAAAAAATCTTCAAGTCGTCAAGTCAAGAAAAAAAACAATGCACATGCCAAGTACACTGGGCTGTCGTGTTTCACACTCCTCCACCGTAAGAGTGGAGACAATAGCTTTCATCAAAAATAAAAAATGAATAGCATATAAAAGAGCAGTGACACTATACCACCCGGTTTCCTTGCTCCTCCTCGATATCAGAAAGAATATTTTCATTCGCCGACATGTGGGACGTCGACCATCCTGGTCCACTTGCCATGCACCAAAATTAGAGTGCATCACACACAACTACAGGGGAGACTCACCCTAGTCGTAGCGCCGCAGTAATAATAACTAATGAGACGTCAAAGGCCCAACCTTTCCCACTGTAAGTTGCTCGGGCGAAGGAACCATCATGATTTCGTTGAATCTGCTTCTTCAAGAAAACTATTGTACCAGCAATACTGCTACCACACGCGACGACTGGACAGCACTGTAGCATGTCATATCACTCAACGCACTTCCGCACGGCATATCACTGACATGTGGGAACGTATATATGTGCAAACCGACTAGGCCAAACTAGCCCGCCTAACGCGCGGGAAAGCCCCGCCCTTGTCTTTTTGTTCTGGATTTCTATCCATCGATCGCACGAACAAGCAAAAGAAAATGTTACACTTTGTAAGTTCAAAAGGAAAAGGTGGCACACTTAAAGCACGCAAGTCGCGTTCGCGTCGCACCCCCCACAGTCAGTCTAGCACACCGCTCACCAAAGGGGACATGCGTTGTCTTGCATTTTCACTGACATGTGGGACTGCAATTGAATGAACCGACGATAGCCAAAATCTAACCGCCCGCCGAGCGTCGGTTGAGAAGAAAGAGACGGGGAGGGAGAAGAGATCGGTCGCCCGCCGCGCACGGACTCCAAGAAATATGGTGATAATGTGAGGTGGGCCATGGTTTAATAAAGTCGTACTAGTTATACTGCTTGCATAGTTGATTTGACAGAAATGTATTATAAAATGCACCGTTCGAAAGTTTTTGTATGCCAATGTTCTACGATTTGTATGTTTCTCTACTGTATGATTTTGTTGACGACTGTAAAAAGAAATGGAGGGCCTTTCTCTCTGTCTAAATCTCTCTCCATCCCACAACCCCTCTCTAGCACATGTACACACACTCTTTGTAGCCACTCCAAAAGTACGACGTCAACTACACATTCACACTTCCACCAAAAAAAACTCCCCCCTCCCGTGCGCGCTCCCGCCCGGCGCCAGCTGCCCACATTCATGCCGCTGTAGAGCGCGCCGCTCTGCATTGAAGATGGCTCAGGCATATAAGTCGGTTGGCTGGCCCGCCGAGCTTGCCGGATACGAGCAAGTCAGCTCACTGCTCCACCTCCCTCCCCTAGGCCGACAGAGCAAGTTGCCGCCCCAATCCGGCACGTGGTTCAGCAACTCACCGCTCCAAGCCAGCTCGCGGAGGAGTGGCGAGTTCCTCCAGGCCGGCACGAAGGGGAGCACGGCGGCACGGGCATGGACGACACCGATTCGTACCGCCCCTCCAGTGCCTACGATCGCGCCATCCATCGTAGACGCCCACGTAGCCGCGCCATGCAGACAGAGAAAGAAGGCGGGTGTGCGGAGGAGATCGACAAGTCGGTGGCCAGTGCATCCGCGTCCACGTCCGCTTGGAACTTCAAGGGAAAGTAGAACATGGGAGGCCACCACCGCTTTGGTCCCAGAAAGGCCACCTCCGGCGCGTCGCCAGCTTGTAAAATTGGTGATGTGCCCAGTTTCTTCTTTATCTTGGACCACCCTGGCCTGGGCATCCACGGAACCACCCTTCCCCTCTGGCTAAAGCACCCTCTTCGCCACACTCCGATGAGCGGCGTAGCCGGACATAGGGAAGATACGGGGGAAGAATATGCCTCTGGGACTACCGGTAGTCCGGTGACAAAGGGATCAGTCGCGGCCGGCCATAGTCTAGTGTAGTGTATCCGTGTCGTGGTAGTGGAGCTCTGCGCGACCGTATGTGCACATGGTTTTAACTTTTTTAGTGAAAATATTTCCAAAATGTAACTGTTTGTGTCCGGTTTGTATGAAATCCGTTCGAGTTTGCATGAAATCTGGCCGCGTTTGCACGAATTTCGAACGATTGGTTTTAGCGTTGGATGGCAGCCTCCCGCATCCGTGTCCGCGGACGGATGCGGGAGTTTTTTGCGGGTTTCCATTGGAGATTTCGTAACCTGAACGTATCGGTGAACCAGCTCTTTGAGTTTGATGTGAATGTTGAACTTGGAATGCATCGCGTATGTACATTAATGTATAAATTGTGGACTATTGTCTGATCGATCGCTAAGCCTACAATTTTAGGAGCGTGGGCTATTGGTCGATCGACAGTCAGACCTATTAGCGTACAACGAGTTGATCAGCCCCAACGTTTCTCCTCGGTCAATGTTTGCAAGTACTATAGCTCGCACAATACCTAGCCTACTAACACATCATGGAATCAAACGAGTTTTGACAACAAGAATCATGAAACAATTATTTCATCAAACAAGCCCTGCTTGTGTGTAAACAGTTCAAACTTACGGCTAAGCATGCCATATATTACATCAAAAGCTGGTGAGGATACATATGTTTCCATAACTCGGAGAGGGTTCCCATGATTCACTATCAAACAAAAATAGCAAGTACTGCCCACACAAGACAGTGCACTAGCCCTAAGATGGTTTGATAACACGCATCGTTCTGCTAATTAAACACAATGCAAACTACGTTGAAAGGTTAGCCTGACCAACTATTTCTTGTCATCGATCTCTCGGGCAATGTCCACAGGACAGACCGCGGCATGGGAATCATCAAGGGCGTCCACCGACACATGCACAACCCCCACATATTAGCAAGCACATTGCAAATAATCAAAAACCACAATTATCGTAAGCCATTTTTTTAACTTGGGCAGCTCACCGGAGGATCCCATCCCTCTGGGGGGCCATCTACTCGAAGGGGGCCATCGCCTTGCCAGGGGAATACTGCTCCTCGATGGTGACTTTCTCCTTAAACCCAGCCTTGAGCCTCTCATAGGTGGCCATTAGAGTTTCTGGGGTAGGCACGATGGGGCCCTTGTTGTTCTTCGAGCTTTCTATGTTTAGGAGTTCGTCCGCCAACGTCGTCAACTCTTTGGCCAGTGCTTGTTTCTTGGAGCTCTTCGTCTCCTTGGGTTTGGCCACCAACATCGCCAACTCATTGGCCGGTGCTCTCTTCCTAGAGATCTCTGTCTTGAGTGGGTTGTCCGCCGGCAACTCTTTGCCCAGTGCTCCAGGATCCATCAATAAACTGACAAACAAAAAAGCAATCAAAAGGAAACCACAATCGCAATGAAAACAGGAAAAGAATAGGTAGTGAGGATCGGTCGGTGCTTCGCAAAAAGAAGATTCTTGGAAAGAAAATAGAGCAGTCTCACTGATTCGCTCACCTTTCCTTCGTCGGTACAGAAGAAAAAAGGCAGAAGTGAGTAGCTTGGAGTGTGGTTTTCTTCAAGATAGGGGAGAAAGGGCTTCAACAAGCGTTCTAGTGAAATGATGGTTGCTTCGTCCGTCCAACTTACCACGCCACTTTACCACTGCTGGTAAAGGTCTGGGTTTTGCGATATGACGGGTCATGACGGCCACACCGGGGTGACTGGTGAGTCTCGACTATAGCACTTTGCTGTAATTTGGTGGATGGCATGCGGGCCGGGATGCTTGATGTCCCGCAAGCCCGTAAAACAATGTAATAGAGCGACTAGTCATAGAAACAGTTTGGACGACAAAGAAGGAGCTAGCAATAGTAGTACTCCATAAAAACTGTACTCCCACATAGAAAATATAAATAATATTGCATGTTGGTGAAGCCCATGTTTCTGATAATTTGAGCCATGGGCTAATACGTCTGCATCGTATCTACTTTTCCTAATGCTTTTGCTCTTATTTTGGACTCTAATTTGCATGATTTGAATGAAACTAACCCGAACTGACGCTGTTTTCAGCAGAACTACCATGGTGTTGTTTTTGTGCAGAGATAAAAGTTCTCGGAATTGGACAAAACTTTTTGGAGTATTATTTTGGAATATATAATAATTTATGGAACCAAGACCCACTGGAGTGGGGCCCCAGCTGCCCACAAGGCACCAGGATGCGCCACCCCCCTCTGGCGTGCCCTGGTGGGTACTGCGGCCCACGAGGCTCCGCTAACCCTAATTCCATCTCTATAAAATCCTATTTTTGTAGAAAAAATAAGAGAGGAAGTTTCATCATGTTTCACGATACGGAGCCATCGCCACCTCCTGTTCTTCATCGGGAGGCCAGATCTAAAGCCCGTTTGGGGCTCCGAAGAGGGGAATCTTTGGTCTTCGTCATCATCAACCCTCCTTCATCACCAATTCCATGATGCTCCCCACCGGGAGTGAGTAATTCCTTCGTAGGCTTGCTGGACGGTGAGGGGTTGGTTGGGATTCATCATGTAATCGAGTTAGTTTTGTTAGGGCTTGATCCCTAGTATCCACTATGCTCTGAGATTGATGTTGTTATGGCTTTGCTATGCTTAATGCTTGTCGCTAGGGCCCAAGTGCCATGATTTCAGATCTGAACTGTTTATGTTTTCACCATCATATTTATGTTCTTGATTCGATCTTGAAAGTTATACGCACATATTACGTGTTATGGTCCGCATACCCCAAGGTGACAATAATTGGGATTCTTTCCGGTGATTACCGTAATTTGAGGAGTTCATGTATTCACTATGTGTTAATGCTTTGTTCCGGTTCTCTACTAAAAGGATGCCTTAATATCCCTTAGTGTCCTTATGGACCCCGCTGCCATGGGAGGGTAGGACAAAAGATGTCATGCAAGTTCTTTTCCATAAGCACGTATGACTATTTACAGAATACATGCCTACATTATATTTATGAACTAGAGCTAGTTCTGTGTCACCCTAGGTTATGATTGTTATATGATGAATATCATCCAATGAAATCACCGATCCAATGCCTACGAGTTTTCCACATATTTCTCTTGCTAAGTTACTATTGTTGCTACTACTATTCCAACTGCTACAAAATTATTGCTATCACTGTTACCGTTACTATTACTGTTACTACTACTACTATCAAACTATCATATTACTGTGCAACTGATCACTCTGCTGCAGATATTTAATCTCTAGGTGTGGTTGAATTGACAACTCAACTGCTAATACTTACAAATATTCTTTGGCTCCCCTTGCGTCGAATCAATAAATTTGGGTTGAATACTCTACCCTCGAAAACTGTTGTGATCCCCTATACTTGTGGGTTATCAAGACCTTTTTCTGGCACCATTGCCGGGGAGCATAGGTATATTTGTTGAGTCACTTGGGATTTATATCTATTTATCATTATGAAGAATCTGAAAAGATACGAGAACCAAGATCGTTCCCTCTAAGACGAGGGGAGGTATGGAACTGCCATCTAGCTCTGCACTTGATTCGCCTTCTGTCTTGAATAAGCTTGCAACACCACCACATGCTATTAATCCTGATATGTCACAAGTTATTGATGATGCTACTTTTGCTAAGAATGATGCTTATGATGATGCTATTACCTTGCTTGATGATAATGTGCCACTAGGTGAATTTCTTGATGAACAAATTGCTAGAGCTAAGGAAATTGAGAATGCTGAAACTGATGAAATTATTGAAACTGATGAAGTCTTTGAAACTGAGAATTATGAAACACCTATTAGACCTAGCTCTCCTAGATATGAATTGCATGTTATACCTGAGGGTTATGTTATGGATGGAGAAGTAGCTAGAGATTTTCTTGCTTGTAAGGATAGAGATGATCTTAAGAAATTACTAGTCATGTTGAAAGAAAAATCCTTGAATGCTGGAATGCAATATGATCCTATGTTTGGTACTTCACCTATCTTTATTACTGATAAGGATTATGAATTCTCTATCGACCCAGAGTTAATTACTCTGGTTGAATCTGATCCTTTCCATGGCTATGGAACTGAAATTGTTCTGGCACATCTTACTAAATTAAATGATATAGCCACCCTATTTGCTCATGAGGAAAAAATTTGCTACTACTATATTCTCAATTTATTTCTGTTCTCACTAGAGGGTGATGCTAAGATATGGTACAATACTCTTTCTCCTTGTTGTGTGCGTAGTCCCTAGGATATGATTATTACTTCTCTGAAAAATATTTTCCTGCTCATAAGAAACAAGCTGCCTTACAGGAAATATTTAACTTTGTGCAAGTTGAAGAAGAGAGTCTCCCACAAGCTTGGGGGAGGCTTCTCAAATTACTTAATGCTTTGCCAAATCATCCTCTCAAGAAAAATGAAATACTTGATATCTTCTATAATGGACTAATCGATGCTTCTAGGGACTTCCTAGATAGTTGTGCTGGTTGTGTTTTCAGGGAATGAACTGTTGAACAAGCTAGAGAATTATTGAATAATATATTGAAGAATTATGATGATTGGACACTTCCTGAACCACCTCCTAAACCCACTCCGAAGAAGAGGGGTATATTATTTCTCAGTCCCAAAGATATGCAAGAAGCAAAGAAATGTATGAGGGAAAAAGGTATTAAAGTGGAAGATGTTAAGAATTTACCACCTATTGAAGAAATACATGGTCTTGACAGACCACCATGGGTGGTAGAGGTAAGTTATTTATTAAAGTTTGATGAAGGTGATATTCCTTACAATAAACATCCTAGTCAATGCTTGCATGAATTTGACAACTACATTAGAAAACAAGATCACTTCAACGCAAATGTTATGAAACAATTGAAACAAAATTCTTATATGATTTCTCGCATGAGTGACTTGTTGTTTAGAATTACCAATGATGTAAGAGGTGTAGGAAAACATGCCTCTATGGTTCGAACTCAGTTAGAACAAGTTGCTAAATCTCAAAGTGAGCTGCTTAATGAAATGAACAACAACATAAATGATTATGTTGTTAGAGTAGCAACTAGAGGAGGCAAAATGACTAAGGAGCTAGTTTATCCTGAAGGTCACCCTAAAAGAATTAATACTGATTCACCAAGTCCTTCTAAAAAGAAAAAGAAGAAGAAAAATGATAGGACTCTGCATACCTCTAGTGAACCTGAGATAGAAAAACCTTCTGAAGATAACAATGATGTTTCTATTTCTGATGCTGAAACTCAATCTGGTAAGGAACATTCACCTAGTGATAATGAAAATGATAATGATGATGTTCATGAAGACACTCAACCAGACAATGATAAAGAACCATATAATGATGTTGAAATAGAACCTGCTGTTGATCTTGATAACCCACAACCTAAAAATAAACGTTATGATAAAAGAGACTTTGTTGCTAGAAAACACGGTAAAGAAAGAGAGCCATGGGTTCAGAAACCCATACCCTTTCCACCCAAACCATCTAAGAAAAAAGATGATGAAGAATTTGAACGCTTTGCTGAAATGCTTAGGCCAGTCTTTTTGCGTACTCATTTGACTGATATTTTAAAGATGGCCCCTTATGCTATGTATATGAAAGACATTATCACTAATAAAAGGAAAATACCTAAAGCTGAAATCTCCACCATGCTTGCTAATTATTCTTTTAAGGATGGAGTACCTAAAAACTAGGAGATCCAGGAATACCAACTATACCATGCTCTATTAAAAGAAACTATGTCAAAACTGCTCTATGTGATTTAGGAGCTGGTGTTAGTGTTATGCCTTTCTATTTATATAAAAGACTTGATTTGAATAAACTCACACCTACTGAATATCATTGCAAATGGCTGACAAATCAACTGCCATACCTATCGGTATTTGTGAGGATGTGCCCGTTGTTGTTGCAAATGTTACTATCTTAACCGACTTTGTTATACTTGAGATGCCCGAGGACGACAACATGCCGATTATCCTTGGTAGACCCTTTTTGAACACTGCGGGGCTATTATTGATTGCAATAAAAGCAAAGTAGCTTTTCATATCAATGGTAATGAGCATACGGTGCACTTTCCGAAGAAACAATTTCAAGTGAATGGTATTAATGTTATTGAAAAATCTCCGACAATTACTATTGGAAGTTTTCAACTTCCCCTCCCTACTGTCAAAAAGAAATATGAAATACTTATTGTTGGGGATATGCATATCCCCGTTGTGGTAACTTAGTGTTTTACGACGGTTCTTCGGGTTCATGTTAATCGAAAGTGATTATTAATAAGACTTGATCAACCTTATTAATGGATTATTTTCGAGAGGCATGTGGTCGATGAATTTAGTAAGCACAACCTTCTGTCCCTACTTTTAGTTTTCTATTTTTCTTAGTTACATAAAATAAAATGCCATGTTTATCCTATTTTCTGAATTTTCCATGCAATAAAAAGTGGTCAAAAATAAAAGTGCTCAGAATGACCTGAAATTTTAACACAGTTTTTTCTGAATATTTAAGAATTTTTGGTACAAATAACATCACAGGGGGTTCCCCTGGTGCCCACAAGGCACCAGGGAGCGCCAGCTACCCCAGGCGCGCCCTGTTGGGTAGTGGGCCCCACGTGGCCCCCCTCACTTATCCCTTTAGCCCATGTCATCACCTACCTCCTGAAAAAATTCATTCCAACTCTCTCTCTCTCTCTCTCTCTCTCTCTCTCTCTCTCTCGTGTTCTTGCTCTCAAACCCATGGATTTCGATCTCTTTGCTCGAAGCTCCGTTTCCAAAACTATTTTGAGGGATTGCTACTTGGTATGTGACTCCTCCATTGCTCCAATTAGTTTTTGTTCTAGCGGTTTAATTTTTGAGTATTTAGCTACTCTTGGTGCTGCTGTAGATAAGCTTGCATGTTGAATTCTTTGAGTTCCAAATAGTTTGAATGCTTGATTTGGCCTCTAGGCATCCATATGAGTAGTTGCTATCAATCTTGTGAAGTTTTGTTGACAAAAATTTGGTGGCCCAAAATTTTCAGAATTTTATTCATAGGAAAAGATGAGTATCTTTCAGAAGTTTTCCTCCAAAAAGAATGCCAAGGGAGTCATTGGGGAATCATCGGACAATGACCTTAATACTTCGAGAACGGCGGAGGTGCGGCCGTGCAAATGGCCACATAATGCCATCATGGATGAGGCCGAGTTCCATCAAGAGTTTGCCCAATTCATTGCAAATGCAGGGCTGACTAACTTCCTCGCAGATGAGTGTGACCAACACCACCTCCTCATGAACTGCTTTGTGCAAAAAAAACTAAATCGGCATGATCCTCCCTGTAGTGCGGTTTAATTTATATTCTGAAACCCTTCAGATACCGCTTACTGAGTTTCATGAGATATGTTTAATTCCCTCTGACAGGGATTTGAGAGAGCCTAGACTGGCAGAGTTTGAAGAATTCCTCCTCACTTTGATAGTGGGAGAGGAAAGAGGCGTGTCGAAAGCCACCGCTACTAGTTTGCAGTTTCCTTCTGTGCATTACTTTGCTTTATTCAACGTGAAGTGTTTAACTGCTAGGGAGAAGAGCGGTATACTTAGTGTCCCTCACCTCGCCATTTTATGACGTGCACTACACAATAATCACACCTTTAGCCTAGGGGCTATTGTTGCACGTCGTCTGCACCTTAACAGAACTAAGGGCAAAATCCATGGTGGTATTTTTGCCACTTGCTTAGCGAGTCACTTTAATGTTCAGATGCACCACCGTGACTATCATTTTCCCCGAGTTTATCTAGATCACCAGGCGATGGTGGCTCACCAGTTTGCTGATGCAGCCGATTCTTTTAACACCATTTGTTACAACTTGGTTTTTAGTGAGAAAAACCGTGATATTATCCCGTTGCCTGCACCTGCTTTGTTTGATTCTATTGCCAGGAACGGATACAGGATCATGCCAGCGGACATTATTACCTACTAGAACGCCCAGGCAGCGGAAGAGCAGGAGCCCCAGGAGTGGGACGCTCAGGTGCCGCCGCCACAACATTTCCATATGGGACCGGATGGCTACTACAGATGGTGATTACCAAGCTAGGCCAAAAGCCTAAGCTTGGGGCAGTACGTATTTCCACCGACATTACATCCATGTTCACACATTTCACTTCAGTTGTCGGTGTCCATACATTTCCATTGTATTATCCATGCTAGTTTTATTTTCTCGCTTTCTTCTTGTGTGTTTGAAAAACTTTACGAAAATTCAAAAATATTTCTCGCTTCTTTTCAGTTTTTTTCTGGCTTAAATTAGTTTTAGTATTAAAATAAAACCCAAAAAGATTTCCCAATTCTTCTTTTGCTTGTGGGGAGTTTTCCCGTGTAAATAGTTTTACTCGTTTTTGTTTTTCTTTCTTTTGCTTCCTTTCAAGAAAAATTAAAAAGTCCAAAAATATTTCAGTATGTTTCTCTGAAATTCTTTTCTTTTTATTGAGTCGTACCCAGGTGAAGACCACGATGAAAATGTTGAGTGGCTTTCATATGCATTATTGTTGATCTAACAGAGAGACCATATTATTTTGTCTTCCCCTCTGAATAAAATGTTGCAGATTCCAGCTTAGTCCATGGCACTCTTGCACTATTATTATTTTCATATCATTCAGTCGTGTAGGTGAAAGGCAATAATGCGATATTTGATGAAGTGACTGTGGCAGAGAAAAGCGGGTATGGACTCAAGTTGTTTTTGTTTTTGTAAATATGTTTAACTCAGTATCCATGAGTCAGCATATTATGATCAAACATGTTTGCAATGACAATTAGAGATTATAGTTGCTCATGCCATGCTTAAGTAGCTAGGAGTGGATAATGATTTATCTTAGGTGTCAACATGCATCAAAATGATTGTGATGTAGTATGATGATATGGTATCCTCCTCTGAATGTTTCAAGTGGCTTGACTTGGCACATGTTCACGCATGTAGTTGAATCAAAACCAACATAGCCTCCATGATATTCATGTTCATGGTGTTTATATCCTACTTATGCTAGTATATATTCAATATTAATTATTCATAATGCATGTTCATGACCGTTTTCGCTCTCTAGCTGGTCGCTTCTCAACCTATTTGCTAGCCTCACCTGTACTAAGAGGGAATACTGCTTGTGCATCAAAATCCTTAAACCAAAGTTATTCAAGATGAGTCCACTATATCTACCTATATGCGGTATTACCCTGTCGTTCCAAGTAAATTCGCATGTGCCACCTCTAAATATTCAAATGAACATCTGTTTTGTGTGCCTAGACCGCTCATGGAGCGACATGGGGTGGTTAGTATCTTCCATGCTAAGCGGTTTATTCTCATGATGAGTGTTTATTCACTCGTCCTTGCACGGGCTGGTAATAGGGATGCCCAGTCCCGAAATCAAAAATTGCAAATAATTAAACAAAACTCCCCCAAGAATGTTGTTTGTATGGAAGGCACCCGTGGATTCGGTTAGCCATGGCTTGTGTTTGTTGGTGGAGGGGGGGGTAAACTTTTACTTTTACCGCTTAGGAACCGCTGCAAATTTGTTTAGCATGGAAGATATTGAAAACTCTTGGTCGTAATGTTGACAGGAAGGGTGTACCTCCCAAAATAATATTTATCTTTGATTTAAACATTGAGCTCTGTCACCTCTGCAAATCCCTGCTTCCCTCTGTGAAGGGCCTATCTATTTACTTTTATGTTGAATCATCACCTTCTCAAACAAGCGCCAGACCTGAGAGCACTATTGTCATCCTCATGCATTGTGTATAGTTAATGTTGAATGCATCATGACTGGATCTCTTCTACCATGAATTACAATGTTTAGTCACTGCTTGAACTTTGGAGGTGCTCTGAATTTATGTTTCACGGTCTCAGAAAGGGCTAGCGAGATACCACAGTTATCATATTATATCATGATTGTTTTGACAAAGTGTTGGCATTTGATATATCATATTATTGCTCGCTAGTTAATTATGCCATTGATATGAGTTAATATAATTTCTAAGAGTTATTGTTGGCATGGTTAGTCATGATCTTTGCTCAAAACCTGGGTGCTATTTAAGCATGTATATGTAAACAAGAACAAAAGAGTCCGTAAAAGTTTTTCTTTATCAATTTTAGTTTGTCAACTGAATTGCTTGAGGACAAGCAATGGGTTAAGCTTAGGGGATTTGATACGCCTCCATCATATCTACTTTTCCTAACGCTTTTGATCTTATTTTGGACTCTAATTTGCATGATTTGAATGGAACTAACCTGAACTGACGCTGTTTTCGGCAGAACTACCATGGTGTTGTTTTTGTGCAGAAATAAAAGTTCTCATAATTGGGCGAAACTTTTTGGAATATATGATAATTTATGGAACCAAGACCCACTGGAGGGGGGGCAGCTGCCCACAAGGCACCAGGGCGCGCCCTGGTGGGTAGTGCGGCCCACGAGGCTCCGCTGACCCTAATTCCAACTCTATAAAATCCTATTTTTGGAGAGAAAAATAAGAGAGGAAGTTTCATCGCGTTTCACGATATGGAGCCGCCGCCACCTCTTGCTCTTCATCGGGAGGCCAGATCTGGATCTCGTTTGGGGCTCCGGAGAGGGGAATCTTCGGTCTTCATCATCATCAACCCTCCTTCATCACCAATTCCATGATGCTCCCCACCGGGAGTGAGTAATTCCTTCGTAGGCTTGCTGGACGGTGAGGGGTTGGATGGGATTCATCATGTAATCGAGTTAGTTTTGTTAGGGCTTGATCCCTAGTATCCACTATGTTCTGAGATTGATGTTCCTATGACTTTGCTATGCTTAATGCTTGTCACTAGGGCCCGAGTGCCATGATTTCAGATCTGAACCGTTTATGTTTTCACCATCATATCTATGTTCTTGATCCGATCTTGCAAGTTATACGCACCTATTACGTGTTATGATCCGCATACCCCAAGGTGACAATAATTGGGATTCTTTCCGGTGATTACCGTAATTTGAGGAGTTCATGTATTCACTATGTGTTAATGCTTTTTCCGGTTCTCTATTAAAAGGAGGCCTTAATATCCCTTAGTTTCCTTATGGACCCCACTGCCACGGGAGGGTAGGACAAAAGATGTCATGCAAGTTCTTTTCCATAAGCACGTATGACTATTTATGGAATACATGCCTACATTATATTTATGAACTAGAGCTAGTTCTGTGTCACCCTAGGTTATGACTGTTATATGATGAATATCATCCAACGAAATCACCGATCCAATGCCTACAAGTTTTCCACATATTACTCTTGCTAAGTTAGTATTGTTGCTGCTACTGTTCCAACTGCTACAAAATTATTGCTATCATTGTTACCGTTACTATTACTGTTACTACTACTACTACTATCAAACTATCATATAACTGTGCTTCTGATCACTCTGCTGTAGATATTTAATCTCCAGGTGTGGTTGAATTGACAACTCAACTGCTAATACTTACAAATATTCTATGGCTCCCCTTGTGTCGAAACAATAAATTTGGGTTGAATACTCTACACTCGAAAACTGTTGCGATCCCCTATACTTGTGGGTTATCATGGGCTTGTTCACAAATTTTATGAGGCAGTGGTTGTTCACTTAATGGAGGGTTGAGTACCACACGTGAACGATACAAAGTGCGACCTGGCACACCGCTTGGAATAAGCAGGTAGCTATCTCAAAAACAATCAACAACTCTAAAAAAACGGCGACCTGGAACGTACACAATTTTAAACGATTGTTTTGAATGAGTGAAAAAAGAAAACTACTCCACTATACGTATATATATATAGGCAAGAGCCTCCGCGCTTGCTTACTAGGGTTCCTCTATTCACACACTCTCATCCTCTCAAGATCTAAACAAAGATAGCGGTGTGATACGTCTCCAATGTATCTATAATTTTTTATTGTTCCATGCTATTATATTATCATTCTTGGATGTTTTACATTCATTTTATAGAAACTTTATATCATTTTTTGGCACTAACCTATTGACATAGTGCCCAGTGCCAGTTGCTGTTTTTTACTTCGTAGAACATCAGTACCAAACGAAGTCCAAATGCCACGAAACTTTTTGGAGATTTTTTGTTCTACCCAGAAGACAACTTGGGAGCCAAGGAAGCACCAGAGGGGAGGCCCATGGGACCCACCACCCACCTGGGCGCGCCAGAGGCCCCTGGCACGCCCTGATGGGTGGTGGGGCCCATGGAGGTCCTTTCCACCACCTCTCAGCTCTATAAATACCCAAATCTTCCAAAAACCCTAGGGGAGTCGACGAAACACAATTCTAGCCGCCGCAAGTTCCAGAACCATGAGATCCAATCTAGAGCCCTATTCCGGAACCTCACCGGAGGGGAACATGATCATGGAGGGGTTCATCATCCTCATTGGTGCTCCTCCAATGATGCGTTAGTAGTTCACCACAGACCTACGGGTCCGTAGGCAGTAGCTAGATGGCTTCTTCTCTTTTTTTTGATTCTCAAAACAATGTTCTCCTTGATGTTCTTGGAGATCTATTTGATGTAATGACTTTTTGCGGTGTGTTTGTTGGGATCTGATGAATTGTGAGTTTATGATCAGATCTATCCATGAATATTATTTGAGTCTTCTTTGATCTCTTATATGCATGATTATTATAGCCTCGTATTTCTTCTCCGAAACTTTGGTTTGGTTTGGCCAACTAGATTGATTTTTCTTGCAATGGGGAGAGGTTCTTTGTGATGGGTTCGATCTTGTGGTGTCCTCACCCAGTGACAGAAGGGGTAGTGAGGCACGCATGTATTGTTGCTATTAAGGATAAAAAGATGGGGTCTATTCCTACATGAATAGATCTTGTCTACATCATGTCATCGTTCTTATTGCATTACTCTGTTTCTCCATGAACTTAATACACTACATGCATGCTAGATAGCGGTCGATGTGTGAAATAATAGTAGTAGATACAGGCATGAGTCGGTCTACTAATCTTGGTCGTGATGCCTATATACATGATCATTGCCTTGAATATCGTCATAATTATTTGCTCTTCTAGCAATTGCACAACAGTAATTAGTTTACCCACCGTATGCTATTTTCTCGAGAGAAGCCACTAGTGAAATCTACGGCCCCCGTGTCTATTTTCTATCATATTTTTTTCACATCTATTCTTCCAAAAACCCAAAAATACCTTTTTGCACTTTTTCTTTATTTGCTTTAGTTTGTGTTTTTGTCAGATCTATTTATCAAATCTCATACAATTTTATCTATCTCAATACCGAGGAGGGATTGACAACCCCTCTTACGCGTTGGGTTGCAAGTATTTGTTATTTGTGTGCAGGATCCGTTTACATAGTGTTGCTTGGTTCTCCTACTAGATTGATAACCTTGGTTTCATAACTGAGGGAAATACTTACCGTTGTTGTGCTGCATCATCCTCTCCTCTTCGAGGAAATACCAACGCAGATACAAGCAATCAGGAAGAATTTCTGGCGCCGTTGCCGGGGAGACATCATCAACATCTATTAGGTTCCTAATCACAAATATCATCTCCTTGCAATTTACATTATTTGCCATTTACCCCTTGTTTTCATCTCCCCCATTTCTAAAAAGTTTTTGTGAAAAGCACAAAAATATTTGCCTTATTTTGCCTTTTGCTTTGGTCATTTTGTCAACATGGCCACACCTCCTTTGTCACCTGATTTTGAAGTTTTATACTTCAAACAGAAACAAGGAGAAATTTTGAAAGATGCTTGGTATAGGTTGATGGAATCTTACCGCATTTGCAACATAAAAGGAGATGCAAAGATTTTGCTTAACAGTTTTTATATAGGTTTAACCTTGCCTCATAGGCAACTCTTTGATTTTGCCGCTAAAGGGGATTTTGTTGAAATTGATGCTAATGTTGCCTGTGAAATAATAGAGGGAATATTGGGAGTTCCACCACCAAAAAAGGGATTTACTTTTACAAAAGAGGGGATTCAAATATTAGATAAATTGGGTGACTTACAGAAAAATTTGGTTGAGTTGCAAAAATATAATGAACCCCTCAGACATATTAGTGGAAACCTCAATCGCATGAATACTTTGATTACTCTTTGTAATAAGCGGTTGGATATTTTAGATCTCAAGATGGCCTCTTTTCCTGAGAATATTGGGAAGCGTAAAGAGCCTCCTGGGTTTGAGAAAGCCCTCACTAAGGTAGCAAAAACCAAAGATGACAATACTTGAATCTATGCATTATGCCTAGCTAGGGGCATAAAACGATAGCGCTTGTTGGGAGGCAAACGAATGAATAAAATTTATTTTTGTCTTTTTCTTTCTGTTCTTGAGTGTTTGCACAATTATGCTACTGTTATGATTGTGTTTTTTATGTTTTAATTAGTGTTTGTGCCAAGCAAAGCCTTTGGGATCATGTTGGGTGATAGTTGATTTGATCTTGTTGGAAAACAGAAACTTTTGCGTCCAGTAGCAGAATTTTGAAAATTCATAGAAGCTACAAAAACTTCTGAATTATTTCACAAGATTGATATACCAATTGCCTACGTTGTCCAAATTTTTCAGAAATTTTAGAGTTACAGAAGTATGAGTAAAATTCGCGTCTTTACAGACTATTATGTTTTTGACAGATCCTGTTTTCGTTGCATTGTGTGCTTATTTTGATGAATCTATGGATTGTACCGGGGGGTATAAGCCATGGTAAAGTTAGAATATAGTAGGTATGACGCAATAACAAAATATGAATGGGTTTTCAATAGTACTTAAAGTAGAGATTGGTTTTCTTATACTAACGGATCTCACGAAGGTTTTGTTGAGTTTTATGTGATTGAAGTTTTCAAGTTTTGTGTGAGATCACGATGGATGAAGAAATAAGGAGTGTCAAGAGACTAAGCTTGGGGATGCCCCATGGCACCCCAAGGTAATATTCAAGGAGAACCAAGCAACTAAGCTTGGGGATGCCCCGGAAGGCATCCCCTCTTTCTTCTAACGACCATCGGTAATTTTACTTGGAGCTATATTTTTATTCGTGACATATCATGAGTTTTGCTTGGAGCATCTTGTATTATATGAGTCTTTGCTTGTTTTGATTTTTAGTTTGTCACAATCATCCTTGCTGGACACACCTATTTGGGAAAGCCATAATGATGCTATGATTTGTTAGAATTGCTCTATGTTTTTGAGCTATGGAATTGCTCTAGTGCTTCACTTATATCTTTTTGAGCACGGCGGTGCTTTAATTTTTGAAGAAATACTCTCATGCTTCACTTAGATTAATTTGAGAGTTAGTAAATTTTTGAAGAAATTCTCTCATGCTTCACTTATATTATGTTGAGAGAAAGAAAAAAATATGCTCACATTCTTCACTTAAATTTGTTTGAGAGCTTGTTATAAGCAATGGTAATATATGAAATCAGTCCCAAAGTGATAGATATTCAAGAGGTATATAATAAAAACTTTCATGAAAGATCATTGGATAAAATAAACTTGATTGTTTGTAATAGTTTTGAGATATGATGATAGTGATATGTAATTCATTATCGGTGCAACCAACCCTGGGTCTGTTGCCCAGACCGTGCACAGGCCCAAGATCAAGGTTACAACATCCAAGACCAGTCCAGGAACTAGAGATAGGCTCTTTGAGGAATCAAAGGGTAGGTTGAGAAGATCAAGTCAAGCCAAGGAGCAAGGTACTGCTAAAGGAAAACCTCCCTTGCCGGGTAGGAGAGCCTGGCGAGGTCTAGGTTGCCCCGGAAGCAAATCTCAAGATCACCCCGGCAGGCTTGCCGGGGCATACGAAGGCAAAATACCCTGCCAAGGCTCCACCGCTCCACCTCACGGCAATGAAAGTCATTGAACAGTGCGGTGTCAAGCCCCAAGATGATTAAGTGGCTGCCTTTTGCCACATGGCAGCCACTTCCTACAGGAATCACCTCCAAATGACACCCGTCCAGCGACATGTCACGCAGACAGGAGAGAAGGTGGCCAAACAGCCCGGCAAGGCGTGCCGGGCAGGCCGTGATGTGATGCTAAGCGGCGCATTTAATGCGTACTACTCTGTCTGCAGAGTATATATGATAGCACTGTTCGCTATCTAATCAGCACACAATGACTAATTTGCCACTGTGGTGACCCCTTGATCTATAAAAGGAGGCCCATGGCAACCATAGAAGGGATTCGGACCCTTGTACACCCGTACGCGCATAGCTGCCCTCGCCCCAAGGCACCCTGCCAGGCACGGGCACTGTGTGTCCACCACCATCCACCATCAATCCACCAAAGTAGGAGTAGGGTTTTACACCTCGCAGCGGCCCGAACCTGGGTAAAAACTGCCCGTGTGATCTCTGTCGTGCTGCGCTGCGCTCCTCTGCTCTTTGTGCAATGTGCTCAGTCCCCCTGCCGAACCAAAAGGGGCCCTTGGCCCCATAGGTGGCCGTGGTTTCCCACGACATCTTTGGCGCGCCAGGTAGGGGGCTGCGCTTGCGCGAACCCGAGAAGTGTACGCAGCGCGTCATCGTCACCGCCATCTTCTTCACCAACGGCTCCATCGTCCATGGCGCCCAAGAAGAAGCCTGGCGCCGCAGCTCATCCCTCCACCTTGAAGGCCCCACCGCACACGCCTGCCGACGCCGCGAGGGCTACGGGGACGCTTGGTCGTGTGGATGCTGCGGGGGACGTGGTCGGCGCCAGCGGCGTCGTTACCACCTCCCCTGCGGTCGAAGCAGGAGCAGGAGGCACCGGAGAAGGGAAACACCAACTACATCCCGGTGGCTATGCCCCACGAGGTACGGGAGGAGAGATTATTCCATCTGCACCTCCCCGTCCGGCCGAGGGGCACAGCCGCAGCGGGGGTACTCGCTCTGGGGGGAATCGCAACTCCCCGACCGCTCCCGCCGCGGGTGCGGCCATAGAACATGCGCCGCCCTCGGAGCGGGCCGACCCAGCCGCTACGCCGAACGGAGCCGCTGGCCCTCAAGCACCTCCACCTCGTCCACACACCATCCAGGCGGCTGGCTCACGACGACGAGAGCACGGCACGGCCGCTACCGGCACCAACAGGAGCCGGACGATGTTACGGTCTTCATCAACATCCATGCCAAGCACCGCTTCGGAGGCCATGGCGCGGGCTCAGCTGCTGTTAAAATTTCTGCCGGCAGCCGATCAGATGGATGAGTGGAGAGCCACCATTCAGAGTCTGATTGGCTTCACCGAGGCAGGAGGATCACAGCGGGCCGACCCGCCACGGCCTCCCCAGGCAGCGACAACGGCCCACGCCACTGGCCGTGCGGATGGGGCCGCTCCTATGGTGCAGTCCCCTCCGTGGCGGCCGGCGCGGGAGCCACGCATCCAAGAACCCGACGATGTCTCGATGGCTTCGTCTGACCCTCGAGCACGTCAAGGCCCACGGCGAGTCCTGGAGGACAAGCGGAGGGAAGGCGCGCGTGTCAACACCGAGCAACACCGCGACGCCCGCCGCCTGTCCGACGGGCGCGATGGCCCCGACATCGACGAGCCCGTGCTCGCTGAAGGCGGATACCTGCCCTTCGAGGCTGGGTGCCCTGCCTTCACCCGCGAGCTGCGGCAAGTCCGTTGGCCGTCCACTCGCACGTTCAAGCCAGAGATACCAGAGAAGTATGATGGAAGGCTAAACCCGGCAGAGTTTTTGAGCATCTACACCATCGATGTTCAAGCTGCCAGGGGAAGAAATGAGAAGGTATTCGCCAACTACTTCCCTTTGTTACTCAAGCCAAATGTGAGGTCTTTGCTGATGCACCTGCCGGAGAACTCCATTTCGACCTGGGCTGACCTATGCCATGAGTTCGTTGGCACCTTCACGGGCGGCCATCAAGAACCAGGGCGGCCCAGCGATTTGCAGCTTCTCCCGCAGAAGGAAGGAGAGAGCCTACGGAAATACATGCAGAGGTTCAGTCGAGTCCACAGGAATATTCCAGATATCCACCCGGCAGTTGTGATAGCTACGTTCCAGTCCAATGTGCGCAATCGTCGGATACGATCTAAGATGAACGTTAGATTGCCCAAGACTATGAAGGAGCTTTACACTCTGGTGGACAAGTGTGCTTGGATAGAGGAAGGAAGGAAGCTCCCTGGAGAAGAGGGTGGCATCGACATTGATTCATAGGATGATGACAAGGCCACCAGTCAGAAGAAGAAGAACAAGAAGCGAAACAAAAGGCGCAAGGATAAGGCTGTGATGGCCGTTGAGAGATCGGGCACGCCTAGTACCGGCAAGAAGCCAAAGCTGAGGTACCCAGTAATGAAGTTGCCTCGTGCACTGATTGCCGGGAAGCTGCGGCTACCGAGAAGGTTGGGAAAGGTGATGGCCCGTATTGCAAAATCCATCGGACCAAGGGCCACGATCTCCAGGAGTGTCATCAGGTTGAGCAGCTTGTCAACAAGCAGAGGGCTGAATATGAGAAGCGAGATAAAGAGAAAGGTCAGAATGGCGCTGGCAGAAAGGGCCGGGGTGGTGGAGCAAGCCGCCCCGGCAAGGCTCCTCAGAATCAAGGGAAACCCGCCAGAGGCCGTGAGAAGGAGGATTGCAACGATGAGAGTGATGGAGGAGATGAAGAGGAAACCAGCGAGCAGGAATTCTAGAAAGCCACTGACGCCCAGTGCATTGACGGGGGTGCATCTTTGCACTCCTCCCACCGCTAACTTAAACGTTGGGCGCGTGAAGTCAATGCCGTGGAGCCAGCGGTAGATTCTCGAAGGCAGCTCAAGTGGTCCCGCACGCCCATCATCTTTAACGAAGAGGACCACCCAGATCGCACCACCGTGGTAGGGTGCTTGCTGTTGTTGGTATCACCAATGATCCACAACCTCCAGGTCACAAAGATGTTGGTTGACGACGGGGCCGGGTTGAATTTGATTTCTCCAAAGGTCATTAGCAAACTCCAGATAGCAGAGGAAGAGCTCAAGGTTACTGGTACATTTCAAGGGATCAACCCCGGCAGGAGTCGTCCTAAGGGGAAAATCACGTTGCCGGTGACATTTGGGGGAGAGTTGAATTACCGGACTGAGAAGATCGTGTTTGATGTGGTTGACCTCCCCCTGCCATACAATGGAATCCTTGGTCGCCCAGCCCTAGCCAAGTTCATGGCGGCATCCCACTATGCCTACAACACCTTGAAGATGCTAGGGCCAGTGGGTGTCATTTCCATTCCATCAGATGAGAAGGACGCAATCATTTGCGTGGACAAAATGTACCAGGAAGCAGACGCGGCAGAGGCCACTGAAGCTGCAATTCCCGCCAAGGAGAGCAAGAAAATGAAGAGAGCTGGCAAGGAGTCAGGGAAGCGCGCCTCTCCAGAGTGTGCTGCGCCTGTCGATGACTTGCCGGAGAGTTCCAATAGCAAGAGATCCAAAGTTGCCGCGCCTGCTGTGAAGAAGGTCCCAGCAGGGCAGGCTGGCGCTGATGGTACCTTTACTATCAGTGCCAACCTCGGTGACAAATAGGAAAGCGCGCTCGTTGCCTTCCTGCGGGCGAATGTTGATGTGTTTGCCTAGCAACCATCTGACATCTCCAGTGTTCCCAGGGAGCTAATCGAGCACCACCTTGCTGTCTGCCCACATGCCTGGCCCATCAAGCAGAAGGTCCGGAAGAAAGCTTTGGAGCAGCAACAGTTTATTACCGAGGAGATCAAGAAACTTGAGGCAGCTGGTCTGGTTAGAGGAGTGTTGCATCCAACGTGGTTAGCAAATCCTGTGGTAGTACACAAGGCTAATGGGAAGTGGAGGCTGTGCATAGATTTTACGGATCTAAACAAGGCATGCCGAAGGACCCATTTCCCTTGCCGCACATCGACCAGATTGTGGATTCCACCTCCGGGTGTGACCTGCTTTCCTTCCTGGATGCCTACTCTGGATATCATCAGATCTTCATGTCCAAGGAAGACGAGGAAAAGACCGCGTTCATCACCCCATGTGGCACATACTGCTTCGTGCGGATGCCTTTAGGGTTGAAGAGTGTCGGGTCCACTTCTGCAAGAGCAGTCCAGGTTGGTTTTAAGTCACAGTTGCACAGAAACATTGAAGCTTATATGGATGATATTGTGGTCAAGACCAAGGACAGATCAACCCTCATTCAGGATTTGGAAGAGACATTTGCTAACCTGCGCAAGATTAACTTGAAGCTAAACCCGGAGAAATGCATGTTTGGCGTTCCTTCTGGCAAGTTACTTGGCTTCTTTGTGTCCCACCGGGGGATAGAGGCCAACCCCGACAAGATCAAGGCTATCAAACAGATTCAAGCACCCAAGACAGTTAAGGACGTGAGGCGTTTAACTGGATGTGTTGCCGCGCTTAGCAGATTCATTTCCAAGTCTGCCGAGCGAGCCCTGCCGTTCTTCAAAATTTTGAAGAAGGCAGGACCCATGGAATGGACCCCAGAGGCAGACGCTGCGCTGCAAGATTTAAAGGCTTACCTTTCCTCCGTGCCCACTTTGGTTGCTCCCAAACCACAAGAGCCGTTGCTGCTATACTTGGCGGCAACTAATCAAATGGTCAGCACGGCACTGCTGGCGCAGCGGGAAGTGGATGAGGCAGGAGATACAGCTGGTATCTCTTCCGGGGAGGAAAGTGGACACACCCCGGCAGGGTCAGGTACAGATCAGGATGGAGAAGAGCAATGCAGCGGAAGCAGTTCTCTGGTCGTGGCAAAGAAGAAAGTGGTGCAGCGCCCAGTGTACTTCGTCAGCTCCCTGTTGTAGGGGGCTAGATCCAGGTACTCTGGCGTGCAAAAATTGATTTTTGGCCTTATCATGGCCTCAAGGAAACTGCGCCACTACTTCCAAGCCCACGAGATCACAGTTGTCACACGTTTCCCTTTGCAACGGATACTCCAAAACCCTTAGGCTACTGGCAGAATAGTGGAGTGGGCTTTGGAGCTATCCAGCTTTGGTTTGAAGTTTGAGAGCACGTCAACTATCCAGAGCAGAGCATTGGCAGAGTTTATTGCAGAATTGACACCAACTCCAGATGAAGAAGTGTTGGAGACAGTTATTCCCGACGAGGAAGCACCCCAGGATTGGATCATGTATTTTGATGGTCCCTTCTCCCTACAAGGTGCTGGGGCTGGCGTGCTTCTTGTTGCTCCCACTGGTGAGCACTTGAAGTACATCGTCCAGATGCATTTTCCCCGGGAAGAGGCTACCAACAATACAGCAGAGTATGAAGGGCTCCTTGCCGGGCTCAGAATTGCAACAGAACTGGGGATCAAGAAGCTGATCATCCGTGGAGATTCACAACTCATGGTGAGACAAGTCAACAAGGATTACCAAAGTCCATTGATGGAGGCATACATTGAGGAAGTGAGAAAGTTGGAGGAGCGCTTCGACGGATTACAAACAGAGCACGTACTCCGTGCGGAAAACAGCATTGCTGATCATCTGTCGAAGTGCGCTGCGCAGAAGCTCCCTGTGGAACCAGGAACTTTTGTTCTCCATCTGACTCAGCCCTCCGTATCCCCGGCAACAATGGCTAGAAAGAGGAGGAAACTGGACTCCGGCAAGCCCCACCCGATAGAACCTTTCGAGGATCCCGGTAGGAAGCTTGTCGGGTACAACTCCCCTTTGATCGTTGAGCTGCAACCTCCCGCCAGGCCACTAGTCCCCGCGGTCGAGGATTGCGCTCTCACAAATGGGGAGGTGCTGTTAGACCTCGTCGCCGAGCCACAGGCTCCGCCTTGGGCACGACACATAGTCCATTTCCTCCAAACTGGAGAACTTCCCGAAGAGCAAGAAGAAGCTGAAAGAGTAGCCCGGAGGGCTAGTATGTATCAGTTCGTTGATGACACGCAGTACAGAAGGAGGCCCAACGGTGTGAAATTGAAGTGCATTTGCCAGGAAGGAGGAAAGGAACTACTGGCGGAGATACACAAGGGTATGTGCGGCTCCCACATTGGATCAACTGCATTAGTTGGGAAAGCTTTCCGGCAAGGATTCTATTGGCACACAGCCCTCCAAGATGCGGTCGAGCTTGTCACCAAGTGTGAAGCCTGCCAGTTCCATTCCAAGAATATCCACCTACCTGCCCAAGCTCTTCAAACAATCCCTTTATCAAGGTCGTTTTCGGTCTGGGGGATCGATATCCTCGACCCTTTCCCCCGAGCTACCGAGGGCTTTGAATTCTTGTTCGTTGCAATCGACAAGTTTACAAAGTGGCCGGAAGTAGAGCCCGTGAGAAAGGTGACTGCTCAGTCAGCAATCAAGTTCTTGAAAGGATTGGTGTGCCGCTTTGGTGTTCCTGTCCAGATCATCACTGACAACGGCACCCAGTTCACGAGTCGCGCCTTCATGCAATACGTTCATGCCCTCGGAAGCAAAATCTCGTTCGCCTCTGTGGCTCACCCTAGGAGCAGCGGACAAGCTGAGAGGGCGAACGCTAAAGTGTTGCGAGGACTCAAGACGAGATCTTTCGATAGACTGCAGAAGTGTGGCAGGCGGTGGATCGATGAGCTGCCGGTGGTTCTTTGGTCCCTCAGAACGACACCAAATCGAGCTACCGGGCAGACTCCCTTCTCCCTAGTCTATGGGGCAGAAGCAGTTATCCCCACGGAACTCATTTACAGGTCACCTCGAGTGCTTGCCTACATGAAGTAGCACAAGATCAGCACCAGCGTGACGACACTGTGCTACTCGAGGAGAACCATCGCCGGGCTGCTACGCGTGCCGCACGCTATCAGCAAGCCCTGCATCACTATCATAGCCGCAGGGTTCATGCCCGGTGTTTTGAGGAAGGCGACCTTGTCCTTAGGCGCATTCAGTCCGCCAAGGGTGCAAACAAGTTGACGCCAAAGTGGGAAGGCCCTTACCGGGTAGTATGAGTCTCCAGACCTGGCGCAGTCCGTCTGGAGACCAGAGATGGCATTCAGTTGCAAAACTCATGGAACATTGAGCATCTCCGCAAGTTCTACCAGTAAGGCGTGGCTGTCGGGCCCTGCCCGGCAGCCGCCCTTTTGTACAGGCCTTGCCTCTGTTGCATGTAACCCCTTGTACAAAGCCAGGCGCAGACCCTGAGCAACAGAGAAATAAATGAAGCGCTAGGGGGCCCCCAAATTGCACGCATGCATAAGCATATCATGAGCATTGCATGTTCATGTAGATAAGATCGCATGAGGCATCATTTTCATCTGCATCAAACTGTAGGTTCCTACCGTTGATTCAGTCCCTAAAGAGAAGAAGGGAAGGCAAGCCTACATTGCGATCCCCAGCAAGCCCAAACATATAAGTTCTCTCTCTTATCCATACACGATTCTGTAAGTGAAAACTTGTGCATAAGAAAACATCGCCACTTTCAAAACTTAGGTGCTCCCGTCCCTCGACTCGAACGTTGCTTCGGTCAGAGAGGTTGTAGTGGTCTTTGGCGAGAAAGTTGGTGGGGGGCTGGTCCCTCTTCACAATTTGTGCCCCGCAGGCCCAGCCCCGCGGCAACAACTTGAGGGTACCGGCAGGATAGCTTACCGGGGAAAAACTTGTTTACTTAAGCGTAAAGAGGCATTTTCCCTCTGCATGGACATGTTACATGCACAAGTGCCCGGCAAGGTTTATCTTTTTCATTAATATGCTGATCAACAAGTACAGACCTTACAGAACACAAGCATGGATAAAAGAGATTACATAATTTGAACTAAAGTTTGGCAAGCGCCTACATGTTTTGGATTGAGAAAAGATAAGTGCCCCGTAATGCCCTCTCTTGCCCCTCTCCTTCTAGGCACCGCCGCAGGAGGAGAAGAGGGCAAAAGGAGCACCTGGGCAGAAGCCCAACCTAGCCTCGTCGGGTCCCCTGACGAAGAGCCTGGCGAGAGCGGGAGGGCGCGGGCGAAGGTGATGGTGAAGAGATTGGCGGAGACGACCCGCCAGCCACCACCACCAGGGTCAGCAGGACGCGGCAGGGCAAACGAAGCTGCAGCCCACAAGGAAGCCTGCCGGGGTCCAGCTGGAAGGCTGCTGGACGAGCCAGGAGTGCCACCCCCACCCCTGCATCCAACTCCCCGGCAAATCACCTTGCCGGGGAGGAGATGCAGGTGCAGATGATGGTGCCACCGCCAGACGGTGACGGTGCAGCTGGTGCTCAGCCAGAGTCAGAGTCGTCGCCCTCTCGGCCGATGTCATCGTCATCGCCATCACTGTCCTCCTCGTCGCTGTCGCTCGAGGAGGAGCTTTCGTTGTCGGTCGAGCTCTCCGCGCAGCACCCTAAACAAGAACCCGAGCTCCCGAAAACCTTGACGGAAAGGAAATCAGCCTCCATTAACTTAAATTGGAGGACGTGCCCTTCCAACAGGCTATGAGCGCGGGCAGAAGTCTTCCAACCATGGCGAAGATACATAACATGAGGGGCGGGGAAATCCGCATCCACTCGTATGCTGCCATTCCCGCAGCCCCTCATGTGTAGCCTCAACGCACGCGGCTGTTCGAGCTCCATCGCCATTGCGAATGGGGTGGGGAGACGGAGGCGGCCACGCAAAGGTTTATACAGCCTGATGATGAACTCCAGAGGCTAGTCTCCAACGTGGCCTTCCATCGGGGGAGGGGCGACCGGCGGGGGCGGAATCAGAGCGCCACCCCGTCCCCCTCGGCCCCGTGCGCCACGACGGCCTTGACCTTGTCCTCTCCCACCTTCCCTCGTCGTGGGCTCCGTCCTCGCGTCTTCGGAGGGAGGAGGGAGACACTGTCGAGCTGAAGTTCTCGCCGCCACTTGGGGAGGACCGGACCCCCGACCTCTCACCATGACGGACATGGGCGACTGCAGAAATGAAGAAGGAAGGAGGTGTGCAGGAACATCTCGTGCCTCGCCCCCCTTTATAGGCGGGTGTGGTAGGGGGCTGAATTTTCTTCGTGGAGGTGGCCGCCCCGCTCGGCCAGTTTGGCTCCTCATTACCCTTAAATGACTCAAAGGATCAAGGCCGACCCCCTGCGCCAATCCACGACCCCTAGCTTTCTGCCATGGCACTCATTCCCGCACCCTCCGCATCCGCCACCAACCTTGCGTGATGCATGCAATACACGTGGCAGAAGCACTTGGGGCGGGGAGGGCTAGTGGGGTGGCAGTTACCGCCCCGTGAACAAGGGACGTGGGTAACTCCATGCATCATGGCCATTATCTCCATCACTGCAATTGGTGTTACGCGACGCGCGAAAGAACCGGGAACTGACCTGGGCTCAGATTAATGAAGCAGCAAAGAAGATCTCAAAAGGCAAGAAGCTACTTCCCTCCTACCTGTGCACAAGTTAGGGCCTACCCCGACGACGCCCGGCAGCACATTCGGGCCAGGCCCGGGGGCTCCTGTCGGTGCAACGAACCCTGGGTCTGTTGCCCGGACCGTGCACAGGCCCAAGATCAAGGTTACAACATCCAAGACCAGTCCAAGAACTAGATATAGGCTCTTTGAGGAATCAAAGGGAAGGTTGAGAAGATCAAGTCAAGCCAAGGAGCAAGGTACTGCTAAGGGAAAAACCTCCCTTGCCGGGCAGGAGAGCCTGGCGAGGTCTAGGTTGCCCCGGAAGAAAATCTCAAGATCACCCCGGCAGGCTTGCCGGGGCATACAAAGGCGAAATACCCCGCCAAGGCTCCACTGCTCCACCTCACGGCAATGAAAGTCATCGATCGGTGCGGTGTCAAGCCCCAAGATGATTAAGTGGCTTCCTTTTGCCACATGGCAGCCACTTCCTACAGGAATCACCTCCAAATGACACCCGTCCAGCGACGTGTCACGTAGACAGGAGAGAAGGTGGCCAAACAACCCGGCAGGGTGTGCCGGGTAGGCCGTGATGTGACGCTAAGTGGCGCATTTAATGCGTACTGCTCTGTCTGCAGAGTAGATATGATAGCCCTGTTCGCTATCTAATCAGTACACAATGACTAATTTGCCACTGTGGTGACCACTTGATCTATAAAAGGAGGCCCATGGCAACCATAGAAGGGATTTCGACCCTTGTACACCCGTACGCACGTAGCTGCCCTCGCCCCGAGGCACCCTGCCGGGAATGGGCACTGCGTTTCCGCCACCATCCACCATCAATCCACCAAAGCAGGAGTAGGGTTTTACGCCTCGCGGCAGCCCGAACCTGGGTAAAAACTGCCCGTGTGATCTCTGTCGTGCTGCGCTGCACTCCTCCGCTCTTTGTGCAACGTGCTCAGTCCCCCTGCCAAACCAAAAGGGGCCCTTGGCCCTATAGGTGGACGTGGTTTCCCACGACAGTCATGTTGGTGAGTAATTATGCTTTAGTAAGAATATTAGTGTTAAGGTTTGTGATCCCTATGCAAGCACGAAAGTCAATAGTTATGCAATGAAATTACATCCTACTTGTGGTGCATTATTCGGTGTTCGTTATGCTTAATGCTTGTTTATGAGAATTTTCATTTCTTGGTTGGTTGCTTCTCAATCTATTTGCTAGCCTTGATTTGTACTAAGTGGGATACTACTTGTGCATAAAAAATCCTTAAACCAAGTTATGCCATATGACTCCACCATACCTACCTATATGCGGTATTTCCGTGTTGTTCCAAGTCAATTTGTATGTGCCAACTCTAATAATTGCATATAAAAAAAATCCAATATTGATACTATAATAGCATGGAACAATAAAAAATTATAGATACGTTGGAGACGTATCAGCATCCCCAGGCTTAATTCCTGCTCATCCTCGAGCAGGTAAATGATGAAAACATAATTTTTGATGTGGAATGCTACCTATCATGTTCATCATGTAATTTCTCTTTTGTGGTATGAATATTAAGATCCGAATGATTCAAAGAAATAGTCTATAATTTGATATAAAGACTTTAATACTCAGGCATACTAACAAACAATCATGCCTTTCAAAATAAAAATGCTAAAGAAAGTTATCCCTACAAACTCATATAGTCTTGTCATGCTCCATCTTCTTAACACAAAGTATTTTTCATGCACAACCCCGATGACAAGCTGAGCAATTAGTTCATACTTTTTAATGCGCTTCAGCTTTTTCAACCCCCATGCAATACATGAGTGTAAGCCATGGATATAGCACTATGGGTGGAATAGAATGTGGTGGTAGAGATTAATAAGGAGAAGACAAAAAAGGAAGAAAGTATCGCACTGCCGTGGCTAATCAACGGGCTATGGAGATGCCCATCAATTGATGTCAAGGCAAGGACAAGGGATTGCCATGCAACGGATGCACTAAGAGCTATAAGTGTATGAAAGCTCAAAACAAAAACTAAGTGGTGTGCATCCAACTTGCTTGCTCATGAAGACCTCGGTCATTTGAGGAAGCCCATCATCGGAATATACAAGACAAGTTCTATAATGAGAATTTCCCACTAGTATATGGAAGTGAAAGCATAGGAGACTCTCTATATGAAAAACATGGTAAGCACAAGTGTGGAAAACGATAGTAACATTGCCCCTTCTCTCTTTTTCTCCCATTTATTTGTTTTCTTTTTTTGTTGGGCTCCTTTTGGCCTTTTTTTTATTTCCTCACTGGGACAATGCTCTAATAATGAATAATGATGATCATCACACTTCTATTTACTTACAACTCAAAATTACAACTCGATACTAGAACAAAATATGACTCTATATGAATGCCTCTGGTAGTGTACCTGGATGTGCAATGATCTAGCGTAACATGTATAAAAAAATGATGAACGGTGGCTGAGCCACAAATACTATGTCAGCTATATGATCATGCTAAGCAATATGACAATGATGATGTGTGTCATAAAAACGGAACGATGGAAGTTGCATGGCAATATATCTTGGAATGGCTATGGAAATGCCATAATAGGTAGGTATGGTGGCTGTTTTGAGGAAGATATAAGGAGGCTTATGTGTGATAGAGCGTATCATATCACGGGGTTTGGATGCACTGGCGAAGTTTGCACCAACTCTCGAGGTGGAAAGGGCAATGCACGGTACCAAAGGGGCTAGCAAATTGTGGAAAGGTAAGGGTGCGTATAATCCATGGACTCACATTAGTCATAAAGAACTCATATACTTATTTTGAAAGTTTATTAGCCCTCGAAGCAAAGTACTACTTTGCATGCCCCTAGGGGGATAGATTGGTAGGAAAAGACCATCGCTCGTCCCCGACCGCCACTCATAAGGAAGACAATCAGTAATAAACAATGCTCCAACTTCTTAGCATAAGGAGAGACTATACGTGCATGCTTCAGGAATCACAAACCTTAACACCAATATTCTTACTAAACCACAATCATTCACTACCTCCCACATATTACCATCTTAATATCGCAAAACTATTGCAAGGAATCAAACTTATCATATTCAGTGATCTACATGATAGTTTTTATTATATCCCTCTTGAATACCTATCAAATTAGGACCAATTTCATAACCCGTGCATATTGCCATTACTATTTATCAAACTCTCAAAGTGATATAATTGAAGCATCAGAGTGCAACTATTTCTTCAAAATATAACCACCGCCATGCTCTAAAAAGTATAAGTGAAGCACTAGAGCAACTGCCTAGCTCAATAGATATAAGTGAAGCACAAAGAGTATTTTAACAAATCACGAATGAGTGTGTGTCCCTCTCAAAAGGTGTGTACAGCAAAGATGATTGTGACAAACTAAAAAGCAAACAAAGCAAAGACTCATATAATACACGATGCTCCAAGCAAAACTCATATCATGTGATGAATAAAAATATAGCTCCAAGTAATTTACCGATGGTTGGTAGACAAAAGGGGGATGCCTTCCGGGGCATCCCCAAGCTTAGATGCTTGGGTATACATGAATATTACCTTGGGTGCCTAGGGAATCCCTAAGCTTAGGTTCTTTCCACTCTCTATTCCTTCATCCATCGCGATCTCACTTAAAACTTGAAAAGTTCAGCACACAAAACTCAACAGAAATCTTCGTGAGATCCGTTAGTATAACAACCAAATCACAAACTTTAGGTACCATTATCAACCCATTCATATTTTATTATTGCATAATACCTACTATATTCCAACTTCTCCATGACTTATACCCCCCTGATACAATCCATAGATTCATCAAAACTAGCAAACTATGCAACGAAAACAGAATCAGTCTAAAATAGAACAATCTGTAGTAATCTGAATAATGACTATACTTATGTAACTCTAAAAATTCTGAAAAATCAGGATAATGTGGGAAATTTTTATATCAATCATGTGTAAAAAATTCAGATCAAAAACATGTTGCAGTGAGTTTAAATAATTATGCTACTGGGCACGAAAGTTTCTGTTTTGTTTCACAAAATCGAATCAACTATCAACCATATCATCCCAAAGGCTTTACTTGGCACAAACACTAATTAATCCACAAAAACAGAACCATAACAGTAGAATAATTGTGTGAACACTCAAAAATAGAAAAGAAACAAGAAAAATAAAGATAGCTATTGGGTTGCCTCCCAACAAGTGTTATTGTTTTATGCCCCTTGCTGGGCGTAATGTTGTCATCTTTCAAATGAATTCCATAGGTGGCCCTCATAATAGATTCATATGGTGGCTTAATTTTCTTTCTAGGGAAGTGCTCCATTCCTTTCTTTAGTGGGAATTTAAATCTTATATTTCCTTCTTTCATATCAATAATAGCACCTATGGTACGTAGGAACAATCTACCAAGTATTATGGGACAAGACGGATTGCAAACTATATAAAGCACAATGAAATTAATGGGCACATGATTTATATTTTCAAGAATAAGCACATCATTTATTCTACCCAAAGGTTTCTTAATAGTGGAATTCGCTAAGTGCAAATTAAGGGACATTCATCCATATTGGTAAAACCTAGCACATCGCATAAAGTTTTTGGTATTGTGGAAACGCTAGCACCCAAATCACATAAAGCATTGCACTTATAATCTTTAATCTTAACTTTAATAGTAGGTTTCCATTCATCATATAATTTCCCAGGTATTGAAACCTCCAACTCTAGTTTTTCTTCATGAGCTTTCGTCATAGTTTCTACAATATGTTTAGTGAACGCTTTATTTTGTTCGTAAGCATTGGGTGAGTTTATCATGGATTGCAACAAGGAAATACATTCAACCAAAGAGAAATTATCATAATTAAAGTCCTTGTAATCCAAAGTAGTAGGTGCATCATTAGCTAATGTTTTGTCCTCTCGAAACCCACTTTTATCAATTTTTTCATTAAGATCATCACCCTCCAAACAATTGGGACGCCTTCTACTAAAGTTGACTCATCTATATCATCAAGTTTTATGTTACTAAACAAAGATTCAATAGGTGAAACACCAATCATTTTAATATCTTCATCATGATTACGATAAAAACTGGGCTGAATCGCTTTTTCTAGAAATTCTCGCTTAGCCCTCAACCTAGCGGTTCTTTCTTTACTTTCATTAATGGAGACATAGATAGCTTTAATAGACTCACTAGTGTCAAGCTTTGGCGGCAAAATTTTAACTTTAAGAGTATCCACATCATGAGAAATTCTATCCATGTTCCTAGCCATATCATAACCTTCACTCAATTTTTCTTCTAGCATAGCATTAAAAATCTTTTGAGAATTTATAAATTCTTCAATATTATTCTCTAGTTCAGAGGGTATCCTATTATTATTACTATAGTAATTAACATAGCAATTGCCATAATTATTAGAAGAATTTTCGGGAAATGGTATAGGATTGAAATTACCCCTATAAGCGTTGTTGTTGAAATTATTCCTAGAGATAAAATTCACATCAATGGTGTCGGTGTGGAACGACCATCTATGGGGCCAACAGGGCCCTTCGTGGTTCGGCTAGGGAGATGCACAAAGCACAGAGAGCACAACCAGTAGAAGACGCAGGGATCTTTACCCAGGTTCGGGCCACCGAGAGGTGTAAAACCCTACTCCTGCTTGTTATATTGGGTGATGTTTAGGAACACAAGTACAAGGAGCTCTAACCCCGGCAAGGATGTGAGCGGGGAGCACCTACGCATGTAGTTGTGCAATGTGGCCATCCTTGTAAACATTGCCTTGGCCCTCCTTTTATAGCACAAAGGGGTTACCACAGTGGCAAAAAGGTAATTACATGATGATTAGATAGCAACAGTGCTATCATACCTAAATTTGCTATTTAGGACAAATAGAATTAAATGCACCGATAGGTGTCGCGAGGAGGAGGAGCCTCGGCAAGAATGCTGCACTGCTTGCCTAGCTAACTCCTATTAGCTTGACACGCCATTTGGACGGGTGTCAATTAAGGTAAAAAAATCCTCCCGATGAGCTGACACGTGTCCGGCAAGCCTCACTGAACTTCCCACGGGCTTGACACCTCATTGATCTGCGTCTAGCTGTTTGGTGAGGTGGAGCGCTGGTAGCTGGCGGGGTTTGCCCACCAAGGAGCTTGTGGGGCCTTTGTCTTGCCGGCAAGGGCTGCTTCTGGAATTGATCTTGAGGCTTGTCTTGAACCTTGGTCTTCTTGATGCGCTCCTTGATCTCTCAAATAGTGGCTTATCATGGCAAGTCTTGTTCTGGGTTTTAGTCTTAACGATTCTTCGGTCATCCTTATTTGGCAAGGGAGCTGCTACTTCTCTGTGCATAAGTCAGGGTATAAAGCACCCATGTTTTTACACACCGACAGGAGCCCCCGAGCCTAGGCCATACGCGTTGCCGGGCATCATTGGGCTAGGCCCAATCAATGCACAAACACGTGAATGTCCTGTCATGGGGATGTCTGTTCTCCGAGATCTTTTTTTTCTTCAGTAACCTGATCCTGAATCAGCCCCCAGCTATCCCTTGGCAACCTTGCCGCTCGGGCGAGTGTCTACTGCCTGCGATAAAAATCACATGCATGGGTCGTCTCTAGGCTCGGCCTGATCGGACCCATGATCACACGTGGCCAAGGGTATCTGCCATTTTTGTCATCACTCCCCCTTTTACTGTAGCCTCCCATGACGCGGGTCGTGCGCAGAACATGGGATTGGCGAAGAGGGGCGGTCGTGTGATGACCCACAAGTATAGGGGATCAATCGTAGTCCTTTCGATAAGTTAGAGTGTCAAATCCAACGAGGAGCAGAAGGAAATGACAAGTGGTTTTCAGCAAGGTATTTTCTGCAAGCACTGAAATTGTAGGTAACAGATAGTTTGATAGCAAGATAATTTGCAACGAGCAAGTAACGGTAATGGTAAATAAAGTGTAGCAAGCTAGCCCAATCCTTTTGTGGCAAAGGACAGGCCAAAACGGTCTCTTATGATAAGCAAAGCGTTCTTGAGGGTACACGGGAATTTCATCATATCACTTTCATCATGTTGGTTTGATTCGTGTTCGCTAATTTGATAATTTGATATGTGGGTGGACCGGTGCTTAGGTGTTGTTCTTACTTGAACAAACCTCCTACTTATGATTAACCCCCTCGCAAGCATCCACAACTACGAGAAAAGTATTAAGATAAAATCTAACCATAGCATTAAACTTTTGGATCCAAATCAGTCCCTTACGAAATAGCGCATAAAGTAGGGTTTAAGCTTCTATCACTCTAGCAACCCATTATCAAATAACTACTCCACAATGCATTCCCTTAGGCCCAAATATGGTGAAGTGCCATGTAGTCAATGTTCACATGACACCACTAAGGGAATCACAACATACATATCACCAAAGTATCGAACACATATCAAGTTCACATAATTACTTGCAACATGACTTCTCCCGTGACCTCAAGAACAAAAGTAACTACTCACAAATAATAATCATGCTCAAGATTAGAGGGGTATTAAATAGCATAATGGATCTGAACATATAATCTTCCACAAAATAAACCATATAGTAATCAACTACAAGATGTAATCAACACTACTAGTCACCCATAACTACCAATCTAAGGTTCCGGTACAAAGATTGAACACAAGAGATGAACTAGGGTTTGAGAGGAGATGGTGCTGTTGAAGATGTTGATGGAGATGGCCCTCCCAAAGATGGGAGAGTTGTTGGTGATGACGATGACGATGATTTCCCCCTCCGGGAGGGAAGTTCCCCCGGCGGAATCGCTCCGCCGGAGGGCAAAAGTGCTCCTACCCAAGTTCCGCCTCGAGACAGCGGCGCTTCGTCCCGAAAGTCATCTCCTTATTTTTCTAGGTCAAAATTACTTATATACCAGAAGAGGTGCACCGGAGGTGGGCCGAGGAGGGCACAACCCACCAGGGTGCGCCTGGGCTCCCTGGCGCGCCCAGGTGGGTTGTGCCCACCTGGTGGGCCCCCTCTGGTAGTTATTTGCTCCAATATTCTTCATATATTCCAAAACAATTCTCCGTAAATTTTCAGCTCATTTGGAGATATGCAGCATAGGTAACTCTGCGTCATTTTTTCAGGTCCAGAATTCTAGCTGTCGGTATTCTCCCTCTTTGTGTAAACCTTGCATATTATGTGAGAAAAGGCATTAGAATTACTCCCAAAAGCATTATTATGCATAAAAACATTATAAATAATAGTAGGAAAACATGATGCAAAATGGACGTATCAACTCCCCCAAGCTTAGACCTTGCTTGTCCTCAAGCGAAAACCGAAATCGACAAACATGTCCTCATGCTTAGAGAGAGAGGTGTCGATAAAACAAAATACGAACATAGAAGCATTATGCATATTATTATAACAACAAAGAACTTTAACATAAACTTTATCAAACAACTTTTATCATATAACTTCTCATGAACAAGTAACAATTCATCATAACACTGAAGTATAAAGCATAAACCTTATTGAAAACCAACAAACTATGTTCTTAGTCAACTTTGCAACTACAATTCATCATATTTTTAGGAAGGGTCACGTATTGGAGCCTTTAGGCAAGTCCACATACTCAACCATCATTTAACCTTCTGTGATTGCTAACACTCACAACATACCCATGTGCAAAATGTTTCAACCGGACACATAGAAAGGTAGGGGCTTATAGTTTCGCCTCCCAACGTACTCACCTCAAGGGTGATGTCAACAATAATAACTCATGCCTACTCATATCCAACTGGATATATGTGCCTAGATCTTTCCTCACCACATGATGCTTGCAAAAAGAGAAAATAAAAAAGGAATAGGGAAGAAAATTTTGACTCTTACATAAAAGTAAATGCATAAAAGTAAAAGATAGGCCCTTCGCAGAGGGAAGCAGAGGTTGTCATGCGCTTATTTGTTTGTATGCCAAATCCCTTAATGCAAAAGAACGTCACGTTATATTGCCCCTTATGATAGCAACCTTTATTATGCAGTCCGTCGCTTTTATTGCTTTGCCATCACAAGTTCGTACAACGCTGAATTTTCTCTTACACTAAATGATCCAACACATTTAGAAGTAATTTTTATTGCCTTATTGCACCGATGACAACTTACTTGAAGGATCTTACTCAATCCATAGGTAGGTATGGTGGACTCTCAAAATAGGATTTGGGTTAAGGGGTTTCAGATGCACAAGTAGTATCTCTACTTAGTGCGGAATTTTTGGCTAGAAAAGATATTGAGCAAGCACCACATGTTAAAGGATCTGTGATAATATAACTTCTATGTGAATAGGAACAAGCATAAATCATTACGTTGTCTTCCTTGTCCAACGTCAACTATTTTGACACAAAATATTTAATGGGGGCACACAATCATAAAAGATGTCCAAGATAGTGTATTTGCTTGTGAATCTTCTCTTCCCTTATTAATTCTTTCATGAATTGCATCATTGACCAATGCTATGTTTGTCAATCTCCAATAAATTTTACCACTTATACTTTTCCTTATGTGATATCATTACTTACCATAATATTAGCAGATGATCTTTTTCATTTATTTCCATTTCCTTTATTGAAATATTAAAGTAAAGAAACAAAACTCAAACTACTCTTTATTATATATCTCACACATGATTACATCGATAGATAGATCACTAAGCAAACACTCAAAAAGAAAGGATCGAACTAAACTTTTATTCAACTAAATCATAGGAAAACTAAAGATCGAACTAAAATAGAAGAAAGCAAACATAGTGGTGGTGATACGATACTGGGACGCCTCCCCCAAGCTTGGCACAAGCCAAGGGGATTGTCCATACCATGAACTCAAGTCTCCTTTGGTGATGAAGAAGGTGGTGGTGGTGAAGTATGAGTGTTCTTCTTCCTCAGCTTACGCTTGAGGATGGAATTTTCCTCCCTCAAGTCATCGATCTCCTGCTCAAGCCTTAGTACCTTTTTGCATAATTCTTGCTTGTTTTCCTGCAAGAGATGAAAAGGGATAAATTGGATCTTAGGTTTCTTTGCTTTATTAGGGAGACTTGACTTATTGAATTCCACGCGCATGTCCCCAGGTTGGGGTAATGGAACTTCATCTTCATCCGAACTTGTCCCTTCTTTCCTTTTCGGATCATAGTCCTCTTCTTCCTTCGTGGTCCAACCATAATGTTCCACTTCTCCGTAAACCTTGGGGTTTGCAGTATAATCAACAACATAGCTCTCACCCTCCGAATCTTGAGATGACATATTTTCAGATATGCCAGAAAATAGCAAGAAAGAAGAACAGAAGATTTCTCCGCGATGCAGTGGTCAATACATTCGGGGGGGTATATAAAGATTTTTTATCTTGGGAAACAAGCAAACCGGAGGAAAATGGAGTCGGGAAGGTTCCCGAGGTGGGCACAACCCACCTGGGCGCGCCAGGGGGCCCAGGCATGCCCTGGTGTCTTGTGCCCTCCTCGGGTGCCTTCCTCGTTGTTTCTTATTTTCCTAATTTTTAAAATATTCCAAAACTGACAGAAAATATTTTTGCGGATTTTTTGGAGTCCGTTTACTTACCGTATCACGTACCTCTTCCTTTTTAATTATTCTGGAGTGTTCCGGAAGGTCTCTTTTATGTGTTCCTCAGGTGTCATGGTTTGAATAATATTGCTTTCAACATTAATAGGCGTACCTGAGATGTAGTGTTTAATTCTTTGCCCATTGACCACCTTCGGGTTAGTACCTTCGGCAATATTTTTTTAATAGCTCCGGAGCGGTAAACCTCTTCGATGATATAAGGTCCTTCCCATTTAGAGAGAAGTTTCCCTGCAAAGAATCTAAAATGAGAGTTGTACAAAAGAACATATTCTCCAACTTTGAATTCCCGCTTTTGAATTCTTTTGTCATGCCATCTTTTAACTTTTTCTTTAAATAACTTGGCATTTTCATCGGCTTGGGTTCTCCATTCATCTAGTGAGCTAATATCAAATAACCTATTTTCACCGGCAAGTTTGAAATCATAGTTGAGTTCTTTAATTGCCCAATATGCTTTGTGTTCTAACTCTAGAGGCAAATGACAAGCTTTTCCATAAACCATTTTAGAGGGAGACATACCCATAGGATTCTTATATGCTGTTCTGTAGGCCCAAAGTGCATCATCTAATTTCTTAGTCCAATTCTTTCGGGACCTATTAATGGTTTTCTGTAATATTAGTTTTATTTCTATATTGCTAAGTTCAACTTGACCACTAGATTGGGGATGATAGGGTGATGCAATTCTATTGTTAACATCATATTTAGCAAGCATTTTACGGAAAACACCATGAATAAAGTGTGAACCACCATCAGTTATTAAATATCTAGGGACTCCAAACCTAGGGAAAATAACTTCTTTAAGCATTTTAATGGAAGTGTTATGATCAGCACTACTAGTTGGAATATCTTCTACCCACTTAGTAACGTAATCAACAGTAACAAAAATATGTGTATACCCATTAGAGGAAGGAAAAGGTCCCATATAATCAAAACCCCAAACATCAAATGGTTCAACAGCAAGTGAATAATTCATAGGCATTTCCTGACGCTTACCAATTCGTTGACATTCATCACAAGATAAAACAAACTTACGGGCATCCTTGAAGAGAGTAGGCCAATAAAAACCAGATTGCAATACCTTGTGAGCAGTTCTATCTCCCGCATGATGCCCTCCATAAGCTTCGGAGTGACATTTCCGTAGGATTTGTTCCTGTTCATGCTCAGGTACACAACGTCTAATATTACCATCTACTCATTCTTTACAAAGATGTGGGTCATCCCAAAAGTAATGTCTTAAATCACAGAAGAATTTTTTCTTTTGTTGGTACGTGAAACTAGGTGGTATGTATTTAGCAACAATATAATTAGCATAGTTAGCATACCAAGGAGTGTTATTAGAAACATTTAGGGACTGTCTATTCTACATCCGGATGAAATCCAATTCGCTTTCATCCATATTTTCTCAGCCAACTAAAGGATGACAAGTGTCCCCTGTACCGTGTCCCCCGTTCTTTCTGTCCCACAAATCGCTTGTAAAACAAGACCACACAACAAGCTTTAAACGGGTCCACATCCCAAACTTTTCAAACCCGCACACAAAAGGGGGGAGGGCTAAGCTAACTACAAGAAGAAAAGGACCAAAACCGATGACATCTAACCACACAGCAGAATAATTACAGTTGTTGCTGTGAATCAACTATACAAAGGGCTAAAAATACACTAATAATATCACTGATAATGACAGTGCAGAAACCACTAAAAAACCACTGAAATTCCACTTGCAATGAAACTTGCAAAAAACAGTGTAAAATCCACCAAAAGTACACTGTAAATCTTTAGTGGATTTACACTGTAAATCCACCAAAAATACACTAACAATTGCGCTTGAAATACACAAAAGGAATTACACTGTAAATACTGCTTACATAACAGTATGAATTCCACTAAGAAAGTACTAAAATTACACTAGCAGATACACTAATGAATTACAGAGTAAAATCCACTTTAAAATGCATTGTAATCCACTAAGAATTACAGTGTAAAATAACCTAAAAGTACACCAAAATTGAACTAAGATTTACAGTGTAAATCATATTAAAGCTGCAACATCGACAAACAACTACACTGTAAAACCAGCCAGAATTACATTGTAAACCCAGATAAGAATTACAGTGTAAATCCAGATAGGAATTACAGTGCAAATCCACTTATAAAAAACACTGTAAAACCACTAATAAATACATTGTAATTTCATCAGTTTTACAGTGTAAAATCCACTAAAGAAAGTTAACCGCACTAAGAAAATGCACTGGAACAACCACATGGAGAAGCGCCACTAGAGAGGGCGATTCCTCCAAGATCTGGGACACAAATCTCAACAACATGGCTGGAGAAGTAGGAAAAACACAGGAAAACACCCCTCTCCCCCCTCCTGTGCATTCATCACCTCCTATCGTCTCTCTCCTGCCTGAAGAAATCTGGAAGAAAGAACAGATGGAAAAAAGAACATGAGCACACAAAAAAAAGAACCAGCACAAATCCTATGAACAACTAGGATATGGTCGCATGTACTACTAGTCTATGATCACAGGACCACTATATACTGAAAACTAGATTCCCAGATCATAAGTTTCTGAATTTGCAGAAAAGGAACACACTACAGGGGATAAAAACACGCTCAAGGTCACTAGGCTAGGAATTCCATTTAGGGGACAAAAACACACTACTAGGCTAGCAATTCCATTTAGGTAAAACTAGTTGAAAATATACAAGGTTGATGATTACTGTAGTTGAGAGAATATATGACTGTTTCCACAAACTTTGGAAACTGGAAAACTAAACAATGTTAACAAACTTTGATCTACTTGTTTAGAGACTTCCTCCCTGTTCATAAATAGCTGTGATTGAATGACTGAATATAAGTAACTTTGGAAGTGTAAACTGCTATGAACTGATAGTTGTTTACACTGAATATTGATGAGCATTAACTTTAACACTGAAAATAGAAATTAACAGAAAACATGAGTAACATGATCAGGCTAAAAACACTGACACTAGAAGGCACTTAAGCTAGTAGCAAGAAACAAAAAGAATATATAAAAGTGATAACAAATAGCATATTCTTCAGGTCACATGAGTATATGTCAGATGAAGAAAAATGCTCAATCTAGAGTGAACATGGAATAAAAATGCAACAAATACAACAACACACTTACGTGGGACACATGGAAATCATATGAAGCCTTTTCAAACTCAGGGTTATCCATTTCACCATCCTGCATAAATACAAAAGAAAAGAAAGAGAATAAACTACTGGGACCAAATAAGCTAACCCACAAAAGCAATATACAAAACGGAAAGAAGAAAACACAAGCAATGGGATCAAAGGGAATTGAATCTAGCATGAAAGGGGAGGAGCTGTACCTCAAAAATAACCAAGCTGATTTCCTTAATGTATGACTTTATTGTAGCATTAAAAAACTGAAAAAAATGAACAAACATATTCAATCATCCTTTTCTAACTTGATTCTTGACAAAATAATAGAGCGGGGCATACTCTTTTACTCAACTACTTCAGGCGCAAATGATGTACAAGGTACTATCATTGTGAAATTTACATATAAGACAACAAGGAAAGAAATCCTGCAAAAAAATCATTAGCTAATGCAAAAAAATATTGTTCTACTTTGAGCAGCAATGGGTTGCTACCAAAGCGAAAGAGCAGATCACAATCCACAGAGCACTCTAGTTATAAACTTAAAATCCAGAGATCACCAGAAAAAACAATAAGAACTAGCATTCACTAGTTCACTGAATGTTACTCCCTCCGTAAAGAAATATAAGAGCGTTTAGATCACTAAAGTAGTGATCTAAACGCTCTTATATTTCTTTATAGAGGGAGTACAACATATACAGATGGGTAGATCCTACACAAAATCAAAATCTAACAAGTGTTTTTACACTGAGGTTACAGAGGAGCAGAAAAAGAACCTTTCAAACTAAATTACATTGGAAGATAAGGAATTTACAGTGGTAGACAAACTATAATTACAGTACTAGACCACTAAAATTTCAGTGGTAAGAAATAGAAATCATAGTAGTGGACCAGGGTAAAAAATCCTTTGTAATTACAGTTTGAATTACATCGCTAGACCACTGGAATTACAGTGTAAGCAAACTATAATTCCAGTGCTAGACCACTGGAACTATAGTGTAAAATACAGTGCATTATATAGAGAAACCAATTTGTTCCTGCTCAGAAACCAAAATGAAACTATGATTGAATATTAGAAACTTTGGAACTGTATAAAACGACAAATTACTGTCACTTGAACTTAGAATTACTATGATTTTTTAAATGTAATTACTATGAAGATCACACTGAAACTAAAAAAACTAAGCACTGATACTACATGGCACATGCAAGAAACCAAATTTGGACCATCCTTTGTACCCTCGTTTGACAAAACATTACCAGCAGATTTACTAACTGACGAATCATTTGATGCTTTCTTCATAGATTCAAGAGCAAGAGACATGCAACCTACACAGCAAAACCAAAATGACATTAGGGTAAAAAATAAAATAAAGAAACAACCAAATGCATGAAAGTAAATTACAAACAAGACAGAGATTGGCTACCTGAAAAATGCTCAGACCTAAAAATCCACATAATAGACCCTACTCAACTACAAAGTACAAGGGTAAAAACCAACTAACAGTCCCTAGTCAAATCCACTGAAAAATTTCAGTGTAAGCCCACTGAGAGTTACACTTTAAATCCAATAAGAATTACACTATAAAATCCACAAAAAATAATACATAAATAATCCACATAATAGTCCCTAGTCAAATGCAGATTATAAGGGTAAAAACCCACTAACAGACCCTAGCCAAAATACACTAAGGATTACAGAGTAAATACACTGAAAATTAAACTATAAAAATCAAGAGTTACAGTGCAAATATAATGTAAATTCCAAGAATAACTAACGGTCACTATAAAACACTAAGGATTACAGTGTAGCTCCACTAAGAATTACATTGTAAAAATCAAGATATACATTGTAATTCTTATAGGTACAATGAAAGGTCAACTAAAGACTACAGAGTAAAATTCACTAAGAACTACAGTGTAGATCCACTGCAAATTACAGTATAAATCCAATAAATATACAATGTAAATCCGCTAAAAAATACAATGTAAATCCACTTAAAATTACAGTGTAAATCCACTGAGAATTATAGTGTAAAACACTAAGAAAACACACTATAAATCCACTAAAGTAAACAGGGATTTCTAGTAGAGCAATCAAACATTTACATAGCTAAAAATGAGAAGGATATTCTGTCTCACAGAAACACAAAGAATAGAGCTGAAGTCTACAAGCAAAACGCACTACGTACGACAACCTAAGCTTGTTGACTAGCTATACAAGCAAAATCACAAAGAACACTACATATAAACCTACATCAATAAACGACCCAGGGGATATATAACCTATAGCCACAAACAAAAACACTAGAGAATCCAAGGCGACCAGGGCACTAAAATTACTGAAACACGATCCAACATGTACAAAATTAGCAGTTGCCCATGACAACCACCCAAAGTCCAACTACTAACCGAAACAGATCAAATAAAACCTACAAGGCAATCCCTAATCAAGCACACAAGACAGATGAGATTCAATACCAATAACAAACGCAACAACACATCTGCATCAAAATAGCTGCGGGGCATTACCACATGCGAGATCCAAAAGGGGATAAGTAGCAGATCTGACTGACAAATCCCAACACACTACCAAATCAGACTTGAGGATCAAGCCAAAGCCGAAAATACATACTGAATACCATGAACAGGAACGCCGGGCGGAGAAAAATGGGGCAGCGATGGGGCGGAACTGAGAAATGTTGCAGACCTCCGGCGGGGGAAAAGGCGAAGGAGCAGGAGGGGTGGGGTAGCCGGAGGGAGAGCGTTAGACGCCTGACAACCACCCTACTGAATCAAGCGGGCAGGGCAGCTCAGTCGCCATGGATCTCTCTCTCTCTCTCTCTCTCGACGAGGGAGGGGATGGGACAGAGGCACGACGCGGGGCAGAAGCGAGCGAAAACGCGAACGGGTCTCCCCAAAAATTGAGCGGACTCGATAAGAAAAAAATCAACTAAGAGGACGAAAAAAAAGAAAACACAAATCTCGGAACAGAGAACGGATGGCTCACAAAACGGATGAAAGCCAAAAGATTTCATCCGGATGAAAATTAGCATTCCCAAACATTTATTGCAGCTAATTTCTCATCAGGAAAGCTATCATCAATAGGTAGTGGGTCATCAAGGATATTCTCTAACCTAGACAAGTTATCAGCTACGGGGTTCTCAGCTCCTTTTCTATCAGTGATATGTAAATCAAATTATTGTAGCAAGAGAACCCACCTAATGAGTCTAGGTTTAGCATCTTTCTTTTCCATAAGATATATAATAGCAGCATGATCGGTGTGAAGAGTAACTTTAGAATCAACAATGTAGGATCTGAATTTATCACAGGCAAACACAACTGCTAAAAATTCTTTTTCAGTAGTAGCATAATTTCTTTGGGCACTGTCTAGAGTTTTACTAGCATAATGAATAGCATTTAGTTTCTTATCAACTCTTTGTCCTAGAATAGCACCAACAACATAATCACTAGCATCACGCATAATTTCAAAAGGCAAGTTCCAATCAGGTGGTTCAACAATAGGTGTAGAAGTTAAGGCTTTCTTAAGTGTTTCAAAGGCTTCTACACAATCATCATCAAAAACAAATGGAACATCCTTTTGTAAAAGATTTGTAAGAGGCCTAGAAATTTTAGAGAAGTCTTTAATAAATCTCCTATAGAAACCAGCATGACCGAGAAAACTACGAATACCTTTAATATCTTTAGGACATGGCATTTTCTCAATTGCATCAACTTTAGCTTGGTCCACCTCAATACCTCATTCATAAATTTTATGCCCCAATACAATACCTTCATTAACCATAAAGTGGCACTTCTCCCAATTCAAGACAAGATTAGTTTGCTCTGCAAAACTCGATCAAGGTTGCTCAAGCAATCATCAAAAGAAGTTCCATAAATAGAAAAATCATCCATGAAAACCTCAACAATGTTTTCACAAAAATTAGAGAATATAGCAGTCATACATCTTTGAAAGGTAGCAGGTGCATTGCATAAACCAAAAGGCATACGTCTATAAGCATAAGTTCCAAAACGGCAAGTAAAAGTGGTTTTCTCTTGATTAGGCTGTGAGATAGGTATTTGAGAGAAACCAGAATATCCATCAAGGAAGCAAAAGTGTGTGTGCTTTGATAATCTTTCTAGCATTTGATCAATAAAAGGCAAAGGGTAATGATCTTTTCTCATAGCTTTATTTAATTTTCTGAAATCGATTACCAATCTATAGCCAGTAACAATTCTTTGTGGAATGAGTTCATTTTTATCATTAGGAACAATGGTAATACCTCCCTTCCTAGGGACGCAATGAACGGGACTTACCCATCTACTATCAGCTATGTGATAGATTATACCTGCTTCCAGAAGCTTTAGGATTCAAACATCATTGATGATCAACAACGGGTTCCATATTAATCTTGTGCTGACAGAGAGTGGGACTAATGCCCTTAAGATCATCAAGAGTATATCCAATAGCAGCACGGTGCTTCTTCAGAATTTTCAATAATCTTTCTTCTTCATGTTCTGAAAGGTTAGCACTAATAATAACATGATATATATTTTTCTCATCGAGATAAGCACATTTCAAAGTGTCAGGCAATTGTTTCAATTCAAACATAGGATCACCTTTAGGTGGAGGAGGACCTCCTAGAGTGTCAATAGGCAAATTATGTTTGAGCAGAGGTCGTTGTTCAAAGAAAATTTTATCTATCTCATTTCTTTCGTGCATATGCATATCATTTTCATGGTCTAGCAAATATTGTTCTAGTGGATCAGTAGGAGGCACGGTAATAGAAGCAAGACCAATTATTTCATCCTTACTAGGCAATTATTTCTTGTGAGGTTGTCTATTAAACTTGGAAAAATTAAACTCATGAGACTCATCATCAAAGCTAACACTGACAGTTTGTTTATGACAATCTATAGTAGCATTGGCAGTGTTCAAGAAAGGTCTACCAAAGATAATGGGACATAAGTCATCTTGTGGGGAACCAAGAACTAGAAAATCAGTAGGGTATTTTATTTTCCCACACAAGACTTCAACATCTCTAACAATCCCAAGTGGTGTGATGGTGTCTTTATTAGCAAGTTTAATAGTAACATATATGTCTTCTATTTCAGCGGGTGCTATGTCATTCATAATTTCTTGGTATAAGGTAAAAGGAATAGCACTCATGCTAGCACCTAAATCACATAAACCATGATAGCAATGATCTCCTATTTTAACTGATACAACATGCATGCCAACAATGGGTCTATGTTTATCTTTTTCATCTGTATGGCAATTCTAGCAGCTTCATCACAGAAGTAAATAACATGCCCATCAATATTTTCTACCAGGAGATCTTTAACCATAGAAACACTAGGTTCTACTTTAATTTGTATAGCAGGTTTAGGTGCTCTAATATTACTTTCGCGAACCATAGTTGAAACCTTAGCATGTTCCTTTATCCTAACAAGGAAAGGTGGTTTTTCAATATAAGCAGTTGGAACAACTGGGTCAACATTATAAATAATAGTTTCATCTTTAGCTATGTTGGGTTCTTCAATTTCTTCTTTAATAGGTGGGTGATATTTAAACCACTTCTCCTTAGGGAGATCAACATGAGTAGCAAATGATTCATAGAAAGAGGCTACTATCTCAGAGTCAAGTCCATATTTAGTGCTAAATTTGTGAAAAGCTTCGGTATTCATAAAATATTTAACACAATCGAATTCAAGCTTAGTACCTGACTCTTTACCTTCGTCGAGTTCCCAATATTCAGAGTTGCATTTAATTCTCTCTAAAAGATCCCACCTGAATTCAATAGTCTTCTTCATAAAAGAACCAGTACAAGAAGTATCGAGCATGGATCGATCATCATAAGAAAGCCGAGCATAAAAATTCTGAATAATAATTTCTCTTGAGAGCTCATGATTGGGGCATGAATATAACATTAACTTAAGCCTCCCCCAAGCTAGAGCAATAATTTCTCCTTCACGAGGCCAAAAATTATATATATAATTCCGATCATGATGCACTAGATGCATAGGATAATTTTTTTGGTGAAATTCCAATTTCAATCGATTCCAGTTCCAAGATCCAATATCATCGCATAGCCTATACCATGCCAATGCTTTTCCCTTCAAAGATAAAGGGAAAACCTTCTTCTTAGCTTCATCTCCGAGCAAACCTGCAAGCTTAAATAATCCACAAATTTCATCCACATATATCAAGTGCATATCAGGATGTTCGGTTCCATCTCCTGCATAAGGATTAGCTAGAAGTTGTTCTATCATACCCGAAAGAATTTTATAACCAATATTTTCAGTAGGTGCAGTAGGTTAAGGGGCAACTAATTATGGTTCCGGTCGAGGTGAAGATACCCTGAACAAACCCCTCAAAGTATGATTCTCCATAGTAATAAGTGACAATAAATTTCTGCACGTAGTAATAATTTTTCCTTACCAATTTCCACTTACCAATAGCTCTTCACTCCCCGGCAATGGCGCCAGAAAAGAGCCTTGATGACCCACAAGTATAGGGGATCAATCGCAGTCCTTTCGATAAGTAAGAGTGTCGAACCCTACGAGGAGCAGAAGGAAATGACAAGTGGTTTTCAGCAAGGTATTTTCTGCAAGCACTGAAATTGTAGGTAACAGATAGTTTGATAGCAAGATAATTTGTAACGAGCAAGTAACGGTAATGGTAAATAAAGTGCAGCAAGATAGCCCAATCCTTTTGTGGCAAAGGACAAGCCAAAACGGTCTCTTACGATAAGCAAAGTGTTCTTGAGGGTGCACGGGAATTTCATCATATCACTTTCATCATGTTGGTTTGATTCGTGTTCTCTACTTTGGTAATTTGATATGTGGGTGGACCGGTGCTTAGGTGCTGTTCTTACTTGAACAAACCTCCTACTTATGATTAACCCCCTCGCAAGCATCCGCAACTACAAGAAAAGTATTAAGATAAAATCCAACCATAGCATTAAACTTTTGGATCCAAATCAGGCCCTTATGAAATAGCGCATAAACTAGGGTTTAAGCTTCTGTCACTCTAGCAACCCATCATCTAATAACTACTACACAATGCATTCCCTTAGGCCCAAATATGGTGAAGTGCCATGTGGTCGACGTTCACATGACACCACTAAGGGAATTACAACATACATATCATCAAAGTATCGAACACATATCAAGTTCACATAATTACTTGCAACATGACTTCTCCCATGACCTCAAGAACAAAAGTAACTACTCACAAATAATAATCATGCTCAAGATCAGAGGGGTATTAAATAGCATAATGGAGAACATATAATCTTCCACCAAATAAACCATATAGTAATCAACTAGAATATGTAATCAACACTACTAGTCACCCACAAGTACCAATCTAAGGTTCCGGTACAAAGATTGAACACAAGAGATGAACTAGGGTTCGAGAGGAGATGGTGCTATTGAAGATGTTGATGGAGATGGCCCTCCCAAAGATGGGAGAGTTGTTGGTGATGACGATGACAATGATTTCCCCCTCCAGGAGGGAAGTTCCCCTGGCGAAATCACTCCACCGGAGGGCAAAAGTGCTCCTGCCCAAGTTCCGCCTCGAGACGGCGGCGCTTTGTCCCGAAAGTCCTCTCCTTATTTTTTCTAGGTCAAAATGACTTATATACCAGAAGAGGGGCACCGGAGGTGGGCCGAGGAGGGCACAACTCACCAGGGCGTGCCTGGGCTCCCTGGTGCACCCAGGTGGGTTGTGCCCACCTGGGGGGCCCCCTCTGGTAGTTATTTTCTCCAATATTCTTCATATATTCCAAAAAAATTCTCCATAAATTTTTAGCTCATTTGGACATGTGCAGAATAGGTAACTCTGACGTAGCTTTTTCAGGTCCAGAATTCCAGCTGCCGGTATTCTCCCTCTTTGTGTAAACCTTGCACATTATGAGAGAAAAGGCATTCGAATTACTCCCAAAAGCATTATTATGCATAATAACATTACAAATAACAGTAGGAAAACATGATGCAAAATGGACGTATCATCGTGGTAATGGTGCTCTGGGCAGGGGAGTCAGGGCGCCGGATTGGCACGACTGGGCGATTGCTGGAGTAATGCGCCTGTCAGAAGTGCAGGGCGCATAATTGGTGGAACAGAGTAGTTGCCCTAGGATGGAGGAGAGCCAGCCCCCGTGCCTCCCCCTATAAAGAGGGGACCGCGGAGGGCGATGCTCATCCACTTCCTCTCGTTCCAATCGCTCAACAACTGTCATTTTCTTCTTTCTTCATTCCTCACATCCATCGAAGTCATGGCGAGGGGGAGAGGTCGAGCTCGTGCTTTGATAACCCACAAGTATAGGGGATCGCAACAGTTTTCGAGGGTAAAGTATTCAACCCAAATTTCTTGATTTGACACAAGGGGAGCCAAAGAATATTTGCATGTATTAGCAGTTGAGTTGTCGATTCAACCACACCTGGAGATTAAATATCTGCAGCAAAGTGATCAGTAGCATAGTAATATGATAGTTTGGTAGTAGTGGTAACGATAGCAATGGTAACGGTAACAACAGTAACAGTTTTGTAGCAGTGGTAACAGTAGCAATAACAATAGTAACTTAGCAAGAACAATATGTGGAAAATTCGTAGGCATTGGATCGGTGAATTCGTTGGATGATATTCATCATATAACAGTCATAACCTAGGGAGACACAGAACTAGCTCCAGTTCATAAATATAATGTAGGCATGTATTCCGTAAATAGTCATACGTGCTTATGGAAAAGAACTTGCATGACATCTTTTGTCCTACCCTCTCGTGGTAGCGGGGTCCATAAGGAAACTAAGGGATATTAAGGCCTCCTTTTAATAGAGAACCGGAACAAAGCATTAACACATAGTGAATACATGAACTCCTCAAACTACGGTCATCACCAGAAAGTATCCCAATTACTGTCACCCTGGGGTTTACGGATCATAACACGTAATAGGTGAATATGACTTGCAAGATCAGATCTAGAACATAGATATAATGGTGAAAACATAAATGGTTCAGACCTGAAATCATGGCACTCGGGCCCTAGTGACAAGCATTAAGCATAGCAAAGTCATAGCAACATCAATTTAAGAACATAATGGATACTAGGGATCAAGCCCTAACAAAACTAACTCGATTACATGATGAATCTCATCCAACTCCTCACCGACCAGCGAGCCTACGAAGGAATTACTCACTCCTAGTGGGGAGCATCATGGAATTGGTGATGAAGGAGGGTTGGTGATGACGAAGACCGAAGATTCCCCTCTCCGGAGCCCCGAACGGGCTCCAGATCTGGCCTCCCGATGAAGAACAGGAGGTGGCGGTGGCTTCGTATCGTAAAACGCGATGAAACTTCCTCTCCTATTTTTTCTGGAAAAATAGGATTTTATAGCGTCGGAGTTAGGGTCAGCGGAGCCCCGAGGGCCCCACCATCCACCAGGGCGTGCCAGGGAGGTGGTGCGCCCTGGTGTATCATGGGCAGACAGGGCACCCCCTCCGGTGGGTCTTGGTTCCAATATTTTTTATTTATTGGGAAATAATTCTCCAAAAAGTTCCGTCCAAATCTAAGAACTTTTATTTCTACACAAAAACAACACCATGGTAGTTCTACTGAAAACAGTGTCAGTCCGGGTTAGTTTCATTCAAATCATGCAAATTAGAGTCCAAAACAAGAGCAAAAGTGTTAGGAGAAGGAGATACGATGGAGACGTATCAACTCCCCCAAGCTTAACCCATTGCTTGTCCTCAAGCAATTCAGTTGACAAACTGAAAGTGATAAAGAAAAACTTTTACGAACTCTTTTGTTCTTATATATATATGCTTAAATAGCACCCAGGTTTTCAGCAAAGATCATGACTAACCATGTCAACAATAACTCTTAAAGATTATATTAACTCATATCAATGGCATAATCAACTAGTGAGCAATAATAAAAGATCTCAAATGGCAACACTTTGTCCAAAAATCATGATATAATATGACAACAGTGGTATCTCGCTAGCCCTTTCTGAGACCGCAAAACATAAATGCAGAGCACCCCCAAGGTTCAAGCAGCGACTAGACATTGTAATTCATGGTAGAAGAGATCCAGTCATGATGCATTCAACATTAACTATACACAATGCATGACGATGAAAATAGTGCTCTCAGGACTGGCGCTTGTTTGAGAAGGTGATGTCTCAACATAAAAGTAAACAGATAATCCCTTCGCAGAGGGAAGCAGGGATTTGCAGAGGTGCCAGAGCTCAAAGCTTAAATCAAAGATAAATAAAATTTTGGGAGGTACACCCTTCCTATCAACGTCACGACCAAAAGTTTTCAATATCTTCCATGTTAAACAAATTAGCGGCGGTTCCCAAGCGGTAAAAGTAAAGGTTTACTCCCCCTCCACCAACAAACACACTCCACGGCTAGCCGAATCCACGGGTACCGTCCATACGAACAACAGTCCTAGAGGAGTTTTGTTTAATTATTTGCAATTTTTGATTTCGGGACTGGGCATCCCTATTACCGGCCCCTCTCGTGCAAGGACGAGTGAATAAACACTCATCATGAGAATAACCCGCTTAGCGTGGAAGATACTGACCACCCCCTGTCCCTCCATGAGGGGTCTAGGCACACATAACAGATGTTCATTTGAAATTTCAGAGGTGGCACATGCAAATTTACTTGGAACGGCAGGGTAATACCGCATATAGGTAGATATAGTGGACTCATCTGGAATAACTTTGGTTTAAAGGAATTTGATGCACAAGTAGTGTTCCCACTTAGTACAGGCGAAGGCTAGCAAATAGGTTGAGAAGCGGCCAGCTAGAGAGCAAAAACAGTCATGAATATGTATTATGAATAATCAACATTGAATACTAGCATGAGTAAGATATAAACACCATGAACATAAATATCGTGGAGGCTATGTTGGTTTTGATTCAACTACATGCGTGAACATGTGCCAAGTCAAGCCACTTGAAACATTCAGAAGAGGATACCATATCATCATACTACATCACAATAATTTTGATGCATTTAACACTCAAGATAAATCATTATCCACTCCTAGCTACTTAAGCATGGCATGAGAAACTATAATCTCTAATTGTCATTGCAAACATGTTTAATCATAACAAGCTGAATCATGGATACTGAGGTAAACATATTTACGAAAGCAAAAACAAGTTGAGTTCATACCCGCTTCTCTCTACCACAGTCACTTCATCAAATGTCGTCATTATTGCCTTTCACTTGCACGACCGAATGATATGAAAATAATAATAGTGCAAGAGTGCCGTGGACTAAGCTGGAATCTGCAACATTTTATTCAGATGGGAAGACAAAATATTTTGGGCTCTTTGTTAGATCAACAGTAATGCATATGAGAACCACTCAACATTTTCATCGTGGCCTCCCCCTTGGTATGACTCAACAAAAGAAAAGAAATGAAATTCAGAGAAACACACTAAAATGTTTTTGGAGTTTTTAGTTTTCCTTGAAGAAAGCAAATTAAAGAAGGGAAAACAAAAACTAGAAAACTATTTACATGGGAAAGCTCTCAACAAGCAAAAGAGGACATGAGAAATATTTTTGGGTTTTCTTTTAATACTACCACAAATTAAGTGATGTTGGCTTGAACTATGTCGGTATTTCCCCAAAGAGGAAGGGATGATGCAGCACAGCAATGGTAGGTATTTCCCTCAGTGATGAGACCAAGGTTATCGAACCAGTAGGAGAACCAAGCAACACTACGTAAACAGCACTTGCACACAAAGAACAAATTCTTGCAACCCGACGTGTTAAAGGGGTTGTCAATCCCTTTCAGGTAACGGCACCAGAAATGGGCAAACGGACATGAGAAAGTTGTAATAGATTGGATAAATAGATCGCGAATAAAATAAAGTGAAGCAAAATATTTTTGGGTTTTTAGAAATATAGATCTAAAAATAAAAGTGGCAAATAAATAGAAAGGCAAATGGCAAAATAGATCTGAAAATATATGATAAGGAAAATAGACCTGGGGGCCGTAGATTTCACTAGTGGCTTCTCTCGAGAAAAATAGCATACGGTGGGTAAAAAAATTACTGTTGGGCAATTGATAGAATTTCAAATAACTATGACGATATCCAGGCAATGATCATTATATAGGCATCACGTCCAAGATTAGTAGACCGACTCCTGCCTGCATCTACTACTATTACTCCACACATCGACCGCTATCCAGCATGCATCTAGTGTATTAAGTTCATGAAAAAATGGAGTAATGCAATAAGAAATATGACATGATGTAGACAAGATCTATTTATGTAGAAATAGACCCCATCTTGTTATCCTTAATAGCAACGATACATACGTGTCGGTTCCCCTTCTGTCACTGGGATCAAGCACCGTAAGATCGAACCCATCACAAAGCACCTCTTCCCATGGCAAGAAAAATCGATCTAGTTGGCCTAACTAAACCAAAGATTCGAAGAAGAAATACGAGGCTATAAGCAATCATGCATATAAGAGATCAAAAGACTCAAATAACTTTCATGGATAAAAACATAGATCTGATCATAAACTCAAAGTTCATCGGATCCCAACAAACACACCGCAAAAATGAGTTACATCAAATAGATCTCCAAGAGACCATTGTATTGAGAATCAAAAGAGAGAGAGAGAGGAAGCCATCTAGCTACTGCCCACGGACCCGTAGGTCTACAATGAACTACTCACGCATCATCGAAGAGGCACCAATGAGGATGATGAACCCCTCCGTGATGGTGTCTAGATTGGATCTGTGGTTTCTAGAACTTGCGGCGGCTAGAATTGATTTTCGTCGACTCCCCTAGGGTTTCTAGAATATTGGGGTATTGATAGAGCAAAGAGGCGGTGCGGGAGGTGGCCGAGGTGGGCACAACCCACCTGGGCGCGCCTGGGCCCCCAGGCGCGCCCTGGTGGGTTGTGCTCCCCTCGGAGCCCCCCTCAGGTACTTTCTTGGCCCAACTTGTGTCTTCTGGTCCAGAAAAAATCACCAAAAAGTTTCGCTGCGTTTGGACTCCATTTGGTATTGATTTCCTGTGAAGTAAAAAACAAGCAAAAAACAGCAACTGGCACTGGGCACTATGTCAATAGGTTAGTCCCAAAAAATGATATAAAGTTGCTATAAAATGATTGTAAAACATCCAAGAATGATAATATAACAGCATGGAGCAATCAAAAATTATAGATACATTGGAGACGTATCAGCATCCCCAAGATTAATTCCTGCTCGTCCTCGAGTAGGTAAATGCTAAAAACAGAATTTTTGATGTGGAATGCTGCCTAACATGTTCATCACATATTCTTTTCTTTGTAGCATGGACATTTGGACTTTTATATGATTCAAAGCAATAGTCTAGTTTTGACATGACGATTTCAATACTCAAGCATATCAACAAGCAACCATGTCTTTCAAAATATCAACACTAAAGCAAGTTATCCCTAGCCCATCATGCTCAATCATTGATCCACTCATGAAACACACTCACATATTAGCTACACCCAATGCTCAAGTACGATCATAGAGCCCCTTAGTTGGTGCTTTATTAGAGAAGATGGAGACTCAAAATAAAAATTGCATAAAGTAAAAGAAAGGCCCTTCGCAGAGGGAAGTAGGGATTTGTAGAGGTGCCAGAGCTCAAAGCAAAAAAAAGATAGAGATAAAACATTTTGGGTGGCATGCTTTTCCTGTCAACGAAAACGATCGAGTAGTTCCCAATACTTTCCATGCTAGATATATCATAGGCGGTTCCCAAACAGAAAATAAAGTTTATTCCTTTTTCCACCATACTTTCACTTTCCATGGCTAGCCGTATCCACGGGTTTCCCTCCATACCAACACTTTCCAAGGAATTTATTATTTGACAACATAAAGTAAATTCATTTTTCATTTCGGGACTGGGCATCCCTAATACCTTTGCCGTACACTCATGCAATGACAAGTGAATAAACACTCATCTTGAGAATAACACATTTAGCATGGAAATATATCAGCCACCCCCTACCGTTTCATGAGCGGTACGAGCACACAAAAGAGAAATTTATTTTGAAATTAGAGATGACACATACAAATTTTCTTAGAATAGCACGGAAATACCACATATAGGTAGGTATAGTGGACTCATATGGCAAAACTGGTTTAAGGATTTTGGATGCATAAGTAGTGACCATACTTAGTGCAAATGAAGGCTAGCAAAAGATTAAGAAGCATCCAACCAAGAAACGAAAAATCTCATAAGCGAGCATTAAGCATAACTAACAACGAATAATGCACCACAAGTAGGATGTAATTTCATTGCATAACTATTGACTTTCATGCTTGCATAGGGAATCACAAACCTTAACACCAATATTCTTACTAAAGCATAATTACTCATCAACATGACTCACATATTATATCAACATATCACAAAACTATTACAAGGAATCAAGTTTATTTTGTCCAATGATCTTCATGAAAGTTTTTATTATATCCCTCTTGAATATCTATCACTTTGGGACTAGTTTAATGTGTTGCTTTTGATAGCTCAAACAAATCTAAGTGAAGAACGTGAGCATAAAATTTTTCTTCTCTCAAAATAATTTAAGTGAAGCATGAGAGAATTTCTTAATTTTTTTACTAACTCTCAAATAAATCTAAGTGAAGCATGAGAGCATTTCTTTAAAAATACTAAAGCACACCATGCTCAAAAAGATATAAGTGAAGCACTAGAGCAATTCCAAAGCTCATATAGATTTAAGTGAAGCATAGAGAGCAATTCTAAAAAATCATGGCATAATTTTGGCTCTCTCAAATAGGTGTGTCCAGCAAGGATACTTGACTAAAAATAAAAAGCAAAACAAGCAAAGACTCATATCATACAAGACGCTCCAAGCAAAACTCATGATATGTGATGAATAAAAATATAGCTCCAAGTAAAATACCGATGGTCGTTAGAAGAAAGAGGGGATGCCACTCGGGCATCCCCAAGCTTAGTTGCTTGCTTCTCTTTGGATAATGGCTTGGGGTGCCATGGGAATCCCCAAGCTTAGGCTCTTCTTACTCCTTATTCCTTCATCCATCCATCGTAATCTCACCCAAAAATTGAAAACTTCAATCACACAAAACTCAACAACCTTCGTGAGATCCGTTAGTATAAGAAAACCAATCTTTCCTTTAAGTACTGTAGAAAACCCATTCAAATTTTGTTATTGCATTATATCTAATGTATTCTAACTTTACCATGGCTCATACCCCCCGATACAAACATAGATTCATCAAAATAAGCACACAATGCAAAGAAAACATAATCTGTCAAAAACAGAACAGTCTGTAAAGATGCAAATTGTTCTCATACTTATCTAACTTCAAAAATTCAAAAAAATTAGGAAAACAGATACAATTTGTATATAAATATTTTTTTAAAAATTAAGAATTTTTCGTCGCTTCTGGGAATTTTCAAAATTGTTTTACTGGACGCAAAAGTTTCTGTTTTCCAACAAGATCAAATCAACTATCACCAAAGCTATCCCAAAGGCTTTACTTGGCACAAACACTAATTAAAACACAAAAAACAATCATAACAGTAGCATAATTGTGCAAACACTCAAGAACAGAAAGAAAAAGACAAAAATAAATTTTATTCATTGGGTTGCCTCCCAACAAGCGCTATTGTTTTACGCCCCTAGCTAGGCTTGAGATTTCAATGATGCTCACATAAAAGACAAGAATTGAAGCACAAAGAGAGAATCATAATACATGTGACAAACACATTTAAGTCTAACATACTTCCAATGCATAGGGATTTTATAAGCAAACAAATTATCAAGACAAGAAATATATAGCCTGTGCAAGGAAGAGGAAAGAAACAATAGCAATCTCATCATAACGAGAGGTAAATTAGTAACATGAAAATTTCTACAACCATATTTCCCTCTCTCATAATAGTTACATGTGAGATCATATTCGAACTCAACAATATAGCTATCACATAACATATTCTCTACATGATCCACATGCATGCAAAGTTGACACTCATAAAAAATAGTGGGATTATCATCAAATAAAGTCATGACCTCTCCAAGCCCACTTTTATCAAAAATTTCATAAGATTGAACACTCTCCAAATATGTGGGATTATTTTTAGCTAAACTTGACACTCTTCCAAACCCACTTTTAATATTATCACAAGCATATTCATCATGAGGTTTAAATAAATTTTCAAGATCATAAGAATCATTATCACCCCAATCATGATCATTGCAATAAGTAGTGGCCATAACAAAACAAGCATCCCCAAGCTTGGGGTTTTGCATATTACTAGCACAATTGACATTAATGGAATTTATAAAAACATCATTGCAATCGTGCTTTTCATTCAAGGAGCTATCATGAATCACTTTATAAATTTCTTCGTTTAACACTTCATCACAATTTTCAGATTCATAAATCTCAAGCAAAACTTCATAAAGATAATCTAGTGAACTCAGTTCACTATTGATTGGTTCATCATAATTGGATCTTTTGAAAAGATTAGCAAGTGGATGAGAATCCATATCAAGAGATTTTTAGCAAGCGAAGATGCAAGCAAATAGAAGACACATGGCACACAAGCAAAGAAGAGATCTGACGAGAAAACGGTGAACGAAAAAGAGGGCGAATAAAACGGCAAATTTTTGTGAAGTGGGGGAGATGAAAATGAGAGGCAAATGGCAAATAATGTAAATTGTAAGGAGATGAGATTTGTGATTAGGAACCTGATAGGTGTTGATGATGTCTCCCAAGCAACGGCGCCAGAAATTCCTTTTGATGTTGGCTTGAACTACGTCGGTATTTCCCCAAAGAGGAAGGGATGATGTAGCACAACAACGGTAGATATTTCCCTCAGTGATGAGACCAAGGTTATCGAACCAGTAGGAGAACCAAGCAACACTATGTAAACAACACCTGCACACAAAGAACAAATACTTGCAACCCGACGTGTTAAAGGGGTTGTCAATCCCTTTCGGGTAATGGCGCCAGAAATTGGCAAACGGACATGAGAAAGTTGTAATAGATTGGATAAATAGATCGCGAATAAAATAAAGTGAAGCAAAATATTTTTGGGTTTTTAGAAATATAGATCTGAAAATAAAAGTGGCAAATAAATAAAAAGGCAAATAGTAAAATAGATCTGAAAATATATGATAAGGAAAATAGACCCGGGGGCCGTAGATTTCACTAGTGGCTTCTCTCGAGAAAAATAGCATACGGTGGGTAAACAAATTACTGTTGGGCAATTGATAGAACTTCAAATAATTATGATGATATCCAGGCAATGATCATTATATAGGCATCACGTCCAAGATTAGTAGACCGACTCCTGCCTGCATCTACTACTATTACTCCACACATCGACCGCTATCCAGCATGCATCTAGTGTATTAAGTTCATGGAAAAATGGAGTAATGCAATAAGAACGATGACATGATGTAGACAAGATCTATTTATGTAGAAATAGACCCCATCTTGTTATCCTTAATAGCAACGATACATACATGTCGGTTCCCCTTCTGTCACTGGGATCAAGCACCGTAAGATCGAACCCATCACAAAGCACCTCTTCCCATGGCAAGAAAAATAGATCTAGTTGGCCTAATTAAACCAAAGATTCGAAGAAGAAATACAAGGCTATAAGCAATCATGCATATAAGAGATCAAAAGACTCAAATAACTTTCATGGATAAAAACATAGATCTGATCATAAACTCAAAGTTCATCGGATCCCAACAAACACACCGCAAAAAAGAGTTACATCAAATAGATCTCCAAGAGACCATTGTATTGAGAATCAAAAGAGAGAGAGGAAGCCATCTAGCTACTGCCTACGGACCCGTAGGTCTACAATGAACTACTCACGCATCATCGAAGAGGCACCAATGAGGATGATGAACCCCTCCGTGATGGTGTCTAGATTGGATATGTGGTTTCTGGAACTTTCGGCGGCTGGAATTGATTTTCGTCGACTCCCCTAGGGTTTCTGGAATATTGGGGTATTTATAGAGCAAAGAGGCGGTGCGGGAGGTGGCCGAGGTGGGCACAACCCACCTGGGCGCGCCTGGGCCCCCCCAGGCACGCCCTGGTGGGTTGTGCTCCCCTTGGAGCCCCCCTCAGGTACTCTCTTGGCCCAACTTGTCTCTTCTGGTCTAGAAAAAAATCATCAAAAAGTTTTGCTGCGTTTGGACTCCATTTGGTATTGATTTCCTGCGAAGTAAAAAACAAGCAAAAAACAACAACTGGCACTGGGCACTATGTCAATAGGTTAGTCCCAAAAAATGATATAAAGTTTCTATAAAATGATTGTAAAACATCCAAGAATGATAATATAATAGCATGGAACAATAAAAAATTATAGATACGTTGGAGACGTATCATTAAGCTAGAAAGAAAAACCGAAAAGAAGTAAGCAATATATTTTTTGGATTTTCTCAAAGTTTCTCAAACACACAAGAAGAAAATGAGAAAATAAATCTAGCATGGGTAATACAATGAAAAAGTGTGGACACCGACAACTGGAATGAAAAGTGTGAACATGAATGTAATGTCGGTGGTAATACTAATCCCCCAAGCTTAGGCTTTTGGCCTAGCTTGGTAATCACCATCTGCAGCCTGGATAATAGTCAGAGTGATAGCTCACGGAGGCCCTTGGTGCAGCTTCCTCAGCCCATCGAGCAGCCTCGACCTCCGCATTGTACGCGCGGGCCTCGCTCTCAAGTACGTAATATCTTCCTTTACTGTAATAATCAAAGAGAGCAGGTGCAGGCAAAATAACAGGTACAATGGGATGTTTATTGAACATCAGGTTATAAGTATAATCATTGACTGTGCCCTTAAGGAACTTATGGCGCTTCATGGCATCAAAGTCTAAGTACTGAGTAGGTAAAATGGGATCGTTAGGCCAAGATGATACACCCAGCTCCTTAGCTACATGGGAAGCATAAATCCCACCATAGAAGTGACCACTAGAAGCGTTGTGTTGCAATCTTCGTGCAATGATTGCTCCAAGATTATAACATTTAATTTTGGTCAGATTGGTGTGAATGAGGCTCAAGTCAGGGGCACATAGTGTGCTGCAATCTTGCTTGCCCACAATGCATTTGCCATTGAAGAGTGCAAAGTAATGAATTGACAGGAAATGGATACTTTTTATTCTACCTTGTGTCACTCCCCTATCCTCTCCATAACAAAGACTAGTAAAAAATGACTCATACTCAGATTTCGGTGGTTCGTCTAGTGAACCCCAATATGGAATTTTACATGCAGCTCAAAAGACTTCTAGAGGCATGGTAAAAGCTTTATTATAAAGGCTCAAATTCTTCTTTGATACCTGCACTAACCATGAACTAGTTACATGGCCATAGGCATGATTTGGTGTCGGCGTCCCATGTCGAGCTTTCACTTGGCTTAACATAGGACTGTCGTATTGAGCTTCCACTCGACAATGCCTCCGAGGACCTCCTCCTCAAAGAACTCCTAAAGAGGTGCATTTTTATTTGTGTACAATTTTTTTGAAATTTTTGGGTCACAAAATTTTGTCAATAAAACTTCACAAGATTGATAGCAACTACTCATAAGGATGCCTAGAGGCCATAATAAGCATTCAAACTACTTAGAACTCTAAGAATTCAACATGTAAGCCCATTTACAACAGCACCAAGAGTAGTTAATTATTCAAAATATAAACTACAAAAACAAAAATTAATTGGAGCAATGGAGAAGTTACATACCAAGTAGCAATCCCCCAAAATAGTTTTGGAAACGGAGCTTCGAGCTAAGAGATCAAAATTCGCGGGTTTGAGAGCAAGAACACGAGAGAGAGCTATGGTGATTTTTTTTTCTGGAGGTAGGAGATGACATGGGCTAAAGAGATAAGTGAGGGGATGCACATGGGGCCCACCATCCACCAGGGCGCGCCTGGTGTGGCTGGTACGCCCTGGTGTCTCGTGGGCACTCCCCTCTGATGTTATTTTTACCAGAAATTCTCAAATATTCAGGAAAAAATCGTGTTAAAATTTTAGGTCATTCTGAGCACTTTTATTTTTGACCATTTTTTATTGCACGGAAAATTCAGAAAATAGACTGAACATGGCATTTTATTTTATTTAACTAAGAAAAGCAGAAAACTAAAAGTAGGGACAGAAGGTTGTGTCCACTAAATTCATCGACCACATGCCTCTCAAAAATAATCCATTAATAAGGTTGATCAAGTCTTATTAACAATCACTTTTGATTAACATGAACCCAAAGAACTTTTGTAAAACACTAAGTTACCTCAATGGGGATATGCATATCCCCAACAATAAGTATTTCATATTTCTTTTTCGTAGTAGGTAAAGGGAGTTGAAAACTTCCAATAGTAATTTTTGGAGACTTTTCAGTAACATTAATACCATTCACTTGAAATTGTTTCTTCGAAAAGTGCACCGTATGCTCATTACCATTGATATGAAAAGTGACCTTACTTTTATTGCAATCAATAACGACGCCTACAGTATTCAAAAAGGGTCTACCAAGGATAATCGACATGTTGTCATCCTCGGGCATCTCAAGTATAACAAAGTCTGTTACGATAGTAACATTTGCAACAACAACGGGCACATCCTCTCAGATACCGATAGGTATGGCAGTTGATTTGTCAGCCATCTGCAATGATATCTCAGTAGGTGTGAGTTTATTCAAATCAAGTCTTTTACATAGAGAGAAAGGCATAACACTAACACCAGCTCCTAAGTCACATAAAGCAGTTTTGACATAACTTCTTTTAATAGAGCAAGGTATAGTTGGTATTCCTGGATCTCCAAGTTTTTTAGGTACTCCATCCTTAAAAGAATAATTAGCAAGCATGGTGGAGATTCCAGCTTTAGGTATGTTTCTTTTATTAGTGACAATTTCTTTCATGTATTTTGCATAAGGGGCCATCTTTAAAATATCAGTCAAGCGAGCGCGCAGAAACACTGGCCTAAGCATTTCAGCAAAGCGTTGAAATTCTTCATCATGTTTTTTCTTGGAGGGTTTAGGTGCAAATGGCATGGGTTTCTGAACCCATGGTTCTCTTTCTTTTGCATGTTTTCTAGCAACAAAATCTCTTTTATTATATCTTTTATTCTTAGGTTGTGGGTTATCAAGATCAACAACAGGTTCTATCTCAACATCATTATCTGGTTCTTTATTATTATCTGGTTGAGTATCTTCATGAACATCATCATTATATTTTTTATTATCACTAGATGAATGTTCATTACCAAATTGAGTTTTAGCATCTGAGGTAGAGACATCATTATTATCTTCAGGAGGTTTTTCTATTTCAGGTTCACTATAGGTATGCAAAGTCCTATCATTTTTGTTTTTCTTTTTACTTTTAGAGGGACTAGGTGCACCAGTATTAATTCTTTGAGAGTCTTGTTCAATTCTTTTAGGGTGCCCTTAGGATAAAGTGGTTCCTGAGTCATTTTACCTCCTCTAGTTGCTACTCTAACAGCAAAATCATTCATGTTATTGTTCATTTCACTAAGCATTTCTCTTCGAGATTTAGCAACTTGTTCTAGCTGAGTATGAACCATAGAGGCATGTTTTCCTACACCTCTAACATCATTAATGATTCTAAATAACAAGTCACTCAAGCGAGCAATCATATCAGAGTTGTATTTTAATTGTTTCATAACACTTGCATTGAAATATTCTTGTTTTCTAATGTAATTGTCAAATTCATATAGGCATTGGCTAGGATGTTTATTGTAAGGGATGTCACCTGTCGTAGTGGTGTGTCAAGTCCATGTATTTCTTCAATAGGCGGTAAATTCTTAACATCATCAGCTTTAATACCTTTTTCCTTCATACATTTCTTTGCCTCTTGCATATCTTCAGGACTGAGAAATAAGATACCCCTCTTCTTTGGAGCGGGTTTAGGTGGTGGTTCAGGAAGAGTCCAATCATCATAATTTTTCAATATATTATTCAATAATTCCTCAGCTTGTTCAACAGCTCGTTCCCTGAAAACACAACCAACACAACTATCTAGGAAGTCCCTAGAAGCATCGGTTAGTCCATTATAGAAGATATCAATTATTTCATTTTTCTTAAGAGGATGATCAGGCAAAGCATTAAGCAATTCGAGAAGCCTCCCCCAAGCTTGTGGGAGACTCTCTTCTTCAATTTGCACAAAGTTAAATATTTCCTGTAAGGCAGCTTGTTTCTTATGAGCAGGAAAATATTTTTCAGAGAAATAGTAGATCATATCCTGGGGACTACGCACACAACCAGGAGCAAGAGTATTGTACCATATCTTAGCATCACCCTTTAATGAGAATGGAAATAACTTGAGAATATAATAGTAGAGGATTTTCTCATCATGAGCAAAAAGGGTGGCTATATCATTTAACTTAGTAAGATGTGCCACAACAGTTTCAGTTTCATAGCCATGGAAAGGATCAGATTCAACCAAAGTAATTAACTCTGGGTCGACAGAGAATTCATAATCCTTATCAGTAACAAAGATAGGTGAAGTAGCAAACTTAGGATCACATTTCATTCTAGCATTCAAAGATTTTTCTTTCAGTTTGCATAGAAGTTTCTTAAGATCATCTCTATCTTTGCAAGCAAGAAAGTCTCTAGATATTTCTCCATCCATAACATAACCCTCAGTTATATTAGGCATTTCAAATCTAGGAGAGCTAGGTCTAATAGGTGTTTCATAATTTTCAGTTTCAAAGACTTCATCGATTTCAATAATTTCATCAGTTTCAGCATTCTCAATATCTTTAGCTCTAGCAAGTTGTTCATCAAGAAATTCACCTAGCGGCACATTATCATCAAGCAAGCTACTAGCATCATCATTAGCAGACGTAGCATCATCAATAACTTGCGACATATCAGGATCAATAGCATGTGGTGGTGTTGCAAGCTTACTCAAAACAGAAGGCGAATCAAGTGCAGAGCTAGATGGCAGTTCCTTACCTCCCTTCATCTTAGAGGGAACGATCTTGGTTCTTGTATCTTTCAGATTCTTCATAGTGATAAATAGATAATAATCCCAAGTGACTCAGCAAATATAGATATGCTCCCCAGCAACGACGTCAGAAAAAGGTCTTGATAACCCACAAGGATAGGGGATCGCATCAGTTTTTGAGGGTAGAGTATTCAACCCAAATTTATTGATTCGACACAAGGGGAGCCAAAGAATATTTGCAAGTATTAGCAGTTGAGTTGTAAATTCAACCACATCTAGAGATTAAATATCTGCAGCAAAGTGATCAGTAGCACAGTAATATGATAGTTTGATAGTAGTGGTAACGATAGCAGTGGTAACAGTAACATCAGTAATAATTTTGTAGCAGTGGTAACGGTAGCAATAGCAATATTAACTTAGCAAGAACAATATGTGGAAAATTCATAGGCATTGGATCGGTGAATTCGTTGGATGATATTCATCATATAACAGTCATAACCTAGGGCGACACAGAACTAGCTCCAGTTCATAAATATAATGTAGGCATGTATTCCGTAAATAGTCATACGTGCTTATGGAAAAGAACTTGCATGACATCTTTTGTCCTACCCTCCCGTGGCAGCGGGGTCCATAAGGAAACTAAGGGATATTAAGGCATCCTTTTAATAGAGAACCGGAACAAAGCATTAACACATAGTGAATACATGAACTCCTCAAACTATGGTCATCACCGGTAAGTATCCCAATTACTGTCACCCTGGGATTTATGGATCATAACACGTAATAGGTGAATATGACTTGCAAGATCGGATCTAGAACATAGATATAATGGTGAAAACATAAATTGTTCAGATCTGAAATCAAGGCACTCGGGCCCTAGTGACAAGCATTAAGCATAGCAAAGTCATAGCAACATCAATCTCAGAACATAGTGGATACTAGGGACCAAGCCCTAACAAAATTAACTCGATTACATGATGAATCTCATCCAACTCCTCAACGACCAACAAGCCTACGAAGGAATTACTCACTCTCGGTGGGGAGCATCATGGAATTGGTGATGAAGGAGGGTTGGTGATGACGAAGACCGAAGATTCCCCTCTCCGAAGCCCCGAACGGGCTCCAGATCTGGCCTCCTGATGAAGAACAGGAGGTGGCGGCGGCTCCGTATCGTAAAACGCGATGAAACTTCCTCTCCTATTTTTTTCTGGAAAAATAGGAATTTATAGCGTCGGAGTTAGGGTCAGCGGAGCCCCGAGGGCCCCACCATCCACCAGGGCGCGCCAGGGGGGGTGGCGCGCCCTGGTGTATCGTGGGCAACCAGGGCCCCCTCCGGTGGGTCTTGGTTCCAGTATTTTTATTTATTGGGAAATAATTCTCCAAAAAGTTTCGTCCAAATCCGAGAACTTTTATTTCTGCAGAAAAACAACACCATGGTAGTTCTGCTGAAAACAGCGTCAGTCTGGGTTAGTTTCATTCAAATCATGCAAGTTAGAGTCCAAAACAAGAGCAAAAAGCGTTAGGAAAAGTAGATACGATGGAGACGTATCACGCTTCTACCGTCGACACGAGGACTTCTTCCCAACACCATGCCTCCACCCCAGCCGCAGCCGCAGAGGCTAAGACCAGTGCTCGAGGAGGGGCTGCGGTTCGAAGCCGGGGAAGACACGACGCTCGGGGCCAGGGTGGCCATAGCGGAGCGCTTGCCGTCTCGCCTCCGACCGTTCCACCTCTAGCAGACGGCCATACGGAGGATACGGTGCTCGAATTCATCGTGGAGCTGCGCGACCGGCCGTGAAGCCGGCTGCGGCTCCCTCGTCCCTTCGCTAGGGTGTTGGAGATCGACCAGCCGCGCGGCTTGTGGCTGCACGTAGATGGCTGCTGCAACGGCCCTATCTGGGTGAACATTGAGTTTTCCTCCAACCGCATCATGTACTTCACGCGCGGGTGAAAATCCTTCACCCATGCCCGTTATCTGGGGCAGGGGCATCTTCTCCACTTCACGCTAGTTGAATCAGACACGCTCGTTGTGAAGTTCTTTGGCGCTCCGGGAGCTCGCATGGGGTGCTGCGTAAAGAGCTCGAGCAATAGCGAAGATTCCTCCTCGAGCGAAAGCGACAAGGAGGACGATGTTGAAGACGACGACGATGAGTCCCCGAGCGTCAAGCTTGAAGATGATGGCTCGGACTCCAGCTGAATGCCGGCAGCACCATCATCTGGCTTGCCAGGAGCAAGCCAGGCCTTGCCTAGTCGCCCCTTTTGCCCTTCTTACACTTGATGTAAACCCTGGGAAGAAGGGCTAGGGAAAATGTTATTGAGCACCCCTTTAATAAATATTTGCTGTTCACAATGCTCAAACGAACGCTTGTTGTCCCCTTCATTTGTTTGTGCCTTTGTATGATTCTGATCTATCACCCTACGCGTTTCGGAAACTTGCCGGCGCATACTCTTGCCGCGAGCGCTTTGAGGAATGGATCCTTAGCAGCCTGCTGGCAGCGTTGCCTCCGGCAAGATATCTTGCCGATCCCAATGCAGCTGCAAGAACCTTGTCGAGCGGACTCGAGGCGAGATCAGAGCACGAATGGTCACGACAAGATTCCTTCACGTGCAGGTTTCTCATACAAACACAAAACTGTGCGAAGGGAACTATAACACAACAAATAGAATTGCAGTTGAAAATTTTCCAAAGCTTTCTTTTGCTGTACTTCTTGTCGTATAAAATGAATACCGATGTCAACGCCGGCCGACACCATTTGAGTGGTATATGTTCCACCACTCCCATCTCCTCCTGCGGGAAATTTGTACACGAGGAATTTCTCTGCCTTTTAAGAAAAAAAGAAAGAAGAGAAAAGGGTGGAACCTTGGCGGTTCGTCAATAGTTTTCATACAAGCCAAGATGTAATTACAATGTTGCATGCATCAATACATAAGTAAATATGCACAAGAGGTTGCAAAATACTTAGCTTTATTCACATATGCACAGGGTTTGCGCCTGGCTTTGTACAAAGGGTTACAAGTCTTGGAGACAAAGCTTGTACAAAAGGGGTTGCCGGGGTCATGGCCCAGCAACCGCGCCTCATGGGTAGAACTTGTGTAGATGTTCGATATTCCACAAGTTTTGCACTCGGATGCCATCTTCGGTCTCCAGACGGATTGCGCCAGGTCTGGTGACTTGCACTACCCGATAAGGGCCTTCCCACTTTAGCGTCAACTTGTTTGATCCTTTGGCGGACTGAATGCGCCGAAGAACAAGGTCGCCTTCCTCAAAGCTTCGGGCATGAACTTTGTGGCTATGATAGCGGCGCAAAGCTTGCTGGTAGCGTGCGGCTCGCATAGCTGCCCGAAGACGATCTTCCTCGAGGATTACAACATCATCTTGCCGTAGCTGCTCTTGCTCTGCCTCGTCGGCGGTGAGCACTGGAGGTGACTCGTATATGAGTTTTGTGGGGAGCACTGCTTCTGCACCATAAACAAGGGAGAAGGGTGTCTGGCCAGTAGCTCAATTTGTTGTCGTCCTAAGTGACAAAAGAACCACCGGCAACTCATCGATCCAGCGCCTTCCACACTTGTGCAGCCTGTCAAAAGTTCTTGTCTTGAGACCTTGCAACACTTCAGCATTTGTCCACTCTGCTTGCCCATTGCTTCTTGGTTAAGCAACTGAGGCGAAGCAAACCTTGCTCCCAAGGCCTTGGATGTACTGCATGAAGGCGCGACTTGTGAATTGGGTGCCGTTGTCAGTAATGATTCTGTTAGGAACCCCGAAATGGAAAACCAGCCCTTTGAAGAACTTGATGGCTGACTGTGCTGTCACCTTTCTCACTGGCTCCACTTCAGGTCACTTTGTGAACTTGTCGATGGCAACGTACAAGAACTCAAAGCCCCCGATAGCACGGGGGAAGGGGCCCAAGATATCGAGCCCCCGGACCGAAAAAGGCCAGGAGAGAGGGATACTTTGGAGAGCTTGAGCTAGCTGATGTCTATTCTTTGAATGGAACTGGCATGCTTCACATTTAGTTACTAGCTTAGTTGCATCCTGGAGAGCAGTGGGCCAATAAAGGCATTTCTTCGGCTGTGGGAGCGCTGACCCCAATGCCAAGAACCTGGGGTTTAGCGTGAGGCCGCTTCTCACCAGCAGTTGCGTTGTTGTTCCCGGCAACCTTCTTGCCGGTGGCTTTTGGGAGATCTGCTGGGAAGTATTTGTCAGTGCTCAACTTTCTTCTCATATTGGCTTGCGTTGACGAAGTAACTGATGGCTGATTCAAATGGAGTACAAAAGTCCTTGGTTCCACAGGTAGCTTTTGTGCGGCACACTCAGACAGATGATCAACAATATTGTTCTCTATGTGTGGAATATGCTCCGTTTGCAATCGGTCAAAGTGCTCCTCCAATTTCCTCACTTCCTCCACGCACGCCTCCATCAAAGGGCTTTGATAATCTTTGTTCACCTGCTTAATGAAAAGCTGTGAATCTCCACGGATGATCAACTTTTTGATCCCCAACTCTACTCCAAATCCTGAGGCCAGCAAGGAGTCCTTCATATTCTGCGGTGTTGTTGGTTACTTTCTCCCTAGGAAAATGCATTTGAACCACATACTTGAGGTGCTCTCCGGTGGGTGCGACAAGCAGCACTCCAGCACTGGCGCCCTGCAGCGAAAAGGCACTGTCAAAGTACATGACCCATTCTTTTTCAGTTTCTTGCCGGGGACAGTTGATTCCTGAATTTCTTCATCTGGTGTTGGCGTCCATTCTGCAATGAATTCTAGCAAGGCTCTGCTCTGAATAGTGGAAGTGCTCTCGAACTTGAGTGCAAAACTTGACAACTCTAACGCCCACTCCACTATTCTGCCAGTTGCTTCGGGATTTCTCAATATCCATTGCAACGGGAAGTGAGTGACAACGGTGATCTCATGTGCTTGGAAGTAGTGGCGCAGCTTTCTCGAGGCCATGAGAAGGCCGAAAAGCAACTTCTGCACCCGGAGTACCTTGATCTAGCCCCTTGTAGAAGGGAGCTGATAAAGTATACTGGTCGCTGCACCACTTTCTTCTTCAGCTCTATCTATTGATTGGTTCCATTAGGTTGCTCTATTTCTAATCTGCCGGCTTCGGATCCCACCAGAGAGGACCCAGGCTTGTCATGGGATGGGTTTGCTGCTGTTGCTTCTTCACCATCAACTTCCCTCTGTACCACTAGTGCATCACTGACCACCTGGTTCATTGCCGCCAAGTATAGCAACAACGGTTCCTGGGGTTTAGGCGCAACCAGCGTTGGCATAGAGGACAGATACCTTTTTAGATCTTGCAGCGCAGCCTCTGCTTTAGAGTCCATTTTACTGGGCCTGCCTTTTTCAGTATCTTGAAAAACGGCAAGGCACACTTAGCAGACCTTGAAATGAACCTACTTAAAGCAGCAACATAGCCGATAAGATGCCGCACATCCTTGACAGTCTTGGGCACCTAAATCTGCTCAATAGCTTTAATCTTGTCGGGGTTTGCTTCTATTCCACATTGAGATACAAAGAACCCAGGGAGTTTGCCGGATGGAACACCAAACAAACACTTCTCAGGGTTAAGCTTCATAGGATTTTGCACAAATTTGCAAATGTTTCTTCCAAGTCTTGAATGAGGGTTGATTTGTCCTTGGTCTTGACCACTATATCATACATATAAGCCTTTGCATTCCTGTGCAGTTATGGCTCAAAACCAATTTGAACTGCTCTTGCAAACATCAAACCCGCACTCTTTAGTTCGAAAGGCATATGCACGAAGTAGTATGTGCCACATGGAGTATCGAATGCGGTTTTCTCCTCATCTTCCTTAGCCATGAATATCTGATGGTATCCAGAATATGCATCAAGGAATGAGAGTAAATCACAGCCAGTGGTGGAGTCCACAATCTGAACAATTCGCGGCAAGGGAAAAGGATCCTTTGGACATGCTTTATTGAGATCAATATAGTCAATGCAAAGTCTCCACTTCCCATTGGCCTTACGCACTAGCACTACGTTCGCCAACCAAGTTGGATGTAACACTCCTCTAACCAAACCAGTTGCTTCAAGTTTCTTGATTTCTTCTGCAATGAATTGTTGCCGTTCCAAAGCTTGCTTCCTGACCTTCTACTTGACGGGCCGAGCATGGGGACAAATAGCAAGGTGGTGCTTGATTACCTCCCTGGGAATGCTGGGGATGTCGGATGGTTGCCATGCAAACACATCGACATTCGCCCGCAGGAAGGAAATGAGTGCGCTTTCCTATTTACTATCAAGGGTGGCACTGATGGTGAAAGTACCGCCAGTGCCATCCTCCTTTGCTCATACCTTATTTGTCGCAAGTGGAGTAGCTCTGGACCTCTTGCCGGTAGAGCTTTCTGGCAAATCTTTGACGGGTGCGCAGCACTCCATGGAGGTGCGCTTCCCGGAAGTTTTGCTGGTCGTCTTGCCAGACTTCTTGTTCTTCTTTTACTTGACGGGAACTGTTGCCTCAGCAACCTCTGCCTCCACTGCATCCCTATAAAGCTTGTCGACGCATATGATTGCATCTTTCTTATCAGAGTTGATGGAGATGACGCCCATGGGCCCTGGCATCTTCAACGTGTTATAGGCATAATGGTATGCTACCATAAACTTGGCCAGGGTTGGGCGGCCAAGAATTCCATTAATTGGCAAGGGAATTTTGACAACATCAAACACTATCTTTTCTGTTCTGTAGTTCAGTTCTCCCCAAACATCACCAGTAGCATGATCTTCCCCTTGGGCTGGCTTCTCCCTGGATTGATTCCCTGAAACGTCTCAGTTTTCTCGAGCTCTTCGTCAGAAATCTGTAATCTCTCGATTACCTCTGGAGAGATCAAGTTCAAGCCGGCCCCACCGTCAACTAGCACTTTCATGACCTTGAGATTGTGAATTGTTGGCGATACCAACAACGGCAAGCACCTGACCATGGTTGTACGGTCAGGTTGGTCCTCAGCATCGAAAATGATAGGTGTGTGTGTGACCACTTGAGGGGTTTCTGGGCGTCTTCCGCTGGTTCTGCTGCGTTGACCTCATGCGCCCACTTCTTAAGCTGGCAGCGAGAAGAATGCAAAGATGTACCCCCGTCAATGCACATGGCTTCCATTGCCTTCTGGAATTCCTGCTCAATGGACTCATCATCATCTTCCTCTTCACTCTCGTCATCCTCTTCTTTCTTTTCACGTCCTCTAGCAGGTTTTTCCTTCTGCTGATTGGCCTTGCTGCGGCGCCCCCCTCGACCACCACAACCTTTCTTGCCAGACCCACCTGCACCATATTGACCCTTCTCCTTGTCGCGCTTCTCATACACAGCTCTTTGCTTCTCAACCAGCTGTTCAACCTGTCGACACTCCTGGAGGTCATGACCCTTGGTACAGTGAATTTTCCAGTACGACCGGTCAGACTTGCCAGCCTTCTTGCACGCTGCAGCTACCTGGCAATCAGTGCATGTAGCAGCTTCCTTGCCGAAGCTCTCCGTTTTGGCTTTCTTGGCGGGGCTAGAATCGCCGGACCCCTTCACGGCCATAACTGCCTTGCCTCTGTGCTTTCTATTGCGCTTTCGGCCTGTCTTCTTCGGGGTGGTGGTTTCTTCGTCTTCAGAATCTACTTCAGCACCAGCATCCTCCCCGCGAAGTCTACTTTCCTCTTCAGCCTGTGCACATTTTTCCGCCAATGTGTTGAGCTCATTCACGGTCTTTGGTAACCATATGTTCATCTTTTCCCTCATCTTGTGATTGCGCACGTTCATATGGAATACAACGATTACAGCGGCCGGGTGAACATCAGGTATGCTGCGATGTACGCGGCTGAACCTCTGTATATACTTACGCATACTCTCACCTTCTCTTTGCGGGATCGCTTGCAAGTCACTGGGCCGTCCTGGGCCTTTTCGGCCCCCGGTAAAGGCACAAACGAACTCATTGCACAAATCCGACCATGAAGAGATAGAGTTCTCTGGAAAATTCATCTGCCAAGACCTCACATTGCGCTTTAGCACCAATGGAAAGTAGTTGGCGAGAATCTTGGCATCCCTTCCCCCAGCAGCTTGCATGACAATCATGTAGATGCCTAAGAACTCTGCTGGGTTAGGCTTGCCATTGTACTTCTCTGGTACTTCAGTCTTGAACGCCCGGACAAACGGCTAGCGTAGTTGCTGTAGTTCACGTGTAAAATCAGGGGCACCCAACCTCATAAGGTAGGTACCCACCAACAACAGGCACAGGCTCATCAACGACTGGATCATTGCGCTCATTGAATTGATGGTGCGCCACCCGGCGTCATTCAATGGTAGTGCGAGCATCTTCCACCCACTTGTCTTGCAGTACTCGGCGTTAATCTAATCACGTCCCAGGATCTGAGGAGGCCATCGACGCTTTGTAGGGCTCCACAGTTTGCTGGGTTTGTCGCGGCTGCTGGTATTGTCATTGTCGTTGAAGTTGTTGTCACGGAGGCGATTGCACACTTCGTGCGCCACCTTCCACATGGTCATCATATTGAGCCACTGGTGCTGTTCACTGGCGTCAAGAGGGCTCTACCTGCTGTAACTTGTTCGACTCAGCAAATCCAATCAAGCTCTGGATAGTGGCTCTCCACTCGTCCATCTTATCTGCTGTCGGAGGGAAGTTCAGTAGCATCTGGGCTCGCACCATCGCTTCTGTCGCAGTTGTTGGTAGGGACAGTGGCGAAGAGCGCAATGTTGCTTGACTCCTAGCAGAGCCAGTAGGAGCGCCGTCGGGATCTTGCCATCACGGCTCGTGCGCAACAGCAGGTTGGCGAGGCAGGAGCGACACCTGAAGACCTTGGACTTGATCGATGGGCGTTTTGCCGTGCGGGCGCAGCTATCCGCGCATAGCAACGCTGCTCTACGTCATTACAGTGGTAGGATCCTGGCTCACGCTGGGCCTTGGAGCGCTGCTCTGGTGGCTACGCTTGCCGGCTCGATGAGGGGGTGGATTCTGTCCGTTTGCACTGCCCGCGCCATCGTGGTTGTTCTTGCTAGAGGGTTGAGGAAGATGACTGCCTCCAGTGCCTCCACCTCCTGTTCCCACCATGGCGGGCATGGCAACCGCGCCTCCTGCGCCGGCCATGCCAGCCATGGTGTCTGCACCACCCACAGCGGTGGCGCCGCCTACGCCACCTGCGGATAAGTGTGAAGGAACTCTGGAAGTAGAGGGCTTTGTCGTCGCGGTGCCCTTCTTCTTTGGGCACCATTGATGATGAAGATCGTGACGAAACTCGATGGAATCAGCGCGTCATCTGCTGATTGAGGTCCACGCCAGTGTATCCCCTACCTGGCATGTTAAATACGTTGGTTTAGAACGACCATCTATGGGGCCAACAGGCCCCTTCGTGGTTTGGCTACGGAGATGCACAAAGCACATAGAGCACAACCAGCAGAAGACGCAGGGATCTTTACCCAGGTTTGGGCCATCGAGAGGTGTAAAACCCTACTCCTGTTTGTTATACTGGGTGATGTTTAGGAACACAAGTACAAGGAGGGCTAACCCCAGCAAGGATGCGAGCGGGGAGCAGCTACGCGTGTAGTTGTGCAATGTGGCCATCCTTGTAAACGTTGCCCTGGCCCTCCTTTTATAGCACAAAGGGGTTACGATAGTGGCAAAAAGGTAATTACATGATGATTAGATAGCAATAGTGCTATCATACCTAACTCTGCTATTTAGGACAAATAGCATTAAATGCACCGATAGGTGTCGCGAGGAGGAGGAGCCCCGACAAGAATACACCGCTTGCCTAGCTAACTCCTATTAACTTGACACTCCATTTGACGGGTGTCAATAAAGGTAAAAATCCTTCCGATGAGCTGACACGTGTCCGACAAGCCTCACCTAAATGCCCGCAGGCTCGTCACCTCACTGATCTGCGTCTAGCTGTTTGGTGAGGTGGAGCGCTGGCGGTTGGCGGGGTTTCGCCGGCCAAGCAGCTTGTCGGGCCTTTTTCTTGCCGTCTTAGTCTTGCCGGCAAGGGCTGCTTCTGGAATTGATCTTGAGGCTTGTCTTGAACCTTGGTCTTCTTGATACGCTCCTTGATCTCTCAAAGTGTGGCTTATCATGGCAAGTCTCGTTCTGGGTTTTGGTCTTAACGATTCTTCAGTCATCCTTATTTGGCAAGGGAGCTGCTACTTGTCTGTGCATAAGTCTGGGTATAAAGCACCCATGTTTTTATACACCGACAAATGGCATCATTATTTTGCTCAATCAAAGTAGACAATGGCACATCATTAGGATCAACATGAGCACTTTTACTAGCAACAATTTTCATAAAAACATCCATCTTATCACTCAAAGTATTAATTTTGTCAACATAATTTATTTTCTTACTAGTTGGAGCCCTTTCGATACGCCATTGAGAATAATTTGACATAATATTATCAAGCAATTTTTTAGCTTCTCCTAGTGTGATTTCCATAAAGGTACCACCCGCGACGGAATCTAAAAGATTTCTAGAAACAAAGTTTAATCCCGCATATTTTTTTGTATGATCATCCATAAACTTAAACCATGAGTGGGACAATTTCTTATCATTAATTTCATTCTCTCCCAAGATTGTGCAACATGTTCATGCTCAAGTTGCTTAAAATTCATAATTTGATTTCTAAGAGAAATCATCTTAGCAGGAGGAAAATACTTGGCAATAAGAGCATACTTACACTTATCCCAAGAATCGATACAATTTCGTGGCAAGGATGAAAACCAAGTTTTAGCGCAATATAGTAGTGAGAATGGAAATAATTTCAACTTGACAATATCATTATCCACATCTTTTTTCTTTTGCGTATCACACAATTCAACGAAAGTATTAAGACGGGATGCATCATCTTCATTAGGACTACCAGAAAATTGTTCTTTCATAACAAGATTTAGCAAAGCAGCATTAATATCACTTGACTCCGCACTAGTGGCGGGAGGGGCAATCGGCGTACAAATAAAATCATTATTATTAGTATTGGAAAAGTCACACAACTTAGTATTTTCTTGAGACATCATGACAAAGCAAGCAAACAAGAACACAAGCAAAGAGGCAAACAAAAAAGTTTTTTTGTGTTTTTTGTAAAACTGTTTTAGAAGTGGGGGAGATGAAAATGAGAGGCAAATGGAAAATGAAAGTAAATACAAGTAGATGATAGTCTGTGTGCATGTACTTGATAGGTTTTGGTGATGTCTCCCCGGCAACGGCGCCAGAAATTCTTCCTGCTACTTGTGAGCTGCGTTGGGATTTCCTCGAAGAGGAGAGGATGAAGCAGTACAGTAGAGATAAGTATTTACTCAGTTAAGAACCAATGTTATCAATCTAGTAGAAGAACCACGCATAACCTTGTTAGCAGCACCTACACACACAAAAGCAAATACTTGCACCCAACACAAACAAGGGGGTTGTCAATCCCCTCGGCGGTTAATTGCAAGGATCAAATCTCGTAGTGATAGATAGATAAAATAAAACACAAAGTAAAATAACAGTAAATAAATTGCAGCAAGGTATTTTTGGATTTTATATATGATAAAAGTAGACCCGAGGGCCATAGTTTTCACTAGAGGATTCTCTCTTGAACAAAAGCATATGGTGGGTAAAAAAATTATTGTTGGGCAATTGATAGAAAAGCGCATAGTTATGACGATATTCAAGGCAATGAGCATGTATATAGGCATCAAGTCCGAGACAAGTAGACCGACTCCTGCCTGCATGTAGTACTATTACTCCACCCATCGACCGCTATCCAGTATGCATCTAGGCTATTAAGTTAATAAAATTAGAGTAACGCTTTAAGCAAGATGACATGATGTAGACAAAGTAAACCCAATCAATATGAATAAACCCCATCTTTTTATCCTTAATGGCAATGATACAAATACGTGTCATGTCCCTTTCTGTCACTAGGTTTGAACACCGCAAGATCGAACCCATCACAAAGCACCTCTCCCATTGCAAGATAAATCACTCTAGTTGGCCAAACCAAATGGATAGATTGGAGAGAAATAGAAAGCTATAACAATCATGCATAAAAGAATTCAGAAAATACTCAGATATTTTTCATGAATAATCTGATCATAAACCCACAATTCATCGAATCCCAACAAACACATCACAAAAGAAGATCACATCGGATAGATCTCCAAGAACAACAAGGAGAACATTGTATTGAAGATCAAAGAGAGATAAGAAGCCATCTAGCTACTAGCTATGGACCTGTAGGCCTGTGGTGAACTACTCACGCATCATCGGAAGGGCGGCAAGGTTGATGTAGAAGCCCTCCATGATCGATTCCCCCTCCGGCAGAGTACCGGAGAAGGCCTCCAGATGGGATCTCGAAGGAACAGAGGCTTGTGGCGGCGGAAAAAGTGTTTCGGTGGCTCTTTGATGTATTGGCAATATTTGGAAATTTATAGAAGTGGAATTAGGTCAAGAGGTGCCACGAGGGGCGCACAAGCCTGGGGGCCGCACCTGGCAGGCTTGTTGTTCCCTCATGACACTTCAAGTCTTCTCCCGAAGCTTCTAGGGTCCCTTCTGGTCCATAAAAAATTGTCAAAAAGTTTCATAGCGTTTGGACTCTGTTTGGTACTGATTTCCTGAAAATCAAAAAACAAGCAAAAAATAGCAACTGACACTGCGCACTAGGTTAATAGTTTAGTCCCAAAAAAATGATATATAATTGCATATAAAAACATCCAAGATTGATACTATAATAGCATGGAACAATAAAAAATTATAGATACGTTGGAGATGTATCACCCCCCTCCTTCTTCTTCTTGCTTGCACCCCCCCCCCCTAGATGGGAGGAGGGTTCCCCCTCTGGTCCTTGCCTACCCTGGCTCTCGGAGGGCAGGAGCCCCTTCGAGAGCGGATCTCTCTCTGTTTCTCTTTTGTTTCGCGTTCCTATTTTTTGGCCCTTCACCATTTCTTATATTCCCAGAGATTCGTCACTTCGATTGGACTGAAATATTAACACAATTTTTATCCAGAAATTATCTTTCTTGTGGTGAAAGAAGGGTCCCAACCGACTTACGGGGTGTCCATAAGCTTGCCTGGCATGCCCCAGGGTAGGGGGCGCGTCGTGTGAGCTTGTGGGCCCCTCGAGCATTATCTCGCCTTGATTCTTTTTCCCAAAAATAAAATATATTCCAAAAAAATCTCCATAAAGTTTATCCGCTTCGATTTTGTTTGATATGGATGTTCCACGAAACAAAAAACATGCAACAAACAGGAACTGGCACTGGACACTAGATCAATATGTTAGTCCAAGAAAACCATATAAATTGTTGCCAAAAGTATGTGGAAGTAGTAAAATATTGGCACGAAAAAAATCAAAAATTATAGAAATGATGGTGATGTATCATTAGATATGCAACATCATTTGTAAAATTATTTCCAAGTGCCTTGTTAACAGAATCTGACCTCTCTTGGATGGAATGATTTCTCCTACCCAAAGTGCCTTTATTCCTAGAAGGTTAATTTCAGATAATGCTCTCATTGCCTTTGAATGTATGCATTTGTTGAATACGTTGAAAGATAGTCATGGCGAATATTGTGCATACAAGTTGGATCTTGCTAAAGCTTATGACCGTGTGGACTGGAAGTTCTTGGAAAGTATTCTTGGAGCATATCGTTTTGCGCCAACCTGGATTAAGTGGATTATGACGTGTGTTACATCAGTAAAAATTCCTGTGCGATTGAATAGTTAGCTACTGGAGTCTTTTATCTTTCGTGTGGGCTTAGGCAAGAGGATCCATTATCTATATACTTATTCCTCTTTGTGGCCGCAACTCTTTTGTTGCTAGTTAATGATGCTTCAGCAAGAGGGGTGATCCGAGATTTCCGTTTGAACAAATATGCACCAGGTAGCTCTCACCTATTATTCGTCGATGATAGTCTTCTATTTTTAAGGGTCCTATGGAGCAAGTTTTGGCCGTTAAAGGAATTTTGACGGCCTATGAGGAGGGTACATGTCAATTGTTTAGTCCAGAAAAATGTTCCATTTTATTTGGCAAAAGTGCTCTCTGGAAGATCAGGTGCCCATATTGGTTATCCTTAAGATCACGAGTGAAGGATTTGAGGATAAATATCTGGGTTTACCAGTGCCAAAAGGTCATATGAAGGCGGGCACATTTCAATCTACAAAAGATAAAGCTCTTAAGTGTGTGGCAGACTGTATTGAAAAATATGCTTCTAGCGAGGTGAAGGAAATTCATATCAAGTCTGTTATCCAAGCCATTCCGGTCTATGGCATGGGTATATTTAAATTTCCTGTGTCCCTGTGTGATGAGTTATCCTAGATCATCAGGAATTTTTGGTGAGGCAATGAGGAAAATAGAAGGAGAACTCATTGGCTAGCTTGGGATAAAATGATAAGACCAAAAGGTGAAGGGGTTATGGGCTTTCCCGATCTTAGGCTATTTAATCAAGCTCTTTTGGCTAAACAAGCATGGCATCTATTGGTTTTTTCGGACTCTTTGTGTGCTAAGGTGATAAAAGCAAAATATTGTCCTCATGGGCATCTTATTGATCTAGTGCTCCCTCAATTGATGTTGCTTCTGTGACAAGTTATTATGCATGGCTTTGATATTTTGAAACAAGCTGTCATATGGAGAGTTGTCGATGGGGTCAGTATAAACATATGGAGGGATAATTGGATTACTAGGGAGTCTGGCCTAAAGATTACTGCTAAGAAAAACAGACCTAGGATCAAATGGGCGTCTGAGTTATTCATGACTGGTTCTAGGAAGTGGGATGAGAATCCGACTAGGCATTTGTTTTATCCTCATGATGCTGAGGAAATCTTAAAACTACATACTCTGAATTCGGGCGAGGGAGATCTTATTGCCTGGCACCTTGAGAAGAGTGGCATGTTTTTGGTGAAGAGTGCGAATAGGCTGGCACTGAATCTCATGGATTCGAAGGTTAATCTGGGGAATTATAGTGTAGCAGTAAATGGGGAAAGGATGATTTGGAATATTATTTGGAAGGCTAATGTCCCTCAGAAGATTAGAATCTTTGCTTGGCAGTTTGCTTCAAATAGTTTGGCGGTTCAAGTTAACAGGGTAAAGCACCATCAAGCTATCCTAGGTATGTGTACAGTCTGTGGTGTTGAAGATGAATGTACTTTTCATGCGTTGGTGAGCTGTCCTAAGGCTCGTGCGCTTCGTATGGCTCTGAGGGAGGTGCGGAATTTACCACATGAAGAGATTTTCAAAAATACAAGGCCAGATTGGCTTCTTATTTTATTGGGTCAATTAAATTTGTCAGCGCGTGAGAAAATTATTTTCATGTTTTGGAGCGCTTGGCACTTGAGGAATGATCTAATATTTGGTAAGGGAAAAGAATCCATCTCAACCTCTGTGAATTTTGTTTAATATTACTGGGCTTCCTTTTCATCTTGTCATGCAAAAGTGTAGGTAGAGGTGAGCAACAAAGGCAAGGTAGTGGGGGATAGCATTCTGGATTCAAATAATATGGAGAGGATTTCTGTTGGTTGGCAACCTCCCACCATAGAGTTCTTTAAGTTTAATGTCGATGCAAGTTTTGTGGATGCAATCAACGCTGCGAGTGTGGGGGTGGTTGTCAGAAACTAGTCTGGAAAAGTTGTCATTTCCTCTTGGGATTATATTGGAGTTTGTTATAGCGCTAAGGAAGCGGAACTTAGAGCGGCACTCTCCGGCTTGTATATCGGTATCACTCTTCACAACCCCGTCATTTTAGAAACTGATTGTTCTTTTGTGGCTTCTACTCTTTGAAAAGACAGTTTTGACATGCCGCCCCTTGTTGACCTGAAGAAGGAAGCTTTGAATATTTCTAAGATGCCGGCAAATCTGAAGATATCCAAGATTGGCAGGAAAGCTAATATGGTGGCACATGAGATTGCAAAGTTTAGTTTTATTAATAGGTCTGATGGTGTTCTTATTAATAGTGTTACACCCTACGTGGCAAATGCTGTAACGAATGATTGTATGAACATTTTAATTTAATTAATACATGGGTGGGGTTTTCAAAAAAATTCCATCACCACATAGCTTTAGTAAAAACTTATGTGGAATCTAGTAAATTGCCGTCGCCACATAAGACAAAAAAAAGAAAAAACTACATGACAACATGTGTGCTAAGAAAACCGGAACTACACGTGTCATGTAGCCATTCAAGTTTATTTACTTGTTTGCCTTGTTTTTGCTTAAAAAATGCAGGAGCTTCTACTTCATTTGGGCACAACCAAAGCGTGTATGCTATTGTCAACACAGAGCAACCTGGGAGCACTGGGTGAGCGGCCTCACCAGCTAGACATGAACAATGCAGAGTCATTGTCGGGAGTTTCCATCGTTGCAGACATGACAACCAACACCATTGTGTCCACCGGCACGAGCAATGTGGAAATAGATGAAACGACCACCAATATAGAAGTGCATCAGGAAACAGATGATGAAATGCAAGAAGAAGAAGAGCAACAGTCAGAAATGATACCAACTCAAGCACCCTATATTGGCATGAAATTTAATTCATTTGAAGATGTCAAGAATTGCTATCATAGTTATGCAAAGTACTGTGGCTTCGCGTTAAACACACAATACCGTAGGATACTGGAAACAACCGGGGAGTACAGCAGAGGTGAGCTGAGATGCCACAAGGAAATAAAGAATAAGAAAGGTAAGCATGATGGGCCAGTGGTCCCGGATCGCAGAAGAGGGATTGTTTTTAAGATGAAATGCCTTGTCGAAATGGGGCTGAATATGGAAGGAGCTTGGTGGTGGTGAAAGAGTTTGTCGACGAACACAACCACTATATGATTAAGAATTTTGACCTATTAAAAATTTTGAGCGCCCACCGAGGATTCACCCCCAGGAGAAATAGTTTATAAAGTTGATGCATGATTGCAATGTTAACACTACAAGAATGGTCCAGATACTGTCCCTTACCCACATTAAAACAAGGAAGCTGAGCAGCTTGCCTTACCTACCAGCATATGTCACAAATTTGAAGGCAAAGTACCGTACAGACAACAAGTTAGTAGACGTAGAAGAAACTATTGCCTACTTCAAAGAGAAGGAGAAGGAGGATCCTGATTTCTTCTACAAAATTAAACTCGACGATGAGGACCGCGTGAAAATCAAGTATTGGGTAGATGGTCCAGCATGCAGAGCCTAAAAATAGTATTGTGACTGCGTGTCTTTTGATGCAACATATCTCATGAATATGTACAAGATGCCATGTGCTCCATTCATTGGTATCAGCAACCATAACCAGTCGTTGAAGTTCGGATGCGGTCTTGTAAGAAACGAAGATATCGATGGTACACATGGCTGTTCAAAACCTTCTTGGAGTGCATGTATGGCCTTGCTCCGATGAACATAATAATGAACCAAGACTTGGGATGCATGGTGGCACTAAGAAGGTCTTCCCCCTGGTACTACACAGGCACTGCAGGTGGCATATCATAAGGAAGGCAGAGGAAACACTAGGACCTTTTTTGCTGACCATCCAGAACTACATAAGGCATTCGAGTTGTGCGTGGACCACATTTTGATTGTGGAAGAGTTTGAACGGAGCTGGGTGACCATGATCGAAAAATACCAAGTACAGGACAATGAGACTCTTCAACACCTATGGGAGAAGCGCAGATTCTGGGTGCCAGCATATTTCATGTAGTGCTTCTTCCCGTTGTGCAAACTACACAATGTAGCGAAGGTTTCAATGTGGTTTTGAAGAGTTACATGAGCCCGGGCAACTCATTGTTGCAGTTTTCCATGCAATATACTGCGTTGCAGTAGAAAAATTCTGGGTGCAGAACTGCAAGAAGAAGCAAATACCGCACTAAAGCAGCCTAAATTGCTCACATACAAACCCATGGAGAGGCAAATGAGTAAAATATACACGAGACACATATTTTTCAGGTATGTGTATGAAAATAAAAGAAGGTGCCATGCATGTAAAAAAATGATTAACATGACAAAAAAGTTTAATATTTATAAAATTGTCACCATGGTGCATGAAAAAAAGATGTAGTTAATTTATCATGTACTGCTCGTCATACAACTTAATTAACATGTTTTTTGTTCATAAAATGAAATGACTGTGAACGAAATACCGCATATGCAGATATACTTTAGCCATTTGCTTAGCATAGAAGTTGCCATGTGAAAAAATGTAGGTTTGGATGAACAGATGTATATGTACATGGCATTTTTTATGCATTTTCAAAAATAAAAGTACCATTGAGAATGGCATGGTAGAAAATCATGATTTAAAAATTCTGATCGAATGAGAAATTAATGACCACAAACTTGCAGGTTCCAGGAAGAGATAAAACTGTCCATGTCGTATGCCGCTTTTCAGGTGGATGATTTCACGTTAAAGGTGTGTACTTTGAGGGAGGTATCTGACTCGAAAGTAGAGGATCCGGACAAAGGCAGGAACTACTTTATGAGGGTCAACATAACATCAGGCAAATACTACTGCCGATGCTGCTAGTTTGAGATGGACGGAATCGTGTGCTGCCATATACTCAGAGTTATGGATGTCCATGGAGTGAAGCTTTTTTCCTAACCATTTCATACGCCGATGCTGGACTTGGGATGCTGACGAGGCCCTAGGTCCACATGGAACACAGGCAGTGTTGGCACTGCATTAGGACAGGCCCGATGCAACTATGGACCCAGTGAGGCATATGGTCATGACTAAGAACTTCTCTGGACCAATAGATGAAGCATGCAAGAGCGATGAAATGAGCAGGGCAGCAGAAAGCACAGAAAAGCACTAAAAAGAGAGCTTGAAGAGGTTAAAAAATGGAGGGCTTAGGAGGCTTTGCATAGATTCCAACGTAGTTCTATTGCTCCGACATCCACGGAGCCATTGACAGAAAACCCAGAAGTAGGGTCGGGGGTATCTAACACACAAACGCAAGTCAGGAACCCGCCACGTCCAGTCACAAAAGGACGGCCAAAGCATATCGGATACAAGTCAGGGTTGGATATACAAGTGATACGTCCATTTTGCATCATGTTTTCCTACTGTTATTTATAATATTTTTATGCTTTATAAACACTTTATGGAGTAATTCTAATGCCTTTTCTCTCATAATATGCAAGGTTTACACAAAGAGGGAGAATACCGGCAGCTGGAATTAAGGACCTGAAAAAGTTATGTCAGAGATACCTATTCTGCACATCTCCAAATGAGCTGAAATTTTACGGAGAATTATTTTGGAATATATAATAAATATTAGAGAAAAGAGCTACCAGAGGGGGGCTACCAGGTGTCCACAAGACACTAGGGCGCGCCAGCCCCTCCAAGTGCGCCCTGGTGGGTGGTGGGCACCCTGGCCCACCTCCGATGCCCATCTTCTGGTTTATAAGGTCTTTTGACCTAGAAAAAAAAAAGAGAGGACTTTCGGGACGGAGCGCCGCCGTCTCGAGGCGAAACTTGGGCAGGAGCACTTTTGCCTTCTGGCGGAGCAATTCCGCCGGGGAACTTCCCTCCCGGACGGGGAAATCGAAGCCATCGTCATCACCAACAAACCTCTCATCTTTGGGAGGCCAATCTTCATCAACATCTTCAACAGCACCATCTCATCTCAAAACCCTAGCTCATCTCTTGTGTTCAATCTTTGTACCAGAACCTCAGATTGCTACCTGTGGGTGACTAGTAGTGTTGATTACATCTTGTAGTTGATGCTATATGGTTTATTTGGTGGAGGATTATATGTTTAGATCCATTATGCTTTTTAATATCACTCAAATCTTGAGCATGAATATTATTTGTGAGTAGTTGTCTTTGTTCTTGAGGCCATGGGAGAAGTCATGTTGCAAGTAATCATGTGAATTTGGTATTCGTTCAATATTTTGATGATATGTATGTTGTGATTCCCTTAGTGGTGTTATGTGAACGTCGACTACATGACACTTCACCATCTTTGGGCCTAAGGGAATGCATTGTGGAGTAGTTATGAGATGATGGGTTGCTAGAGTGATAGAAGCTTAAACCCTAGTTTATGCGCTATTCCGTAAGGGGCTGATTTGGATCCATATGTTTAATGCTATGGTTAGATTTTATCTTAATATTTCTTTCGTAGTTGCGGATGCTTGCGAGGGGGTTAATCATAAGTGGGAGGTTTGTTCAAGTAAGAACAACACCCAAGCACACCGGTCCACCCACATATCAAATTACTAAAGTAGTGAACGCTAATCAAACCAATATGATGAAAGTGGCTAGATTAAATTCCCGTGTGCCCTCAAGAACGTTTTACTTATTATAAGAGACCATTCCAGCCTATCCTTTACCATCAAAAGGACTGGGCTACCTTACTGCACTTATTGTTACTATTGTTACTTGTTACAAATTATCTTGCTATCAAACTATCTGTTACCGACAATTTCAGTGCTTGCAGAAATTACCTTGCTAAAAACCGCTTGTCATTTCCTTCTGCTCCTCATTGGGTTCGACACTCTTACCTATCGAAAGGACTATGATTGATCCCCTATAATTGTGGGTCATCAAGACTCTATTCTAGCGCCGTTGTCAGGGAGTGAAGCACTCTTGGTAAGTGGAAATCGATAAGGAAAAATTTATACTAGGTGCTGAAATTTATTGTCACTTGTTACTATGGGAAACAATCCTTTGAGGGGTTTGTTTAGGGTATCTTCACGTCGACCAGAAACATGAAGAGTTCCCCCCCAACCTACAACACCTACTGAAAATATTGGTTATGAAATTTCTTCGATTATGATAGAACAACTGCTAGCTAATCCTTATGCAGGAGACGGAACGAAACATCCAAATATGCATCTGATACATGTGGATGAAATTTATGGATTATTTAAGCTTGCAGGTTTACCCGGAGATGAAGTTAATCAGAAGGTTTTGCCTTTATCTTTGAAGGGAAAATCATTGACATGGTATAGGCTATGCGATGATATTGGATCTTGGAACTGGAATTGGTTAAAATTGGAATTTCACCAAAAGTTTTATCCTATGCATCTAGTTCATCGTGATCGGAATTATATATATAATTTTTGGCCTCGTGAAGGAGAAAGTATCGCTCTAGCTTGGGGGAGTCTTAAGTCAATGTTATATTCATGCCCCAATCATGAGCTCCTAAGAGAAATTATTATTCAGAATTTTTATGCTCGGCTTTCTCGTAATGATCAATCCATGCTCGATACTTCTTGTGCTGGTTCTTTTATAAAGAAGACTATTGAATTCAGGTGGGATATTTTAGAAAGACTTAAACGCAACTCTGAAGATTGGGAACTCAACAAAGGTAAAGAGTCAGGTATCAAGCTTGAGTTTGATTGTGTTAAATCCTTTATGAATATCAATGCTTTTCATAAGTTTAGCACTAAATATGGACTTGACTCTGAGATAGTAGCCTCTTTTTGTGAATCATTTGCTACTCATATTGATCTCCCTAAGGAGAATTGGTTTAAATATCATCCCCCTATTAAAGAAGAAATTAAAGAACCGGTTATAGCTAAAGACAAAACTATCATTTATAATGTCGATCCAGTTGTGCCTACTGCTTATATTGAAAAACCACCTTTCCCTGTTGGGATGAACGAACATGCTAAGGTATCAACAGTGGTTCACAGAAGTAATATTAAAGCACCTAAACCCTCTGAACAAATTAAAGTAGAACCTAGTGTTGCTATGGTTAAAGATCTCTTGGTCGATAAAATTGATGGGCATGTTATTTACTTCTGTGATGAAGCAGCTAGAATTGCCAAATCCGATGAAAAAATAAACATATAACTTTTGTTGGCATGCCTGTTGTCTCAGTTAAAATAGGAGATCATTGCTATCATGGTTTATGTGATTTAGGTGCTAGTGTGAGTGCTATTCCTTTTACCTTATACCAAGAAATTATGAATGACATAGCACCCGCTGAAATAGAAGACATATATGGCACTATTACACTTGCAAATAGAGACACCATCACACCACTTGGGATTGTTAGAGATGTTGAAGTCTTATGTGGGAAAATAAAATACCCTACTGATTTTCTAGTTCTTGGTTCCCCACAAGATGACTTTTGTCCCATAATCTTTGGTAGACCATTCTTGAACATTGTTAATGCTAAGATAGATTGCCATAAAGAAACTGTCAGTGTTAATTTTGGTGATGTGTCTCATGAGTTAATTTCTCTAAGTTTCATAGACAACCACATGATAAAGAATTGCCTAGTAAGGATGAAATAATTGGTCTTGCTTCTATTGCCGTACCTCCTACTGATCCACTAGAACAATATTTGCTAGACCATGAAAATGATATGCACTTGCGTGAAAGAAATGAAATAGATAAAATATTCTTCAAACAACAGCCTATCCTTAAACACAATTTCCCTATTGAAACTCTAGGAGGTCCTCCTCCACCTAAAGGTGATCCTGTGTTTGAATTAAAACAATTGCGTGACACTCTGAAGTATGCTTGTATTGATGAGAACAAGATATATCCTGTTATTATTAGTGCTAACCTTTGAGAACACGAAGAAGAGAGATTATTAAAAATTCTGAGGAAGCACCGTGCTGCTATTGGATATACTCTTGATGATCTTAAGGGCATTAGTCCCACTCTATGTCAGCACAAGATTAATATGGAACTCGATGCTAAACCCGTTGTTGATCACCAACGATGATTGAATCTGAAGATGAAAGAAGTGGTAAGAACTGAAATATTAAAGCTTCTGGAAGCAGGTATAATCTATCCCATAGCTGAAAGTAGATGGGTAAGTCCTGTTCATTGAGTCCCTAAGAAAGGAGGTATTACTGTTGTTCCTAATGATAAAAATGAACTTATTCCACAAAGAATAGTGACTGGCTATAGAATGGTAATTGACTTCAGAAAATTCCATCAAGCTACTAGAAAAGATCATTACCCTCTGCCTTTCATTGATCAAATGCTAGAAAGACTATCTAGCACACTCAATTTGGTTTTCTTGATGGATATTCTGGTTTCTCTCAGATACCTGTTTCACAACCTAATCAAGAGAAAACCACTTTTACTTGCCCTTTTGGAACTTATGCTTATAAACATATGCCCTTTGGTTTATGTAATGCACCTGCTACCTTTCAAAGATGTATGACTGCTATATTCTTTGATTTTTGTGAAAATATTGTTGAGGTTTTCATGGATGATTTCTTCGTTTATATAACTTCTTTTGATGATTGCTTAAGCAACCTTGATCGAGTTTTGCAGAGATGTGAACAAACTAATCTTGTCTTGAATTGGGAGAAGTGCCACTTTATGGTTAATGAAGGCATTGTCTTAGGGCATAAAATTTCTGAACGAGGTATTGAGGTGGATAAAGCTAAAGTTGATGCAATTGAGAAAATGCCATGTCCTAAAGACATTAAAGGTATTCGTAGTTTCCTTGGTCATGCTGGTTTCTATAGGAGGTTTATTGAAGACTTCTCTAAAATTTCTAGGCCTCTTACAAATCTTTTACAAAAGGATGTTCCATTTGTTTTTGATGATTATTGTGTAGAAGCCTTTGAGACACTTAAGAAAGCCTTAACTTCTGCACCTATTGTTCAACTACCTGATTGGAACTTGCCTTTTGAAATTATGTGTGATGCTAGTGATTATGCTGTTGGTGCTATTCTAGGACAAAGAGTTGATAAGAAATTAAATGTTATCCATTATGGTAGCAAAACTCTAGAAAGTGCCCAAAGAAATTATTCTACCACTGAGAAAGAATTTTTAGCAGTTGTGCTTGCTTGTGATAAATTCAGATCTTACATTGTTGATTCCAAAGTAATTGTTCACACTGATCATGCTGCTATAAAATATCTTATGGAAAAGAAAGATGTTAAACCTAGACTCATCAGGTGGGTTCTCTTGCTACAAGAATTTGACTTGCATATCCCTAATAGGAAAGGAGCTGAGAACCCCGTAGCTGATAACTTGTCTAGGTTAGAAAATATTCTTGATGACCCACTACCTATTGATGATAGCTTTCCTGATGAACAAGTAGCTGTAATAAATGCTTCTCATAACACTCCTTGGTATGCTGACTATGCTAATTATATCGTTGCTAAATTTATACCGCCTAGTTTCACATACCAACAAAAGAAAAAATTCTTCTATGACTTAAGACATTACTTTTGGGATGACCCACATCTTTATAAAGAGGGAGTAGATGGTATTATTAGACGTTGTGTACCTGAGCATGAACAGGAACAAATCCTATGGAAATGTCACTCGGAAGCCTACGGAGGACATCATGCAGGAGATAGAACTGCGCATAAGGTATTACAATCTGGTTTTTATTGGCCTACTCTTTTCAAAGATTCCCGTAAGTTTGTTTTATCTTGTGATGAATGCCAAAGAATTGGTAATATCGGTAAGCGTCAGGAGATGCCTATGAATTATTCACTTGTTGTTGAACCATTTGATGTTTGGGGTTTTGATTATATGGGACCTTTTCCTTCCTCTAACGGGTATACACATATTTTGGTTACTGTTGATTATATCACTAAGTGGGTAGAAGCTATTCCAACTAGTAGTGCTGATCATAACACCTCCATTAAAATGCTTAAATAAGTTATTTTCCCAAGGTTGGGAGTCCCTAGATATTTAATGACTGATGGTGGTTCACACTTTATTCATGGGGCTTTCCGTAAAATGCTTGCTAAATATGATGTTAACCATAGAATTGCATCACCCTATCATCCTCAATCTAGTGGTCAAATTGAACTTAGCAATAGAGAAATAAAATTAATATTACAAAAAATTGTCAATAGGTCCGGAAAGAATTGGTCTAAGAAACTTGATTATGCACTTTGGGCCAATAGAATAGCTTATAAAAATCCTATGGGCATGTCTCGTTATAAAATGGTTTACGGACAAGCCTGTCATTAGCCTCTTGAATTAGAACATAAAGCATATTGGGAAATTAAAGAATTCAATTATGATTTCAAACTTGCCGGTGAAAAGAGGTTATTTGATATTAGCTCACTAGATGAATGGAGAACCCAAGCTTATGAAAATGCCAAACTATTTAAAGAAAAAGTTAGAAGATGGCATGACAAAAGAATCTAAAAGCGGGAATTCAAAGTTGGTGAATATGTTCTATTGTACAATTCTCGTTTTAGATATTTTGCAGGAAAACTTCTTTCCAAATGGGAAGGACCATATATCATCGAAGAAGTTTATCGCTCTGGAGCTATCAAGATTAATAATGCCGAAGGTACCAATCCAAAGGTGGTCAATGGACAAAGAATTAAACACTATATCTCAGGTATGCCTATTAATGTTGAAACTAACATTATCCAAACCATGACACCGGAAGAACACATAAAAGAAACCTTCCAGAACACTCCAGAACCCTGACAAGGAAGAAGTACATGATACCGTAAGTAAACGGACTCCAAAAAATCCAAAAAAATCATTTTTTGTCATTTTTGGAATATTAGAAAAAAATAGGAAAATAAGAAACAACCGGGAAGGCAACCCAGGTGCCCACAAGACACCAGGGAGCGCCTGCCCCACCTGGCGCGCCCTGGTGGGTGGTGGGCCCCTCGGGCACCTTCCCAACTCCGTTTTCCTTCTATATGCTTGTTTCCCAAGATAAAAAAAATCTTTATATATACCCCCTGACGATTTAACCACCGCATGGCGGAGAAATCCTCTGTTCTTGTTTCGTGGTGTTTTTCTGTCAGATCTACCAATACAGGCATCATGTCTTCTCCCTCCTCCAACAATGTAGAAGGGTGATGCTGCTGAAGATGGAGCTTAGGAGAGAAGATCCAAAAGAAGCCACCAAGGAGGACAAGGCCAAGGAAGTTGTGGGAGACCAATCTCAAGAAGAAGGGCAAGCCATGTTTTCAGGGGAGACCGAGAAAGAGGAGGACATCCTTCAACCTTACTACGATCATCTCACCCCCACTGAAATCAAAGCCTTCAAGGCTTTCGCAACGGTTTGTGTTCAGAATAAATACCTCACTCGTGAAATTATTTTGTTGGAAGAGCAAAACATCGCCCTCCGGAGCATCAATCGTAGGTTGGAGTACATACTGAGGCTGAAGTATGATGTCCCTACTACTTCATCATCACCACCACTTCCATCTTCATCACCAAAGGAGACTTGAGTACACGGGTATGGGCACTCCCCTTGGCTTGTGCCAAGCTTGGGGGAGATGCCCCGGTATCGTATCACCACTTTTATTACCTTTACCTATCTTAGTTCGATCCTTAGCTATTTTGTGATTTAGTTGAATAAAAGTTTAGTATGATCTATTTTTGAGTGCTACTTTCATGATCTATCTATCTATGTAATCGATTGAGAGTTATATAATAACGTTTAGTTTGAATTTTTGCTTCTTTACTTTTATGTTTCAATCAAAATAAAAGAAAAAAATGAAAAAAATCATATGCTAATCTTATGGTAAGTAATGACTTCACATAAGGAAAAGTGTAAATGGTAAAATTTGTTGAAAGTTGACAAACATAGCATTGGTCCATAAATGCAATTCATGAAAGAATTGATAAGGGAAGAGAAGATTCACATGCAAATACACTATCTTGGACATCTTTTATGATTGTGAGCTCCCACTAAATATCTTATACCAAATTGTTGACGTTGGACAAGGAAGACAACGTAATGATTCATGTTTGTTCATATTCACATGGAAGTTATATTGTCATAGATCCTTCAACATGTGGTGCTTGCTCAATATCTTTGGTAGCCAAAAATCCGCACTAAGTAGAGATACTACTTGTGCATCCAAAACCCTTAAACCCAAACTCATGTTTTGAGAGTCCACCATACCTACCTATGTATTGAGTAAGATCCTTGAAGTAAGTTGTCATCGGTGTAAAAGGCAATAAAAATTGCTTCTAAATGTGTTTGATCTTTTAGTGTAAAGGAAAATAAGCATTGTACGAACTTGTGATGGCAAAGTAATAAAAGCGATGGACTGCATAATAAAGGTTTCTATCATAAGGGGCAATATAACATGACGTTCTTTTGTATTAAGAGATTGTGCATACAAAACCAAAAAGCGCATGACAACCTCTGCTTCCCTCTGCGAAGGGACTATCTTTTACTTTTATGTATTTACTTTTTATGCAAGAGTCAAAGTATTCTTCTCTATTCCTTTTTATTTTTCTCTTTGGCAAGCATCATGTGGTGAGGAAAGATCTAGGCACATATACCCAGTTGGATATGAGTGAGCATGAGTTATTATTGTTGACATCACCCTTGAGGTGAATAAGTTGGGAGGCGAAACCATAAGCCCCTATCTTTCTATGTGTCCGGTTGAAACTCTTTGCTCATATATATGTTGTGATTGTTAGCAATCATAGAAGACTAAATGATGGTTGAGTATGTGGACTTGCCAAAAGGCTCCGATACGAGACCCTTCCTGAAAATATGATGAATTGTAGTTGCAAAGTTGACTGAGAACATAGTTTGTTGGTTTTCAATAAAGTTTATGCTTTTTACTTCGATGTTGTGATGAATTGTTACTTGTTCATGAGAAGCTATACGATAAAGTTCTATGATGAAGTTTGTTGCTGTTATAATAATAAGCATGATGCTACTATGTCCGTATTTTGTTTTTATCCACACCTCTCTCTCTAAACATGTGGACATGATTTTCGATATCGGCTTTCGCTTAAGGACAAGCGAGGTCTAAGCTTGGGGGAGTTGATATGTCCATTTTGCATCATGTTTTCCTACTATTATTTATAATGTGTTTATGATTTATAAACACTTTATGGAGTAATTCTAATGCCTTTTCTCTCATAATATGCAAGGTTTACACAAAGAGGTAGAATACCGGCAGCTGGATTTCTGGACCTGAAAAAGCTATGTTAGAGATACCTATTCTGCACATCTCCAAATGAGCTGAAATTTTATGGAGAATTATTTTAGAATATATAATAAATATTGGAGAAAAGAGCCACCAGAGGGGGTCTGCCAGGTGTCCACAAGACAGCAGGGCGCGCCAGCCCCTCTAAGCGCGCCCTGGTGGGTGGTGGGCACCCTGGCCCACCTCTGGTGCCCATCTTCTGGTTTATAAGGTCTTTTGACCTAGAAAAATTAAAGAGAGGACTTTCGGGATAGAGCGCCGCTGTCTTGAGGCAGAACTTGGGCAGGAGCAATTTTGCCCTCCGGCGGAGCGATTCCGCCAGGGGAACTTCTCTCCCGGAGGGGGAAATCGAAGCCATCGTCATCACCAACAACCCTCTCATCTTTGGGAGGCCAATCTTTATCAACATCTTCAACAGCACCATCTCATCTCAAAACCCTAGTTCATCTCTTGTGTTCAATCTTTGTACCGAAACCTCATATTAGTACCTGTGGGTGACTAGTAGTGTTGATTACATCTTGTAGTTGATGCTATATGGTTTATTTGGTAGAATATTATATGTTTAGATCCATTATGCTATTTAATATCCCTCTGATCTTGAGCATGAATATTATTTGTGACTAGTTGTCTTTGTTCTTGAGGCCACAAGACAAGTCATGTTGCAAGTAATCATGTGAATTTGGTATTCGTTCGATATTTTGATGATATGTATGTTGTGATTCCCTTAGTGGTGTTATGTGAACGTCGACTACATGACACTTCACCATCTTTGGGCCTAAGGGAATGCATTGTGGAGTAGTTATTAGATTATGGGTTGCTAGAGTGACAGAAGCCTAAACCCTAGTTTATGCGCCATTCCGTAAGGGGCTGATTTGGATCCATATGTTTAATGCTATGGTTAGATTTTATCTTAATACTTCTTTTGTAGTTGCGGATGCTTGCGAGGGGGTTAATCATAAGTGGGAGGCTTGTTCAAGTAAGAACAACACCCAAGCACCGGTCCACCCACATATCAAATTATCAAAGTAGCAAACGCGAATCAAACCAACATGTTGAAAGTGGCTAGATGAAATTCCCGTGTGCCCTCAAGAACATTTTACTTATTATAAGAGACCATTCTGGCCTGTCCATTGCCATCAATAGGATTGGGCTACTGTGAGGCCTCCGGCTTAATCATGCACTAATCATACATGCAAATGCACACGATCAAGCCTAAGGACTCACTTGAAGATATCACAACACAACTCTAGACACAAATTTAAAATAATACAAGCTTTATATTACAAGCCAGGGGCCTCGAGGGCTCGAATACATAAGCTCGCTTACAAGCATCAGCGGAAGCATCAAATATCTGAGTACGGATATAAAAGAAAGACAAATAAGCCTTTAAGAAGGCGGGGCAAAACAAAAGCTACGATCGAAAAGGCGCAGGCCTCCTGCCTGGGACCCTCCGATCCTACTCCTGGTCGTCAGCCAACTCGTGGTAATAGCCACCCTCGGGGTAGTAGTAGTGATCGTCGGCGGGAGCAGCTGTCTCCTGGGCTCCGCAATCTGGTTGCATCAAACAGATATGGGGAAAAAGAGGGAGCAAAGCAACCGTGAGTACTCATCCAAAGTACTCAGCAAGCAAGGATCTACACTACATATGCACTGTTATCAAAGGGAAAAGGTTGTATATATGGAATAGGCTGCAGAATTGCCAGAATAAAGGGAAGGCCTAGTCCTATCGAAGACTAGCATCTTCAGCGGTCTTGCAGCATTAGAAGAGTGTAGATTAGCACAATATATAGTAGTAGTAGTGATCATCCTCGCCTAGAGATCCTTCCTCGGCTCCCTGCGAGAAAGCAATCCCAGAGCCATACTATCCATTTCTCATCACAAGTATCTAGTTCTAGTTGTATCGATCGGGATACAACTCCGAGCGTCCGTTACCGAGGATCCGGCTATGCATAGATTAGTTCTTCCCTGCAAGGGTGCACCAACTTACCCACCACTCTCACTTAACTCTGGCCGGACACACTTTTCTGGGTCATGCCTGGCCTCGGCCAAACGACACACCGCAACCCTACCTAGAGCTCAACAGAGAGGTCCTCGCCGGTCTACATCCTAAGTGCTCAGGGGTCTTGGGCCATCGCCCTGTGCACTCTGGGTCGTTGCGAGCAGGGCGAATCTCGGTACCACCACTACAGGATGGCGCCGGCCCAGCCGTGCCGCAATGCTGAACTGGACGTCTGACAGAGCTTTCGGCTGATACCACGATGCAGAGTACCCATATTTATTCCCGCATGATGGTTAGTGCTATCGGGCCAAAGGCCCACTCAGATCAAATATCCAAATCGTTAGTGTATTGGTAGCGCGGTAACGAGCAAAGACTCACGATCGATGTGACCCCGTCACCCCGTCTCGAGGACTTGCGGCAAGGGCTAAGAATGCCCGGCCATGCCTTGTATTTATCTCTCGGGTACCCTCCAGGTCAACCCGACTTCCCAACACCTACGGGTACCCCTCAGGGCCGACCCGATGTCATCATGGTTCTGTGTTAAGTCAAAGTAACTGTGTGTCCAAACACCAGGGGGAAACCCAAGGAATCACCATCGATGGATTCCACCTGATGTAGTCATCAAGGTGAACTTAGGAGGAATCACCCTCGAGATTCACACTTGAGGTGTTGCACGACGGCGTCGTAATCAGAAGTGGTGAAGGTGGAATCACCCTCGATGACCACGACCGAATAGCCACTCTACAGAGTTAACATCAGAAGTGCTAAACGAGGTATCACCCTCGGCACTCGATAGTAATGCTGCAGTGTCGTACAACTAAGGGGGTGATGTGTAGTGTTGGGGCCTGGTTGTCGATCACGCTGATCGAGTCACCTGATTATCCAGCGGGGCAACCAGGACAAAGTGGGGTCTCTGGTGGGTCTCTAACCAGCCTATACTAAGCAGTCTAGGATAAGCAGGTAAGTATCAACAGCTATTACAAAAACAGGCTGTGCATCAGAAATAGGATAAACAATAGCAGTACTAATTTCTAATGCAAGCATAAGAGAGAAAGAATAGGCGATATCGGCATGTTCAAAAGGGGGGGTGTGCTTGCCTGGAAGCTCTGCGGCAAGAGAAGGGTCATCAGCAGTGTAGCCAGTCTCCGGAGCTGCGTCAGTCTCAGGGACTATGTCGGTATCGGGGTCTACCGAGAGAGAAGAGGGGGAGGAAACAGATAAATACACAGCAACATATGCAACATAGAGCATGCTATGCTTAAGGTGCAGTGCAGGGTTGCCTAAAAGCATGTCTAAGTCATATTAGTTATTTTAGGATTTTAAGTTGGAATTATTAACCGGTGTATATGCACTATTCATCTACCGGTAACAGGCTAAAAGTTGCGGGTTCACCTCCATAGAGGGTCCCGACACGGAAACAGATGGCATGATCGGATCCGTCTCATTTTTCTGATCAACTTTCATGTATAAAGTTTTTCGATCCGAGCTACGGTTTAAATTCTACGAATTTTCAAAGATTAAAGCATTTTCTGCAATTATTCAAAATAACATAAAAGGTTTATTGCATCAGCATGACGTCATGGTGACATCAGCAGTCAACAGGGCGATTGACCAGGTCAAACCTGACCAGTGGGTCCCACTTGTCATAGAAAAAGGGGCTAACAGAGTTTTATTTTAACTAAACAGAGTTAATTAGAGGTGGGCCCCACATGTCAGTGTCTATACTAATTAACAGATTAGTTTAAAAACCTAATTAGTTTAATTAAACATAGGGGCCCACACGTCAGTGACTTAGGGTGAACAGTAACCCGCGTTGACCGTGGTCAACACGGTCAAACGAACAGCGGGGCCCACTCGCAGTCTCACAGGGCAGGCCACATCAGCGCCACGTCGGCGTCGACCGGAGCCTCACCGCCGGTGGCCAAATCAACGGCGGCGCGTACGGGAGGTGGCCGGATCTCGCCGTCAGGCGACCGAATCAAACACCGCGAGTACCATTCGAACGAGCACGGGGAGCCGCGTCTAGTGGTGGTACTGGCTCGGCCGGAAACGAGCTAAAACGACGGCGGCGCCGACCACGGCGAACGCCGGAGTTCGGCCGATGTGCGGCACACAGCCAGGGTGCATAGGGGAACGAGCTAGTGGCTCGAGCGGCACCAAGGAGGTGCTCTGAGCATGTTGCCATGCTTGCCCGGCCTCGGCAACGACTACAGCGATGGCGACAAGCTGCACGGCGGAGCCGAGCTCCGGTGAGGTTGCTAGCGACGGCTACGGGGACGGAACCGCACGGGAGAAAGAGTGGAAAAAGGCAGGGGCTTACAGCGCGCCTGCAGGTGTGCAAATATGTGCTCGGGGAAGGCTCGAGGCGGCGGTTCCCAGGCGACGGCGACGACGAAGCAGAGGAGGAAGAAGGAGTCAAGGCGGGCGCTCTGGTGGCCCCCAGCACGGTCCAGTGGCACCAGACGAAGAGGACGACGGCGCTGGAGCTCCAAGACAGATCGGCGAGGCCGGAGGGGCCCGGTGGCCGCGGGATCGACCGGCGCACGGTGACGGTGGCGCTCGGCTCCTCTCCAGATCGATGGGAAGGACGAAGGAGGAGGGGAAAGTGAGTGAGGAGGAGCCAGGGGGAGTGAACGAGGGGGGTCCTTATCCCCTCGGCTGTCAGTGGGCGTCGGCATGTCGCCGTTTCGTCAGCGAGTGGGCGCGCCGACACGGAGACGAGGAGGACGGCGACTATGCTGCGGGGCAGGCTGGGCCGGCTGTGTCCGTCACTGTGCACTATGGCCCAGTCGGTCCAGGTCTTTTCTGTTTTGTTTTATCAGCAGGCTTCTGCAATTAAAATAGCCATCAAATGACTTATCAAAAATGTGTGCCTGGCCAAATCAAATACTAGGGAATATTGTGCTCTGCCACAAAAAAGTTTGGGGAGTTTTGGAATCCATTTGAATTTTTCATAATTGGAATAGCATTTTAAAATGCTGGAATTGCACTGGATTAATTGCTACTGCTCATTTTAGTAACATAGTGATGTTCTTTTTCTAAACATCAAATTGTTTTGGAATATTTGCTAAATGATGAACATTTTTCCAGCAACTTCAAATTTCACTTGTGATTTGAATTTGAATTCGGGGAAGGAAATTGAAAGGAGATATTAATCCAACATGATTAATCATTGCAAATCATAGTAGCTTAGCATTAACATGATGGATTACTGTAGCTCATTACAGAAGGGTGTTACAGCTACCTTGCTGCACTTATTGTTACTATTGTTACTTGTTACAAATTATCTTGCTATCAAACTATCTGTTACCGACAATTTCAGTGCTTGCAGAAATTACCTTGCTGAAAACCGCTTGTCATTTCCTTCTGCTCCTCGTTGGGTTCGACACTCTTACTTATAGATAGGACTATGATTGATCCCCTATACTTGTGGGTCATCAACAAGCAAAACACAAGAAGCCAAGGAAAGAAGTAGGTGATCCATAGAGAAATTGTGACACATAGATGGACCATGGGGAGAGGAAAAATAACCATGGTGGTAGCATTAGAATTGACAAAGCTTGTAGCATAGGAAAAATGACATGTGTGGAACCGTATAAACGAAACATTTGTTTGTGTGTGTGTGGGGGGGGGGGGGCACCATATAATATGCGTGGTGTGTGGTGAGCTAGGAGTTGTCGTGGGTACGCTGGTTGAATTACCATATGGAAGCTGCTAGATTTGCCATGAAGACACTTATGTTTTTTTGCAATGTGGTTACTAGTAAACTTGCAATGTGGATAGTGCTATGTTAGCCGTGTGGGCAGTACTGAAGTTGCACAGTTGATGTAAATGTAAATGCCATATGTGAACTACTATATATGCCATGTGTGAGATACTCTGTTTGCCATGTATGAAGTACTATACTTGCTGTGTGTAGTATGCTAGATTTGCCATGTGGTCAGTGCTAGAGTTGCCATGTGGTTAGTGCTAGAATTGCCACGTGGACTGTTCTATATTTGCCATGTGGACAGTACTAAATTTGCCATCTCTGAAATACAATATTTGCCTACTATAGATGTAAACTGTTATACTTGCCATGTGTATTCAACTATGTTTGCCATGTGGAATGTGCTAGAAATTACCACGTGAAATCAACTATAATTGCCATGTGTAACATGCTAGAATTGCCAAGTGTAATGTATTAGATTTGACATGTATGAGCAGAATTTGTCATGTGAACAATCTAGTGTAATAAACTACATTAGTATCGTACGAAGTTTCTTAGAATTGCCATGCGATTTCTCGTGAAGTTGCCATGTACCATACATAGAATAATGATCAAACAAGTTCAAATTCCTTCTACATGCTCATACTATCCTGAAATTTACAAGTTCATCTTAATGTGGCGTCCACATGTTATCATCATTTAAAAAAATTAGGAAAAAATGGACAAATCTTGTTTGAAAATTTTGAATCCACTCACACATCCAAAAAACATAAAAAAGTTGAAAACATGGCAAAAATTGCCGAGCACCTTTGGACGAACACATTGACACGGACTTGCAAACACTTTCAGAATTTAGTATGCCCACTCCAGACAAACATAATAGGCATAGTAATTCCTTAAGATTCAAGTGCAAACAAATTCTATATGATAAAAGGCATAAATGGCCAATATGAAAAGTACGAGCACGGTGAATGATGAAACGTAGCACACGACATGGTTTTGAAAACAGACATACCTTACATTCATCTGAGCAGGAATGTAAGATAGAGATGGGACAACAACCACCGCATAATCAGTGGTAGTTTTTGTTGGCAGTTTTGACAGCTTCCTCAATGAAATCCCGTGCTCCCGGTCGCTTGTTGAAATCTAGGTTTGTCACCCAGTTCCATGTCATGATTTTACGCAACTCATTGCGTCTGTGACAACGGGAACCTTACGTCTTTCCCACTTTGCAAGGTATTCCAGCAAGTAGAAGCCGCAGTCACACGTACAAAAAGAAAAACATGCATGCAACAAACATTCAGGACTTTACACAAAATCTGAAAAGAGGTGGGATAATTGACATGCAACAAATGAAAAACACTATGATAAAAAAAGTGCATTGCGTGAGGAGGAAACATGACATTAACAGGGAGTAAGAAATGAAAAAGGTCAATTTGAATTCCAAAATTAACACTGCGATGAAGTGAGTAGTAGTAGAAAAAATTATGAAAATAGCATTGGTAAACTGTTGCCATGTGAGATGGACATTGTTTTTCGTGTGCTGATGAACTAAAGTTGCCATGTCCAAAAATATGCAAAATTTATTGTGGAAACAGTGATGCAAACTAAAAAATGCAAAAAAATTGGTGGTTATGTGAAAATGCCATCTAAGGTAAACTAAACTTGCCATGTGTGGTGAAGTAAAGTTGCCACTTGTGTTAAAGGAAAGTTGCCACAAGTGGTGAAATACAGATAGAGGAAAACTATATGTCGGCACAAAATGTATAAAAAAAGCTTCTGGGTGGTGAAACACTAACAATTTTTTGTAGCGTGAGCTTGAAATCACCATGCGGAGCAAAGTGTTTACTAACTAGAGCATGGTGGAAGTCACCATTCTAGATTTTTGAGTGATGATGTAGGGCATGATGATCTTTAAGACGCTAATGTCCACATGCCGGTTGATGTAGTCAATTCCACATATGACTACATTCTGTGACAATTTAGCCGTAGGCCTCATGGACTCGGTAAGATCACCAAGATCAACATGCGTCGCTTCGCATTAAGTGATTTTAGTTATGTCCAAACATGAGCTGGATGAAAATGATATAACATGAAAAAAAGCATAACTTCAAACAACCATAGAAAATGGACATGTGCTACTTGTGAGCTGCGTTGTGATTTCCTCAGAGAAGAGAGGATGATGCAGTACACTAGAGATAAGTATTTCCCTCAGTTAGGAACCAAGGTTATCAATCCAGTAGGAGAACCATGCAACACCTCGTTAGCAACACCTACACACAAATTAACAAATACTTGCACCCAACACAAACAAGGGGTTGTCAATCCCTTGGCGGTTATTTGCAAGGATCAAATCTTGTAGTGATAGATAGATAGTTAAACAAAAACACAAAATAAAATAAAGTAAATAAAATTGCAGAAAGGTATTTTTGGATTTTAATATATGATTAAAATAGACCCGGGGGCCATAGTTTTCACTAGAGGCTTCTCTCTTGAAAATAGCATACGATGGGTAGACAAATTAATGTCGGGAAATTGATAGAAAAGCGAATAATCATGATGATATCCAAGGCAATGATCATGTATATTGGCATCACGTCTGACACAAGTAGACCGACTCCTGCCTGCATCTACTACTATTACTCCACACATCGACCGCCATCCAGCATGCATCTAGAGTATTGAGTTCATAAAGAACGAGTAATGCCTTTAAGCAAGATGACATGATGTAGACAAAGTAAATCCAATCAATATGAATAAACCCCCATCATTTTATCCTTAATGGCAACGATACAAGTACGTGTCATGTCCCCTTCTGTCACTGGGATTGAGCAACGCAAGATCAAACCCATCACAAAGCACCTCTCCCATTGCAAGATAAATCAATCTAGTTGGCCAAACTAAACGGAAAGATCGGAGAGAAATACAAAGCTATAACAATCATGCATAAAAGAGTTCAGAGAAGACTCAAATAATATTCATGGATAATCTGATCATAAACCCACAATTCATCGGATCCCAACAAACACACCGCAAAAAAGGATTACATCGAATAGATCTCCAAGAACATCGAGGAGAACATTGTATTGAAGATCAAAGAGAGAGAAGAAGCCATTAAGCTAGTAGTTATGGACCCGTAGGTCTGTGGTAAACTACTCACACATCATTGGAAGGGCAGCAAGGTTGATGAAGAATCTCTCCGTGATTGATTCCCCCTCCGGCAGAGTACTGGAAAAGGCCTCCATATGGGATCTCACGAGAACAGAAACTTGCCGCGGCGGAAAAAGTATTTTGGGTGGCTCTCTGATGTATTAGGAATATTTGGGAATTTATATAGGTGGAATTAGGTCAAGAGGTGCCACGAGAGGCAAACAAGCCTGGAGGGCGCCCCCCTGGAGTGCGCCACCCAAGCTTGTCGCTCCCTCGTGGCTCGTAAGGTCTTCTCCCGAACCTTCTAGTGTCCCATCTCTTCCAGAAAAAAATAATCCAATTTTTTTCTCCATTTGGACTCTGTTTGATATTGATTTCATGTAAAGCCAAAAACAAGCAAAAACAACAACTGACACTAGGCACTACATTAATAGGTTAGTAAAAAATGATATATAATTGCATAATAAACATCCAAGATTGATACTATAATAGCATGGAACAATAAAAAAATATAGATACGTTGGAGACGTAGCAAGCATCCCCAAGCTTAATTCCTGCTCGTTCTCGAGTAGGTAAATGATAAAACAGAATTTTTGATGGGGAATGCTACCTATCATATTCATCATGTAATCTCTCTATTTTGGCATGAATATTTAAGATCCGAATGATTCAAAGCAATAGTCTATAATTTGACATAAAGACATAAATACCCAGGCATACCAACAAACAATCATGCCTTTCAAAATATCAATGCTAAAGAACGTTATCCCTACAAAAGCATATAGCCTTGTCATGATCTATCTTCTTTACACAAAGTATTTATCATGCACAAACCCGATGACAAGCCGAGCAATTGGTTAATACTTTTTAACGCGCTTCAGCTTTTTCAACCCTCACGCAATACATGAGCGCAGACCACGGATATAGCACTATGGGTGGAATAGAGTATGATGATGTGGTTGATATGGAGAAGAGAAAAAAGGAGAAAGTCCCACATCGATGAGGCTAATCAACGAGCTATGGAGATGCCCATCAATTGATGTCAATGCAAGGAGTAGGGATTGACATGCAAGGGATTCACTAAGAGCTATAAGTGTATGAAAGCTCAAAAAGAAAACTAAGTGGGTGTGCATCCAACTTGCTTGCTCATGAAGACGTCGGGCATTTGAGGAAGACCATCATTGAAATATACAAGCCAAGTTCTATAATGAAAAATTCCCACTAGTTATATGAAAATGAAAGCATAGGAGACTCCCTATATGAAAAAGAATGGTGCTACTTTGAAGCATAAGTGTGGAAAAGGATAGTAACATTGCCACATCTCTCTTTTTCTCTCTTTTTCTTCTTGGGCTCTATTTGGACTTTTTTTCTTTATTTCCTCACTTGGGACAATGCTCTAATAATGAATAATGATGATCATCACACTTCTGTTTACTTACAACCCAAAATTACAACTTGATACTAGAACAAAATATGACTCTATATGAAAGCCTCTGGCTATGTACCAGGATGTGCAATGATCTGGCGTAACATGTATAAAAATGATGAACGGTGGCTAAGCCACAAATACTATGTCAGCTATATGATCTTGCAAAGCAATATGACAATGATGATGTGTGTCATAAAAATGGAACGGTGGAAGTTGCATGTCAATATATCTCGGAATGGTTATGGAAATGCCATAATAGGTAGGTATGGTGGCTGTTTCGAGGAAGATATAAAGAGGCTTATGTGTGATAGAGCGTATTATATCACGGTGTTTGGATGCACCGGCGAAGTTTGCACCATGTCTCGAGGTGAGAAAGGGCAATGCATGGTACCAAAAAGGCTAGCAAATTGCGGAAAGGTGAGAGTGCGTATAATCCATGGACTCAGATTAGTCATAGAGAACTCATATACTTATTGCAAAAGTTTATTAGCCCTCGAAGCAAAGTACTACTACGCATGCCCCTAGGGGGATAGATTGGTAGGAAAAGACCATCACTCGTCCCCGACCGCCACTCATAAGGAAGACAATCAATAATAAATCATGCTCCAACTTCATAGCATAACGAGAGACTACACGTGCATGCTTCAGGAATCACAAACCTTAACACCAATATTCTTAGTAAACCACAATCATTCACTAGTACCTCCCACATATCACCATCTTTATATCGCAAAACTATTGCAAGGAATCAAACTTATCATATTCAGTGATCTACATGAAAGTTTTATTATATCCCTCTTGAATACATATCATATTAAGACCAAATTCATAACCTGTGCGAATTGCCTTTACTATTTATCAACTCTCAAAATAATATAAGTGAAGCATGATAGTGCAACTATTTCTTTAAAATATAACCACCACCATGCTCTAAAAAATATAAGTGAAGCACTAGAGCAACTGCCTAGCTCAAAAGATATGAGTGAAGCACATAGAATATTCTAACAAATCATGAATAATGTGTGTCCCTATCAAATAGGTGTGTACAACAAAGATGATTGTGGCAAACCAAAAAACAAACAAATCAAAGACTCATATAATACATGACGCTCCAAGCAAAAATCATATCTTGTGATGAATAAAAATATAGCTCCAAGTAATATTACCGATAGTTGGTAGAAGAAAGAGGGGGTGCCTTCCGAGGCATCCCCAAGCTTAGATGCTTGGAGTCCTTGAATATTACCTTGGGGTGCCTCGGGCATCCCCAATCTTAGGCTCTTGCCACTCCTTATTCCTTCATCCATCGTGATCTCACTCAAAACTTGAAAACTTCAGCACACAAAACTCAACAAAACCTTCACGAGATTGATTAGTATAACAACGAAGTCACAAACTTTAGGTACTGTTGTAAACCCATTCATATTTTATTATTGTATAATACCTACTATATTCTAACTTCACCATGGCTTATACACCCCGATACAATCCATAGATTCATCAAAACAAGCAAACAATGCAACGAAAACAGAATCTGTCAAAAACAGAATAGTCTATAGTAATACGAATTATGCCTAAAAATTCAGAAAACTTAGGACAACGTGGGAAATTTGTATATAAATCATGTGTAAAAAAATCATATCAAAAGGACGCTCTAGTGAATTTAAAGAATTCTGCCACTAGGCGCAAAATTTTCTGTTTTTTCACATAATCGAATCAACTATCATCCAAATCATCCCAAAGGCTTTACTTGGCACAAACACTAATTTAAACACAAAAACACAACCATAACAATATAATAATTGTGTGCACACTCAAAAATAGAATGATAACTATTGGGTTGTCTCCCAACAAGCTCTTTCTTGATGGCCATTAAGATAGGCTTGAAATTTTATTGATGGTCACAAGAAAGATAATAATTGTAACACAAAGAGAGCATCATGTAGCATGTGGAAAACACATTTAATTCTAACATACTTCCTATGCATAGGAATTTTATAGGCAAACAAATTGTTAAGACAAATAATATCTAGCATATGCATGGGAGAAGAATAAAACATTGACAATCTTAACATAACCAGAGGTAATTTAGTAACATGAAAATTTCTACAACCATATTTTCCTCTCTCATAATAATTACATGTAGGATCATAATCAAATTCAACAATACAGCTATCACATAACATATTCTCTACATGATCCACATGCATGCAAAGTTGACACTCTTCCAAAATAGTGGGATTATCATCAACTAAAGTAATGACCTATCCAAGCCCACTTTCATCAAAAATTTCATAAGATTGAACACTCTCCGAATATGTGGGATTCTTATTTCCTAAAGTTGACACTCTTCCAAACCCACTTTCAATATTTTTGCAAACATTATTATCGATAACATATTCATCATGAGGCTTAAATAAATTTTCAAGATCATAAGAAGCATTATCACCCCAATCATGATCATTGCAATAAGTAGTGGACATAACAAAATAATCATCCCCAAGCTTGTAGATTTGCATATCATTAGCACAATTGACATTCATAGAATTTATAATAACATCATTGCAATCATGCTTTTCATTCAAGGAGCTATAGTGTGGGTGCAATTGCAATAATTTCATTTTTAGCATAAGGAACTATAGCAAGTTCATCTCCATAAGCATCATTAATATTGGCATCATGGCCATAAGAATAGCAAGCATCACGTTCATCCAGAGGGGATATTTCAATCGAATCAATGGACTCATAATTATCTATAGAATCATGCGTATCATTATTCCCTTCCAAAGCAGCAGACATTCCCTCAATAAATTCATTAACATAGGCATTAGAAGCATAGTTTTCATAGCAATATTTAAGTATGTCAAAAAAATTAGATTTGTAGAGAGTAGCATCATACTTTTCAATCAAAGAAGCAACTTCACAAGCACCCTTAAAAGCAACAAATTTTTCAATTTGTTCGATATCATAGTAACTATAAACACCCTTGGCATAAGAAGATAAGATTTCATTATCATTAAACTCACATATGTAGGAAGGTGTTTTTTAGGGTTCTCAGAGCAACAAGTAAAATCATGAATTTCACTTAGATTCCAAGCATAGCATAGCAAACAATTTATTTTTTTCCATAAGATTCTCCCTTTTTTAGACAAACGGTGACACACAAAATGAGCATGCTCATCTAATGATTTTCCCTCAACTAAACTAGTTGGGGTTTCAGCACGAGCACAAATGGATTGAAGATGATCCAAGTAGAAAACTTTAAGTGGATCCATATGTCTTTACTTTTCCTTTTTCTTTACTATGTTTGATGTGTTGACATGAAGGCAATAAAAGCAAGCAAACAAACAAACAAGCAAAAAGAAAAATGATTTTTTGTATTTTTGTGAAAACGTTTTAGAAGTGGGGGAGATGAAAACGAGAGGCGAATGGCAAATAATGTAAATGCAAGGATATGAAAGTTTATGCGATGGTACTTGATAGATGTTGAAGATGTCTCCCTGGAAACGGCGCCAGAAATTCTTCCTGCTACTTGTGACTTGCGTTGGGATTTCCTCGAAGAGGATAGGATGATGCAGTACAGTAGAGATAAGTATTCCCCTCAGTTAAGAACCAAGGTTATCAATGCAGTAGGAGAACCATGCAACACCTCGTTAGCAGCACCTCACACAAAATAACAAATACTTGCACCCAACGCAAACAAGGGGTTGTCAATCCCTTGATGGTTGTTTGCAAGGATCAAATCTTGTAGTGACAGATAGATAGATAAACAAAAACACAAAATAAAAGAACACAAACACACAAAAAAATAAAGTAAATAAAATTGCAGCAAGGTATATTTGGATATTAATATATGATTAAAATAGACCCCGGGGCCATAGTTTTCACTAGAGGCTTCTCTCTTGAAAATAGCATATGGTGGGTAGACAAATTACTGTTGGGCAATTGATAGAAAAGTGAATAGTCATGACAATATCCAAGGCAATGATCATGTATATAGGCATCACATCCGAGACAAGTAGACCGACTCCTGCCTGCATCTACTACTATTACTCCACACATCAAGCGCTATCCAGCATGCATCTAGAGTATTAAGTTCATAAAGAATGGAGTAACGCCTTTAAGCAAGATGACATGATGTACACAAATAAATCCAATCAATATGAATAAGCCCCATCGTTTTATCCTTAATGGCAACGATACAAGTACGTGTCAAGTCCCCTTCTGTCACTATGATTGAGGAACGCAAGATCGAACACATCACAAAGCACCTCTCCCATTGCAAGATAAATCAATCTAGTTGGCCAAACTAAACGGAAAGATCGGAGAGAAATACAAAGCTATAACAATCATGCATAAAAGAGTTCAGAGAAGACTCAAATAATATTCATGGATAATCTGATCATAAACCCACAATTTATCGGATCCCGACAAACACACCATAAAAAGGATTACATCGAATAGATCTTCAAGAACATCGAGGAGAACATTGTATTGAAGATCAAAGAGAGAGAAGAATCCATCTAGCTACTAGCTATGGACCCGTAGGTCTGTGGTAAACTACTCACACATCATCGGAAGGGCATCAAGGTTTATGATGAACCCCTCTGTGATCGATTCCCCCTCCGGTAGAGTACCGGAAAAGGCCTCCAGATGGGATCTCATGAGAACAGAAACTTGCACGGCGGATAAAGTATTTAGTGTGGATCTCTGATGTATTGGGAATATTTGGGAATTTATATAGGTGGAATTAGGTCAAGAGGTGCCATGAGGGGCCCACAAGCCTAGGGAGCGCCCCCCTAGGGCGCGCGTCCCAAGCTTGTCCCTCCCACGTGGCTCGTTAGGTCTTCTCTCGAACCTTCTAGTGTCCCATCTGGTCCAGAAAAATTAATCCAAAGTTTTTTTCTCGATTCGGACTCTGTTTGATATGATTTCCTCTAAAGCCAAAAACAAGCAAAAAAAACTACAACTGGCACTAGGCAAGAGGTTAATAGGTTAGTCCCAAAAAATGATATATAATTTCATAATAAACATCCAAGATTGATACTATAATAGCATGGAACAATAAAAAATTATAGATACGTTGGAGACGTATCAACATGGCAGATGAGGAAAGGATTTTTTGACCTACAAAATAACACAGTATGATGACGAGCGGGGAGAAAGAATAAAAAGTGAACACAGTAGGTAATGATGAAAAAAAGAACAGGGGTATGTGTGAAGATAGGGGATTACTTTCTCAACGCGTTCATGTGTTTATTGTTTGACCTTGCATTTCCGAAACACCTGATAATTCATACAAAGCCTCCTCCTCCTTTGTAGCCCTGAATTCGGGCTGAAAATCTTACGTCGGTGGTGGCTGAACTACCCTCGCCTACCTCACAGACCCAGTAGGTGCACTGCGGACAACATCATCCGATGGGACCACCTGAGGTGCACTAGAACTTGATGGTGCTTGTTTGTATGAAGATTTCCTGTTTAGTGTGTCCTCCTCCATCTTGCGGTAAGCTTCATCCAGCGAGGGCGAAATCTCATCAGGTGTGCCTGCAGACACGCACATGTTATAAGGAACCCACATTGGAAAAACATGTAAGTTCATGTATAAATTTCCATATGGGGGTGAATTAACTTGCCATAGGGGTACAAAAATGTGAACCTTAAAAAATGATTGAATACATCAGGCCCATAATGCTAGAGGAAAATTATTAAATAAAGATATTGCCATCTATGTATCAAAGAAGTCTCCATGTTAGTGTAACTATAATTGCCATAACAAAAACAGAACATGTAAAAATTGCCATGTCACGTCAACTGTAATGCTATGGGTAGAACATATAAAATGCCATGCTAGTTCAACAAATATTTGCCATGAACATGAAACAAAGGAAAAAGATATTTTCCATGTAAGTCAACTATATTTGACATGAAAAACAAAACTACTAAAGTTGCCATGTCAGGTCAACTTTATTTGCCATGAACAGGACATGTAAAATGCCATGACAGTTCAACAATATTTGCCATGAAAATAGGGAAAAAAGATGAAGAAGGAAGAAGCTTACCTTGCACTATGGGCTGCAAATTTCACGGCCTTTCGAGCCTCTACATTAGGCTGCGTCATCATCGTTACCTCGGCAGTCGGGTAAGCAAAAGAAACAGGCATGGATCGATAGGTTGTTCCACCTGACTACGATCAAGCCCAAGGCTGCAGTTGGGGGTGAAGCCATGGGGTGTATCTCCTTATGCTCGCTCGGGTTCTGAAGAAACTGTTTTGCGGACTCTAAAGGAGATAATTGAACAAACATGTCAGTCTCAGCTGCAGCAACATCCCTCAGATTCGTGGTGGGCCGGGGGGTGTTGTCTGGTATTGCAATCACATTCTTCTTGGTTGTCCCCTTGCTGTGCAGAACGATCATTGGAGTGTATGGGACCCCCAAATTGAAGGGAAGCTTCATAGTACGTAGATTTGAAGTGGGCAGAGGCTCATCGGGCATAGAAATTAGCGGCTCCAGAATAGGTGCAACTCCAGTCATAACAGGCTGCTTAACAGCTACATCAGAAGTTGTATCGACTTGCATAGGGTCTGCCGCTTTTCTTTGTGCAACAGGGGGAACAACGAGGAAACAAGCACAAACCCTGTGTCAGCTCTCCTGTTGTTGTGCTCCATTGCACTTGAGGACAGTGCAGTTCTCTTGCGGAGACTCTTCCTAGTAGGCACAACAGCTAGAACACCCGTTACCGGGACAACCTGCACACTTAAAGCAGGTTCGACAGGTGGGGGAATAGTTATAGGTGTAGTGGTCCTTTGATTAATTATTCCGCCCGCATCCCCGTCCTTTTTGTGTGCGGAAGTTCAATAGCGGCACATGCATCAGCTGTAGCAGATATAAAATTCTTCCTTGTCTCTGTTGGGCTCTACACCATCCACTTCAACACAGGCTGAACGACTAACTGGTATCTCAACAACATCTCTCATTAACAGGAGAGCAGGCACAACAGTCGCAGTTCTTGTAGATATTGATTCATCACTACTAGTAGCACCATTACCTCCAGCTGTGGTCTGCACATCTGTAATGGGTGAAGATGGCAACTGATGTGCATTCAAACTTGTAGCAACAGTAGGCGGGTAGTGGTGGGTGTAGCAACAGGTGGCTTGTTTAGAGCCGTGTTGTCTGACGACCCAAGCTTGGAATGGATGCGATCCCGTGGGTCTTTCTTGTTGGGTTTACCCCTGAGGACGACCGTCTTCTTTCCCATGGTTGTGGCACAAAAGACAAAGAAGAAAGTTAACAAGATTAGAAGTGACATGGGTACGAACAAATAATACAATAAAGGAAAACTAGTAGGAAAATGTGATAGGAGAAAATGGTATATATGGCAGTATATTTGAAATTCCATGCGCATCATGTTTTGAATTTCTTATGGAATTGACATGTTTTTTTAGAATTTCCATATATAGTGGCCTCGAAATGCCATGTACAATCAAGTCAAGTTGCCATGCTCACACATAAATGGGCAGGATGCAACCCACAAGAAAGTATTGCCATGTATGTATACAAAAGATAAGATGCCATGTGTACTTTGTGACAATTGCCACCGATACCATGTGAAGTGTGTTGGCAACAATTGAAAATGAGATAAAGTTGCCATGTTGTTATTCAGTAGCATGGCAAATTAATGGGGTCTGGTACAAAGGAAGATACCATGTGTTTTGTTCACTAGTTGGCAAAAAAATGATGGGCTGAAGTTAAGAGAAAATTGCCATGTTATTATTAAGGCATCATGGCAAGTGCTCATGTTATGGCGCATGGGATAGTTTCCATGTATGTATTCAGTAACATGGCAAAAAATAATGGAGTGTGGTTAAGCAAAACTTGCCATGTTCTTATGAATCACATGGCGTTCTATGTTGGTGTGAGTTGGATTTGCCATATATGGTCTAATTATTTTGCCATGTAGGGTCTACTTGATTTGCCATGTATAGTATACTTGATTAGCCTTGATCACAATAATAACATGGGGAAACACTGCTTGTGTAGTCTACACCATTTGCCATGTGGCCTGGATTGGAGTTGCCATGTGTAATATGCAGGAGTTGCCACGTGATATGTACTGAAGTTGCCATATGCATTCTAAAAAATTAAAGATTGCCATGTGCTACACAACTAATTGAGATGCCAGAATAAAGAGAAAAGAGGAAATACCTCCTGGTAAATTTCCTCAAGTCCTCTAGAACCATAGTATCTCTAGTGTTGGACGACGCTATATGAGGAGACGAGTGTGTAGACGTGATGCAGCCGCATGAGCAGTGCCTAATCCTGTGGAGGGTCCCTTCTTCAATCGGGCAGAAGCGCGAGAAGGCGTATCCATATTTTTTTGCTTAGAGGATCTACCACCAGTGGTTGCCTCATTGAAGGCAAGAAACATAGGCAAAAGTGAATAAAAAAAGTCGGGGCCTATTACGGGGGAAAAATTGTGAAATGAAAACATATGTCAAAAGGACACAAAAACCAAACCTTCTCCTCTCAGCAACTGGATCATCCTCAGCCTCTTGCCGGCAGGGACTTGAGCAGCGTCATCTGGCACCCTACCCCTTTTCAAAGTAGAAACACTGACGTCACTCACGACAACAGAAGCATTTTGTCCCTTGTCAGCACGAACAACCGGTGAAGCCTTATCAGTGGGATCCATCATGAACTTGTCGAGATGATCGTGGTCTATGTCCTCGTGCACATTTTCCATCTTGTTGTCTCCGTATTTGTCAAGACCAGCACCATCCCCACCAAGGTCGGCGCGGGACAACTCCTCTTGGGTATCGGGTAGCTCCTGAGAACTGTTGTAGTCGTACCAGCCACGGCAACCAGTTGGACGAGATGTATGTTCTCCCACCAAAGAAGTGAAATGCTTGGTAACTACATCGCCATCTGCACCCGATAATGCCCTCCAACCCTGAACCAAGTTCCCAAGAAGGTTGCTCATGCTAGATGCAAACTAGCCGACCAGATGCTCGACATGACCCCTCTCCTGATTTGGACAAACAAAAACAGATGCACCCGTTAAGGAGGGGAGAGAAGGAATCAAGAAAATGTCAGATGGCATGGATCATATAACCATGCGTGAAAAAAAGCGTGTTTAAGTTACCTCTAGGGAACAAGATGGACTTGAATGCACATCCAACCATTTGCTGAAATTGTATGGGCCACCAAATAAGTTGTAGTCGATAGAATGCTTGGCCATTAGCTGCAAATAGCAGAGAGAGGTCAGTGGTACGAAAATAGATAATGGTAGCTTATAAAAGTAAAGAGAGGTTGCAGGCACATAGATAGTAAAGATGGATCCCACGTATGTGGAAAATGGAAATGCCATATGCAGTCTACTATATTTGCCATGTGCGCGCTTGAAGTATTGCCATGTGGAGTGTGTAGGAGCTGGGGTTGCCATATGCAACTTTGAGTTTGATATGAGTGATACACAAAGTTGCCATCTCCAACCTACCATGAGTGTTTTAAAAAATGTGCATTAAACTTCAAATTGCCATGCATGCTGTAAATGATTTGCCCTGTCATAGAATTAAAATTTAAAAAAAATTAAAGTTGGCTTGAGGAGTTTACAACATTTGTCGTACGTAGTGAACTGTAGTTCACATGTGGAGTGTGCAGCAATTGCCATATGCAGTTAAAGTGAAAATACTGTAGTGTGGGATTGGCATGCGCGAACAGATGGATTTGCCATGCCCACGATACTTAAAATTTTTGGCTTGGGCAGGCTTCAACATTTTGCTATAAAAATCTCATTTTTTGTTGACATGTGTGCGCTAAAAAATATTGCCATTAGGAATATGCGGAAGTTTCCATGCCATTCTAATATGGTTGCCATGTGAAAAGTGGAAGTTGATGGTAAAAATAACAACAAAAAAGAAAAAACTGTCCATTAAATTGGCAAAAGAAAAGAGAAACTAACTTGGAGTTTGCCATACTTTGCTCAGATATCATGTTTGCAGTGAGGACATCCTTGACCACGTTGTAATTCCAAGCAGAGACGACTAACTTATGTGGAGGAGACGGGCCTCCTAATGGAACGAGGTCGACAGTAGAGGTGTCAAGCTTGTCAATGACATGAGGTAGAAAACACGGGAAAATATGGAGGGGGAGGGGGAAACAGGTCAGAAAACATTGGGTGAATCATTGAAAAAATGAGAATGAAAGCAAAATCACATGTGATGCAATGTGGATAGTGCTGCATTTGCCATGTGGATAGTGTTGCATTTTCCATGTGGTAAAAGTAGATTTACCATGTGTAGACTGATATATTTGCCATGTGGGTTGTCCTAAATTCTGCATGTCTAAAATGATGTAGTTGCCATGTATGAACTATTATACTTGCCATGTCTGATATGCTATGTTTGCAATGTATGTAGTACTAAAATTGCCATGTGCAGCACATTAGATTTCCATTTAGAATAGTGATATAATCACCATGTGGGAAATAAAAAGAGTTGCCATCCGAAAGGTGGTTTTTTACATGTCGACATCACCAAAAATGCCATGTTTGAGCTACTGTATTTGCCATACATACACTCCTATAGTTGCCACGCCTGATCAACTAGATTTGCCATGTGGTATCCGCTAGATTAGTCATGTGGTTACTAGATTGTGAAAAAAAAAACTGCCATCTATAAACATTTCAGAAAACACTGACCATTAGGTGAAGGCGGCAGCCCTTCTAGTACATCTTTTTGGCTAACGCATCATGAAGGAAGTTAGCAATAAACTTACGCCAATTCATGTTTTTAACATCTTTCAGCTTGTCCTGCAAACTCAAATAGGACATCATGCATGGTTAAAAAACAAATTGAAAAAGCATGCTAGTACGGGACAACAAAGAGAAGAAAGCAAAACAAAAAATGATGAAAATGTTGGAAAGCATCTGTTGCTTGGGCGAAGGGACATGGTAGGCGCAAAGACGGACGAGACCAGGTACATGAGGAGCTTCATCTTGAAGACGCCGCCGTGGGTTTTCATAGCAGACAACAAATTCACAAGGGCAGACTTGGCAAGCATGGATTGCTCGCCAGGAAATAATCGAGGGAACAAACGTTGCTCATCTTTGCTATCTACCTGGTAAGGGACTTACATTACGCCATGGGGAACACCAAAGGTGGAGAAAACAAAGTACTCATCCAAAGGGAGCCTTTCCATGTCGTGAAATGACAAATTCCCTAGAAGCAAGGTCATAAATCTCCCCGAGCCAATCACACACAATATTCACTAAGTTTGTGCATCGGACATCAATCAATGCCTACATCCCCATCTCACCAGCAGTTGCCTTCTGGTCAGAACTGAATCCTTTGTTCAATTCAGTCAGTCGTTCTTACGAACCCCTATTGCGTGGTTTCTTCTTCTGGAAATAGTTCAACAAGAATAAAAAATGAAGGTCATAAGAAAAAAATGCTTAAAAATTGTCAAATGTGCATCTGAAAAAAAGAAATAGACTCTTTGTTGCACTAGGAATATACAATGTGTAAGGGCTTGGTTATTAAAAAACGTGTAGGGTTCTAAGGTTGACATGTCCGGTGTGCTGGTATTGCCATATGAAGTAAACCGTGATAACTAGGTGCAATGTGCTAAACTTGCCATGTGGCAGCTACTGCAGAGAAATCATGAAGTCTGGAAAGGTAGTTGACGGTGTTCTGGACTAGGGGGTACAAACCTAGTTGGCCTGCAATCCATGGGCTGAGCTTATGGCCCACCATTATCCTAAGGAAGGACTCTGGAATCCTCATACTTTGGCATGATCAAGACGGACTTCACCGAAGACTTGACGTTGGATAAGCCGAGGACCATGGCAACCCTCACTTCACTGATGGCTCGCTTTTGTAGGAGAGAGGATAGTTGATGTCTACTATGCAACCTTCTTCTTGTAGACTCGTGTTGGGCCTCCAAGCACAGAGTTTTGTAGGACAGTAGCAAATTTCCCTCAAGTGGATGACCTAAGGTTTATCAATCCGTGGGAGGCATAGGATGAAGATGGTCTCTCTCAAACAACCCTGTAACCAAATAGCAAAGAGTCTCTTGTGTCCCCAACACACCCTATACAATGGTAAATTGTATAGGTGCACTAGTTCGGTGAAGAGATGGTGATACAAGTGTAATATGGATAGTAGACATAGGTTTTTGTAAACTGAAAATATAAAAACAGCAAGGTAACAAGTAACAAAAGTGAGCAAAAATGGTATTACAATGCTTGGAAACAAGGCCTAGGGTTCATACTTTCACTAGTGCAAATTCTCTCAACAATGATAACATAATCGGATCATATAGCAATCCCTCAACGTGCAACGAAGAATCACTCCAAAGTTCCTATCGGAGAACGTAGGATGAAAACATGCATCAACCCCTATGCATAGATTACCCCAATGTCATCTCGGGAATCCGCGAGTTGAGTGCCAAAACATACATCAAGTGAATCAATAGAACATCCCATTGTCACCACATATATCCCATCGCAAGACATACATCAAGTGTTCTCAAATCCAATAATCAATCCAACATAACGGAACCTCAAAGAGCAAGACTCAATTCATCACAACTAGAGATAGAGAGGGAAGAAACACCATATGATCCAACTACAATAACAAAGCTCGCGGTACATCAAGATCGTGCCAAATCAAGAAAACAAGAGAGAGACAGATCAAACACATAGCTACTGGTACATACCCTCAGCCCCGAGGGTGAACTACTCCCTCCTTGTCATTGAGACCGCCAGGATGATGAAGATGGCCACCGACGATGGTTTCCCCCTCCGGCAGGGTGCTGGAACGGGCTCCCGGTTGGTTTTTCGTGGCTACAGAGGCTTGCGGTGGCGGAACTTCCGATCTAGGTTTCTTTCTGGGGGTTTCTATATTTACAGGAATTTTTGGCGTCGGAAACAAGTCAGGGGGGTTCCTGCGGAGCCCACAAGCCAGGGGGCGCGCCCTAGGGGGGGCGCCCCCCACCCTTGCGGTTGCCTCGGGACTCTTCTGGCCCAACTCTGATGCTCCGTGGGCTTCTTCTGGTCCATAAAAAAATCACCGTAAATTTTCAGCTCGTTTGGACTCCGTTTGATATTCCTTTTCTATGAAACTCAAAAACAAGGAAAAACAGAAACTGACACTGGGCTCTGGGTTAATAAGTTAGTCCCAAAAATAATATAAAATAGCAAATTAATGCATATAAAACATCCAAAACAGATAATATAATAGCATGGAACAATAAAAAATTATAGATATGTTGGAGACGTATCGAGCATCCCCAAGCTTAATTCCTGCTCGTCCTCGAGTAGGTAAATGATAAAAACAGAATTTTTGATGTGGAATGCTACCTAACATATTTATCCATGTAATTTTATTTATTGTGGCATGAATATTCAGTTACATAAGATTCAAAACAAAGGTTTAATATTGACATAAAAATAATAATACTTCAAGCATACTAATAAAGCAATCATGTCTTCTCAAAATATCATGGCCAAAGAAAGTTATCCCTACAAAATCATATAGTCTGGCTATGCTCCATCTTCATCACACAAAGTATTAAATCATGCACAACCCCGATGACAAGCCAAGCAATTGTTTCATACTTTTGATGTTCTCAAACTTTTTCAAGTTTCACGCAATACATGAGCGTGGGCCATGGATATAGCACTATAGATGGAATAGAATATGGTGGTTGTGGAGAAGACAAAAAGAAGGAGATATTCTCACATCAACTAGGCGTATCAATGGGCTATGAAGATGCCCATCAATAGATATCAATGTGAGTGAGTAGGGATTGTCATGCAACGGATGCACTAGAGCTATAAGTGTATGAAAGCTCAAAAGAAACTAAGTGGGTGTGCATCCAACTCGCTTGCTCACGAAGAACTAGGGAAATTTGAGGAAGCCCATCATTGGAATATACAAGCCAAGTTCTATAATGAAAAATTCCCACTAGTTTATGAAAGTGACAAAATAGGAGACTCTCTATCATGAAGATCATGGTGCTACTTTGAAGCACAAGTGTGGAAAAAGGATAGTAGCATTGCCCCTTCTCTCTTTTCTCTCATTTTTTATGGGCTCTTTGGCCTCATTTTTTTCTCTTTTTTTTATTTTTTTATTTTCTTTTTCGTCTGGAGTCTCATCCCGACTTGTGGGGGAATCATAGTCTCCATCATCGTTTCCTCACTTGGGACAATGCTCTAATAATGATGATCATCACACTTTTATTTAGTTACAACTCAAGAATTACAACTCGATACTAGAACAAATATATGACTCTATACGAATGCCTCCGGCGGTGTACCGAGATGTGCAATGACTCAAGAGTGACATGTATAAAAAATATGAATGGTGGCTTTGCCACAAATACGATGTCAACTACATGATCATGCAAAAGCAATATGACAACGATGAAGCGTGTCATAATAAACGGAACGGGGGAAGTTGCATGGCAATATATCTCGGAATGGCTATGGAAATGCCATAATAGGTAGGTATGGTGGCTGTTTTGAGGAAGGTATATGGTGGGTGTAACGCACCGGCAAAAGTTGCGCGGTACTAGAGAGGCTAGTAATGGTGGAAGGGTGAGAGTGCGTATAATCCATGGACTCAACATTAGTCATAAAGAACTCACATACTTATTGCAAAAGCCTATTAGCTATCGAAACAAAGTACTACATGCATGTTCCTAGGGGGATAGATTGGTAAGAAAAGACCATCGCTCGTCCCCGACCGCCACTCATAAGGAAGACAATCAATAAATAAATCATGCTCCGACTTCATCACATAACGGTTCACCATACGTCCATGCTACGGGAATCACAAACTTTAACACAAGTATTTATACCAATCCACAATTACTCACTAGCATGACTCTAATATCACCATCTTTATATCTCAAAACAAATGCAAGGAATCAAACTTCTCATCTATTCAATGCTCTTTATATGAAAGTTTTTATTATATCCCTCTCGGATGCCCATCATATTAGGACTAAATTCATAACCTAAGAAAATTACCATGCTGTTTAGATACTCTCAAAATAATATAAGTGAAGCATGAGAGTTCATCAATTTGTTCAAAATAAAACCACCGCCGTGTTCTAAAAAGATATAAGTGAAGCACTAGAGCAACTACCTAGCTCAAAAGATATAAATGAAGCACATAGGGTATTCTAATAAATTCATGATTAATGTGTGTCCCTCTCAAAAGGTGTGTCCATCAAGGATGATTGTGTAAACTAAAAAGCAAAGACTCATATCATACAAGACGCTCCAAGCAAAACACATCTCATGTGGTGAATAAATATATAGCCTCAAGTAAATTTACCGACGGATTGAAGAAGAAAGAGGGGATGCCATCCAGGGCATCCCCAAGCTTAGATGCTTGGTTGTCCTTGAATATTACCTTGGGGTGCCTTGGGAATCTCCAATCTTAGACTCTTGCCACTCCTTATTCCGTAGTCCATCAAATCTTTACCCAAAACTTGAAAAATTCACAACACAAAACTCAACAGAAAACTCGTAAGATCCGTTAGTATAATAAAACAAATCATTCACATTGGTACTGTCAAGACAAGATTCATAATTTTCTCTCATGATTCCTACTGTAACCTATCATTTCTACAATTTATATTGAGCAATATAACCCATAGAAACTAGAAAACAAGCAAACTATGCATTGAAAACAGAATCTGTCAAAAACAGAACAGACTGTAAAGATCTGAATTAAACTCATACTTCTGTTACTCCAAAAATTCTGAAAAATTAGGAAAACTTAGACAATTTGTATATAAATCCTATGTAAAAAACTTCAGAGTTTTTACATGTTTCAGTGAATTTTAACTATTATGTTACTGGACGCAAAAGTTTCTGTTTTTGCACAGAATCAAGTCAACTATCAACCACACCATCCCAAAGGCTTTACTTGGCACTTTATTGAAACAAAACCTATAAAACATCATTACTACAGTAGCTTAATCATGTGAACAAAAAAAACAGTAGGTATAAATGTTGGGTTGTCTCCCAACAAGCGCTTTTCTTTAATGCCTTTTTAGCTAGGCATGATGATTTCAATGATGCTTGCATAAAAGATAAGAATTGAAACATAATGGGAGCATCATGAAGCATATGACTAGCACATTTAATTGTAACCCTCTTCCTATGCATAGGAAGGCAAAACAAGCATGACTTCAAAAATTTCAACACATAGAGAGGAAACTTGATATTATTGCTATATGTAAAAGCATATGTTCCTCTCTCATAGTACTTTTCAGTAGCATCATGAATGAATTCAACAATATAACTATCACATAAAACACTCTTTTCATGATGCACAAGCATAGAATTTTTATTACTCTCCACATAAGCAAATTTATTCTCATGAATAGTAGTGGGAGCATCATATGAAACTTGAATACTATAAATTGTTTCCACATTAAAAGAGTAATGTTCAGTAAAAAGATATTCAAAATTATGACAATAATTATCACTACTTTTTATAACATAAGTATCATCACAATGATCATCATAAGTAGCAACTTTTTTCTCATCATAGTCAATTGAAACCTCTTCTGAAATAGTGGAATCATTACTAAATAAAGTCATGACCTCTCCAAATCCACTTTTATCATTATAATAAGATTCAACACCCTCCAAAATAGTGGGATAATTATTATCTAAAGTTGACACTCTTCCAAACCCACTTTCATAAATATTGCACTCATCATAAATAGGAGGCATGCTATCATCATAATAACTTTGCACATCAAAACTTGGGGGACTAAAAATATCATCTTCATTAAGCATAGCATCCCCAAGCTTGGGACAAACATTAATTGCAGCAAATAAATTCTCAAACATGTCATTCTCATCAAACATAGCATCCCCAAGCTTGTGGCTTTGCATATCATAAGCATAATCACTCTCATCATTAATAGTATGAATAGCACCAATAGTATAGCAATTATTATCATCACAATTTTCTAAGTTGGTGCCAAAAAGATTCTCAAGATTATAACAAGTATCATTACTTTCCCAATCATAATCATCACAATGAGTAATAGGCATAACAAAATCATCCTCAATAGTTTCTTCGGACATTGTACCATAAGACAAAGAATCACTATCATCATCAAGTATATCATCTTCCACATTTATTTTTGATTCACTCTAATGAGGCATAACAATAATAGGAGCAACATCATTTGGGAGGGATACCTTTTTACCTTTGCTTCTCCGTCTTTTCTTTTTCTTCTCCACGCCATGTGTGGGTTTAATCAACTTTTTGGAGCTCCTTATTGATGAGATTGGTTGCATAGGGAGCTCATTCTCGTAACCTGTTCCATCACGAGGGACAATAGGAGGGAGAGTGGAGAGCTTTACCCTTTCATTAGTATTTCTTTTATATTCTATTGGTTTTCCCATCTTTCTATAGTTGGCAATATAAGCATTCTCATTGCAATTTACCACACAAAACATATAGATATTTCTAAGAGTAGTTTTAGCATGGTCGGTGAATATGAATGCTTCAAACCAACTATTTTTATGTGACAATTCTTCACACCCCAAAAATAAACAAAGTTCATTATAAAGTTCAAGGGTGATCAAGTTATTGCTATATTTCGCTACGATTCGATCATGAAAAAGTGTGTATTGGAAATTAAGATGATCAACTCTATTGCAAAGTTCACAATTAATGGGATGAAGAGAGCATAATTTTGTACCAAATTTATCTATCACCTTAAGCCACTGATTGGTTTCATCATGTTTATGCTTCTTACAAAATCTATCATCCCTATAAGGCATGTCTTCACAAATTCTATTCACTCCACAAAAATTGACATGCTTATAAGAAACATTTTTATCATGACTAGTGCAATCATCATTAGTATCATGAATATTCATAGCAGGAAAACTAACAACATTGCAATCATGTTTATCATTCAAAGATTTAGTGCCAAACATTTTATTAACTTCTTCTTCTAACACTTGAGCACAATTTTCCTTTCCATCATTTTCACGAAAGGCGTTAAAAAGATGAATAATATGAGGAAACCTAAATTCCATTTTTTTGTAGTTTTCTTTTATAGACTAAACTAGTGATAAACAAAAAAAATTAAAAGATTCAATTGCAAGATCTAAAGATATACCTTCAAGCACTAACCTCCCCAGCAACGGCGCAAGAAAAGAGCTTGATGTCTACTACGCAACCTTCTTCTTGTAGACTCGTGTTGGGCCTCCAAGCGCAGAGTTTTGTAGGACAGTAGCAAATTTCCCTCAAGTGGACGACCTAAGGTTTATCAATCCGTGGGAGGCATAGGATGAAGATGGTCTCTCTCAAACAACCCTGCAACCAAATAAAAAACAGTCTCTTGTGTCCCCAACACACCCAATACAATGGTAATTTGTATAGGTGCACTAGTTCGGCGAAGAGATGGTGATACAAGTGTAATATGGATAGTAGATATAGGTTTTTGTAATCTGAAAATATAAAAACAGCAAGGTAACAACTAACAAAAGTGAGCAAAAACGGTATTACAATGCTTGGAAACAAGGCCTAGGGTTCATACTTTCACTAGTGCAAATTCTCTCAACAATGATAACATAATCGGATCATATAACAATCCCTCAACGTGCAACTAAGAATCACTCCAAAGTTCCTATCGGAGAACGTAGGATGAAAACGTGCATCAACCCCTATGAATAGATTACCCCAATGTCACCTCAGGAATCCGCGAGTTGAGTGCCAAAAAATACATCAAGTGACTCAATCGAACAACCCATTGTCACCACAGATATCCCATTGCAAGACATACATCAAGTGTTCTCAAATCCAATACTCAATCCAACATAACGGAACCTCAAAGAGCAAGACTCAATTCATCACAACTAGAGATAGAGAGGGAAGAAACACCATATGATCCAACTATAATAACAAAGCTCGCGGTACATCAAGATCATGCCAAATCCAGAACACGAGAGAGAGAGAGAGAGATTAAACACATAGCTACTGGTACATACCCTCAGCCCCGAGGGTGAACTACTCCCTCCTCGTCATGGAGACCGCCGGGATGATGAAGATGGCCACCGGCGATGGTTCCCCCTCCGGCAGGGTGCCGGAACGGGCTCCCGATTGGTTTTTCATGGCTACAGAGGCTTGTAGCGGCGGAACTTCCAATCTAGGTTTCTTTCTGGGGGGTTTCTGTATTTATAGGAATTTTTGGCATTGAAAACAAGTCAGGGGGGTTCCTGAGAAGCCCACAAGCCAGGGGCGCACCCCCCACCCTTGTGGTTGCCTCGTGACTCTTCTGGCCCAACTCCGATGGTCCGTGGGCTTCTTCTGGTCCATAAAAAAATCACCGTAAATTTTCAGCTCGTTTGGACTCCGTTTGATATTCTTTTTCTGCGAAACTCAAAAACAAGGAAAAAACAGAAACTGACACTGGGCTCTGGGTTAATAAGTTAGTCACAAAAATAATATAAAATAGCATATTAATGCATATAAAACATCCAAAACAGATAATATAATAGCATGGAACAATCAAAAATAATAGATACGTTGGAGATGTATCAATAGTTGACTGGCCCGCAGTTCTCACAATGGTGGGGCTGGCACTTCGGAGGCCCGCGATGGCAATGGTAAGTCTAGGCGCAATAAAAATAAGCGCATGCATAAGAATGGTGGGAGCGACACGGAGGATGCCACAATAAATGTAGGGTTCGACAGCCCTAGAGCCGGACAGAAAAGAAAGCCCTTCAAAGGGAACAGGGACTGACCAGTCAGCTGGACAGGATCCTTGATAGACCATGCCAAATCCATGGCACCTCGGATAAACCCGTAAACCACACCAATCGGAACTGCTGGGTCTTCAAGTAGGCTGGAAAATGGCAACGGAAGGGCACAGTAAAGGCTAGCCTCGCAGTGAGGATGGCGACGAACCTCGGCGGCCGAACAATGAAGGCTAGAAACAATTCCCTCCTGAGGTGAAGGACGTGAACATGATTTACGTCACCCACATCCCCAAATGGGAACGAAAACGGGCACTTCAGGACGTTTACGCCTTAGAGCCCGTCGCCCCAAAGTATAATCCATGGTCGCCTTACCCGATCATGTTCGACAAGCATGACCATCCAACCAGCAAACGACATGGGGGATTGGCAACCTTGGTCTTGGATCCCATCATCGACGGAATCTATTTAACACGCGTCCTCATGGACGGAGGCAGCAGCCTCAACTTGATTTATGCGGACACGATTAAAAAGATGGGCATTGACTCATCTAGGATCAAGCCCAGCACAACCACCTTTAAAAGTGTCATACCTTGTGTCGAAGCTCATTGCACGGGAACAATTATGCTGGAGGTAGTCTTCGGCTCAACCAAAAACTTCCGGAGCGAAGAGTTAATCTTCGAAATAGTCCCCTTTCGAAGAGGCTACCACACATTGCTTGGGCGCACCGCATTCACTCGCTTTAACGTGGTCTCACACTAGACATATTTAGAGCTAAAAATGCCAGGACCAAACAGTGTTATCACAGTCAATGGTAACATCGAACGGTCCCTCCGCACAGAGGAGTAGACCGCGACTTTCGTAGCCAAGGTCCAGGCAACCAAGGAGGCGACCCGTGCACTGAACAACATGGCTGGCTCGTCGAAGCGTACTCAGGCCGCACTGGCTGACCTCAGACAACCATCCACCCATCCAAAATAGGGGTACGGGCTCCTTGTTCGCCTCCCTCTAGAAGAGCACTAGGTTCCTATGGTGCATAATTTTGCACTCAAGATCCATGGGAGGCAGAGGACCCGAAATACATGGTGCGTCATTCTCGGCTCAACCAAAGCAACGGCGAATTATGACTTGCAAACCGGAAAGGCACTGTAAAAGGTCTCAACGGCAGCAGCATGAATATATGGCTTCAACCATCAAGCGGCAGCTGCGCACCTTTTTTAAGGATACGACCGTCAACAGCATCAGGCAAATGGACGGCCGAGGTGGCAGGCCACACACACCAGCCTTGCCTTATACGAGGTTGAGCTAGTAAACAACAAGGAGGCGCAGACGTGTGGCAGGGAAGGATCCGGGCTAGTAAACCTGACATCATCTGCCATATTCTTACTCCATTTCTCTTTTTATCTCCTTTTCTCACCACAGTGTATCTTTTATAAGTCTCTTGTCATGGGAACCCACGGCCACCTATGGGGCCATGAGCCCCTTTTGGTTTGGTGGGGGGATGGGCACATTGCACAAAGAGTGGAGAAGCGTCGCGCAGCACGGCAGAGATCACACGGGCAGTTTTTACCCAGGTTCGGGCCGCCGTGAGGCGTAAAACCCTACTCCTGCTTTGGTGGATTGATGGTGGATGATGGCGGTGGATGTAGCACACTCGCCCGGCAAGGTTGCTTTGGGGGCGAGAGTGGCTACGCGCGTATGAATAAGCGAGGGTCCAACAACCTTCTACGGTCGCCATGGGCCTCCTTTTATAGATCAAGGGGTCACCACAGTGGCAAATCAGTCATTGCGTACTAATTAGATAGGTAACAGTGCTATCATACCTAACTCTGTAGGCTGATAGAGCGCATTAAATGCGCCGCTCAGTGTCACATCACAGCTCGTCTGGCAGGCCCTGTCGGGCTGTTTTGCCAGCTTCGCGCCTGCTTGTTTGACACGTCTCAAGACGGGTGTCATATGGAGGTGTTTGTTGTAGGAAGTGGCTGCCATGTGGCAAAAAGCAGCCACTTAGTCACCTTGGAGCTCGACACCACTCTGATTAATGACTTGCGTCGCTTGTGAGGTGGAGCAGTGGAGTGGCTTGCCTCCACCAGCCCTGGCAGGCTTGCCGGGACCATCTGGGAGCTTGCTTCCGGGGCAAAACCCAACCTTGCCGGGCTCATCTGCCCGGCAGGGTACGTCCTTTCCTTAGTGATGCCTTGCTCCTATGGCTCACCTTGGCCATCTCGATCTGCACTTGGAACCCTCAAGGGAATTGATCCTCCTTGCTTGGTCTGATCTTGGTCATGTAATCTTGTCTCTGGGCCTGTGCACAGTCCGGGCAATGGACCCGGGGTCTGTTGCACTGACAGGAGCCCCCAGGCCTGGCACGAATGCGCCGCCGGGCGTCGTCGGGGTAGGCCCTAACCAGTTCACAGGCAGAAATGTAAGGGCGGCTTCGCCTTTTGAGATCTTCGCTTCATCATTAACCCGAGCTTGGGTAAGTTTCCGGTTTTCCCGCACGTCGTGCGAAACGTTACGGGAGAAACTGAACCACGATCTGTGGGCAGCCCACACCCCACGATCACGGGGTAGGCAACTGCCATCCCACTTGCCTCCTGCCCCGGGGCACTTCCGCCATGTGTACCGCATGCATTGCGTAGGGTAAGTGGTGGACCCGGAGGGCACGGGAACGGGCACCATGGCAGAAAGCCAGGCGTCACCGATTGGTGTAGAGGGGCGGCTTTGATTCCCTGAGCCATTGGAGGCGCAGGGGAACCGCATTGGAGGAGCAGGGCAGTCTCCTGTTGGACGAGAGGCCAGCCCCCTGCCTCGTTCTCCTATAAAAGGGGGTAGGAGTAGTGTGTCTGCTCACACACCTTCCTTCTCCCTTTCCTCAAACTTCCTTTGCTTGCCATGGTGAGGGGGCGAGGGCGTGGTGGTACTCCGGTGGTGGCGACAAGAACTTCTGCTCGACAGCGTCTCCCCCCTCCTCTTGATGATGTGGGGGCTGAACCCGCTGTGAGAGGAGGCAGAAGGGGGCGCGGCCGAGGTCGTCGTGGTGCGCGCAGCCGAGGAGGCCGAGGCGGCACCTCAATTGCGCCCGCACCGGACGCTCCTCCCCCGATGGAAGGCCACGTCGGAGATCAACCCTTGGAGTTCGTCATCAGGCTGTATAAGCCTCCGCGCAGCCACCTCCGCCTCCCTACTCCATTTGCAACGGTGATGGAGCTCGAACAGCCGTGTGCACTGAGGTTGCACATGAGGGGCTGTGGGAATGGCAGCATGTGGGTGGATGTTGACTTCCCTGCTCCTCATGTTATGTACCTCCGCCGCGGCTAGAAGACCTTTGCTCGAGCCCATAACTTGTCGGAAGGGCACGTTCTCTAGTTTAAATTAATGGAGAGCAGCCTGCTTTCCGTCAAGGTCTTTGGGCGCTCGGGAGCTCGCTTAGGGTGCTGCGCGGAGAGCTCGACCGACGACGAAAGCTCCTCCTCGAGCTAAAGCGATGAGGAGGATAGTGACGGCGATGACGACGGCAGCGACCGGGAGGGCGACGACTCCGACTCCGGCTGAACGTCACCCGCACCATCTTCATCAGGCGGCCGCACCATCATCTACACCTGTGTTTTCTCCCCGGCAAGGTGGTTTGCCGGGAAGTTGGGTGCGAAGGTGGTGACGGTGCCCCCTGGCTCCTCCAGCAGTCCTCCAGCTGGACCCCGGCAGGCTTCCTCTCGGGCTGCAGCTCCGTTAGCCCTGCCGTGTCCTGTTGGCCTTGGTGGTGGTGGTTGACGGGTCGCCTCCGCCGGTCTCTTCACCATCGCCTTCATCCACGCCCTCCTGCCCCCGCCGGGCAACCTCTCCTGGAGCCCGACAGGGTCAGGCTGAGCTTCTGCCCAGGCACTCCTTTTGCCCTCTTCACCTTCTACCGCCGTGCCTAGGAGGAGAGGGACAAGAAAGGGCATTACAGGGCACTTATCTTTTTTCAATCTTAAATCTGTAGGCACTTGGCAATTTTTAGTTCAAATAATGTAATCTCTCGTATCCATGTTTATGTTTTGTGAGATTTGTACTTGTTGATCAGCATATTAATGAAAAAGATAAGCTTTGCCGGGCACTTGTGCATGTATGATATCCATGCAGAGGTGAAACACCTCTATACTTTCATGTAAACAAGTAGATCCCGGTAAGCTACCTTGCCGGTATCCCGTAGGATTGCTGCCGTGAGGCTGAGCCTGCCGGGCGCAGAACCCATTGGTAGAGACCAGCCCCCCGCCAACCCCTTTCAGCCAAAGGCCACTATGACCATCCTAACCGAAGCAGCGTTCGTGTCAGTAGATGGGAGTACCTTTGTTTCCAGGGCGGCGAGGTTTTCATATGCACAAGTCCTACTCAAGGAACATGTATGGATAAGAGATGTAACTTATCTGTTTGGCTTGCCGGAGACCGCAGTGCTGGCTCGTCTTCGCATCCTCTTCCTAGGACTAAGTCCATGGCAGGAGCCTGCAGTTTATGCAAATGAAGATGATGCCAGATGCAATCTATCTACATGATCATGCAACCTATCTACATGAATCATGCGATGCTTATGATATGCTTATGCATACATGCAACTTGTCGGGGGCCCCCAACACTTCATTTATTTCTCTACTGCTCAGGGTCTGCGCCTGGCTTTGTACAAGGGGTTACATGCAGCTGAGGCAAGGCCTGTACAAAAGGGTGGCTGCCGGGCAGGGCCCGACAGCCGCGCCTTACGGGTAGAACTTGCGGAGATGCTCAATATTCCATGAGTTTTGCAATTGAATGCCATCTCCGGTCTCCAGATGGACTGCGCCAGGTCTGGTGACTCGTACTACCCGGTAAGGGCCTTCCCACTTTGGCGATAGCTTGTGTTGTACCCTTGGCGGACTGAACGCGCCTAAGGACAAGGTCACCTTCCTCAAAACACCGGGCATGAACCCTACGGCTATGATAGCGATGCAGGGCTTGCTGGTAGCATGCAACAGGCATAGCAGCCTGGAGACGGTTCTCCTCGAGAAGCACGGTGTCATCACGCATGTGCTGTTCCTGCACTACTTCATCGTAGGCAAGCACTCGAGGTGACCCGTAAATGAGTTCCGCGGGGATAACTGCTTCTGCCCCATAGACTAGGGAGAAGGGAGTCTGCCCGGTAGCTCGATTTGGTGTCGTTCTGAGGGACCAAAGAACCACCGGCAGCTCATCGATCCATCGCCTGCCGTGCTTCCGCAGCTTATCAAACGTTCTTGTCTTGAGTCCTCGCAGCACTTCAGCGTTCGCCCTCTCAGCTTGTCCATTGCTTTTGGGATGTGCAACAGAGGCAAATGAGATCTTGCTTCCGAGGGCATGAACATATTGCATGAAGGCAAGGCTCATGAACCGGGTGCCGTTGTCGGTGATGATCCGAGCAGGGACCCCAAAGAGGCACACCAGTCCTTTCAAGAACTTGATAGCTGACTGAGCAGTCACCTTTCTGACGGCATCTACTTCCGGCCACTTTGTAAACTTGTCGATTACAATGAACAAGAATTCAAAGCCCCCGGCAGCTCGGGGAAAGGGCCGAGGATATCGTGCCCCCAGACCGAAAACGGCCATGACAAAAGGATTGTCTGGAGTGCTTGGGCAGGCAGATGGATATTTTTGGAATGGAACTGACAGGCTTCACACTTGGTGACGAGCTCAACCGCATCTTGGAGGGCTATGGGCCAATAGAATCCTTGCCGGAATGCTTTCCCAACCAAAGCCCTTGATCCAATGTGGGAGCCGCGCATACCTTTGTGTATCTCTGCCAGTAGTTCCTTTCCTCCTTCCTGGTAAATGCACTTCAATTTCACACCGTTGGGCCTTCTTCTGTATAGTGTGTCATCGACGAACTGATACATACTGGCCCTCCGGACTACTCTTTCAGCTTCCTCTTGCTCTTCGGGAAGTTCTCCGGTTTGGAGGAAATGGACTATGTGCCTTGCCCAAGTTGGAGCCTGAGGCTCGACAACGAGGACTAGTGGCACCTCCTCATTCGTGGGGGCGCATCCCTCGACCGCGGGGACCAGTGGCCCGGCAGGAGGGTGCAGCCCGACAATCGAAGGGGAGTTGTTTCCGGCAGGGTCCCTGCCAGGAGCCCTGAAAGGCTCTACCGGGAGAGGCTTACCGGAGTCCAATTTCCTCCTCTTTCGGGCCATTATTGTCGGGGATATGGAGGGCTGAGTAAGATGGAGAACAAAAGTTCCGGGTTCCATAGGAAGCTTCTGCGCAGCGCACTTTGACAGGTGATCAGCAATGTTGTTTTCCGCACGGGGTATGTGCTCCGTTTGCAACCCGTCAAAGCGCTCCTCCAATCTTCTCACTTCCTTGATGTATGCCACCATTAATGGGCTTTGGTAATCCTTGTTGACTTGTCTCACCACCAGTTGTGAATCTCCTCGAATGATCAGTTTCTTAATTCTCGATTCTGTGGCAATCCTGAGCCCGGCAAGAAGCCCTTCATACTCTGATGTATTGTTGGTCGCCTCCTCCCAAGGAAAGTGCATCTAGACGACGTACCTCAGGTGCTCTCCAGTGGGAGTAACGAGAAGCACGCCAGCCCCTGCACCTTGTAGGGAGAAGGCACCATTGAAATACATGATCCATTCTTGGGGCGCTTCCTTGCCGGGGACAACTGTTTCCAGTATTTCTTCATCAGGGGTTGGCGTCCATTCTGCAATAAACTCTGCCAACGCCCTGCTCTGGATTGTTGATGTGCTTTCAAACTTCAGGCCAAAGCTGGACAACTCCAATGCCCACTCCACTATCCTGCCGGTGGCCTCTAGGTTTCAAAGTATCCTTTGGAACGGGAAGCGGGTGACAACCGTGATCTCATGGGCTTGGAAGTAGTGGCGCAGTTTCCTTGAGGCCATGACAAGGCCAAAGATCAATTTTTGCATGCCAGAATACCTAGATCTAGCCCCCTGCAACAGGGAGCTGACAAATACACTGGGCGTTGTACCACCTTCTTCCTTGCCGTGTCTTTGGGGTTGCCTCCGCTGCCGTGCTCCTCTTTGTCCTGATCCGTATCTGGCCTTGCCAGGCCGCTCTCTTTCTCTTCCCCGGGCGGGACACTTGCTGAGGTTGCTGCTTCTTCTCCTTCCCATTGTGTTACTAGGGCTGCACTAACCACTTGATTATTTGCTGCCAGATATAGCAGCAACGGCTCTTGTGGTTTGGGTGCAACCAAAGTAGGCACAGAAGACAAGTAGGTCTTCAAATCCTGCAGCGCTGCATCTGCTTCTAGGGTCCACTTCATGGGTCCTGCCCTCTTCAAAATCTTGAAGAACGGTAAGGCGCGCTCGGCAGATTTGGAGATGAATCTGCTAAGCGCGGCAACGCATCCTGTCAAACGCCTCACATCCTTAACTGTCTTGGGTGCCTGTATCTGCTCAATGGCCTTGATCTTATCGGGGTTGGCCTCTATCCCATGGTGGGACACAAAGAAACCAAGTAGCTTGCCAGAGGGAACGCCAAACACGCACTTCTCCGGATTCAGTTTCAAGTTGATCTTGCGCAGATTAGCAAATGTCTCTTCTAAATCCTGGATGAGGGTTGATCTGTCCTAGGTCTTGACCACAATATCATCCATATAGGCTTCAATGTTCCTATGCAACCGTGGTTCAAAACCAATCTGGACTACTCTTGCAAAAGTGGACCCGGCACTCTTCAACCCTAAAGGCATGCGCACAAAGCAGTACATGCCGCATGGGATGATGAATGAGGTCTTTTCTTCGCCTTCCTTGGACATAAAAATCTGATGGTATCCAGAGTATGCATCCAGAAAAGAGAGCAACTCACATCCTGAAGTAGAATCCATGATCTAGTCGATGCGTGGCTAGGGAAATGGGTCCTTTGGGCATGCCTTGTTCAGATCCGTCAAATCTATGCAAAGCCTCCATTTTCCATTAGCCTTGCACACAACCACTGGGTTTGCTAACCATGTTGGATGCAGTACTCCTATGACCAAACCAGCTGCTTCAAGTTTCTTGATTTCCTTGGCAATGAACTGCTGCCGCTCCAAGGCCTGCTTTCGAACCTTCTGCTTAACGGGTCGGGCATGTGGGCAGACGCAAGGTGGTGCTCGATTACCTCCCTGGGAACACCGGGGATATCAGATGGTTGCCAGGCAAACACATCGATATTCGCCTGCAGGAAGGCAACGAGCGTGCTTTCCTATTTGTCATCAAGGGAGGCGCTGATAGTGAAAGTACCATCAGCGCCAGCCAGCCCTGCCGGGACCTTTTTCACTTGGGGTGGAGCAGCCTTGGACCTCTTGCTGTTGGAACTCTCTGGCATGTCATCAACGGGTGCGGCACATTCCATAGAGGTATGCTTTCCGGATTCCTTGCTAGTGCCTCTGCTATGATTTTCCTTGGCGGGAATTGTGGCTTCCGTGACCTCTGCCGCGACCGCGTCTCGGTACATCTTTTCCACGCAAATAATTGCTTCTTTCTTGTCCGACGGAACAGAAATGATGCCCATCGGTCCTGGCATCTTCAAGGTGTTGTAGGCATAGTGGGATGCTGCCATGAATTTGGCCAGGGCCGGGCGCCCAAGGATCCCGTTGTACGGCAGGGGGAGGTTAACCACATCAAACACAACTTTCTCAGTCCTGTAGTTCAACTCTCCTCCAAATGTCACTGGCAACGTAACCTTTCCCTTAGGACGGCTCCTGCCGGGATTGACTCCTTGACCGTGCATGTGGTCTTAAGTTCTTCCTCTGCTATCTGGAGTTTGCTGATAACCTTTGGGGAAATCAGATTCAACCCAGCCCCACCGTCAACCAGCATCTTTGTGACCTTGAGGTTGTGAATTGTTGGTGAGACCAACAATGGCAAGCACCCTACCGCAGTAATGTGGTTGGGGTGGTCCTCTTCATCAAAGATGATGGGCATGCGTGACCACTTGAGCGGCTTCCGCGAATCTACCGCTGGCTCCACGGCATTGACCTCACGCGCCCACTGTTTAACTTGGCGGTGAGAGGAGTGCAAAGATGCACCTTCGTCAATGCACAGGGCGTCAGTGGCCTTCTGGAATTCCTGCTCGTTGGTTTCCTCTTCATTCCCTCCATCACTCTCATTACTGCAATCCTGATTCTCTCGGCTTTTGGCGGGTTTCCCTTGGTTCTGAGGAGCCTTGCCGGGGCGATTTGCTTCACCACCCCGGCCCTTCCCGCCAGCGCCATTCTGACCTTTTTCCTTATCACGCTTTTCATACTCAGCCTTCTACCTCTTGATGAGCTGCTCCACCTGATGACACTCCTGGAGATCATGGCCCTTGGTCCGATGAATCTTGCATTACGGCCCATCACTTTTCCCAGCTTTCTCGGCAGCCGCTGGCTCTCGGCAGTCAGCGCATGCGGTAGCCTCCTTGCTGGGGGGCTTCAGCCTTGGCCTTCTTGCCGGTACTAGGCATGCCTGACCCCTCAACAGTCACCACTGTCTTATCCTTGCGCTTCTTGTTGTGCTTCTTGTTCTTGTTCTTCTTACTGATGGTCTCGTCGTCATCTTCTGAGTCGATGTCGACGCAATCTTCCTCTCCAGGAAGTTTCCTCCCCTCCTCCACCCAAGCACATTTGTCCACCAAAGTGTAGAGCTCCTTCACAGTCTTGGGCAACCAAACGTTCATCTTGGCACGTATCTTGCGGTTGCGCACGTTGGATTGGAAGGCAGCTATCACGGCTACTGGGTGGATATCTGGGATATTTCTGTGGACTCGGCTGAATCTTTGCAAGTACTTCCGTAGAGTCTCTCCTTCTTTCTGCTGGAGAAGCTGCAAGTCGCTGGGCCGCCCTGGTTCTTGATGGCCACCCGTGAAGGCACCAATGAACTCATGGCACAGGTTAGCCCAGGTCGAAATGGAGTTCTCCGGCAAGTGCATTAGCCAAGACCTCACATTTGACTTGAGGGCCAAAGGGAAGTAGTTGGTGAATACCTTGTCATCTCTTCCCCCGGTAGCTTGAACAGCGATGGTGTAGATGCTCAAGAACTCTACCGGGTTCAGTCTCCCATCATACTTCTCAGGTATCTCTGGCTTGCACGTGCGAGTGGACGGCCAACGGACTTGCCGCAGTTCACGGGTGAAGGCAGGGCACCCAACCTCAAAAGGCAGGCACCCGCCATCTCCGAGAGCGGGCTCGTCGACGTCGGGGCCATCGCACCCATTGGACCGGCGGGGGTTGTCGCAGCGCCGCTCGTCGATGACGCGCGCGCCTTCCCTTCGTCTGCCCTCCGGGGCACACTGTCGGCCTTGACGCGCTCGAGGGTCTGATGAGGCCATCGAGACGTCATCGGGTGCTTGGTTTTGCAGCTCCCGGGCGGCTTGCCGTGGTGGGGATTGCACTGTGAGGGTGGCCCCTCCCGCACGACCAGCCGCACGAGCCGTCGTTGCTGCCTGGGAAGGCCGCGGTGGTCCGGCCCACTGTGATCCTTCCGCCTCAGCAAAACCAATCAGACTTTGGATGGTGGCTCGCCACTCATCCATCTGGTCTGCTGCCAGTGGAAATCTCAACAGTAGTTGGGCTCGCGCCATGGCCTCCGAGGCCGTGCTTGGCATAGGTGATGACGATGTAGATCGTAGTGTCGCTCGGCTCCTGATGTAGCCGGTGGCGACCGTGCCACGCCCTTGCTACTGCGAACCAGCCGTTTGGATGGCATGGTGATGCGGCGGAGGCGCCTGAGGGCCAGCGGCTCCATTGGGCACAGTAGTTGGGTCAGCCCGCCCCGGGGGTGGCTCGTGTCCTGCGGTCGCTCCCGCAACGGGGGCGGCCGGAGGGTTACGATTTGCCCCGGAACGAGCGTCATCACTGTAGCTGTGCCCGTTGGCGAGGAGAAGGGGTTCAGACGGAATGATCCCTCCATCCGTACCTCGTGGAGCATGGCCATTGGGATGTTGCTGATGCTGTCCTTCCCCGGTGCCTCCCATTCCTGCTTCGGCCGTGGGGGAGGTTGCGACGGCGCCGCCTGCGCCGACCACGTCCCCCGCAACATCCACACCCTCGCGAGCCCCCGCTTTCCCCGCGATGTCGGCGGTCGCGGGCGGCGGAGCCTTCGAGGTGGACGGGTGATTTGTAGCTCCGGGCTTCCTCTTGGGCGCCATAGTCGAAGACACCGTCGACGACGAAAATGCAGATGAAGATGAAGCGAGCGTACGCTCTCGGGTTCACGCAAGTGATCCCCCTACCTGGCGCGCCAAAGATGTCGTGGGAAACCACGGCCACCCATGGGGCCATGAGCCCCTTTTGGTTCGGTGGGGGGATGGGCACGTTGCACAAAGAGTGGAGAAGCGTCGCGCAGCACGACAGAGATCACACGGGCAGTTTTTACCCAGGTTCGGGCCGCCGTGAGGCGTAAAACCCTACTCCTACTTTGGTGGATTGATAGTGGATGATGGTGGTGGACGTAGCACAATTGCCCGGCAAGGTTGCTTTGGGGGCGAGAGTGGCTACGCGTGTATGAATAAGCGAGGGTCCAACAACCTTCTACGGTCGCCATGGGCCTCCTTTTATAGATCAAGGGGTCACCACAATGGCAAATCAGTCTTTGCTTACTGATTAGATAGCTAACAGTGCTATCATACCTAACTCTGCAGGCTGACAGAGCGCATTAAATGCGCCACTCAGTGTCACAACACAGGTCGCCCGGCAGGCCCTACCGGGCTGTTTTGCCAGTTTCGCGCCTGCTTGTTTGACACGTCTCAGGACGGGTGTCATATGGAGGTGTTTGCTATAGGAAGTGGCTGCCATGTGGCAAAAAGCAGCCACTTAGTCACCTTGGAGCTTGACACCGCTCTGATTAATGACTTGCGTCGCTTGTGAGGTGGAGCGATGGAGTGGCTTGCCTCCACCAGCCCCGACAGGCTTGCCGGGACGATCTAGGAGCTTGCTTCCGGGGCAAAACCCAACCTTGCCGGGCTCGCCTGCCCGACAGGGTAGGTCCTTTCCTTAGTGATGCCTTGCTCCTCTGGCTCACCTTGGCCTTCTTGACCTGCACTTGGATCCCTCAAGGGAATTGATCCTCCTTGCTTGGTCTGATCTTGGTCTTGTAATCTTGTCTCTGGGCCTGTGCACAGTCCAGGCAATGGACCCGGGGTCTGTTGCACCGACATCTCTTTTGATAAAGCTCGGCATGTACGGCTTGACCACATGAAATAAAGGAGAATAGACCCTTTGAGGTCACCATGCATATTCTTATGTCCCTTTCGTTAACTGCCTTTGAGTTAAGAGATTACTTTATGGGCTCAGCTTTAAAACTAATGCCTAAATTACAAGTCCAAAGTGTTTCTTCGGTGTCTCAGATGTTGCGTTATATGAAACAGTTTCGAACCTCGATTTTGGTCAATAGTTGGGTTGCCCGGCTCCTGTGCTTACCTGTTATGATCCCGATCTATTCAGCTAAGAGTGTAAAGGGAGAACCACTGCGACTATGCTTCCAACTCATATGGTAAAGTGCCTCAGTGGAGAAAGCCGAAAATTGACTGTCTTGGTAAGCGTAAACTGGTCGGCCATCCGATGACAGTGTCAAACAAAGTATTGTTAGAGACCCCCCATGTCAAATGAAGGGCTTTTTATTAAATAAGACGAAGTGACTAGTGGTCTAAACCTCGGCTACCACCGAACACTTGATAATCCACAAGTATAGGGGATCGCAATAGTTTTCGAGGGTAGAGTATTCAACCCAAATTTATAGATTCGACACATGGGGAGCCAAAGAATATTTGTAAGTATTAGCAGTTGAGTTGTCAATTCAACCACACCTGGAGATTAAATATCTGCAGCACAATGATCAGTAGCACAGTAATATGATGGTTTTGATAGCAGTGGTAACAGTAGCAATAGTAACAGTAACAGTGATAGCAATGGTTTTGTAGCAAGTGTAACAGTAACAGCAGCGGTAGTAAGTTAGCAAGAGCAATATGTTGAAAACTCATAGGCATTGGATTGGTGAATTCGTTGGATGATATTCATCATATAACAGTCATAACCTAGGGCGATACAAAACTAGCTCCAGTTCATAAATATAATGTAGGCATGTATTCCGTAAATAGTCATACGTGCTTATGGAAAAGAACTTGCATGACATCTTATGTCCTACCCTCCCGTGGCAGCGGGGTCCATAAGGAAACTAAGGGATATTAAGGCCTCCTTTTAACAGAGAACCGGAACAAAGCTTTAACACATAGTGAACACATGAACTCCTCAAACTACGGTCATCACATGAAATTATCCCAATTACTGTCACACTAGGGTTTACGGATCATAACACGTAATAGGTGAATATGACTTGCAAGATCGGATCTAGAATATAGATATAATGGTGAAAACATAAACGGTTCAGATCTGAAATCATGGTACTTGGACCCTAGTGACAAGCATTAAGGATAGCAAAGTCATACCAACATCAATCTCAGAACATAGTGGATACTAGGGATCAAGCGCTAACAAAACTAACTCGATTACATGATGAATCTCATCCAACTCCTCACCGACCAACGAGCTTACGAAGAAATTACTCACTCCCGATGGGGAGCATCATGGAATTGGCGATGAAGGAGGGTTGGTGATGACGAATACCGAAGATTCCCCTCTCCGGAGCCCCGAACGGGCTCTAGATCTGGCCTCCCGATGAAGAACAGGAGGTGGTGGCGGCTCCGTATCGTGAAATGCGACTAAACTTCCTATCCTATTTTTTCTTCGAAAATAGGAATTTATAGTGTTGAAATTAGGGTCAGCGGAGCCCCGAGGGCCCCACAGCCCACCAGGGCGCGCCTGGAGGGGGTGGCGCGCCCTGGTGTCTTGTGGTCAGCCAGGGGCCCCCCTCCGCTGGTTCTTGGTTCCAGTATTTTTTATTTATTCTGAAATAATTCTCCAAAAAGTTTCTTCCAAATCCGAGAACTTTTATTTCTGCACAAAAACATCACCATGGTAGTTCTGCTGAAAACAACGTCAGTCCGGGTTAGCTTCATTCAACTCATGCAAATTAGAGTCCAAAACAAGAGAAAAAGTGTTAGGAAAAGTAGATACGATGGAGACGTATCAACTCCCCCAAGCTTAAACCTTTGTTTGTCCTCAAGCAATTCAGTTGAAAAACTGAAAGTGATAAAGAAAAACTTTTACGAACTCTTTTGTTCTTGTTTACATAAATAAGCTTAAGTAGCACCCAGGTTTTTAGCAAAGATCATGACTAACCATGTCAAAAATAACTCTTAGAAATTATATTAACTCATATCAATGTCATAATCAACCAGAGAGCAATAATAAGATATCTCAAATGACAATACTTTGTCAAAACGATCATGATATAATATGACAACAGTGGTATCTCACTAGCCCTTTCTGAGACCGCAAAACATAAATGCAGAGCACCTCCGAAGTTCAGGCAGCGACTAAACATTGTAATTCATGGTAGAAAAGATCCAGTCATGATGCATTCAACATTAATTATACACAATGCATGAGGATGACAATAGTGCTCTCAGGTCTGGCGCTTGTTTGAGAAGGTGATGACTCAACATAAAATTAAATAGATAGTCCCTTCACAGAGGGAAGCAGGGATTTGCAGAGGTGCCAGAGCTCAAAGCTTAAAATAGAGATAAATATAATTTTGGGAGGTACACCCTTCCTGTCAACGTTACGACTAAGAGTTATCAATATCTTCCATGCTAAACAAATTAGCGGCGGTTCCCAAGCGACAAAAGTAAAGTTTACCCCCCCTCCACCAACAAACACACTCCACGGCTAGCTGAATCCATGGGTACCGTCCATACCAACAACAGTCCTGGGGGAGTTTTGTTTAATTATTTGCAATTTTTTATTTTGGGACTGGGCATCCCTGTTACCGCCCCTCTCGTGCAAGGACGAGTGAATAAACACTCATCATGAGAATAACCCGCTTAGCATGGAAGATACTGACCACCCCCTGTCGCTCCATGAGCGGTCCAGGCACACAAAACAGATGTTCATTTGAAATTTAAGAGGTGGCACATGCAAATTTACTTGGAACGACAGAGTAATACTGCATATAGGCAGATATAGTGGACTCATCTGGAATAACTTTGGTTTAAGGATTTTGATGCACAAGAAGTATTCCCGCTTAGTACAGGCGAAGGCTAGCAAATAGGTTGGGAAGCGACCAACTAGAGAGCGAAAATGGTCATAATCATTCATTATGAATAATCAACATTGAATACTAGCATGAGTAGGATATAAACACCATGAACATAAATATCATGGAGGCTATGTTGGTTTTGATTCAACTACATGCATGAACATGTGCCAAGTCAAGCCACTTGAAACATTCAGAGGAGGATGCCATATCATCATACTACATCACAACCATTTTAATGCATGTTGACACCCAAGATAAATCATTATCCACTCCTACCTACTTAAGCATGGCATGAGAAACTATAATCTCTAATTGTCATTGCAAACATGTTTGATCATAATAGGCTGAATCATGGATACTAGGTTAAACATATTTACAAAAACAAAATAAGTTGAGTTCATACCCGCTTCTCTCTGCCACAGTCACTTCATCAAATATCGTCATTATTGCCTTTCACTTGCACGACCAAATGATATGAAAATAATAATAGTGCAAGAGTGCTGTGGACTAAGTTGGAATCCGCAACATTTTATTCAAAGGAGAAGACAAAACAATATGGGCTCTTTGTTAGATCAACAATAATGCATATGAGAGCCACTCAACATTTTCATCGTGGTCTTCTCCTTGATACGACTCAAATAAAAGAAAAGAAATTCAGAGAAACACACTGAAATATTTTTGGAGCTTTTAGTTTTTCTTGAAGAAAGCAAATTAAAGAAGGGAAAACAAAAATGAGAAAACTATTTACACAGGAAAGCTCCCAACAAGCAAAATAAGAATATGGAAATCTTTTGGGTTTTCTTTTAACACTACAACTAATTTAAACTAGAAAGAAAAACAGAAAAGAAGCGAGAAATATTTTTGGGTTTTCACAAAGTTTTTCAAACACACAAGAAGAAAGCGAGAAAATAAATCTACCATGGATAATACAATGAAAAAGTGTGGATACCGACAACTGGAATGAAATGTGTGAACATGAATGTAATGTCGGTGGAAATACGTACTCCCCCAAGCTTAGGATTTTAGCCTAGCTTGGTAATCACCATCCACGGCCTGGATAATAATCTGAGTGATAGCCCACGGAGGCTCTTGGTGCAGCCTCCTCAGCCCAGCGAGCAGCCTCGAGCTCTGCATTGTACAAATGGGCCTCGCTCTCGAGAACGTAATATCTTCTTTTACTGTGATAATCAAAGAAAGCAGGTGCAGGCAAGACAACAGGTACAATGGGATCTATATTAAACCACAAAATATAAGTATAATTATCGACTATGCTTGTAAGGAACTTATGACGTTTCATGGCCCCAAAGTCTAAGTACTGAGTGGGTAGGATGGGATCATCAGGCAGAGGTGTCACACCAACCTATTTAGCTAAATGAGAAGCATAAATCCCTCCATAAAAGTGACCACTCAAAGCATTACGTTGCAACCTCCCTGCAATGATTGCTCCAAGATTATAGCGTTTAATTCCGGTCAAAGCTATGTGTATGAGGCTCAAGTCAGGAGCACAAAGTGCGCTACAATCTTGCTTGGCCATGATGCATTTGCCATTAAAGAGTGCAAAGTAGTGAATTGATGGGAAATGAATACTTTTTATTCTACCTTGTGTCACTCCTCTATCCTCTCCATAGCAAAGATTAATCAGAAATGACTCATACTCAGATTTTGGCGGTTCATCCAGTGAACCCCAATATGGAATTTTACAGGCATCACAAAACACCTATAGAGGCATGGTAAATGGATGATTATAAAGACTAAATGAAAATCTAGACTCATGAGGATGAAATTTAAATTTCTTAGTGAACATTTATGTGAGGTTGAGATGCTAGATGCACTTATCTTAGATGTAGGGGCCAAGCTCGGCGTTATGAACATATTGCTCAATTTCTTCCATAATACCTAACCATGAAATTGTTACACGTCCATAGACATGATTTGGTAGCGGCATCCCGCATTGAGCTTGCACTTGGCTCAACATAAGACCGACGTATCGAGCCACTACTCGATGATGCCTCCGAAGGCCTCCTCTTCGAAGAACTCCTAAAGAATTGCATTTTTATTTGTGAACAATTTCTGGAAAAAAAAATGGGACATGAAATTTTGTCAACAAAACTTTGCAAGATTGATAGCAACTACTCATAAGGATGCATGGAGGCTATATTAAGCATTCAAACTACTTAGAACTCTAAGAATTCAACATGCAAGCTCATCTACAGCAGCACCAAGAGTAGCTAATTATTCAAGATATAAACCACTGAAGCAAAAACTATTTGGAGCAATGGAGGAGTCACATACCAAGTAGCAATCCCCCAAAACAGTTTCGAAAGTGGAGCTTCGAGCAAAGAGATCGAAATCCACAGGTTTGAGAGCAAGAACATGAGAGAGAGAGAGCTATGGTGATTTTTTTTCTGGAGGAAGGAGATGACATGGGCTAAAAAGGTAAGTGAGGGGACCCACGTGGGGACCACAACCCACCAGGGCACGCCTAGGGTTGCTGGCGCGCTCTGGTGTCTTGTGGACACCAGGTGCACACCCCTCTGATGTTATTGTTAAATTCAGAAATATTCAGAAAAAAATCGTGTTAAATTTTTAGGGAATTCTGAGAACTTTTATTTTGGACCACTATTTTATTGCACGGGAAATTCAGAAAACAGCTAAACATGGCATTTTATTTTATTTAACTAAGAAAAATAGACAATAAAAGGTGGGAGCAGAAGGTTGTGCCTACTAAATTCATCAACTTCATACCTCTCAAAACTGATTCATTAACAAGGTTGATCAAGTCTTATTAACAACCACTTTCGATTAGCTTGAAACCGAAGAACTTTCATAAATCACTAAGTTACCTCAACGGGGATATGCATATCCCCAACAATAAGTATTTCATATTTCTTTTTGGCAGTAGGTAGAGGTAGTTGAAAACTTCCAATAGCGAGTGTCGGAGATTTTTCAATAACATTAATACCATTCACTTGGAATTGTTTCTTCGGAAAGTGCACCGTATGCTCATTACCATTGATATGAAAAGTGACCTTGCTTTTATGCCAATCAATAACAGCCACTGCAGTATTCAAAAAGGGCCTACCAAGGATAATCGACATGTTGTCGCCCTCGGGCATCTCAAGTATAACAAAGTCTGCTAAGATAGTAACATTTGCAACAACAACGGGCACATCCTCACAAATACCAATAGGTATGGCAGTTGATTTGTCAGGCATTTGCAAAGATATTTCAGTAGGTGTGAGTTTATTCAAATCAAGTCTTCTATATAAAGAGAAAGGCGTAACACTAACACCAGCTCCTAAATCACACAAAGCAGTTTTGACATAATTTCTTTTGATGGAGCAAGGTATAGTTGGTATTCCAGGATCTCCAAGTTTTTTAGGCACTCCATCCTTAAAAGAGTAATTAGCAAGCATGATGGAGATTTCAGTTTCATGTATCTTTCTTTTATTAGAGATGATGTCTTTCATGTATTTTGCATAAGGGGCCATCTTTAAAATATCAGTCAAGCGAGTACGCAAAAAGACTGGCCTAAGCATTTCAGCAAAGAGTTCAAATTCTTCATCATCTTTTTTCTTAGTTGGTTTAGGTGGAAAGGGCATGGGTTTCTGAACCCATGGTTCTCTTTCTTTGCCATGTTTTCTAGCCACAAAGTCTCTTTTATCATATCTTTTTTTTAGGTTGTGGGTTATCAAAATCAACAGCAGGTTCTATCTCAACATCATTATCTGGTTGTTTGTCATTGTTTGGTTGAGTGTCTTCATGAACATCGTCATTATCTTTTTCATTATCACTAGATGAATGTTCACTACCAGATTGAGTTTCAGCATCTGAGATAGAGACATCATTATTATCTTCAGGAGGTTTTTTTCTCTGGTTCACTAGGGGTATGCAAAGTCCTATCATTTTTCTTTTTCTTCTTCCTTTTAGAGGGACTAGGTGCATCAGTGTTAATTCTTTGAGAGTCTTGTTCAATTCTTTTAGGGTGTCCCTCAGGATAAAGTGGTTCCTGAGTCATTTTGCCTCCTCTAGTTGCTACTCTAACAACAAAATCATTCATATTATTGTTCATTTCACTAAGCAATTCTCTTTGAGATATAGCAACTTGTTCTAGCTGTGTTTGAACCATAGAGGCATGTTTTCCTACACCTCTAACATCATTAGTAATTCTAAATAACAAGTCACTCAAGCGAGAAATCATATCAGAGTTGTATTTTAATTGTTTCATAACATTTGCATTGAAGTGATCTTGTTTGATGACGTACCTATCAAATTCGTATATGCATTGACTAGGATGTTTATTGTAAGGGATGTCACTTTCATCAAACTTTATAAAAGAATTTACCTCTACCACCTGTGGTGGTGGTGTATCAAGTCCGTATATTTCTTCAATAGGCGGTAGTTCTTAACATCTTCAGCTTTAATACCTTTTTCCTTCATGCATTTCTTTGCTTCTTGCATATCTTCAGGACTGAGAAATAAGATACCCTCTTCTTCGGAGTGGCTTTAAGCGGTGGTTCAGGAAGAGTCCAATCATCATAATTTTTCAATATATTATTCAATAATTCCTCAGCTTGTTCGATAGTTCGTTCCCTGAAAACACAACCAGCACAACTATCTAGGAAGTCCCTAGAAGCATCGGTTAGTCCATTATAGAAGATATCAAGTATTTCATTTTTCTTAAGAGGATGATCAGGCAAAGCATTAAGTAGTTGGAGAAGCCTCCCCCAAGCTTGTGGGAGACTCTCTTCTTTAATTTCCACAAAGTTAAATATTTCCTGTAAGGCAGCTTGTTTCTTATGAGCAGGAAAATATTTTTCAGAGAAGTAGTAAATCATATCCTCGGGACTACGCACACAACCACGAGCAAGAGTATTGTACCATATCTTAGCATCACCCTTTAATGAGAATGGAAATAATTTGATAATATAATAATAGCAAATTTTCTCATCATGAGCAAAAAGGGTGGCTATATCATTTAATTTAGTAAGATGTGCCACAACAATTTCAGTTTCAAAGCCATGAAAAGGATCAGATTCAACCAAAGTGATTAACTCTGGGTCGACAGAGAATTCATAATCCTTATCGGTAACAAAGATAGGTGAAGTAGCAAACTTAGGATCACATTTCATTCTAGCATTCAAAGAATTTCTTTAAGTTTGCATAGTAATTTTTTAAGATCATCTCTATCATTGCAAGCAAGAAATTCTCTAGCTATCTCCTCATCCATAACATAACCTTCAGGCATCTTAGGCATTTCAAATCTAGGAGAGCTAGGTCTAATGGGTGTTTCAAGATTTTCCGTTTCTAGTACTTCATCAGTTTCGATAATTTCACTAGTTTCAGCATTCTCAATATCTTTAGCTCTAGCAATTTATTCATCAAGAAATTCACCTAGTGGCACATTATCATCAAGCAAGGTACTAGCATCATCATGAGTATCATTCATGGCAGAAGTAGCATCATCAATAACTTGCGACATATCAGGATTAATAGCATGTAGTGGTGTTGCAAGTTTACTCAAAATAGAAGGTGAAACAGGTGCAGAGCTAGATGGCAGTTCCTAACCTCCCCTCGTCTTAGAGGGTAAATATTAGTTTTGGTATCCTTCAGATTCTTCATAGTGATAAATAGATAATAATCCCAAGTGACTCAACAAATATAGCTTTGCTCCCCGGCAACGGCGCCAGAAAAAGGTCTTAATAACCCACAAGTATAGGGGATCGCAACAGTTTTCGAGGATAGAGTATTCAACCCAAATTTATAGATTTGACACAAGGGGAGCCAAAGAATATTTGTAAGTATTAGCAGTTGAGTTGTCAATTCAACCACACCTGGAGATTAAATATCTGCAGCACAGTGAGCAGTAGCACAGTAATATGATGGTTTTGATAGCAGTGGTAACAGCAGCAATAATAACGGTAACAGTGATAGCAATGGTTTTGTAGCAAGTGTAACAGTAACAACAACGGTAGTAACTTAGGAAAGAGCAATATGTGGAAAACTCGTAGGCATTGGATCAGTGAATTCGTTGGATGATATTCATCATATAACAGTCATAACCTAGGGCGATACAAAACTAGCTCCAGTTCATAAATATAGTGTAGGCATGTATTCCGTAAATAGTCATACATGCTTATGGAATAGAACTTGCATGACATCTTTTGTCCTACCCTCCGATGGTAGCGGGGTCCATAAGGAAACTAAGGGATATTAAGGCCTCCTTTTAATAGAGAACCGGAACAAAGCTTTAACACATAGTGAATACATGAACTCCTCAAACTACGGTCATCACCGAAAAGTATCGCAATTACTGTCACACTGGGGTTTATGGATCATAACACGTAATAGGTGAATATGACTTGCAAGATCGGATCTAACATAAGATATAATGGTGAAAACATAAACGGTTCAGATCTGAAATCATGGCACTCAGGCCCTAGTGACAAGCATTAAGCATAGCAAAGTCATAACAACATCAATCTCAGAACATAGAGGATGCTAGGGATCAAGCCCTAACAAAACTAACTCAATTACATGATGAATCTCATCCAACTCCTCACCGACCAGCGAGCCTACGAAGAAATTACTCACTCCCGATAGGGAGCATCATGGAATTGGTGATGAAGGAGGGTTGGTGATGACGAAGACCGAAGATTCCCCTCTCCGGAGCCCTGATCGGGCTCCAGATCTGGCCTCCCGATGAAGGACAGGAGATGGCGGCGGCTCCGTATCGTGAAACGCGATGAAACTTCCTCTCCTATATTTTTCTCCAAAAATAGGAATTTATAGTGCTGGAATTAGGGTCAGGGGAGCCCCGAGAGCCCCACAACCCACCAGGGCGCGTCTGGAGGGGGTGGCGCGCCCAGGTCTATTGTGGTCAGCAAGGGGCCCCCCTCCGGTGGTTCTTGTTTCCGGTATTTTGTATTTATTCTGAAATAATTCTCCAAAAAGTTTCGTCCAAATCCAAGAACTTTTATTTCTGCACAAAAGCAACACCATGGTAGCTCTGCTGAAAACAGCATCAGTCCGGCTTAGTTTCATTCAAATCATGCAAATTAGAGTTCAAAACAAGAGCAAAAGCGTTAGGAAAAGTAGATACGACGGAGATGTATCAACACTTCACATACCGGGGGCTTGTCACTAGCCCCAACAATTAAGCTCCTATGACTTAGTGAAAGCTATAAAACCAATATAATCTGACTACCTTGTTCCATATGCCCAGACCACCTTCGGGAACTGAGACGTCGGCTAAGGGTCAAGACTGCACATGGAACACCCTTCATATCCTGTATGAAGGGGCCGAAGCCAAAGACTGGTCGCTTTCAGTTTTAAATCGGTCACATAGGAGTCAAAATAAATCATATATATACATACACTGACACATCAGAATTTAAAGCCGCACTGAATTTAAACAAAAGCATGTCTTTACATCCTGCTAACTTTGGCATTCCGAAGTACAATCTAAAAATACAAAGTGTCCTTGTGACACTGGTCCTCGGTGATCCGAGCTCCCTCCATCAGCCCGGCCATGAACTGCTCTGTCGTCCGGTCATTCCCTTTGGGGACCCCTGAGGCCACAAGCAATGCATCAAGATGTGGATAGTGTGTCTTCATGCAAGCATATGCCCGTTGGACGCCCCCAAGCACGTGGACCGCTTCTAGCGCGTCACTTGGGGGCCGGCCTCTCCCAGATGGGCCACCAACCCGAAGAAACTGGTCAGAAGAGCCTCCGTGGGCCAGATTTGGACGCAGAGGTCTTGTAGCGCCGGCTTCGCCATACGAAAAAGTTCCATTAGCTGTTTCATCTGGTGATTCAGCAACTCTGGATGCGATGACGCCTAGAATTGTCGCTAGAAGGCCCTCTCCGTGTCATGGCCCTCTTGATCATTCAAGTAGCGGCCGGCATCTGATGCGCTCCTCGAGAGATCCATGAAGTCCTTTATGGATCACCATAGTTGAGTGAGCTTGACGAATCCCTTGCGGCCAAAAACACACTCAAGCATAAATGGCTTACTAGCAACGATCTGCCTCACTTGCCGATGACCACCAACTATAGGTGATCAATCGTAGTCCTTTCAATAAATAAGAGTTAGAACCCAACGAGGAGCAGAAGGAAATGACAAGCGGTTTTCAGTAAGGTAATGTCTGCAAGCACTGAAATTATCGATAACAGATAGTTTGATAGCACGATAATTTGATACGAGCAACAAGTAACAATTGTAACAAAGGTGCCGGAAGGTAGCCCAATCCTTTTTATAGCAAACGACAGGCCGGAATGGTCTCTTATAATAAGCAAAATGTTCTTGAGGAAACACGGGAATTTCATCTAGGCACTTTCATCATGTTTGTTTGATTCACGTTCGTTACTTTGATAATTTGATATGTGGGTGGACCGGTGCTTGGGTGCTATTCTTACTTGAACAATCCTCCCACTTATGATTACCCCCTCTCGCAAGCATCCACAACTACGAAAGAAGAATTAAGATAAATCTAACCATAGCATGAAACATACGGATCCAAATCAGCCCCTTACGGAATAGCGCATAAACTAGGGTTTAAGCTTCTGTCGCTCTAGCAACCCATCATCTAATTACTACTCCACAATGCCTTCCCTTAAGCCCAAGTATGGTGAAGTGTCATGTAGTCAATGTTCACACGACACCACTAAGGGAAACAACAACATACATCATCAAAATATCGAACGAATACAAAATTCACATGATTGCTTATGACAAGACTTCTCCCGTGTCCTCAAGAACAAAAGTAACTACTCACAAAGCATATTCATGTTCAAGATTAGAGGGGTGTTCAATAGCATCAAGGATCTGAACATATAATCTTCCACCAAATAAACCAACTAGCGTCATCTACAAGATGTAATCAACACTACTAGCAACCCACAGGTACCAATCTGAGGTTTTGAGACAAAGATTGAATACAAGAGATGACCTAGGATTTGAGATGAGATGGTGTTGGTGAAGATGTTGATGAAGATTGGTCCTCCCACAATGAGAGGGTTGTTGGTGATGTCGATGGCTTCGATTTCCCCCTCCCGGAGAGAAGTATCCCCAGCGGAATCGCTCCGCCGGAGAGCAAAAGTGCTTCTGCCCAGGTTCCGCCTCGAGACGGCAGCGCTTCGTCCCGAAAGTCGTCTCCTGATTTTTTTTCTAGGGAAAATGGCATCATATAGGATAAGATGGGCCTTGGAGGATGGCTAGGGGCCTCATGAGCCACCTGGTGCCTCGTGCCCTCTGGTATTTCGTTTCTCCAGTATTTTTTATATATTCGAAAATAATTCTCCATGAAATTTCAGCTCATTGGGAGTTGTGCAGAATAGGTATCTCTGACATAGCTTTTTCAGGTCCAGAATTCAAGCTGCAGGCAATCTCCCTCTTCGTGTAAATCTTGCAAATTAAGAGAGAAAATGCATTAGAATTGCACCTCAAAGTATTATATTGATCAAAAACATTATAAATAACAGTAGGAAAACTTGATGCAAAATGGACGTATCAACTCCCCCAAGCTTAGACCTCGCTTGTCCTCAAGCGAAAGCCGATATCGATAATCATGTCCACATGTTTAGAGAGAGAGAGGTGTCGATAAAAAAATACAAACATAGTAGCATCATGATCAATATCATAGCAGCATTATATATTATCATAGAACTTCTCATGAACAAGTAACAATTCATCACAACAACAAAGTATAAAGCTTAAACTTTCTTGAAAACTAACAAACTATGTTCTCAGTCAACAAGGCAATTACATTTCATTATATTTTCAGGAAGGGTCTCATGTAAGGGCTTTTGTTTGGCAAGTCTACATACTCAACAATCATTTAGTCTTCTATGATTGCTAACACTCTCGACATATATATGGAGCAAAAGTTTCAGTTAGACACATAGAAAGATAGGGGCTTATAGTTTTGCCTCCAAACTCATTTACCTCAAGGGTAATGTCAACAATAATAACTCATGGTCACTCATATCCAACTTGATATATATGCCTAGATATTTCCCCACCACATGATGCTTGCAAACAGAAAAATGAAAAAGTAAAGGAGAAGAACACTATTGACTCTTGCATGAAAAGTAAATGCATAAAGGTAAACAATAGGCCCTTCGCAGAGGGAAGCAGAGGATGTCATGCGCTTTTTATTTTTGGACGTGCAAGCTCTTAATGTAAAGGAACGTCACTTTATATTGCCCCTTGTGATAGCAACCTTTATTATGCAGTCCGTCGCTTTTATTTCTTTACCATGACAAGATCGTACAGTGCTTATTTTCCCTTATAATAAAATATCATACATCTTTAGGAGCAATTTGTATTGCTTTATTGTAACACCCCCGGTGATTAGCAACAGTAATCACTTTTGATAATGACATGTCAGCAAGCTTAATAGTGCATAATCATCATTAGCATCATATTGCATTTCAGCTCCTAAGTCAAATTCAAATTTAAACGAAAGTGGAATATGAAAGTTGTCCAACATAGAAACTAAAATGTCAGATAAATAACAAATATTCCAGAGGCTATTCTAAAATTGAAACCAACATCATTGGAATTGGATAAGTGACTCGAACAACCTCAAACAGTGGATAAAGATAATATTTAATAACCATTTATTAAATCTGAAATAAATATGGAATTATATTTTGTCCAAACTAATTTTAGGTGTTAGGGACAAATGCACTGGTATTATGACCTAGGTCTCATGTTTTACAAAACCATTTGAGGCCTAGCTATTTACTAGCAGAGTAAAGGAATAAAAAAAGAAAGAAAAGGAAAAGAATAGAAAACAAGAGAAGAAAAAAGAGCAACCCACCCCCCCCCCCCACGCCCAACTGGCCAAGCCGACCGCCCCCCAACCTCGCGCCCCCCCCGGCCTATACCTACCCCCCCCCCCCGCCCGCCAACCCTCCGACTCCCCCCCTCGCTTTCTCCTCCCCCCCCCCATCTGGATCGGGATCCCCCATCCCGTCCGCCCCGTCGCCGACGCCGCTCGACGCCGCCCGCCCGTCCGCCTCCCCCCTCGTCAGACCACGCCGCAGCACCTCCCCCGCCATCCCCGGTCTTCCTCCCCGAGCCCCGCGCGCTCGCCCCGACTGCGCCGACCGCGCCCGACCGCGCCCCGTCTCCACCTCGTCTCCGACGCCTCGCCGGACCCCGTCGCCGTCATCCCCGGCCGCCTCCTCGAGCCCATTGCCCTGACCCTGCACCCGCGGTGAGGGCCACGCCCTTCCTCTCTCTCTGTCGCCGTCGTCGCCCCGCACCCACTGGCCCCGCCTCGCCGCTGCCGCTCGCGTGCTGCCTCGCGCCCGCGCTCGGCCCTGCCTCGCGCCCGCGCCTGGCCCGCTCCAGCCGCTCGCCGCGCTCGCCCCTCCCGAGCCGCACGCGCGCGCGCGCTTGCCGTTCCTCCCGCTCGCCCCTGCTGCTGTTGCCGCGCCGCGCATCGGCCGAGCCCCGTCGCCAGCGCCTCGCCCATGCCCGCTCCGGCCCCTGCCTCGCCTCCGCGCGCCCTGCACCGCGCGCCGCCGCCCGTTGCCGCTCCGGCCACCGCGCCGCGCCGCCCCGCCTCCGTCCCTGCGTGCGCTCCCTCCTGCGCCCAATGCTCCCTTCGCCCACGCCCGGCCGCCCCTGGTCCCGCTGTGGCTCCAGGGCCACTGACGGCCAGCCCCCTCCCCCCCCCCCCCCAGGCCTATGACAAAGGGGGCCCACCCCCAAAAATGTTTAAGAAAGAAAGAAATAAAAATAAATATTAAAATAATTAACTAATTAATTAGTTATTAATCCTGATTAGGTTAATCTAATTAACTAATTAGTGTTAATTAAACAGTAATTAGTAATTACTTAATTAACCGCTGACATCAGCATGAGGTCATGCTGATGTCATCATCACACTGTTTCGGATAATGTTGAATTAAATAATTAATTAAATTTCAGAAATTATAAAACTAGAAAATCATATTAAATAAACCGTAAACTCCGATGAAAATATTTTATACATGAAACTTGCTCAGAACGACGATTACGAACCCGGATACGCCCTCTGTATTCCCGTCAGACGCCCGCACTATAAGAACGTGAACATTAGACCGATTTCGATAATGAATAGTGTCCAACCCTAATTAAATAAATCCGAATAAATTCCTAAATTAACTAATCGTTTAGTTGGCAGTAGAACCCCGGCATATCATTTAGGCATGTCATACATATTGTTTGCATTATTGCCGTGAAATTTTGATTGTTTTCTCTCCCCCTCCTTCTCTCTCGATAGACGCCGAGACCGACGACGCTGCACCAGGTTACGACTACTCTACCGACGAGCAGCCCGTTGACGACCTCCCTCTCTTGCCAGAGCAACCAGGCAAGCCCCCCCCCTTGAGCATTCCAGATATCGCCCATTCTATTCTCCTGCTTGCATTAGAATTTCGCTACTGTTAATGTATGCTCCTATTCTGATGCATAGCCTGCTGTTGTAACCTGTTCATTGCTACCTTACCTGCCTATGATAAACTGTTTAGTATAGGTTGGTATGAACCATCTGTGACCCCACCACCTTACTTTGTCGCCCCTGCTTGTTCATCGACGACTCGATCAACGTGATCATCGATCAGAGACAGACGCCTCACTTCACATCCCCCCTTAGTTGTACGACTCTGCTTAGTTACTATCGAGTGCCGAGGGTGATACCTCATAACGCACTCCTGATGAATACTCTGCAGCGTAGCTGTTCGGTCGTGGTCATCGAGGGTGATTCCTCCTTCTCCATGTCCGATACGACTCTGTCGTGCAACCCCTCAGTGTGAACCTCAAGGGTGATACCTCATACGTTCACCCTGATGAATATGACCACACGGTTACTTGACCTTTGTCACAGGCGGGTCCACCCTGGTGGGTACCCGCTGGGGATCTATGATTTCGGGTGTGCCGGAAGGGCACTCGAGTGTGACATTGTGGCGGAGCATCAGAGACTCTGATTGTCTCCGCTTGATACTAATTGAGCCTATTGGATTTGGGTGTGTGATCTGAGTGGGTCGACGTGCCCTATACGCACTACCACCACGCGGGATTATGGTTATGGGGCCCTCTGCGATGTACGTTTCTCCGAAAGCTTATCAGACGTCACGATTCACCGTGCGGGCTGATCGTCGGGATTGGGCTGGATACTTCACTGGCGAGTTCAGTGTCGCGCCTGCACCCCGGCCAGCCACGCAACGCGCAGGGTGCCCAGGGCGATGGCCCGAGACCCCTGGGTGCATAGGTTAGTCCGGCATGCTGACCTCTCTGCTGAGCCTAGGTAGAGCGCTGCTTCGTGTTGATCTTCCGAGGACGGGCATTACCCAGCAAGTATGTCCGACCAGAGTTGATCGAGCGTGTTGGGTAACAGTAGTGCACCCCTGCAGGGATGAATCTTCTATCGATAGCCGGTCCTACGGTAAAGGACGCTCAGTTTGTGTATCCCGATCTACTACTTAAACTGGATACTTGTTACTTAATTGAAGCTTCGGGATTACTTTCTCGCTGGGAGTCGAGGAAGGATCTTTGAGCTGTACTTCAACATGTTTGCTAAATAAAATGCTATTCTACTCTCTTCTACTGCTGCAAGATGATGGCTTTGAGAAGATGTTTGAAGATGCTAGTCTTCGATAGGACTAGGCCTTTCTCTCTATTCTGGCATTTCTGCAGCCCAGTCCACATATACAGCCTTTTCTCCATTGATAATGTTGCATATGTAGTATAGATCCTTGCTTGCTAAGTACTTCGGATGAGTACTCACGGTTGCTTTATTTTCTCTTTTCCCCCATATACCCCACCTTGATGATACACCAGACGATGGAGTCCAGGAGCCAGACGCCACCACCGGAGCCTACTACCAGGCGGGTCCAGAGGGCACGTACTACTGGATCGAGCCAGCTGACCAGGAGTAGGATCGGAGGCTCCCAGGCAGGAGGCCAACGCCTTTCGATCTAGTGTCGCTGTTTGTGCTAGCCTTCTTAAGGCAGAACTTGTCTAACTATGTCTGTACCCAGATATTATTTGTATGACTGACTTATGTATTCGGATCTTCGGATCCCTGGTCTGTAATATTGTGGACCTCCGTTTATTTGTGTTTAGAGTTGTGTTGTGATATCTTCCCGTGAGTCCCTGGGCTTGATCGTACACGTTTGCGTGTATGACTAGTGTACGATTGAACCGGGGGTGTCACATTTATGCACCGATGACAACTTACTTGAAGGATCTTATTCAATCCATAGGTAGATATAGTGGACTCTCATGACATGAAACTGGGTTTAAGGGTTTTGGATGCACAAGTAGTATCTCTACTAGGTGCGAATTTTTGGCTAGCAAAGATATTGACCAAGCACCACATGTTGGAGGATCCATGACCATATAAGTTCTATGTGAATATAAGCAAACATAACTCATTATGTTGCCTTCCTTTTCCAACGTCAACAATTTGACATAGAATATTTAATGGGGGCTCACAATCATAAAAGATGTCCAAGATAGCATATTTATATGTGAATCTTCTCTTCCCTTATTAATCTTTCTTGAACTGCATCATTGACCAATACTATGTTTGTTAACTTCCAATTTTTTTTACCACTTATACTTTTATTTATGTAAAGTCATTGGTTTCCATGGGATTAGCATATGATCTTTTCATCATTTTCTTTGCCAAGATTAAAACATAAAAGTAAAGAAGCAAAACTCAAACTATTCTTTATTATATAACTCTCAACTCGATCACATAGATGGACATGTCATGAAACTAACACTTGAAAATAGATCATACTAAACTTTTATTCTACTAAATCATGGAATAACTTAGGATCAAACTAAGATAGGTAAAGATGATAAAAGTGATGGTGATACGATACCGAGGCACCTCCCCCAAGCTTGGCACAAGCCAAGGAGAGTGCACATACTCGTGCGCTCAATTTTCTTTCTTTGGTGATGATGGTGGTTGACGGTGTCCTGGGCTAGGGTGTACCAACCTAGCCCGTCCATGCACTTCGGGCTGGACTGAAGGGCCCTCATTCATCACAAGACGGACTCTGGGGGCCGCACGCGGGGGAGAAGATCAAGACTGCATCTACTGACGACTAGTCGTATACTCCAAGACCTCTTCCACCACCTCCATGCCAGGATGCCGACTTTGTAACCCTAGATACCCTATTCGGCATGTATAGAACCTGAGGGGTTTAGCCAGTAGAAGGGACATCAACGCAATCTCATTCTACTAGCCCTAGAGTTAGAACACATATGAAGATCTCGAGGTAGATCAACCGTGTGCTTGTAACATCTCCATCAATATAAACAAAGAGCAGGACGTAGGGTTTTACCTCCATTAAGAGGGCCCGAACCTGGGTAGACATCCTCTCCCTATTTCTCTTACCATCTGTCCACGATCCACAGCTCGGGACCCCCTACCCTGAGGTCTGCCGGTTTTTACACTGACACTAGTAGTGCTTTCATTGAGAGTTCTGCTGTGAGACCGATAGAAGGATAGATGGCTCATCTGCAGATCAACTACGACAATGGTTGTGGGAACGTCTACATCCCCGACCAACTTTTTGTGTTCGGTAGCATGACCTTTTGCGCCGACTCGGCTGGCCATCTGGCCTCCGTTGAAAACTACACCCTAGGTCAGATCGTGACCTTTGGAGGCATGGAGTACACCGCGGATTCCCGCGGCGAGTGCATCCTGACAAGCCAGACTCCCAGCCAGGGGGCGAAGTCTTCTGACGATCTCCGGGACCGATCTCCGTTGAGAACGCCGGGTTGGGATCTTTCGCATTTCCGAAAAGCCCCTATGTAACGACCCCCGACGATCTCTCCTCAACCCCCTCCCCGGATTCGAATCCGGTCCCTATCTCTGAAGCTATATCGAATTCAGAGCCGACCCTGACAATGGACCTAGAACCATCCTCTGGTCCTCTCCATGCTGAAAACACATCGAGTTATATGTCGAGCGTACTTCGAGTCAGCCCTGCCTATAGCCCAGCCATGAGTACCGAAGAGCTGTCTCGCCTAAACGAGATGCTTGGCCACATCCAAAGCATGTCAATCGCGGACGGCAAGACTTCAGTTTATGATAAAATTGGACTTAAAGCCGATGACCGGGAAATTTACATCCCATCCACCACCCACCTAGTCGCCACCATCGATGATTTAACCAACATGCTCGACTATGATGAAGCAACCGACATGGATGAAGATGTCGAAGGCCTCTATGGAAACACCTCACTGTTGAGAAATACCGGCAAATGGATCGCAACATCAACCTGCGAAGTCTACATGGTCGATACCCCAAAATCCCCTCCAAGACGTCGGTGAATACGCAGAAGGGTTACCAACGAGGAACCCAGCGGGAACAATGCTACCGCTGACACGACGGCCAATGATGCAGAGCGTCTAGGGGAGGACTTTCAAGCCTCCCCAGATCGCCATGTCGACCCCGAAGGAATCCCCAGGGACTCGGATCCCGACGACCTCTTTGAAGGGGCCAATGATAACTACATGCCGGAATCCGAGGAGTACATGAGCCTCGGAACCGAAGACTTCATAGTTCCCGAAAACCCTGTAGAGCAGGAACGCTTCCGATGGCGGCTAGTTGCTACCACCAGAGGCATGAAGCGGAAGCAGCAACAACTGTAGGCCAGTGAAGATGCGCTAAATGACAAGTGGGTCGAAATACTTTCGGCCAAACAATACCTTGAAGAACGGCGCCGTACTGCGCCTAAATCTTACTCACGCAGGCGTTTACTGCCAGAATTCGACAACGAACTAACCGTTGATGTACCTGACCGTCCCCCTCGTGGATGAGACAGGCCATCACAGGAGGATTTCCACACTTAGCCCGCTCCACGCCGTTATGGCAAGGACCCGGTAGATTACTTGGACCCTCACGACGTTCGACGACATATAGAAGCAAACTGAGCACCTCCTCAGTCCATCTATGGACCACGAGGACGTGCGCCTACCGGGCTGGCTGGTTACAATGCCTGGTTAGACAGGAACGGCCGGGCCCGAGACCAAGCCTAGACACGGCTTTCTCCCGACCTCCAATGGGATACCACTCGGTTCTGAGGTCCAGCACACCCTATCTATTTTACAGACAGGGTAATGGAACATCAATTCCCAGAAGGGTTTAAGCCCATTAATGTACAATCATACGATGACCCTACAGACCCAGCAGTATGGATTGAAGATTTTCTTCTCCATATTCACATGGCTAATGGAGATGACCTCCACGCCATCAATAACTTGCCGCTCAAGTTAAATGGGACGACAAGGCATTGGCTTAACAGCCTGCCTCCGCAATCCATCGACGGCTTTGAGGCCCTTGAGGATGCCTTTCGGGCAAACTTCCATGGAACATATGTCCAACCCCCGGACGCCGATGACCTCAACCGCGTTACCCAATAGCCCGGCGAGTCAGCTCAGAAATTGTGGAATCGGTTCCTCACTAAAAAGAACCAGATCATAGATTGCTCGGACGCCGAGGCCATCGCGGAATTCAAAAATAATATCCTAGATGGATGGCTAGCACGTCAGCTCGGCTAGGATAAGCCGAGGACCATGGCAGCCCTTACCTCACTAATGACCCATTTTTGTGCGGGAGAAGACAGCTGGCTGGCCCGTTGCACCCATAACGGTGAAGCGGGTACCTCAGAGACTCGTGACGTCAATGGCAAGCCCAAGCGCAACAAAAATAAGCGCAGGCATAGGAATGGTGGGAGCGATACAGAGGACGCCGCAGTCAACATTGGGTTCACCGGACCTAAATCCGGACAAAGAAGAAAACCCTTTAAAGGAAACAAGGATGGACCGAGCCAGCTCTGCAAAATCCTTGATAGACCTTGCGGGATCTATGGCACCCCGGACAAGCCAGTGACCAACACCAATAGAAATTGTTGGGTCTTCAAACAGGCTAGCAAGATAGCAATGGAGGGTCAGAATAAAACCCAAAACCGCAGTGAAGATGAGGATGAACCTCGGCGGCCCAACAATGGGGGCCAAAAGAAGTTTTCTAATGAGGTAATAGAAGTCAATATGATTTACGTTACCCACATCCCTAAAAGGGAGAGGAAGCGCGTACTTAGGGACATCAACACGTTAGAGCCAGTGGGCCCGAAGTTCAACACATGGTCGGCTTACCCGATCACATTCGATAAGCATGCCCATCCGACCAACATTAGGCATGGCAGGACGGCGGCCCTTGTCCTGGACCCAATTGTCGATGGTTTCCATTTGACACGCATCCTTATGGATGGAGGAAGCAGCCTCAACCTCATCTACAAGGACACTGTTAGAAAGATGGGCATCGACTCATCCCGGATCAAGCCGAGCAACACCACCTGTAAAGGTGTCATCCCAGGCGTTGAGGTCCGCTGTACCAGAATGGTGACATTGGAGGTAGTCTTCAGGTCACCCAAAAACTTCAGGAGCGAGGAGTTAATCTTTGACATAGTCCCCTTCCGAAGTGGATAGCACGCGCTCCTAGGGTGCACATCGTTTGTTCGCTTCAACACGGTCCCACATTATGCTTACCTTAAGCTTAAGATGCCAGGACCTAACGGGCTTATCATAGTTAATGGTAACACGGAATGCTCACTCCAGACGGAGGAGCAGACTGTGGCCTTCGCGGCCAAAGTACAGGCGTCCGAGGAGGCAACCCGTGGTGACAGACACACCACTAGCTCTTCAAAGCGTACCGTGCCGCGCCTGTTGACCTCGGACACATGACCCCACACCCTAAATAGGGGTGTGGGCTCCTCGTGCACTCCCATTTGGAAGGGCATTACATCCCCAGGGTGCACAACTTTGCGCTAAAGATTCCCTGGGCCGCCGAGGAGCCAAATCCATGAACCTACGCATCAGTTAGACCGAGGAGCACCTAAGCTTCGAGTTTCCCCATCGGCAAGATTCTGTCAAAGAGCTAGCACATCCATGTGGCCTTCACCACAAAGCGGACATCTGTCGACCTCTTTCGAAGGACTCGGTCGGCAAGCGCATAAAGCGCTGATACGTCTCCAATGTATCTATAATTTTTGCTTGTTCCATGCTGTTATATTATCATTCTTGGATGTTTTACAATCATTTTATAGCAACTTTATATCATTTTTTGGGACTAACCTATTGACATAGTGCCCAGTGCCAGTTGCTATTTTTTGCTTGTTTTTTACTTCGCAGAATATCAGTACCAAACGGAGCGAAACCTTTTGGAGATTTTTTTGGACCAGAAGACATCCAGTGGGCCAAAGAAGTACGAGAGGGGAGGCCCGAGGGGAGCACAACCCCCCAGGGCGTGCCCAGGAGCCCAGGCACGCCCTGGTGGGTTGTGCCCACCTCGGTGGCCTCCCGCACCGCCTCTTCGCCCTATAAATACCCAAATATTCCAGAAACCCTAGGGGATTCGATGAAACACAATTCCAGCCGCCGCAAGTTCCAGAACCACGAGATCCAATCTAGACACTGTCATGCAGTGGTTCATCATCCTCAATGGTGCCTCCCCGATGGTGCGTGAGTAGTTCATCATAGACCCACGGGTCTGTAGTCAGTAGCTAGATGGCTTCCTCTCTCTCTTTTGATTCTCAATACAATGGTCTCTTGGAGATCTATTTGATGTAACTCTTTTTTGCGGTGTGTTTGTTGGGATTCGATGAACTTTGAGTTTATGATCAGATCTTTATATTCATTATTTGAGTTTTCTCTTGATCTCTTATATGCATGATTATTTATAGCCTCATATTTCTTCTTCGAATCTTTGGTTTAGTTAGGCCAACTAGATCGATTTTTCTTGCCATGGGAAGAGGTGCTTTGTGATGGGTTCGATCGTGCGGTGTTCTTTCCTAGTCACAGAAGGGGCAGCAAGACACGCATGTATCATTGCTATTAAGGATAACAAGATGGGGGCTATTCCTACATGAATAGATCTCGTCTACATCATGTCATCGTTCTTATTGCATTACTCCATTTTTTCATGAACTTAATACACTAGATGCATGCTGGATAGCGGTCGATGTGTGGAGTAATAGTAGTAGATGCAGGCAGGAGTCGGTCTACTAATCTTGGATGTGATGCCTATATATTGATCATTGCCTTGGATATCATCATAATTATTTGATTTTCTATCAGTTGCCCAACAGTAATTTTTTTACCCACCGTATGCTATTTTCTTGAGAGAAGCCACTAGTGAAATCTACGGCCCCCGGGTCTATTCTTTCTCATATTTGCTTTGAGATCTATTTTTATTTGCTTTTGTTTTCAGATCTATTATTCGAAAAAACCCAAAAATACCTTGCTGCAATTTTTGTTATTTATTTTATTTCACGTTTTATCTAGATCTATTTATCCAATCTACACAATTTTTATCCCGTCAACGTGACAATTTCTGGCGCCGTTACCCGTAAGAGGGATTGACAACCCCTCATAAGCGTCGGGTTGCAAGTATTTGTTCTTTGTGTGCAGGTACCGTTTACATAGTGTTTCTTGGTTCCTCCTACTGGATTGATACCTTGGTTTCATAACTGCGGGAAATACCTACCGTAGCTGTGTTGCATCATCCCTTCCTCTTTGGGGAAATACCGACGTAGTTCAAGCGACATCAAAAGGAATTTCTGGCGCCGTTGCCGGGGAGACATCATCAACATCTATCAGGTTCCTAATCACAAATCTCATCTCCTTGCAATTTACATTATTTGCCATTTGCCTCTCATTTTCATCTCCCCCACTTCACCAAAATTTGCCGTTTTATTCGCCCTCTTTTTCGTTCGCCTTTTTCTCGTCAGATCTATCTTTTTATGTGTTATTTTGTTTGCCACTTTGTTGTTATGACTAGCATGACTACTCCTCCTATGTCACCAGATTTTGAAGTTTTATACTTGAAGCCGAAACAAGGAGAAAATTTGAAAGATGCTTGGTATAGGCTAATGGAATCCTATCGCATTTGCAATCTAAAGGTGGATGCAAAGATTTTGCTTCGAATTTTTTATATAGGATTAGCTTTGCATCACATACTACTTTTGGATTTTGCCGCTAAAGGGAACTTTATTGAACTTGATGCCAATACTGCTTATGAGATCCTAGAAGGGATTTTGGGAATTCCACCACTAAAAAAGGGGATTTCTTTAACTCAAGAAGGGGCTCAAATTTTAGACAAGTTGAGTGATTTGCATAAACATATAGTCGAGTTGCAAAAATATAATGAACCTCTCAAACATATTAGTGGAAACCTCAATCGCATGTATACTTTGGTTACTCTTTGCAATAATTGTTTGGATATTTTAGATCTCAAGATGGTTTCTTTTCTTGAAAACTTGGGGAAGCGTAAAGAGCCTCCCGGCTTTGAGAAATTCCTTACCAAAGTAGAAAAAACTAAAGATGAAAACACTTGAATCTATGCATTATGCCTAGCTAGGGGCATAAATCTATAGCGCTTGTTGGCAGGCAACCCAATGAATAAATTTTATTTTTACCCTTTTATTTCTATTCCTGAGTGTTTGCACAATTATGCCTCTGTTATGATTGTGTTTTTTATGTTTTAAATTAGTGTTTGTGCCAAGTAAAGCCTTTGGGATCATGTTGGGTGATAGTTTATTTGATCTTGTTGGAAAACAGAAACTTTTGCGTCCAGTAAAATAATTTTGTAAAATCACAGAAGCAACAAAACATTCTGAATTTTTTACACAAGATTTATATACAAATTTCCTACGTTGTCCTAATTTTTCAGAATTTTTGGAGTTACAGAAGTATACGATGTTTCCATATTACTACAGACTGTTCTGTTTTTGACAGATTCTGTTTTCTTTGCATTGTATGCTTATTTTGATGAATCTATGGAGTATATTGGAGGGTATAAGCCATAGTAAAGTTTGAATACAGTATATATAATGCAATAATAAAATATGAATGGGTTTGCAACAGTACTTAGAGTGGTGATTTGCTTTATTATACTAACGGATCTCACGAAGGTTTTGTTAAGTTTTGTGTGATTGAAGTTTTCAAGTTTTGGGTGAGATCACGATGGATGAAGGAATAAGGAGTGAAAAGAGCCTAAGCTTGGGGGTGCCCCATGGCATCCCAATATAATATTCAAGGAGAACCAAGCAACTAAGCTTGGGGATGCCCCGGAAGGCATCCCCTCTTTCTTCTAACGACCATCGGTATTTTTCTTGGAGCTATATTTTTATTCGTCACATATCATGAGTTTTGCTTGGAGCGTCTTGTATTATATGAGTCTTTGCTTGTTTTGATTTCTTCTTTTTCACAAGTATCCTTGCTTGACACACCTATTTGAGAGAGCCAAAATAATACTATGATTTGTTAGAATTTCTCTTTATGCATCACTTAAATTTTTTGAGCTATGGAATTGCTCTAGTGCTTCACTTATATCTTTTGAGCATGGTGTGCTTTAATATTTTTTGAAAATGCTCTCATGCTTCACTTAGATTTATTTGAGAGTTAGTAATTTTTTGAAGAAATTCTCTCATGCTTCACTTGTATTATTTTGAGAGACGAAAAAATTTATGCTCATGTTCTTCACGTAGATTTGTTTGAGCTTGTCAAAAGAAATTGCAATTTATGAAAGTTGTCCCAAAGTGATAGATATTCAAGAGGGATATAATAAAAACTTTTATGAAGATCATTGGACAAAATAAACTTGATTCTTTGTAATAGTTTTGAGATATGATGATAGTGATATGTGAGTCATGTTGGTGAGTAATTATGCTTTAGTAAGAATATTGGTGTTAAGGTTTGTGATTCCCTATGCAAGTACAAAAGTCAATAGTTATGCAATGAAATTACATTCTACTTGTGGTGAATTATTCGGTGTTAGTTATGCTTAATGCTCGCTTATGTGATTTTTCGTTTCCTGGTTGGTTGCTTCTCAATCTTTTTGCTAGCCTCCACTTGTACTAAGTAGAAATACTACTTGTGCATCCGAAATCCTTAAACCCAGTTTTGCCATATGAGTCCACCATACCTACCTATATATGGTATTTCCATGTCGTTCTAAGCAAATTTGTACGTGCCATCTCTAATTTTCAAAACAAATTTCCTTTTTGTGTGCTTGTACCGCTCATGAAGCGGCAGGGGGTGGCCAATATTTTCCATGCTAGATGTGTTATTCTCAAGATGAGTGTTTATTCACTTGTCATTGCACGAGAGTGCGGCGGTAATAGGGATGCCCAGCCCCGAAATGAAAAAAGAAATTTACTTTATGTTGTCAAATAATAAATTCCTTGGAAAGTGTTGGTATGGAGGGCACCCGTGGGTACGGCTAGCCATGGATTGTGAAAGAATGGTGGAAAAAGGAATAAACTGTATTTTCTGTTTGGGAACCGCCTATGATATATCTAGCATGGAAAGTGTTGGGAATTACTCAGTCGTTTTCATTGACAGGAAAAGTATGCCTCTCAAAAAAAATTATCTCTCAATTTAAGCTTTGAGATCTGGCACCTCTACAAATCCCTACTTCCCTCTGCGAAGGGCTTATCTATTTACTTTATGCAATTTTTATTTTTATTTGAGTCTCCATCTTCTCTTATAAAGCACCAACTAAGGGGCACTATGATCATACTTGAGCATTGGATGTAGCTAATATGCGAGTGTGTTTCATGAATGGATCAATGATTGAGCATAATGGGCTAGGGATAACTTTCTTTAGTGTTGATATTTTGAAAGACATGGTTGCTTGTTGATATGCTTGTGTATTGAAATATTCATGTCAAAACTAGACTATTGCTTTGAACCATATAAAAGTCCAAATGTCCATGCTACAAAAAGAAAATAATATGTGATGAACGTGTTAGGCAGAATTCCACATCAAAAATTCTATTTTTATCATTTACCTACTCGAGGACAAGTAGGAATTAAGCTTGGGGATGCTGATACGTCTCCAATGTATCTATAATTTTTGCTTGTTCCGTGCTGTTATATTATCATTCTTGGATGTTTTACAATCATTTTATAGCAACTTTATATCATTTTTTGGGACTAACCTATTGACATAGTGCCCATTGCCAGTTGCTGTTTTTTGCTTGTTTTTTACTTCGCAGAATATCAGTACCAAACAGAATCCAAACGCAGCAAAACTTTTTGGAGATTTTTTTGGACCAGAAGACATCGAGTGGGCCAAAGAAGTACGAGAGGGGAGGCTCGAGGGGAGCACAACCCGCAGGGCGCGCCCAGGAGCCCAGGCGCGCCCTGGTGAGTTGTGCCCACCTCAGTGGCCTCCCGCACCACCTCTTCGCCCTATAAATACCCAAATATTCCAGAAACCCTAGGGGAGTCGATGAAACACAATTCCAGCCGCCGCAAGTTCCAGAACCACGAGATCCAATCTAGACACTGTCATGGAGTGGTTCATCATCCTCAATGGTGCCTCCCCGATGATGTGTGAGTAGTTCATCATAGACCTACGGGTCCGTAGTCAGTAGCTAGATGGCTTCCTCTCTCTCTTTTGATTCTCAATACAATGGTCTCTTGGAGATATATTTGATGTAACTCTTTTTTGCGGTGTGTTTGTTGGGATTTGATGAACTTTGAGTTTATGATCAGATCTTTATATTCATTATTTGAGTTTTCTCTTGATCTCTTATATGCATGATTATTTATAGCCTCATATTTCTTCTTCGAATCTTTGGTTTAGTTAGGCCAACTAGATCGATTTTTCTTGCCATGGGAAGAGGTGCTTTGTGATGGGTTCGATCATGCGGTGTTCTTTCCCAGTGACAGAAGGGGCAGCAAGACACGCATGTATCATTGCTATTAAGGATAACAAGATGGGGGCTATTCCTACATGAATAGATCTCGTCTACATCATGTCATCGTTCTTATTGCATTACTCCATTTTTTTCATGAACTTAATACACTAGATGCATGATGGATAGCGGTCGATGTGTGGAGTAATAGTAGTAGATGCAGGCAGGAGTCGGTCTACTAATCTTGGACGTGATGCCTATATATTGATCATTGCCTTGGATATCGTCATAATTATTCGATTTTCTATCAGTTTCCCAACAGTAATTTGTTTACCCACGGTATGCTGTTTTCTTGAGAGAAGCCACTAGTGAAATCTACGACCCTCGGGTCTATTCTTTATCATATTTGCTTTGAGATCTATTTTTATTTGCTTTTGTTTTCAGATCTATTATTCCAAAAACCCAAAAATACCTTGCTGCAATTTTTTGTTACTTATTTCATTTCACATTTTATCGAGATCTATTTATCCAATCTACACAATTTTTATCCCATCAACTTGACAATTTTTGGCGCCATTACCCGTAAGAGGGATTGACAACCCCTCATAAGCGTCGGGTTGCAAGTATTTTTTCTTTGTGTGCAGGTACCATTTACATAGTGTTGCTTGGTTCTCCTACTGGATTGATACCTTGGTTAAATAACTGAGGGAAATACCTAGCATAGCTATGCTGCATCATCCCTTCCTCTTTGGGGAAATACCGACGTAGCTCAAGTGACATCAATGTGTTGGATGAGATTCATCAAGGCCGAGGTTGCATACTGTCCACACCCGCCATCGCATTCAATGATCAACACCCCAGAGACGCGGACGTGCGGCAGGAAGCGACCCAGGCTCATAAACCCGATGGCAAGACTCGCCCTGTTTTTTGCTCCTTCTTTTCCCTTAGCACTTCGCATTGTATTTCCTCAGTTTCCCTTGTTACAGCTCAACGTGTAAAGAATTCATGCCCTTCAAGGTTCTTATTGTACCTCTGTACAAGCATTGCCTACTAGCTATGCGAACTTCTTTCAAGTTACAATTGCGAAAGGGATTTTCCTTTTCTATTTCAAAATACAAGTCTTAGGTACTCAGCGTCTCGGATGTTGCATTATATGCATCAGTTTCGAACCTAGATTTTGGTCAATAGTTGGGTTGCCTGGCTCCTAGTTGTACCCCTTACGTTCCAAAAATTCGGCTAAGGCTATAATGGGAGAACCATTGTGATAGTGCCCCCAGCTCAATTGGCAGAGCGCCTCGAGCCCCCACCGTCAAACTCCCATGATCAAGTGAAAGTTATAAAGCTATTGTAGTCCAATTGCGTAGTTCCTATGAGCACAGATCACCTCCGGCACCGAGACGTCAGCTAAGAATCGCTCACTGCCTTGAGGAACACCCCCTGTATATTCTACGCGGGGGATGAAACCGATGACTAGCCACTTTCAGTTTAACATGGTTGCAGAGGAGGACTATTAAGTAAATAACAACACATTCATATGAGGGAATTTAAAGACAAACTCATTAACACAAAAGGGCAGTTTTATACATCCTCTAAACTTCGGCATTCCGAAGTACCAGTCTAAAAGTGTCTTTTGGACACACAACCTCGGTAATCCGGGCAACCTCCTCCACTTCTTCATAAAACTGCTCTGCAGTGTGTCGCTTCCCTTCGGTAGGCCGGTAGCAACATCCGTCACATATACCTTCCGAAAGTGCGTCTTCATGCACGCATACGCCCGCCATGCCCCTTCAAAGCATGGTTACTACTTCCAGCAATCCACATGTGGGGCAGCAGCTCACAGACGAGCCAGGAGGCCGAAGAAGCTGGTCGACAAGGCTTCGTCAGGCCACAGCTTGATGCAGAGGTCTTGGAGCGTGGGCCTCACCACGTGGAGCAGCTCTGCCAGCTGCTTCATGTGATGGTTCAGCAGCTATGACGACGGTGACTCCTTGAACTGTCGCCAGAATGCCTTCTCCTGCTCGTGGCCCTCCAATTGGTTGAAGTGCGCGACGGCTTCCGTCACACTCTTCGAAAGATCCACAAAGACCTCTGCGGAACGCCACAGCATGGGTGAGCTCGACGCACCCTTTTCTGCCATACACACACTGCAATAAAAATGGCTTACCCGGGCTATCCCCTCCACTTGCTGGAGGATCTCGCGGTCCGCCCAGGTGGCGGTCTGGAGCCCAGAGTGCGCCAGGCGGAGCTTCTTGAGCTCTTCTTTCGCCTTCTGCTCCTTGGCCTAAAGTTTGTCGTGTGCTTCGAACACACCCTTCAGAGTCCCCTCGACCTCTAGGACCCGCGCCTGGTCCTTCTTCTGGGCCACCGCCTCGGCGGCTCGGGCTTGCTCCGCCTTTGCGGCCGCAACCTTTTGCTGCTCGGCCTCCTGCCGAGCCTTCTTGAGCTCGGCCTTGAGCTTTTCCAGCTTAGCCAAGGCCGTTGTAATTAAAATAGTTTGTCATCAACTTCCCTCTCAAAAACTACAAAACAATACAGTGTTCCTCCATCCAATTACTTAAAGGAAAAGAAAGCGTTGGCTGCTCATCTTGAGACTCCTGGACCTGCCTCTTCACCAGGTCTAGGTCCTTCTCAGACCTCTCGAGCTTCCAGTTCATCTCCGCGATCTCCTCGGAGGCGGAACCCGGCGCCGAGGTCGACACCTGCATGAAAACACTTCACCATGAGCCCTGTGCTCAATTGTATTGACACTTCGGGCAAGAGCCTAATGATCCCAAGCGAATTCCTAGGGGCTCCGCATTATGCTCCTACTTTCATTCGATCCCAACGCCGGTTTTATGAAACCATCCTTGGGATCGGGGGCTACACATTAACTATGACGTGAGACGTCTTCGGATAGCGGACTTGCAAAAGAAAAACTCAAATAAGGAAATCATTCCTATACAAGGATAAAGGAGTTCCTCAAAGCACGTAACAAGGCCTTTGAAGACCTCGTGCAATCCGTCCCCTGCAGACCAGAAGCCCTGTAGTGCCGCGCCTATCATGGCACGGTGCTCTTCTTTGAGGGAGGAGTCCTTCAAGGACTCTTCCATCTCTTCGGTCCACCCAGCACTTGCCCGCCCTTGAGCTGGAGGCGGGGGTGGCAAAACAACCTTGGACCCAAGAGCTTGGGCTCCGGGCAGAGGGGTCTCCAGCTGCGGTGATGGAGCCGAGCGGACATCGGCTGGGCCAATGATTGACCCAACCCTTCTTTGGCGACCTCAGAGATATTGTCCCCTTTATCCTGCGTGACCGAGGCCTCAACCTCGTCCATGACGGTCGACTCTCCGGCCCCCGACATGTCTCTTTGGGGGGCCGGAATGGATGTTGCCTCCCCCAACCCGTCATGAGCTGGCGGAGGAGTAGCGGGATCCGGGGTCCCGCTGGCGGATGGCAACCTTCGGCGGGCTGCATAAGAGTGCTCGGGTGAATTCACTCCTACTAAAGAAATCCGACGGAAGTTAAATAAACAACACATACCCTCAGGGTGCCGGTTTCTTCCTCCCCATGGCAAGGGGGTTATCCTCTGACTCATCGGAGAGAATGATTTTCTCCGACGGCTGGCCGACGACCCCGGCCGAGGTCCTTTTCGGCCTCTTCGGTCGCGTGCCAGCCTCGGCGTATTTTGACGCCGTCCTCTTCCCTTTTGGAGGGGGGTTTCTCCTCTTCCTTGTCCTCATCCTCATCGTCATCATGGGTGGAGGACGCCTGTGTCTCCTCGGAGCAGGTAGCCGAGGTGCCCAGGATTCGAAGACCCGCTTGGCCCTTTCAGGATTTCGATCCCTTGGGGATTACCATGTGTGGCTCCTCTACGAGGAGCGTCATGAGCAGGGGGGTCCTTAGCTCCTCGGGAAATGGGGCTAGGCACTGCATTTTCTGCATCAAAGCCGACCACTTCTGCAATTATAGAGCCAGGTGGTTCGTAAACATCTATCTTGCCACACAGAAATAGAAGAATGTGAACATGTGTAATAGAATACTTATCGGTGGGGCTCCATAACCAACCTCGAAGCCAAGGTCCTTCCCCTCCTTGGGAATCTTATCCTTGGCTAGCTTGAGGAGCCAGGTCCACATGCCGGCTAGGTCACAGGGAAAGAAGTGGAGAACGGCCCTGCGTCCCCGGATTTGTGCTCCCACATCGGGGTAGCCCGGAGTTGGAGCGGAAGGAGGCGTCGATTGAGCATGACATTGATCACCTCAAGGAGCTGGAGATCCTTCTCGGTGGACCACCATTTTATCTTCTTGGTCAATGAGGGAGTCCTGGATTAGGGGGTCCTCAGGTGTCCGGGCTATTTGATATGGGCCGGACCGATGGGCCGTGAAGATACAAAGCGGAAGACTCTCCCCCGTGTCCGGGTAGGATTCCCCTATGCGTGGATGGCAAGATTTGTGTTCGGATATGTAATTTCCTTCCTCTATGAACCGCCTCTGTACAACCCTAGGCCCCTCCGGTGTGTATATAAATCGGAGGGTTTAGTCCGTAGAGGCTATCAAAATTCTCATAGGCTAGACAGCTAGGGTTTAGCCATTACGATCTCGAGGTAGATCAACTCTTGTAACCCCTATACTCATCAAATACAACCAAGCAGGACGTAGGGTTTTACCTCCATTAAGAGGGCCCGAACCTGGGTAAAGATCGTGTCCCCTTCGTCCCTTGTTACCTTCGATCCTCAGACGCAAGGTTCGGGACCCCCTACCCGAGATCGGCCGGTTTTGACACCGACATTGGTGCTTTCATTGAGAGTTCCATTGTGTTGTCGATAGAAGGATCGATGGATCGCCTTGTCATCATTGACGATATCACTTCTGGAAGGGCCTTGACTCCAGGACAGGTCCTCTAGCTCGGCGGTTTTACCGTGGGCGCTCGCTCGGCCGTCAAGCCAGCGGGGCCCCCCACAATCGCCAGACATCATCTCCGCATCGGCCTCGAACACTCCGAAAAGATGGATCCGGCAGATATCTCGTCCTTGAATGAGCTGCTGGATCACATCGCCGCCCTGGGGCTTGCAACAGACTATGATCGGATCGGGCTTAAACCCGATCAGAGGGAAATCAAGTCCCCACCGATCACCCATCTGGTAGCGGTTGTTGAGGAACGAGCCGAGAACGCTTCTTCCCCTAAGTTAAAAACTAGATATGTTCAGATTTCCGAGCCCTTAGAGCCGGACACCCATCCTCGGGAAGAGACTGTATGTCCTCCGAACTCAGGATCAGGCATTGAGCCCAGAAATCACCCGGACCTTCCTGGTCCTGAACTGGTGACCTCAGAGATTCTTCAAGCTCCGGATTCAATCTCGGGTCAGGATTCGGGTTTTTACCCGCCCACCCACCACAATCAATATTCTCCAAGTAATTCAGGCCCTCCAGACATATGTGACCTAATGTACGTGCGGCAGCAACCTCAGGAAACGGTCCATCACTTTTGGGCCAGATTCCGCCTTGTTAAAAACAAGATTAAAGATTGCTGCGATGACGACGCGGTTTCGATTTTTTGTCGTAATTGTACGGACGAGGGAATTCTTAACGCCCTCAACCGCCGCCGCATACATCACTTTACAGAATTGGCACACATAGTACAGAAGTACTGCGCGATGGCAAGCGCATGGAAGGCCCAGACAGCCTGGTGGGTGTGACACCCTGGATTTTGCCCATTTCTTTTTCCTTTTTATTTTGGTCTGGATTTGCTTTTCTGTGGCTTAGTAGTCCTGAAACCTGGAGAGATCACCCTTGATTCCTCTGCCAAGTGGCTTGCCAACCTCAAAATCATCCCAAGACCTTGTCATTTCCATCTTGGCCTTATCCCAATATTCTTTTCTTGGGAATATTCCTTTTTCTATTAAAGGAATAACCCTGTCAGCTCTGAGTTGTGAAGCAACTCATATTTCTATCATTCCCAAAATTCCCAAATAATTCTCATAAATCCTTTGGGACATATCTTATCCAGATATGTCAAAATATTCCTTGCCATGTTCAAAAATAATCCACCAAAATTCCTTTTCTGATTCTGCCCTAGTTGTCAGTTTGTGAAGCAAGTACCCTTTATATTGGCCTACTTGCTCTCAAACTTTTTGGGCATTCTTTCCTATCCATATCATTGCCACATGCCAAAATTCAACTTTATTTGGATATTAAATCTCTCTTGGCTAATTTCCAAAGTTTCTGGGCAACTAGAATCTTTGTGAAGCAAGTGCTAGCTAGGAGTATCCAAATGAGTTGAAATTTTGCAAGCACCTCCAATTGCCCAAATAATGACTCTTACACAAGTTTCAACCCTATCCAATCATCTGAGTGAGCAGAGCATCAATTCTTAGATTCTGGCCATATTTTTCAGTTGTGAAGCAACTATATTTTATATTGCTTCATTTAAGCTGAAAATTTTCCAGGACATCCTCCTATCCATATTATCCATCTCCACAAAGTTTGGGCTCAATCTATCTAGCCATTTTTCCTCAGTTTCTTTTCTTAGATTCTGGTCAGAGCGGACCATTATGAAGGAAGTGCCACTTTGGCTTGTCCAAATGGCATGAAATTTTTATGGAAACCTCATATGAACAAATCATCCACCTATGCCCATTTTCAGCTCAAGTAGCCACTTCATGTGAGTGCCACTTCAAGACTTGTCAATCTGGTCAGTAGAGGCATTTGTACAGCAAGTGCTATTTCTACTCATCCAAATGAGCTGAAAATTGGCAGAGATGGTCATCTTAGTGTTTGATCACCCGGTGCAAAACATCAGAGTTTCTCTCCTGCTCAAGCTCTCTCAGTTCACATCAAGCAGTTTGCTGTTCCAGATAAGCACTGCCAGCTGAGGTCAACTCAGGCGCCACTGTGATTGTTTCTTTCCTCCTTGACCCTATTCGGTGAATGACTGATCAACCTGACATAGTTTGGTCAACTAGTACACGTGGAATCGCCGCGTTCACGCGGTGACCACGGGTCAAATCAGCCAACAACGCGCTCTAGAGGTCTCGGCGCTGTACTCGTCCGATTCCTTCTCTCCCTCGATATTTCTTCATGTCCAGCAGCTTCTCCTTGGTCCATTCTTCACTCTGGAACTCTCTTACCCTCCGATTTCTTCTCCCCTGCGCCACGACGAGCTCTGCACTGTTCGGCACGTGACATGCGCCGTCGTCTTCCTCTGTCACCTTCTCCTCGATTCCTCCCGAACCTCCTCGGCCTCGCCTGGGTTCTCCCCGTCCCTCCTGGAGTCCTCCCCCTCCTCCAAGAGAGCTCGGGAAGCACCGGGAACCGGCGTACGTGGCGCCACGGCCACGTTCTCCCCTTCCCCCTCGCCGCCGGCTATTTAAGGCCACCCGAGCCCCTCTCGTCTTCACCACCGGCCTCCCCTCGCTCCCAGCTCCCTCCCCAACTACTTGCCGAGCTCCAGGAGCCCTTCTGCTCCTCCACCATCGCCATGGCCGCCGGCCTCTTCCTCCTAAATTGGAGCCGTTCGGAGATCCTCCGCCCCTCCCTCCACCACCACCACTTTCCCTACCCTCCGGCGAGCCCGCCCCGCCTCTCCATTCATCGCCGGAGTGCCCGAGGCCTTCGCCCCCTCGTCCGGCCGCCGCCCTCCCCTGCACTCTATGGCCGCGGGCCACGGCCGTCCCGCCCTTCCCCTACCTTGCTGCTGCACTAGGCGGGTGCGGCGCCTCCGCCCGAGGCCGCCGGTGCCCTCGCCTCGGCCGGGGATGGCCGGAGGCGGCGGGACCAACGCCGGCAGCGGCCCTACCTCGCCCCTCCTCTGTTCTCCATCGGGAGACAGAGGGAGGAAGGAGACGAACCGGGCAGGCGGGCCCCGCATCGCGCCGACCCCACCAGTCAGTGGTAGCAAGAGTCAACGCCCGGGCCCGCGGGATTTAAGTGGAGGCGCCCTTCCAAAACTACGTTTTCATCTTCAGAAGGCGTATTTCCTTTGCACTTAAGCACAGATTACGTTTCCCAGTTCTGAAAGCGTAATCTTCTAAAGGGCGCTTTCTGTTTTCTCAGCCAGGGACCCGTTTGTAGAGTAATTTTTGCAAATTGGTCCCTGAACTTCGTCGGGTTATAACTTTTTGCTCGTAACTCCGATCGAGGTGAAACCAACGCCCACGTCTTCGTCTCATCGAGCCCGTTCCGATGGTGTCATTCTCATGCTGTGTTGACACAGCAGAAATGACCCTTTTGCCCTTGTCCGTAAACAGCCCTCCGAGAGAGTACTGTTTCCGGCATTCGTCCCCGCGACATTTCCGCACTTCATTCCGATGACTCGTTCATCTCCAGGCAAGCCACAACCCTCATCTGCATAATTGCAATGCAATATCATAATTACTTTAATAGCAAGAATGTTATCTGTAGCATGGATTGGATTATGACATGCATGAGTAGATGTTGAATACCGGATTGTTAATGACTAGTAGTTTACCCACTCGTTGAGGTTATGATGTTGAGATTACCGTCTATGATTATTTTGGGATTTCATCCGGCATTTGTGGATATGAACTAGTAGCAGTAGCCTAAGCATGCCGGTTATTGGATTACTATGATATCGGAGTATCAGCTGTGACAGAAAGATTGTTTGGGGATAAGATGCCTAATTTGACCAACTAAGTTAACTTGATGAAACAACCTGGTAATAAGTGAACTTAGTTGGTTGATCGAGAGTCACCTGTCCGGGCTTATTCGTGCAGCCACATTTGCCGGTATGGGACGGCCTTGACTTGGTCTGATCGCGTGCTCTTCCACCGATACCTCCAAAGAGGGAGGGTTATGCGCGCGCGCTACCCTGGCCCGGTAGGCGGCGATAACCCTGTGAGCCCAGTTGAGTTATTGGATCCAGGTCCCCGTTTGGGACAGTTTGTTTGGCCAGGACGCTGGCAGGTGTCTTGAGGACACGGGGCCACCCAGGGCCTGACTCCAAGAGGGAGTATGATTGCCGGTCGTACGATGGAAGAGTCACGGGTCAGGCGGGTTTCGTCGGAACGTCGTTGGTCCACCCGAATGGGAGCACGAGGCCATGAGTTCCGTGGTGTGGGTAAAGTGTACAACCTCTGCAGAGTGTAAAATATATTCGAATAGCCGGGTCCACGGTATTGGACAGCCCGTCCAGACCTCTATAGGAGATCAACCATTATAATGACAGTAATGATGGGAGAACTCATCTGAGTTTGGTAACAGTTGGACAGTATGCCATGGGCAAGTATTAGTAACGATCTCGAGGATGATCGTTGGATGTTCTTGGAGTGATCATGAGTTGGTCACCAGAATACAGGGAGTATAGCCTGTATTGTTATTCTCAACTATCCTATCGGTAACATTAAATCTTAACCTAATCTTGATTGCTGTGATGTTGTCTTGCCTTAATGCTGATGTTTGTTGTAAGCTTGCGAGTACATTCAAAGTACTCACCTGGCGTGTCATGCCAGTTTGCAGGTCATGCCATGACTGCTTGTTTGTCGAAGATGTTGATTGCGAGCTAGGATACGCGTTCTAGCCAGAGTCCCTGCGGAGTGGAGTCCATCACCGCCGACGCTGTTCCGCTGCCGAGAGATACTCCGCCTCCTCAGGTCGATCCGCTGTTAGCATAGAGCTATTTTTAGCAGGCGTAGTGTCGCCATGTTGATGTAATCTTTGTAACCATATTTATCGCAATAAAGAGCTGATTTGTTCTATGCCAACAGTGCCATATTCCAGTAGACTTGTCCCTGGGACTGGAATACGGGGCGTTCCGGTTTCCTCTGAGCCGGGGTGCCACAGTGGGAACCCCCTGCCTTTAAGCAGCCCACCATACAGGCAAAACGGATACACCCTCACAAGGCATCCGAACACAAGCCCATTGACAAGAAAAACAAACCCTTCACGGGACACAGAACCGTCCTTGACGAACTACTCGACAAGCCCTGTCAGATACATACGACGCCGAGCACCAAACCAACGCACAGCCTTCGGGCATGTTGGGTACTCCGGCAAGTGGCTAAGAGCGGTGAGGCTATCCTCACCAGTACTACTCCAGAGAAACATTCTTCGAAAAACGACGATCTCAACGTCTTTACGGTCTTTGAGACCTTCTCTTCAAATAATCGGCGCAAAAGGGTGCTCCGCGACCTCACCGAAATAAACCAAGTAACCACAATAAACCCCTGGAACGACACGGCCGACGACGAACCAACGGCTCGATCAGTCCGAGCACCAGCCGCATTGGTCTTAAACCCAATTGTGGATGGTTTTCGACTCACCAAAGTGCTCATGGACGGCGGTAGCAGGCTTAACCTCATCTACGAAGACACGCTCAATAGAATGCAAATGGACAAGAACCGCATCGAGCAAAGCATTACCACCTTTCGAGGCATTATCCCCAGTCGAGAAGCACGATGCTCGGGGAAAATTAAACTTGATGTAGTATTCGGCACGCCTGAGAATTACATGTCCGAAGAGTTGCTCTTCCATCTGGCCCCTTTAAATAGCGGATATCACGCCCTCTTGGGGCGGGACGCCTTCGCACGCTTCCAAGCCATACCCCATTACGGGTATATGAAGCTCAAGATGCCAGGGCCCAACAGAGTGATCACTGTTACCAGTGATCCGGATATAGCACTCCGCGCCGAAAATAAAACCGCATCCTTGGCCCTCGAGGCACTATCCGAAGCCCTCGCGGCCGAAGAACTAACCACCCTGCGTTCTACAGTGGACAAGGACGATGTGATCCTCGACAAGAGGCCCAAATCCACCTCTTTCAAACCAGCAGACGAAATAGTCAAATTTCAAGTGCACCCGACGGACCCTAACAAAGCAGCATCCATTGGAGCATAGCTGGATCCGACGGTCGACGCCGCCCTATGAGCGTTCCTGCGTGAAAATTGGGACATCTTTGCCTGGCACCCTTCGGACATGCCCGGAATCCCACGCAGACTGGCCGAACATAGTCTCAATATAATAAAGGGGTTCAAACCAGTCAAGCAAACGCTGTGGCGATTTTTGGAACCCAAACGACAAGCTATGGGGGAGGAGCTAGCCAAATTACTCGAGGCCGGGTTCATTAGAGAAATCAAGCACCCAGACTGGCTAGCCAACCTGGTCATGGTGCGGAAGAAGGATAAGTCCTGGCGCCTTTGTGTCGATTTCAAAGACCTCAATAAGGCTTGCCCTAAGGACCCCTTCCCACTGCCCCGCATTGACCAAATCATTGACGCAACCGCGGGACATGACTCATTGTATTTCCTCGACGCCTACTCCGGATACCATCAGATTAAGATGAAGGAATCCGACCAGGCCGCAACGGCATTTATTACCCCCTATGGGCCTTTCTGTTTCAACACTATGCCCTTTGGGCTCAAAAACGCTGGCGCCACTTACCAACGCATGATTCAGACATGTTTGGAAAAATAAATTGGCAAGACAGTGGTGGCGTATGTGGACGACGTGGTCATCAAGACTAAACATGTCGAATCATTGGTGGACGATCTACGCCTCACATTCGACAACCTCCGAACATATGACATACGGCTCAATCTGGAAAAATGTGTTTTCGGCGTCCCAGCCAGGAAACTGCTCGGGTTCATTGTTTCCAATAGAGGAATCGAATCGAACCCAGCCAAAATCCGAGCCCTATCACAATTGGCAACGCCAACAGACTTAAAGTAGGTCCAAAAACTAGTTGGATGCGTGGCAACCTTAAGCCGCTTCATCTCCAGATTGGGAGAAAAAGCATTACCACTCTACTGACTACTCCGACGCACCGATCACTTCGAATGGACGGCTGCGGCCACAGCCGGATTGGAAGAAATAAAAACATTGTTAGCAGGTAACCCAATCCTAGCCACCCCAGGTGTTGGCGAGCCGATGTTGCTCTACATATCCGCGACTCACCAAGTTGTGAGCGCCGTACTCGTCGTCGAGCGAGAGGAAGAGGGACACAAATTCCCCATCCAGAAACCAGTATACTATGTATCGGCGGTCCTTACACCATGCAAATCTCGATACCCTCACTATCAGAAGATAGCTTATGTGGTCTTTATGGCATCACGAAAGCTCCGACACTACTTTCAAGAGTGTTCGATCATGGTGGCATCCGAAGTACCACTGAATGACATCATAAATAATCGGGATGCCACTGGCCGCATAGCCAAATGGGCCATCGAGCTCCCACCATTTGAAATAATATACAGGCCACGCCAAGCTATTAAATCTTAGGTGCTGGCCGACTTTGTCACCGAGTCGACGGAAGCCGAGCTCCCTAAAGAGTACAGCACATACTCCAACTGGATAATGTACTTTGATGGCTCTAAAATGTTAGCCGGACTAGGGGCTGGCGCCATCTTGACATCCCCTACGGGGGACACAGTCCGCTACGTGTTACAAATCATGTATACGGACTCTAACAATGCAGCCGAATACGAGGCACTTCTACATGGTCTCCAAATGGCTGTCTCCATGGGCATTCAATGCCTAGAGGTGCGTGGGGATTCAAACCTTGCAATATCCCAAATAAATGGAGAATTTGATGCAAAAGACCCAAAAATGGCAGCATACCAAAACACCATACTCAAAATATCGGCTCGGTTCGAGGGGCTCGAGTTCCATCATGTTGCTCGAGACAGTAATCAGGCAGCGGACATCCTCGCTCGAATGGGCGCTAAACACGATCCCGTCCCGCCTAACACCTTTGTGGAAAGGCTCTTTAAGCTATCTGTGGTCTGGCAGGACAAGGACGGAAATCCTAGTCCGGAATCGGTCATACCCCCAGCAGCCGAACTCAATTCGGATATCATCGGGGGCTCGGGCACCGAAATAACACCCTCCGCCCATGCAATCATGGCGGTTATCGCTCCGTGGACCGAACCCTTCCTGGCCTACCTTAATAGGTAGGAGCTTCCAGATGATCAGAATGAGGCCCGTCGCATAATCCGACATTCTAAAGCCTATAAAGTTCACGAAGGTGAACTATACAAGAAAAGTACCACTGGAGTCCTTCAAAGATGCATCTCCGAAGAGGAGTGACGGCAGCTCTTGGCTGAAATACATGCTGGTCTAGGTGGCCATCACACCGCAGCTCGGGCCCTCGTAAGCAAGGCCTTCCGTACAGGTTTCTTTTGGCCAACGGCCCGAGCAGACGCACAGTACCTTATGCAACACTGTGTGGGATGTCAGCTTTTTGCCAACCAAAGTCATATGCCGCCCACTGCTTTACGAACAATCCCCTTCACCTGGCCTTTTGCGGTCTGGGGGCTAGATATGGTCGGACCCCTTAAAGGGGAAGCCACAAGAAGAAATATTTACTTGTTATGGTGGATAAATTCACTAAGTGGATAGAAGCCAAACCAGTAAAAACGGCTGAAGCAGGGCCAGTGATCGACTTTATATCCGGCGTGGTACACCGTTATGGTGTCCCGCACAGCATCATCACTGACAATGGCTCCAATTTCATAGCCGATGAGGTGAAAAATTGGTGCTCTAACTTGGGCATTAAGCTCGATTACGCGTCCGTATACCACCCTCAAACAAATGGTCAGGTCGAACGGGCTAATGGCCTGATAATGAACAGCATCAAACCCAGACTAGTGCGATCCCTACGGGAGTCAGATAAGCACTGGGTTGAGGAACTCGATTCCGTGCTCTGGGGACTGCGGACTACGCCCAATCGCACGACCGGATACACACCTTTCTTTATGGTGTACGGCGCAGAGGCTGTCTTGCCCTGCGACATTATACATGACTCACCTCGAGTGCGCATGTATGAAGAGAGAGAAGCCGAGCTCGATCGGCAGGATGACCTAGACGGCCTAGAGGAGGAGCGTGATATTGCACGAGTCCGTTCCGCATTTTATCAACAACAGGCTCGGAGATACCAAAGCAGAGAAGTGCGGGCCAAGACTTATAATGTCGGCGATCTCGTTTTACGTCTCCCAGAGAAGAAAAAGGACAAGCTCAAGCCAAAATGGGAGGGCCCCTTCATTATAGATGAAGTTCTCACAGGAGGAGCCTATCGCCTTCGTAATGCATCGGATAATCGCCTCGAGCCGAATCCATGGAACGCTGCCCGGCTCCGAAGATTCTACGCATAAATTCGGCCATGTTTCTTTTTCGTCCCCATTTTTTTTATTCTCCTCTTCATTTGTTTTTGCTTTTTTTCACTTTTATACGTTTCCCAGGATTTGTTCGGATAGGCCGAACTCTTAAGGGGCACACATCTTTAAATGTATACACCCCACCTGGGGGCTTCTTTAACCGGAGCCTATTATTATTCAGAGCCTGGACCTCACTTCTTCTATGTCGTTTGTTTATATACACCCTTTCGCCATTATATGCACCTCTATGACTTAAGTTTTTGTCAAGCTGGGTTGCCTCGCTCCTGTGTTTATGCCCTATGTTCCTGATTGTTCGGCTAGGGCGTAAAGGGAGCACCTCTGCGATTGTTACAACCGGGTAATCTGGACCTGTACCTCAGACGGGTGAAGCCGAAAGCTACCGTTCTTAAGAGAATAATTAGTCGGCAATCAAACGACAGATTGTTACATTCTTGTAACTCCTAGAAACAATGCGGGACAGTTTCCCCGTAATATGGATCAAAGTCCAGGCACGCACAATTAAAGCATGCCAACCCAGGGAAAGGAACCCTTAACGGAACTATTCTCCCTGGAAGATGTTTCTTACATATGTAATATAACATACCTCCCGAACTAAATTTTTTGTCTGTTTGAGCACAATGACTGGGTTGCCTGGTTTTCGAACATAATGAATGTTTCTCACATTCCATAGTAGTATCCGGAAACACTCCACCATTTTGGTTTGGAGGTCAAAGCCGAAAGCCTGCGATGACTATTTTTCCAAATGTTCGGCTGAAGATACAGGATGATCATAAAGTCCATTGATACATTGAATCAAAAGCCTACTCCTTATCTATTCCATCTATAAGACTGTCTAACCTATAGTCTTCTTGTGAATATTTCGCAGCTATTATTACTTGGTCATACACCAAGTTCAACAGAATTTCTTTCCCGTCTGGTCCCTGTGGTCCCACTCGGGCCATATGATTCGGGTCTAGCTTGGTAAAGCGTGTTTTCACCATCGCCCAGGCTTCTTGTGCGCCTTCACAGTAGGAGGACATTTTCCATAGCTCGAAGCGGTGCCAGGCACCTTTGAACAGGTTTGCCAAGTCCTCCATACTTTCTGGAGGGGTATCGGATGGCCATAAGGCCTTTGCCATACTCTTCATGGCTTTCCGGGCCCGCTTATGCACCATAGACAGCTCCTTAAGCACGTCACCCCGAAATCCAGATACTTCTTTTTCCGGCCGACCAGTTAATAGACCTGCAGCAACAGAGTTATGACATTTCGAATTTTGGACTACATATGAATCTCTCTGATGGTTTAAAAAGTCATACCGAACATGCCGCCCTTCAACTTCTCATTCTCTTTTCGGGTGGCCGATAACTGAGCCTTTAAGCTCTCTATCTCTTCGGATTGTTGGTCTTCCTCCTCCTCGTGTTTCTTCTTCTCGGAAGTCATAATTGCAGCCTTTTTCATTTCTGCAAGTTCGGTGGTGACGGCATTCAGCTGTGTCTGGTTTGTTTTCAGTTCCTGGGATAGCACAGTATTCTTCTCCTTGAGAACCTGCAGGTCATATCGATCCTTAAATCGGTTGGCCTCACCGCTTCAAGTCTCGGGGGCTACTGGCATATGACTATTAAAATTGCACAAACTCTTACCTGTATATCTTTCGAGAACAATTGGGTAACTCCGGCAAGTCTGTCTCGAGAGGCGCGGATATATGCATCCACCGAGCTGAGTGCGGTAAATTCCTGATCAGAAAAGGCTGGAGCACGCATGGCCTCTTTCAGTCGACGGTGATTCATCATGCTCTCCACCTCAGAATTCATGACAGATATGTCATCCAAATCCTCATGAGGCGGTGGAACTAGCATTTCATCAGCCCTCGTCCTAGTTGGCGAGTCCGGTGCCGGATTGGCTGACATTCGGCTAGCAGGGCGTTTTCCCATTGTCTGCCGCGTGCTCCTCCTGGATCAAAGATAGAAGGGAACTTCAACAATCCAAACCCGTGCCCAGGCACGTATTAAACGGACATACCTCTTTGAAGACTGTGAGGGCTCGACGGTGCTCCCGACCTCCTTTTGTTTTGAACGATTACCCTGCGTGGGGGCCGCCCTTGAGGGGGTGCAGCCTGCCGAGCGCTGATCCTATGAAGTACAATTTAGTATAATGGATAAAGGTGCAAATAGAGACTCCTTTTTGGGAAAGCTCTTTGAATACTTACGATGGAGAAGGAATAGGGGCGGGGATAGTCGGCTGTGATAGCCACTTCCGAGCAGTCAAGGCTCGCCTGGTAAAATACCCCATCATCGAACTCTATGTATATATCTGGATCCTCGTAGAAGCCTGGGTCTTCATCGCGGTTGTGGTCCTTTGGTTGTGGGGCAGGGCAGTGAATGTTCTCGATCATCCTCCTCCATGATTGTTTTATGAAAACAAAGAACAACTTGATTAGCATGCCGCAACAGCAGTAAGGCAACAAAGGTAGTCAAAATCTTACCCATTCGATGGGGTTGTACATGGAGTAACCTTCCCGGTAGTTTAAGCGGAGGAATTCTTCCTTCTCGCCCTTATACAGATCGACCAAGATCATGGCCAGTTCGGTCGGGGTATCCGGACCCTTGCGTGTGTAACGAGATGCGTCGTCTTCTCCGTTGTAGCACCATAAGGGAGTTACTCTGGACTGGAGAGGCTAGACACATCTTTTTATTGCAATGGCCATGACTTCGACTATCGAGAGCCTGGTATGGGCTAACAATCTGACCTTGCTGACCAACCTCTTTATTTCCACACTGTCTCCCTCCTTGGGACAGCGGGGACGCCAGTTGAGACGTTTCTTTAAAGGAGCACTGGAAAATTCAGGGAGGCCGCGCCGAACTGGGTCCGGCAGTGGGACATCATCTATATAAAACCACTCCAAAGACCACTGTGGATATATCTCTTTGGGAGTCCCAACAGGGTAGCCTGATCTGGCTATACGCCATACTTAGGCGCCGCCCACTTCAAATATAGAACCCTCTCGATGGCGGGGGACAAGGCAAAAGAACTTTCTCCATAGTTCAAAATGGGCCTCGCAGCCCAAGAACAGTTCGCAGAGGGCAACGAAACCTGAGATGTGCAGAATCGAACCTGGGGTGAGGTTGTGCAGCTGGATGTCGTAAAATTCCAATAGACCCCTGAGAAAGGGATGGATCGGAAATCCTAAGCCCCACAAAAGGAATGGAACGAAGCACACCCTCTCCTCCTTATTGGGGTTGGGGAAGTTTTCAGCCAACACGTCGTTGCCGATTGAGGCTAATCCCGCTCGTACAGGGACTAGATCGGCGAGGGGAAGATATCCCTGCGTCTGGAGTTGACTCAGCTAAAGATGAGGCACTAAGCAGCTCCGCCAATCCCCTTCTTGAGGGCCATGGGGGCGCGAGGAAGAGCCTGGGGCGCCGTCCATGTTTTGAAGCTTATTTTTCGTGGCCAATCTTGGCGTTTTTCTGCATGATGTGGATAGCACTCGGGGGAAATGACCTATTTTTATAGGCATCGTCCCTGTGTGGCCGGGTGTTTTCTTTTTTGATAAAAAATTATGGACCGTTCGCATTCGCCCAGCATGCGGAAATCGAGGCGATAGGGAAGGAGTCATAAAGGCGGAGCGAGGGAGCCGGGGCTGGATTATTATCCGCCTAGTATATAGTGAAGAACCAACCTTGCAAAAGCCAAAGACATAAGCCGGATACTGCATCGTTGTTTGAAGGCTAGTTCGGGGGCTACTGAGGGAGTCCTGGATTAGGGGGTCCTCATGTGTCCGGGCTATTTGATATGGGTCGGACCGATGGGCCGTGAAGATACAAAGCGGAAGACTCTCCCCCGTGTCCGGGTAGGATTCCCCTATGCGTGGATGGCAAGATTTGTGTCCGGATATGTAATTTCCTTCCTCTATGAACCGACTCTGTACAACCCTAGGCCCCTCTGGTGTGTATATAAATCGGAGGGTTTAGTCCGTAGAGGCTATCAAAATTCTCATAGGCTAGACAGCTGGGGTTTAGCCATTACGATCTTGAGGTAGATCAACTCTTGTAACCCCTATACTCATCAAATACAATCAAGCAGGACGTAGGGTTTTACCTCCATTAAGAGGGCCCGAACCTGGGTAAAGATCGTGTCCCCTTCGTCCCTTGTTACCTTCGATCCTCAGACGCATGGTTTGGGACCCCCTACCCGAGATTGGCCGGTTTTGACACCGACAGTCAACACTTCCACCTCCTTGGGGTCCCCCCCCCCCCAGACGACGCCCTTCTCCATCCAGGACTTGAGTTTCTTTGGGGGCCCAGCCGAGAAGACTAGGACCTCGGCTTGGCCCGGGGCGAGTGGCTCGGTAATGTAGAACCACTCGTGCTGCCACTCCTTCACCGTATCGATGAAGGTGCCCTTGAACCAGTCAGCATTCTGATTTTTGCTAACCATGGCCCCTCCACACTCTGCCAAGTCGGAGCCGTTGGACTTTGGCTTAATACCAAAGATCTTCAGCCAGAGGCCAAAGTGCGGCTCGACGCAGAGGAACGCCTCGCACACCATGATGAAGGAGGCGAGGTGGAGGATGGAGCTCGGGGCCATGCGGTGGAAGTTGAGCCCATAATAGAACATCATCCCACGCATGAATGGGTGCAGCGGGAACCCTAGGCCTCGGAGAAGGTGGGGAACGAAAACTACTTGCTCCCCTTGATTGGGAGCGGGCATCTGCTGGTTGGCATCAGGAGTGTGGGCGGCGATGTCGGCGGAGAGATACCCCATGTTGCGCAGCTCCGAGATGGTACTATCCGTCACAACGGAACCACCCCAGTACCCTACCCATGGTTGGCTGGGAGGGGGTTGGGATTTGCTGAGGAAGAAATGAGATTAGATCTAGGCGCTGGAACTCGATGAGGTAGCAGGCGGGGGAAATGAGAGCGTGATTGCCTGCGCTATGCTCCTTTTTGGCTCTTATAGGCTGTTGAAAGGCTAAGAGTCCCCCTTGTCGCGCCGATAAAAACGGCACTCCCATAAAAGATGCCGATTACAAGTATGGGGCAAAACAATATCTTGATAACATCCCTAAGAAAACGGGCATGATCTCCCCTCGATGGGACGCGCCAGAATAAAGGTTGGCTCGAACTGTGATTTGGGGTGAGCAGTAACTGCCTGACCCGACGTGGGGTGCGCCGCTTCGATAAAGTTGTCAGGCTAGTCGACACTATTCATACCTATGTGGTTGGCCTTCAAGGTTAAGTTATCTCGACTCTTCGAACGAAGATTAAGCTCGGTGAAATCCTATGTGTGAAACACTAATCCTTCGAGAAGTAGTCCGGAAGATTTTGAAATAGAGAGGAGGAACTCGTCTGTCATGCCAAGGACTTCGGGTCCGAAGTTGCCTTTGAAGAAATCGTCCCCAGCGTAGAAGACCAGTTCGGGGGCTACTGACGGTGTCCTAGGCTAGGGGTACCAACCTAGCCCGTCCATGCACTTCGAGCTAGGCCAAAGAGCCCTCATTCTTCATAAGACGGACTCCGGGGGCCGCACACGGGGGAGAAGATCAAGACTGCATCTACCGAAGACTTGTCGTATACTCCAAGACCTCTTCCACCACCTCCATGCCAAGATGCCGACCTTGTAACCCTAGATACCCTATTCGGCGTGTATATAAGCCGAGGGGTTTAGCCCGTAGAAGGGACATCAATGCAATCTCATTCTCCTAGCCCTAGAGTTAGAACACATCTGAAGATCCCGAGGTAGATCAACTATGTAATTGTAACATCTCCATCAATATAAACAAAGATCAGGATGTATGGTTTTACCTCCACTAAGAGGGCCCGAACCTGGGTAAGCATCGTCTCCCTGTTCCTATTACCATTTGTCCACGATCCACAGCTCGGGACCCCTACCCCTAGGTCTGCCGGTTTTTACACCAACAGTGGTGATGAGGTAGTGGGCTTGTCCTGCATCTTCCATAGCATTGGTTCCCCATCATAAAAGGGTGAACGAGTCTCCGGGGTCCTGAAACTTGCAGCTAAACTCATACCAAATCTTGCTTCATACTCAAAATGTTGATTTTGAAGATCATAGATTTGGGTTGGAGATAGTCAATCTGATCATTGAGTTTGAAGATGGTGTCCCCAATCGCCTTGCGATCCACCTTGTGCTCGTGGGTGAATTTCGTGATCATGGAGTGGCTGGCTTTGAGTCCGCATTCCACCATCCCTTGGAACTTGAAGATCTCCTGCTCCACTGCTTCGAGCCTGGCCTCCATGCTTTCGGTCTTCTTGGGCCCTTGAACGTCTCGGATGTGAAGCACCCCCTCACGCATCTCAATGGCTTGAGGGTGTTTCATCACCTCCAGTAGGTAGGGGTTGATGACCTTCTCGTAGAACTTGTCTTTGGAGGAGCTTGGTGGAGCCATGGCGATCTAGATCTGTCACAAGAATAGTACGAAATAAAGAAAGAGGAGATTTCTGCGATACGGAGGTCAAAACATACGGGAGTATATATAAAGAATTTTTATCTTGTAAAACAAGTATTCTAGAACAAAATGGAGTCGGGAAGGCACACGAGGGGCCCACGAGCCACCAGGGTGCGCCCAGGGGCGTGGGCACACGCAGGTGCCTCGTGGGTAGCTCGTGGGTCCCCTCGGCTGTTTCTTATTTGGGTATTTTTTTTCTAATATTCCAAAACGGACAGAAAATATTTTTGTGGAATTTTTTGAGTCGGATTACTTACCGTATCACATACCTATTCTTTTTCAGGGTTCTAGAAGGTCTCTCTTGTGTGTTCCTCCGGTGTCAAAGTTTGAACAATGTTAGTTTCTACATTAATAGGTGTACCCGAAATATAGTGTTTAATTCTTTGTCCATTGACCACTATTGGATTAGTCCTTCGGCGTTATTGATCTTGATAGCTCCGGAGCATTAAACTTCTTCGATGATATACGGTCCTTCCCATTTAGACAGAAGTTTTCCTGCAAAGAATCTGAAACGAGAGTTGTACAATAGAACATACTCAACCACTTTGAATTCCCCTTTTTGAATTCTTTTATCATGCCATCTTTTAACTTTCTCTTTAAATAACTTGGCATTTCCATAAGATTGGGTTCTCCACTCATCTAACAAGCTAATATCAAACAACCTCTTCTCACCGGCAAGTTTGAAGTCATAGTTAAGTTCTTTAATTGCCATATACGCCTTATGTTCTAACTAAAGAGGTAAAAGACATGCTTTTCCATAGACCATTTTATATGGAGACATACCCATAGGATTCTTATAAGCAGTTCTATAATCCCATAATGCATCATCCAGTTTCTTAGAGCAATTCTTTAAAGATCTATTAACGGTCTTTTACAGAATTAACTTGATTTCTCTATTGCTCAATTCAACTTGACCACTAGACTGCGGGTGATAAGGACATGCAATTATATGGTTAACATCATATTTAGCAAGAAGTTTTCGAAAAGCACCATGAATAAAACGTGAACCACCATCAGTCATTAAATATCTAGGGACTCCAAACCTCGGGAAAATAACTTCTTTAAGCATTTTAATAGAAGTGTTATGATCAACACTACTAGTTGGAATAGCGTCTACCCACTTAGTAACGTAATCAATAGCAACTAGAATATGAGTATACCCATTAGAGGAAGGAAAAGGTCCCATATAATCAAATCCCCAAACATCAAATGGTTCAATAACAAGTGAATAATTCATAGGCATTTCCTGACGTCTACCAATATTACCAATTCTTTGACATTCATCACAAGATAAGACAAACTTACATGCATCCTTGAAGAGAGTAGGCCAATAAAAACCAGATTGTAATACCTTATGTGGGGTTGTATCTCCTGCATTGTGTCTGTATGCCTCGGAATGACATTTCCGTAGGATTTGTTCCTATTCATGCTCAGGTACACAACATCTAATAATACCATCTACTCCTTCTTTATAAAGATGTGGGTCATCCCAAAAGTAACGTCTTAAATCAAAGAAGAACTTTTTCTTTTGATGGCATGTGAAACTAGGTGGTACATATTCAGCAACAATGTAATTAGCATAGTCTGCGTACCAAGGAGTATTACGGGAAGCATTTATAACAGCTAATTGTTCATTCGGAAAACTATGATCAATAGGCAGTGGGCCATCAAGAACATTTTCCAATCTAGACAAATTGTCAGCTATGGGATTAATTCTCAGCTCCCTTCCTATCAATAATATGCAAATCAAATTCTTGTAGCAACAGAACCCACCTAATCAACCTAGGTTTAGCATCTTTCTTTTCCATGAGATATTTAATAGCAGCATGATTGGTGTGGACAGTTACTTTAGAGTCAACAATATAGGATCTGAATTTATCACATGCAATCACAACTGCTAAAAATTATTTTTCAGTAGTAGCATAATTTTTTTGAGCACTTTCTAGAGTTTTACTAGCATAATGGATAACATTTAAATTTTTTATCAACTCTTTGTCCTAGAACAGCACCAACAGCGTAATCACTAGCATCACACATAATTTCAAATGGTAAGTTCCTATCAGGTGGTTGAACAATGGGTGTAGAGATTAAGGCTTTCTTAAGTATTTCAAGGGCTTCTACACAATCATCATAAAAAACAAATGGAACATCTTTTTGCAAAAGATTAGTAAGAGGCCTAAATTTTTTTAGAGAAGTCTTTAATGAATCTCCTATAGAAACCAGCATGACCAAGGGAAATTCTTATACCTTTAATATCTTTAGGGCATGGCATTTTCTCAATTGCATCAACTTTAGCCTTATCTACTTCAATACCTCATTTAGAAATTTTATGCCCAAGGACAATACCTTCATTTACCATAAAGTGGCACTTATCCCAATTCAAGACAAGATTAATTTCTTCACATCTCTGCAAAACTCTATCAAGGTTGCTTAAGCAATCATCAAAAGAAGTCCCATAAACATAAAAATCATCCATGAAAACCTCAACAATCTTCTCACAAAAATCAGAGAATATAGCAGTCATACATCTTTGAAAGGTAGCAGGTGCATTGCATAAACCAAAAGGCATACGTCTATAAACATAAGTTCCAAAAGGGCAAGTAAAAGTAGTTTTCTCTTGATCTTATTTTGACACAGGTATTTGAGAGAAACCATAATATCCATCAAGGAAATAGAAGTGTGTATGCTCAGACAATCTTTCTAACATTTGATCAATAAAAGGCAAGGAGTAATAATCCTTTCTAGTAGATTTATTTAATTTTCTAAAATCAATTACCATCAGATAACCAGTTACAATTCATTGTGGGATGAGTTCATTTTTATCATTAGGAACAATAGTTATACCTCCTTTCTTAGGAACACAATGTACAGGACTTACCAATCTACTATGAGCTATGGGGTAAATTATTCCTGCTTCTAGATGCTTTAATATTTCAGTTCTTATCGCATCCTTCATCTCAGGATTCAACCGTCATTGGTGATCAACAACTGGCTTAGCATCAGGCTCCATATTAATCTTGTGTTGACATAGAGTGGGACTAATGCCCTTAAGATCATCAAGAGTATATCCAATAGCAGCACGGTGCTTCCTCAAAGTTTTAAGTAATCTTTTTTCCTCATGCTCTGAAAGGTTAGCACTAATAATAACATGATATATCTTCTTTTCATCAAGATAAGCATATTTCAACGTATCAGGTAATTGCTTCAATTCAAACACAGGATCACCCTTAGGAGTAGGTGGACCTCCAAGAGTTTCAACAGGCAAATTATGTTTAAGGATAGATGCTTGATCAAAGAGTACTTATCTATTTCATTAATTTCATTCATATGCATATCATTTTCATGGTCTAGCAAATATTGTTCTAATGGATCAGTAGGAGGTACAACAATAGAAGCAACACCAATAATTTCATACTTACTAGGCAATTCTTTATCATGTGGTTGTCTACGGAACTTGGAAAAATTAAACTCATGAGATACATCACCAAAGTTAACACTAACAGTTTCTTTATTCCAATCAATCTTTGCATTAACTATATTTAGAAAAGGTCTACCAAACATAATGGGACAAAAATCATCTTGTGGAGAACCAAGAACTAGAAAATTAGTAGGGTATTTTATCTTTACACACAAGACTTCAACATCCCTAACAATCCCAAGTGGTGAAATAGTATCTCTATTTGCGAGCTTAATAGTAACATCAATGTCTTCTATTTCAGCAGGTGCAATACCATTCATAATCTCTTGATATAAGGTAAACGGAATAGAACTCACACTAGCACCCAAATCACATAAACCATGGTAACAATGATCTCCTATTTTGATAGAGACAATAGGCATGCCAACAATAGGCTTATTCATATCTTTAGGATCAGGCTTAGAAATTCTAGTAGCTTCATTATAGAAGTAAATAAACTGCTCATAAATAACACCGTAAATAATAGTTTCATTTTTAACTATAACGGGTTCCTCAATCTTTTCTTTAATAGGGGGATGATATTTATACCACTTCTCCTTAGGGAGATCAACATGGGTAGCAAATGATTCACAAAGGAGGCTACTATGTCAGAGTCAAGTCCATATTTAGTGCTAAACTTATGAAAAGCATCAGTGTCCATGTAAGATTTAACACAATCAAACTCACGTTTTATACCTGACTCTTTACCTTTGTCGAGTCCCCAATTTTCAGAGTTGCGTTTAATTCTTTCCAGAAGATCCCATCTGAATTCAATAGTTTCCTTCATAAAGGAACCAGTAGAAGAAGAATCGAGCATGGTTTGATCATTATGAGAAAGCTGAGCATAAAATTTTTGCAAGATAATTTCTCTTGAGAGCTCATGATTGGGGCATGTGTACATCATGTACTTAATCCTCCCCCAAGCTTGAGCGATACTTTCTCCTTCACGGGGCCAAAAATTATATATGTAATTCCGATCACGATGAACCAAATGCATAGGATAAAACTTCTGATGAAATTCCAATTTCAATCGGTTCCAATCCCACGTTCCAATATCATCACATAGCCTATACCATGTCAATGCCTTTCCCTCCAAAGATAAAGGGAAAACCTTCTTCTTAACTCCATCTTCGGATAACCTGGAAGCTTAAATAATCCACAAACTTCATCCACATGGATTAAGTGCATATCGGGATGTATTGTTCCATCTCCTACATAAGGATTAGCTAGCAGTTTCTCTATCATACCTGAAGGAATCGCATAATAAACATTTTTAGTAGGTGCAGAAGGTTGAGGGACAACTCTTTGTGCCTCCGGTCGAGTTGAACATACCCCGAACAAACCCCTCAAAGTATTATTTTCCATAGTAACAAATGAGAGTAAATTTCATCACATAATATAAATTCTCCCTTACCAAATTCCACTCAACAAAGGAGCTTCACTCCCCGGCAACGGCGCCAGAAAAGAGTCTTGATGACCCACAAGAATAGGGGATCAATCATAGTCCTTTCGATAAGTAAGAGGGTCAAAACCAACGAGGAGCAGAAGAAAATGACAAGCGGTTTTCAGCAAGGTAATGTCTGCAAGCACTGAAGTTATCGGTAACAGATAGTTTGATAGCAAGATAATTTGAAACGAGCAACAAGTAACAATTGTAACAAAGGTGCAGAAAGGTAGCCCAATCCTTTTTATAGCAAACGACAGGCCGGAGCGGTCTCTTATAATAAGCAAAACGTCCTTGAAGAAACACGGGAATTTCAACTAGTCACTTTCATCATGTTTGTTTGATTCGCGTTCGTTACTTTGATAATTTGATATGTGGGTGGACCAGTGTTTGGGTGCTGTTCTTACTTGAACAAGCCTCCCACTTATGATTACCCCCTCTTGCAAGCATCTGCAACTACGAAAGAAGAATTAAGATAAATCTAACCATATCATGAAACATATGGATCCAAATCAACCCCTTACGGAATACCGCATAAACTAGGGTTTAAGCTTCTATCACTCTAGCAACCCATCATCTAATTACTACTCCACAATGACTTCCCTTAGGCCCAAGTTTGGTGAAGTGTCATGTAGTCGATGTTCACACAACACCACCAAGGGAAACAACAACATACATCATCAAAATATCGAACGAATACCAAATTCACATGATTGCTTGTGACAAGACTCCTCCCATGTCCACAAGAACAAAAGTAACTACTCACAAATTATATTCATGTTAAAGATCAGAGGAGTATTGAATAGCATCAAGGATGTGAACATATAATCATCCACCAAATAAACCAAGTAGCATCAACTACAAGATGTAATCAACACTACTAGCAACCCATAGGTACCAATCTGAGGTTTTGAGACAAAGATTGAATACAAGAGATGGACTAGGGTTTGAGATGAGATGGTGCTGGTGAAGATGTTGATGAAGATTGGTCCTCCCACAATGATAGGGTTGTTGGTGATGTTGATGGCTTCGATTTCCCCCTCCCGGAGGGAAGTATCCTCAGCGGAATCGCTCTGCCAGAGAGGAAAAGTGCTCCTGCCCAGGTTCCGCATCAAGAAGGCGATGCTTCATCCCGAAAGTCCTCTCCTGATTTTTTTTCTAGGGCAAATGGCATCATATAGGAGGATGGGCCTCAGAGGATGGCGAGGGGCCCCACAAGCCACCAGGGCATGCCTATAGGGGTGGGTGCGCCCTGGTGCCTCATGGGCACCTGGTGGGCCCACTCTAGTATTTCTTTTCTCCATTATTTTTTATATATTCCAAAATAATTCTCCGTGAATTTCAGCTCATTTGGAGTTGTGCAGAATAGGTATCTCTGACATAGCTTTTTTAGGTCCAGAATTCCAGCTGCTGGCAATCACCCTCTTTGTGTAAATCTTGCAAATTAAGAGAGAAAAGGCTTTATAATTGCACCACAAATTATTATATTGATCAAAAACATTATAAATAACAGCAGGAAAACATGATGAAAAATGGACGTATCACTTGCTGGAGCACTTCGCGGCCGGCCCGGGCCTAGGTCTGGACCTCGGCATGCGCCGAGCTCAGCTTCTCGAGCTCCATGGCCGCCTTCTTCTCCTTCTCCTAAAGGGCATCGCGTTCAAGGTACATGCCCTTCAGGTTGTCTTCCACCTCGAGGACCCGGGCCTAGTCCTTGCCTCGAGCCGCCTTCTCTTCGGCCAGCTCCTTCTAGGCCTGTGCGACCACAACCTTTTGCTACACCGCCTCCTGCTGAGCCTTCTTCAACTCGTCCTTGAGAGCCTTAAGCTTTGCTGTCGCAGATGTCACATAAAACAGCTCAGCATTAGCATTATAGCTCCAACAAAACTCAAAGTGCATTTTGATAACACAGCAGTTTTTTGCTTACCTTGGGCCCTCTCGATCTGCTTGTGCATCCTTGGAGCGCTGGAGCTTCCGATTCATCTTCACTATCTCCTCATTAGCGGAGTTCGGAGCCGAGGACGGTGCATGCACATGCACATTTACTGATTCAGTCTCCCATTCCGGATAACAATCCACCGGTCGACCTCTTTGATAAAACCAGCCAAAGTCTTGGGCGCTACTGCAATTCGGTTCTTCTGATATTTATCCATCTTGACCCCAGAAGCTAGTTCTTCGAACTAGCTTTGGGCTCAGGGGCTACTACTGGCCACACACTTACACGTGTTATGGCATAATAAAAAGTCTTTGATAAGAGCATCTATCTATATACGGAACAAGTGCAGGAAGCATACCTCGAAGCTCCTGAAGGGGCCCTAGAAGACCTCGTGCATTCCGGCCTCGATGGACAGGAAGCCATGTAGCACCGTGATGATGACGGTACGGTGCTCTTACGGGATAGAGGAGCCTGTTAAGGTCGCCTCCATCCCCTCTGCCCACCCCGCGGTGACCTGTCCTGGGACGGGAGGGGAGGGCGGAACAACCTCGGATCCGGCCACCGTTGTGGCGGGGATGGTGGCCTCCGGCTGTGGCGATGGTGCCGAAGCTGTTTGGGGCTAGCCCGCCATCTAGTCCAACCCTTCCATAGGGACCTCGGGGACCCTATCCCCTTAGTCCTGTTGGGCCGAGGTCGAGTCTCGACCTCGGCCCCTGTGGTGTCGACCGGGGGAGGATGAGATGTCGCTTCCCACAACCCTTTGAAAGCAGGGGGTCACAATGCGCTTGGGGGCGCGTTGTCCGCCATAGAGGGCGGTGGTAGCCCGTCCAAGACGTCGTCACCTATATGGAGGCACAACATACTGAAGAGACACATGTTACGACTCTACGTAAGAGAGACTCCCAAACTTACTTTGGAAATATTAGAATTTACCCCGACATGTCGGCTTTTTCCTCTTCGGCTGGAGGAGATCGCAGTCCGACTCATCGGAGAGCGTGTGATATGTCTCCAACGTATCTATAATTTTATATCGTTCCATGCTATTATATTATCTGTTTTGGACATTTTATATGCATTAATATGCTATTTTATATTATTTTTGGGACTAACCTATTAACCTAGAGCCCAGTGCTAGTTTCTGTTTTTTTCCTTGTTTTTGAGCTTTACAGAAAAGGAATATCAAACAGAGTCCAAACGGAATAAAACTTTCGCGATGATTTTTCTTGGACCAGAAGACACCCACGTAACTTGTAGAGAGGGCCAGAAGGTTCCCGAGGAGGCCACAAGCCTCTCGGGCGCGCCCCATGGGGGGCACGCCCTGAGGGCTTGTGGGCCCCTCGCAGGTCTTCTAACCCTAGTTCCACCTCTATAAATTCCCAAATATTCCCCCAACATCAGAAGCGTCCACCAAAATACTTTTACGCCGCCGCAAGCCTCTGTTCCCGTGAGATCCCATCTTGGGGCCTTTTCCGGCGATCTGCCGGAGGGGGATTTGATCACGGAGGGCCTCTACATCAACCTTGCTGCCCTTCCGATGATGTGTGAGTAGTTTACCACAGACCTATGTGTCCATATCTAGTAGCTAGATGGCTTCTTCTCTCTCTTTGATTTTCAATACAATCTTCTCCTCGATGTTCTTGGAGATCTATTCGATGTAATACTTTTTTCGGTGTGTTTGTTGAGATCCGATGAATTGTGGATTTATGATCAGATTATCTATGAATATTATTTGAGTCCTCTCTGAACTCTTTTATGCATGATTAAGATATCTTTGTATTTCTCTTCAAACTATCGGTTTGGTTTGGCCAACTAGATTGGTTTTCCTTGCAATGGGAGAGGTGCTTAGTTTTGGGTTCAATCTTGCGGTGTCCTCACCCAGTGACAGAAGGGGTAGTGAGGAACATATTGTATTATTGCCATCAAGGATAAAAAGATGGGGTTCATATCATATTGCTTGAGTTTATCCCTCTACATCATGTCATCTTGCTTAAGGCGTTACTCCGTTCTTATGGACTTAATACTCTAGATGCATGCTAGATAGCGGTCGATGTGTGGAGTAATAGTAGTAGATGCAGGCAGGAGTCGGTCTACTTGTCACGGACGTGATGCCTATATTCATGATCATTGCCTTAGATATCGTCATAACTTTGCGCTTTTCTATCAATTGCTCAACAGTAATTTGTTTACCCACCTTATGCTATCTTCAAGAGAGAAGCCTCTTGTAACGCCCGGATAATTAAGCTACAGTAATCCCCTGTTAATGGTGCCATGTCATCAGCTTACTGTTGCTAATCTTCATTTGATCCAAATCACGATTCAAATTCAAAACCAAGTTCAAAGTCTAAATTCAAATTTTGTCAAACATGAAAACTAAAATGTTCAAAGTGTGGAGGAAACCCCCACTGGCCCAGCCACCTGGGCTTCGGCCCACCCGAGCCGGCCCACTCCCCCGTCGCCCTTGTCGTCTTCTACCCTCCCGCTCGCTGTTCCTCCGACCGCGCCTGAACAGTGAGCGTGCGCGCCGAGCCAGGTCGACCCCAACCACCTCGCCGTCGACGGCGGGTGGATAAGAACGCCACGCCCACGCCTCCTCGGGTTCCCCTCCCCACTCCACCTTCCTCTCCCTCTCCGCCTCCTCCTCGCTCCTCAGATCCACCCCATCCAAGCGCTCCCATGGCCATGGCCGTCGCGTAGCCGCAGCCACCGTCCTCCCCGCACCCCGCCAACGTGTCGCCGAGCTCCCTCGTCCCCCGCCTCGTCATCCCCTACCGCTGGTTCGAGCTCCGCGCCATCGCAGCATCGAGGACGAGGTCATCTTCAACCCCTGAACAACGAGCTCTGCCGCGTCGGATTCCGCCTTGCCTCTGCGCTCCCGTTCCCCGCAGGCCTTTTGTGAGCCGCTCGGTGAGCTCCACCCCCTTATTTTCCCCATCATTGATTTGTTTCCACGCCGTAGCTAGCTGAGCGCGACGCGCCGCCATTGCCAAGCTACGGCTCTGCTGTCGAGCTCGCCGTCGTGGTCACCGCACGCGCGGCTCGCGTCCGACCGCGTAACCATGCTCCCTGCGCCACCATGACCCCGTAGCACTCTCCAGTGCATCCCCTCGCTGCCCCTAGCTCTGTCCGTGATGAGCCTCGATTCCGGCCGCCACCCGACCTCGACGCGCCGCTCAACTCTGGCCAGCCCCATGCCAAAGACCACCGCCAGTCGACACGCGCTGCCACGTGCGTTCGAACGCACCCAGCCCCGCGATGAACTGTGCCCCGCAGCCCCGCCTTCGAGCTCGCCCGAGCCCCGGCGTCCGCCCCGCTCATCGCCGGCGATGATGCGGTCCTTCTCCGGCCGAGCCACCGCCTCCGCTCAACGCGCCATGGCGCGGGCGTTCGAAAGAACCCACCCGTGCCCCCTTACATGCATCGTGGCATGATTCCGGCGGGGTCCACGTGCCTCTGCCATGTTTTCGGTCGCCGGCGGTGAACCTCCACCGCCCGCCGACAAGGCCTGCCGCTGGGGCCCATCTGGGTCACTGCTAGTGGGGCCCCTGGCCCCGCTTGATCGCGTTGACCCACTCAACATTGCTGACTAGGCTCACCCATTCAATGACGAGTCGCCCCCACCAGTGTTTTAATTAATTAATTAACTAAATTAAGTAAACTAATATAATTAACCTGAATAGACACTGACTAGTGGGCCCAGTAACTTCATTAGTTAGATTTAGATTAAAATTAATCCCTGTTAGTCCTTCTGTCTATGACAGATGGGACCCACACGTTAGGTTGACTGGTCAGCGGTCAGCGTTGGCCGCTGATGTCATGATGACGTACTATATGTTTTTTGAATTAAATTAAGCTGTTAATTCCAGAAAATGAATTAAAAACTTTGAAAATTAATATAAAATAATCCGTAACTCGGATGAAAATACTTTGTACATGAAAGTTGCTCAGAAAAACGAGACGAATCCGAATACGCAGTCCATTCATCCACCACACGTCTCTAGCATAGCGAACCAACAACCGTCCCCCTCTGGTTCGTTTGTCCAAAAATACCAAACACCGAGAATACTTTGCCGGATGTTTCCCTCCTTTGCCAGTAGCACCTAGTACCGCGTTAGCTCACCCTAGCACCGCTTAATGTCGTGTCATGCATCATCATGCATCTGTTTGCATTGTATTCATTGTTTCTTCCCCCTCTTCTATCTATTAGACTTCGAGACTGACGCCACTGCTGCCCCGACCGACTACGGTGTTGATGACCCCTCCTTCTCAGCAGAGCTTCCAAGCAAGCAAACCCCCCTTGATCATCCCGATATCGCCTACTCTTTCCCTCTACTGCTTGCACTAGAGTAGTGTTACTGTTTCATCGGTTTGATCCTATTCTGCTGCATAGCCTGTCCTTGTTACTTCTGTTGTTACCTTTACCTGCAATCCTAAATGCTTAGTATAGGTTGCTAGTATTACATCAGTGGCCCTACATTCTTGTCCGTCTGCCATGCTATACTATCGGGCCATGATCACGTCGGGTGTTGATCACGGGTATATACATACATACATATTATACTTGACACATGATGTGACCAAAGTCGGGTCGGCTCGTAGAGTACCCGCGAGTGATTCACGGCCAGGGGGCTGAAGGGGCAGGTGGTTCCATCCAGGTTGTGATGGGCCTGGGTTCCCGACGGCCCCCTGAGTGATTCTTTGTGGCGGAGCGATAGGGCAAGTTGTGACCACCGAGAGAGAGGTGGGCCTAGTCACTGGTCGGCGTCCACGGATACTTCAAAATAACACGCTTAACGAGATTGGGTATTTGATCTGAGTTGGTCATTGGCCTATACGCACTACCTGCCACGCGGGACAAGATATGGGTAACCGGCATCATAGTATCAGCCGAAGCTTTCTAGACGTCAGCGACTGAGCGGCGCGCGTCAGATTGGACAGCGTAAAGCACCCTCCTTTGTAATGGAGGCTGCCAGGTCTGCTCACCGGCCGCCCACGCAACGTGTAGGAGTGCAAAGGGCGATAGGCCCAAGACCCCTGCGTGCTTAGGATTTAGACCGGCGTGCTGACATCTTTGTTGGGCCTAGGTAGGGCTGCGACGTGTTGATCTCCCGAGGCCGGACATGACCCAGGAAAGTGTGCCTAGCCAGAGGGATCGAGCGTGTTGGGTAATGTGGTGCACCCCTGCATGGAAGATTGATCTATTCGAATAGCCGTGTCCATCGTAATAGGATGACTTGGAGTTGTATTCCAACCTCATGACAACTAGAACCGGATACTTAATAAAACACACCCAGATAAGTTCCAGAGATAACTTGGTGATCACTTTCCCACAGGGCGACAAGGGGAGGATCGCCGGGTAGGATTATGCTATGCGATGTCACTTGTTACCATACTTGCTACTCTCTTCTACATGCTTTAAGATGGAGGATGCCAGAAGCGTAGTCTTCGCTAGGACTAGCTTCTCCCCCCTCTTATTCTGGCATTCTACAGTACAGTCCACAGATACTACCCACTTCATTGATACCGATGCATATGTAGTGTAGATCCTTGTTGCGAGTACTTTGGATGAGTACTCACGGTTGCTTTGCTCCCTCTTTTCCGCCTTTCCATTCTTCTCGGACGTCTCAACCAGATGCTGGAGCCCCGGAGCCAGACGCCACTTTGATGACTCCTACTACACCGAGGGAGCCTAATACTACGTTCAGGCCACCGACGACCAGGAGTAGTTTAGGAGGATCCCAGGCAGGAGGCCTGCGCCTCTTCGATATGTATCCATGTTTGTGCTAGCCATCTTATGGCACCTTGTTTAACTTAATGTCTGTACTCAGATATTGTTGCTTCCACTGACTCATTTATGTTTGAGCACTTGTATTCGAGCCCTCGAGGCCCCTGGCTTGTAATATGATGCTTGTATGACTTATTCATGTTTAGAGTTGTGTTGTGATATCATCCCGTGAGTCCCTAATCTTGATCGTACATGTTTGCGTGTATGATTAGTGTACTATTGAATCGGGGGCATCACAAGTTGGTATCAGAGCTGACTGCATGTAGGAATCCCCCTTCCACACTCCTTGGCCGAAGTCGAGTCTAGACATTGCTAAACTTTTACTAACATGGCTGTGTGTCTTATGGGCCAACGTCGCCATTGGGTGGTATTAGGATCTTTTACTCCTTGTCTATACTCTAGGACTCTGATCTCTCTTCCATGCGGGTTAAATGAATTTACTAACTCTAACATTAGGATCTCGTAACCGCATTCACCCCAAAGTTGGATAATCTAAAGTTATTCCTTAGAAATGTATTTTGAATAATACAAGCACGGTCATTTGACTCCTTTGAAACATCTTTGCTTTCAGATGGAACCCACGAGGCAGGTCGTGCGCCACACGATGGCCATTGGTGCCTCAGGATCACCTACTGCGCTAGCTGAGATGATGACCTACCTGGGTTAACGCTGGCACCCTGAGTACACCGTGTATGAGCAGTACCAGGATTATAACTAGGAGCAGTGCCGTGCCATCATCCACCTCTACTCTCATGATGATAACTCCTCTACTGTGTTGCACACTGCGCATGGTGTTGGAGTGACCATCGATATGGTAGTCCATGATGCTGCCTATGCAGCACTGACACGTCTTCATGGAGAGTATCGGGCGTTGGACACTTCCCCTTTCAGGCACATTGCTATGGCATCTAGCGACGGTGAGGAGGGATACTACACTGCTGCCTACTCCGCCGTCACTCGCAAGCCCTTCCACCACCAGAACATTGTCCGGCATGCCGATGGGCTAGATTGAGCTAACCGAGCTCTTCGCCACGAGTTGTACACCACCCGTAGGCACCTGTAGAACGCTTTGACGCAGTTGCACCCCTTCGTCCGTTCTGGATAGCTGTCGTGTTCTGTGATCTACCCAGCCAGGCCCGTGATACCTCGTGGAGTCGGTTGGCCAGATGTTGGAGGCTACACTCCCGCACGTGGTCCTCTTCTGCCACCCGAGCGTCAGGTTTTTCACCAGAGCATCCACGGACCACAGGAGGCTGACGTGGAGGATTTCCCGATGCGTCACTACCAGCTGTTAGGCTACACCTACCTCAGTAGTACCTTCTACGACTGATGTAGTCTTTCTTATTAGTATTAGATGCATTCGCCGCGAGCCTGCGTGCCTCCTGCTATGTCGCTAGTCCATGTATGACCCCTTTTGTAAGATATGCCGACTACTATGTACTATCTATCGTGTTTCTTTCATCATGCATGTTTCATCGTGAATGATTTTTGTCTTTGCAAATTTCTCAATGCTGAACTACCCCTGTTATATATTAGTAGGATGGTTAGACCAGGTGGTCGAGGTCATGGTGGCAACGCCCCACCACCGTCTGAGTACATGGCTGGTATGATCCAACAGTTTGAGCTGAACCGCCAGTTCATGGAGAATATGATGGCTCAGTTTCCTCCCCCAACTTGAACCAGCAGCCAGCCCCAGTGACACTGCAAGACTTTGCACGCCTCAACCCAACCGTCTCCCGCAGCTCTACTCAGCCGCTTGATGCTGATGACTGGCTCTGTGACATCACCTTCGAGCTAGAGTCTGGTGAAGTGGCCCCTGCCAGCTATGTCCCCTTCGCGGCATACTATCTGAGGGGTCTCGCTGCACAATGGTGGGACATCCACAGGCTTTCACTACCTGCTGGAACGGTCATCACTTGGCCGGATTTCCAAGCTGCTTTCCTTGCCCACTTCATTCCTCAGGGAATCATGGATAGGAAGAAGCGCGAGTTCCGCAACCTCACCCAAGGCAACAAGACTGTGGATGCTTATCAGCGGGAGTTTCTAGACTTAGCCCGCTATGCTGAAGAGGACATTGCAACTGATGCCCACAAACAGGAGAAGTTCCGTCATGGCCTTCAAGCTGACATCAAGCTAGCACTTCTCGTGCATGACTTTGCTGATTTCACCACCTTGGTGAACAAAGCCATCCAGGTCAAAACTGGTCTGCAGGAACACCAGGGCTCTCACAGGCGCAACCATGACACGGGCTCATCTTCGGGCCCGCCCTCGCAGAAGCATAGAATCTGGATTCCCAACAACATGTACCGTCCAACTGCACCTGCTCCAAGACAGTCCTATGCTGCATCACGTCTGCCTCCTCCACCACCCAGACAGCCAAGACTTCCAGCTGCACCACCCCGAGCTCCTGCTCCCACCCCCAATGATGGGTTGTGCTACAAGTGTGGTCAGCCAGGTCACCTTGCTAGGAACTGCTACCAGAATCAGAACCAACTGGCACTTCCTGCAGCTGGTCGTGGAAACAATCAGCCCCGTAACAACAATGCCAGGTGTCAGTGTCAAAACCGGCAGACCTCAGGGTAAGGGGTCCTGAGCTGTGGATCTAGGATCAATGGATAACAGGGGACGATGAACACAGTGTTTACCCAGGTTCTGGCCCTCTCGAAGAGGTAAAACCCTACGTCCTGCTTGATTGTATTGAATATATGATGGAGTTTACAGAGTAGATCTACCTCGAGATCAGCATGAGCTAAACCCTAGGCTATGAGGTGATGAATATAGCTCTAACCCTAATGACTACAACCCTCGGTTTATATAGACACCGATAGGGTTAGGGTTGCTGAAGATAGATTACAACAAGAAAGAAAAGGATCTCATCCACCCTTAACTTGGAGGGCACACCACGGCTTCACAGGTCTCCGGTCACCACACGGCTCCACCAGTCTGGCCCACGTACAATGGGCCGTCACCCCGAGGACCCCTTAGTCCATGACTCCCTCAGTAGCCCCCGAACTTGCCTCCAACGCCAAAGCTTGTATCCGGCAACTGCTAATCTGACCAGTATTCGGCTTGTGAGGCGAGTTCTTCAATGTTCGGGACCAGGTGATGTCCGAAATCTGAAGTGGCGATTTTACTTAACACCGAAGGAAAACAAAAACGTCGCTCAAGCGTGAATAGTGCCTTTTACTGACAACTTCTTATCTCTCAACGAAGAGTCGCTTCCGGCCATAACGCCAAGCGGTTACTGTTTCTTGAAGCGCAGTTTGAGACTAATGCCACGTTCGACACGTCCTCTCAAGGTGGAAATCGTGTCCCGCTTTTCAGGGGATATGGTTAAGGATATCGATTCCCCTCTCCGCTCATAATGTTGCGGAGATATTGGGAAGTGGAGAGGCCAGCGGAGCGGAAAAAGGAATCCCTGGCCTATCAACAGCCTATAAAGGGGGAGGGCCGCTACAGTTCACACCTCACGTCCTCCTCCACCTCCTGCTCGCTCAGATCCTCAGAGCTCCAGCGCCCTTTCTCTCTGCTCTTACAGCGAATCCAACTCCACCTCCCTCGGCCATGGTTGGATCTAGTGCTAATGGGAAGTGGGAGGCCTCCTCCGTTACCAACGAGGATATTCTGAAGCTGAATGAGGCCGGCTACTTGCCGACCAATGTCGCTCATCAGGCCCCTGAAGAGGACCAGGTCATCCCAACGCCCGGTCCTGGCGAAAGAGTAGTATTTCTCCCCCATTTTCTCAGGGGGCTCGGGTTTCCCCTGCATCCCTTTGTGCGGGGGCTGATGTTCTTCTACGGGCTGGATTTTCATGATCTAGCCCCCAATTCCCTTCTCCACATCTCGTCCTTCATCATATTCTGTGAGGCCTTCCTCCGCGTCCAACCACACTTCGGCCTTTGGCTGAAGGTGTTCAATGCCAAGCCCAAAGTGGTCGGCGGCGAACATGCGGACTGCGGCGGGGCTATGATCAGCAAGCTGGCGCGGGTCCAGTGGTTGGAGGGCCAACTCGTCGACACCATCAGGATGTGGCAAAAGGAGTGGTTCTACATCACCAAACCAAAGGGAGCCGGCTGGGCAGCAATCCCCGCATTCCGATCCGGACCACCCACCATGCTGACCTCGTGGGTCGAGAAGAGCTCGGACTGGGGGTCACCTGATGATTTAAAGGCGCTAAAGAAGCGTGTTGGCAGTGTGATGGAGACCGGCGTGAAGTTGGTCGATGTGATCCAAGTCATGCTCAATCGCCGGATCCTCCCCTGTCAGGAGAGGGCCAAGCCCATGTGGGCACACAACCCCGAAGACCCAGCCACCGTGCGGCGCCTCTTCGACACGACCCACAAGAAGGTGCGGGGGCTGCTATTGAAGCCGCAAAAGGAGTGGCCATTGAAGGAAGGGGACATTGGCCTTAACACTAAGCACCCTCTGAAGAAGGTGAGCGATACTTCGTTCCAGCATAAGTCTAAACATTTATTTCGCATGACTTAATCCGAACCCCTTTACATGGGTTTTTCAGGGTTGGCTCGCCAAGGCCGAGAAGATCAGCGGCCCAGCGCTGCTGCCAGAGGGGCCCCGATCCGAACAGCTAGAGCAGCTACTGGTCGTGGCACCATACAAGGCGCCCGACAAAAAGGGTAAGAAGAAGGAGACATCGAAGGCCAGGGAGGGCCTCCGCCGCAGGGCGGGCGACCGCCCCGGAGATGCGGCGGCCTCATCTGTTCAGGATGGGGATGATGACGAGGGTTTGGAGGAGAGTGCCTCCTCGCACTCCAAGAAGAGAGCGGCGTCTGAGGACGTCGAGGAGGTTCATCCTCCCCAAGCCCTCAAGAGGCGGTGCCGGCCTAAGCTGGTACGGCCTGACAGCTCGGACGAAGAGTCCGAAGTGTCTGAGCCGATCCCTCCAAAGGGACCCAGGGTCAAGTCCCCCGCGACCAGGTACACGTTATGTCTTTTTTAGTTATCATACTTTCAGTAATTTGCTTTGGTTTGAAAGCTAAACCCTTCCGAGCTGTAGCCCCCGCGCGAACCCCCCACCGAGCAGACCTCGAAGGGGACGTCTCTGCCCGCCGAACTAGCGGACAGTGGGTCCATGGCGCGTTCCGGGCCTCCTCCAATCCCCGAAGAGGTTGAGGAGGTGCGGTCCCAAAGGACTCCTCCCCCTACGAACACAGAGGGGGAGGCGGATGCCATAATGGCCGAGGTTAACACCTCGGTCGCCGAAGATCAGGAGAAGGAGTCCAGACCATCCGGACCTCCGCCATCGACCGCTCCCGAGCCCCCAAGGCCTTCAACGGCACAGGCTCCTCACAGAGAGGAGGGGACCGGGGAGCAAACGCCAGCACCGAACACCTCAACACGAGCAGTAGCTGGCTGGCCGGAGGTTCTAGAGGAGCTGGTGAGCGGCTCCGTCATCGTTGACGGGCACCGCACTTTGATGAGTGCGGTTATGCAGGGTGTTCGGTCCATCCAATCCGGGCTGAACGACGCTGTCCAAGGCCTTCTAACAGGCTTTGAGGTAAGTCAAGTAATGTTCTTTTCTCATAACGCAGTAATGATTATTAGTTTTAGGTAGGCCGCACATATAGCAGCCCCCGAGACTCTGCCAGGACCTCAAAGAGGCCTGCAGAGGATCAAATTCGTTAACCGAATAACAATGTTGATGTATTTTTGCTGACGCAGGCATCTTCCGTTGCCGCGGCATTAGAGGAGATGGATCAGAAGCTCCAGCTTTCCAATAAAGAGCTTGACCTTGTTAGCAAACGGCTTGATGAGGCGCAAGGTAAGTCCTGCAAGGAGATGTGCAATTGACTTGATGTTGGATATTGACTATCTGGACTATGTGTTAATCCGTAATCTTAATGATTCTGCAGCTGCTGCCGCTGAGGTCGAGGGCTTGAAGGAGGCCCTGAAGAAAGCCGAGGCCGAGGCAGCCGCGAAGAAGACCACCGCTGAAGAGACGGTGGCCGAGCTTGAGAAGGCCAAGCTTGCTGCCGAGCAACATGAGGCGCGGGTGACCGAAGTCCAAGTGGAGCTCCAGGATGCCGCCAAGAAGCTGGAGGCCCTTGAGAAGGGGCAGGAGGAGCAATCCTCCCGGCTATCCAAGGCGGATAAGGAGCTTCATGAGGCGAGGAGTGACGCTTGAGGCGTCCGGGAGGAGCTCCGGCAAGCGGCGCAAATTGCCAATGGTAAGAAATATTTACTGCAGAGTGTGTTCGGAGGCAACAGATTCGCCCTGCTGACGAGGGTCTGGCGCTCCGCAGGCATCTTCGCCGAGCTCCCGAAGAATGTGTCGGCTGCGGTGAGGCACTATGCCACCGTCGAGGAGGACTCCACGTAGCGGCTCTTCTGGTCACAATTTCCGGACTCCGAGCGTCCGCCCCTCCTCAGCGATCAAATCAAGCAGCTGATGGAGATGCATCGGATGTCCGAGCTGGCCTTGAAGGACCTCTGTGTCAGCCTGTGGCCGGCGGAGCCCCTTCCGGACACCTACTTTGGCCTTGTGCAGAGGCTGAGGGAGGCGCCGCTCTGGATTGACGCCGTGAAGAGGTCGGCGTGCCTTGAGGGGGCAAGGCTCGCGTTTGCGAAGACCATGGTTCATTGGCCAAGGATTAATCCAATGGAGATGGCCACTGGTCCTCCGCCCCAGGGGAAGGAGCACCACCGCCCCGAGCAGTACTTCACGCACGTGATGACCGGAGCACGGGCGATAGAGGGCCAGTGTTCAAAAAATGTAATGCTTGAGTAGCTGTAATCAAGTGTGTACCAAATGGTACTTATGCTTTATTATGCGCCCGGCGAACTTGTTTGATATTGTAGTGATTAAATTTTGACTCCTGTGTGGCCGTATGTTAATTCTGACTGCTACCAGTCGTCGGCTTTAGCCCCCAAGTGAATATCACGAGGGGTGTTTTGTCTCCGCACTGTAACCCTTAGCCAACGTCTTGGTGCCCGGAGGCGGTAGTGTGGGAACGAAACCAGGCAATCAGACTATTCCGTTTTACTGCCTTCACTTAGCCGTAGGAGCTTGACGGTGGGGACTAGGGACTAGCCCCCGGTGTATGTGTGATGTACTTGGGGGTTGAAGCTTACCCTTTCCAATCACATGGTTTGTGTTAAGACGAACCCTTCGTGTGACATGGCTAAATCGCCAACGATTTTTAGAGTCCAACCTCGTCATCGGATCGCAGACCCGTTCACGCTTACTATGACGATCAGTTTTCGGCTTTTTCCTCTTGAGGTACTTGACCGGGCAAGCCAGTAGTACAATCGCAGGGGTTCTCCCTTTGCCCTCTTAGCCGAACTAGCGGAACATAAGGGGCAAACACAGGAGCCGGGCAACCCAACTATTGACCCAAGACATAGTTCGGAACAGATGCATATAGTGCAATATCCGAGACGCCGGACACCTAGCGGGAAGCGGTACCAGACTTAAGGGTATTGAGCTGACACATAAATCGAACTCGTGAATGACTAATATATTTTTTCATGCCGAGCTGTTCGAAGAGCGATGAGAGAGTCGGAGAGGGACAGAAAGATTGCAAGAATGCGGATATCCGAACACCATAAAAGGTATTTTATTATTTCTCGTAAGCTCAGGACATCTAACCGTACAATTCAAACTGTGAAGGCAGTAGTTGTAAGAAGGAAAAAGGAGTTTTTATAGAGGAAAGGTTGACACAGGGCCTTGAAGCGTGAGTTGAAGTCTTCACTGTGCCCTGCTGCACGTTTGCACCTTTGCTTATGATAGGTGGGGGCTGAGACCTTCAATGAGACCTTGATGGGCGAGGGCTCTGCTTGTGGTGCTTTATGCTTGGGGGTATCTGGAGTTAATCCCCGGATCATCCGAAGAACAGGTCGCCCCAGAGTTCAGTTGAGCTGAACATGTACTTCGGATGAAAGAATGCCTCACGGCTGCCCATGGAATTTTAAGCGCAAAGTTGTGCTGGTGAGGCACATGGAGCATGGAGGAGATAGGCGTGCCGTGGGGCGCGTATCCCTATTTGCGGCGAACGCATGCGGGCTCCCATGATGGAGAACGGGTTCGAACCCGTTTGCTGTTGTCGCCGTCCTTTATGGCGGGTCGGCATCCGGGCCTATATGGGCCGGTGTTATATTCGGCCGCTAGGGCCACAGTGTGTTCTTCGGTTCGAAGTGAGTGTTCGGTGTTGCCGTTGATAGTTATGACCCTTGAAGGGCCCGGCATCTTTAGCTTGAGGTACGCGTAATGCAGGACAGCATTGAATTTGGCGAACGCTGTGCGGCCAAGGAGGGCGTGATAGCCACTGCGGAAAGGTGCAATATCGAAGATCAAGTCCTCTCTTTGGAAGTTGTCCGGAGATCCGAACACTACTTCAAGCATCATGGTGCCCGTGCAGCGGGCCTCCACTCTTGGAATGACCCCCTTAAGGTGGTATTACTGGGTTTAATCCTTGATGGATCGATCCCCATTATCTTCACTGTATCCTCATATATCAGATTGAGACTGCTTCCTCCGTCCATTAGGACTCTAGCGAGGTGGAATCCATCAATAATGGGATCTAGCACTAGGTCTGCGGACCCCCCATGGCGTATGCTCGTGGGGTGGTCCCTGCGACCGAACATGAGCGGGCAAGCCGACCATGGAGTGAACTTCGGTGCTACTGATTCGACGGAGTATACGTCCCGTAGCGCTCGCTTCCTCTCCTTCTTCGGTATGTGGGTTGCATAGATCATATTCACCATCTTGACTTTGGAAGGGAAGGGCTTTTGGCCTCCATTATTCGGCCTGCAGGGCTCATCCTCGTCCTTGCTGCATGGGCTCTTGCCCGAGTCTTCGGCGTTGAGCTTGCCGGCCTGCTTTATCACCCAACAGTTACGGTTGGAGTGGTTGGCAGGCTTTTCGGACGTGCCATGGATCTGGCAGGGCCTGTCCAGAATTGTATCTAGCCTGGACGGGCCATTGTTGTTGCCTTTAGGGGCCTCTTTGCGCTGTCCGGACTTCGGGTTTCGAAATCCGGTGTTTACTGCCGTATCCTCGCATTTGCCATCATTGTGGCGACGTTTGTTCTTGCTGCGTCGTGGCTTTCTGTTTCCGTCCCGGACTTCAGAAGTACCAGGGGTATCAGGATTGGTGGTTTTATGAGCAAGCCAACTATCCTCGCCTACGCGAAAGTGGGTCATGAGTGAAGTAAGGGCTGCCATGGTTCGTGGTTTATCCTGGACGAGCTACCTTATGAGCCATTCATCCCTGACACTATTCTTGAAGGCGGCCAAGGCTTCGGCGTCTGGAAAGTCGACAATCTGGTTTTTCTTGGTGAGGAATCGGTTCCAGAACTGTCGAGCAGATTCTTCGGGTTGTTGCATAATGCGATTTAGGTCATCGGCGTCCGGAGGCCGGACATAGGTGCCCTGAAAGTTTGCTCAAAAAGCGTCCCCCAGCTCTTCCCAACAACCTATAGAGTCTCCGGGGAGGCTGTTCAACCAGTGCCGAGCTGGGCCTTTGAGCTTTAGCGGCAAGTATTTAATGGCGTGGAGGTCATCCCCTCGTGCCATGTGAATGTGGAGGAGGAAATCCTCTATCCATACGGCTGGATCCGTGGTTCCATCGTATGATTCAATGTTCACAGGTTTGAAGCCTTTCGGGAATTGATGTTGCATGACCCTCTCTGTGAAGCATAAGGGGTGTTCGGCACCCCTGGCTCGGGCTATGTCGCGTTGGAGGTCTTCGGTCCTCCGAATCTACTGTTGTTCCTGGATTCTATCATTTCGGTTTACCCGATCATAGTATGCTTCCCGGTACGCGGGCGAGTCTTGCCTGGGTCCATAAATGGACCTGGTGCGACCTCCCCTAGCGTCTAGGCGAAGATCCTACTCGTAAGTGGGCCGCACTTGATCCTTGCTGTAACGGCGAGGTGGGGCGACTGGGCGTTCGGCCTCGTCAGCTTCTCTGTCCTGTCCTCTAGGGCGACGGTCCGGCTGTTCGGCTCATGTATATGTTGGACGTGTTGGCTCTAAGGCTTCATCGTCGAACTGGGGTAGCAATTTTCGCTTAGGATAGCTCTTAACTTGCTGTTCGTGGCTGTACCCTTCTTCAGCGGCGAGGAATTTGGTCCATCGATCATTGAGGGTGTCTTGTTCGGCCTTGATTTTGCGCTTTTGTTTCTTCAGGCTGCGAGCAATGGCTAAAAGCCTCCGTTTGAATAGTTCCTGCTCTAGCGGGTCTTCGGGGATGATGAAATCGTCCTCCCCGAGACTGGCCTCCTCTTCAGAGAGTGGGAGGTAATTGCTGTCTTCGGAGTCATCACGGCCTTCTGGACTGAGCGGGTCCTCCTTCCCCGCAGGGTCATCCGGGTGATGCTCATTGGCTACGGCTCCGATGGGGTCATCCGTATTATTCTCTGTGCCATTCTCTGCCAAGTCTATGTTGCTTGTATGGCTTCGGCGTGGTTTTGACCGGCAGCGTTGTTTTCGTCGTTTGGGCGGCTCGTCTCTGGGCTTGCCTCTGTCCTGATTGGGGGTGCCGTCGCCGTCTTTGGGGGTGTCCACCATGTAAATATCATAGGTGGACGTGGCCGTCCAGCGGCCGGTGATGGGGGGACCGACCTCAGCGTTAGCCGCGCTAACATCCTCCTCGTCCATGTATTCAGCATTCTCTGAATTGTAGTCTAACATATCGGTTAAATCCTTGATAGTTGCTACTAAATGGATGGTGTGTGGGGCGCAAAATTCCCTGTCGAAGGCCTCGAAGGGTCGGTGATTGAAGGCGGAGGGCAAATTCTCCTGGATAGTCATTTTCTGAATTCGGTCTAGCGCCTCGTTCAACATATCGATGGTGGTCGGACTCGAGGGCTCTAGGACGTACTTTGTGGCGACGAACGGAGGCCAGTCTATGACTCAACCGATCCTTGGTCCCGGACGGACCTGTCTTCGGGATTCGGGACCAAAACCTCGAGGGGCACCGGTTTGTCCTCGAAAACTGAGGGTGTGCTTTGATCCTCCTGTGCGCCCTCCGCGCCGATGTTTGAGGTTAGGTCATTTTGGGCCGGGGGTGACCTCTGGCCGCCTTTCGCCGACTCAGGGTGCGGGCTCGAGGCCAGCAAGGTGTTGCGGGGGAGGAGCTCGGCTGAGATCGAATCTTGGCCTCTGAACTCTGGTTCTGCCTCGAGGGCCGGGGATAAATCCTCCGCCGATGTAGGTTCGGTTGACAGTCGGGTGAGGTCTCCTCTCTCGAGGAGTCCTTCCTGGCTCAAAGTTGTTTGGTTGACCAGGACCGATTCGCAGATCGGATCGGAGGTGTAAGCCGGAGTAGGTGCGGCATGGCCTACGGGGGTGGTGAATCAGGTGAAAAGCATATCCCCCCGCGCGTCAGTGGTGTACTCCAGATTGCCGAATCGAATCCGGTGTTCGGGAGCGAAGTTGTCGACCTGGCCAAGATGGCCGGTTGGATCGGCGTGTAGCACGATGCTGCCAAAAGCGAGGAGTTGTCCAAGGATGAAGAGGTCCATGGAACTGATGTCCTCTCCAAGGACTAAATGAGCCATCGATCCTACCGGCGATCCAATCAGCAGAACTCTCAATGAAAGCACCAATGTCGGTGTCAAAACCGGCAGACATCGGGGTAGGGGGTCCCGAGCTGTGGATCTAGGATCAATGGATAACAGGGGACGATGAACACAGTGTTTACCCAAGTTCGGGCCCTCTCGAAGAGGTAAAACCCTACGTCCTGCTTGATTGTATTGAATATATGATGGAGTTTATAGAATAGATCTACCTCGAGATCAGCATGAGCTAAACCCTAGGCTATGAGGTGATGAATATAGCTCTAACCCTAATGACTACAACCCTCGGTTTATATAGACATTGATAGGGTTAGGGTTGCCGAAGATAGATTACAACAAGAAAGAAAAGGATCTCGTCCACCCTTAACTTGGAGGGCACACCATGGCTTCACAGGTCTCCAGTCACCACACGGCTCCACCAGTCCAGCCCACGTACAATGGGCCGTCGCCCCGAGGACCCCTTAGTCCATGACTCCCTCACCAGGCCTTATGGTCGTGTCCATGCCAACCATGTTGATCTGAATGAAGCTCAGGACCAGCCTGCTACTGTGATGGGTACACTCCTCGTAAATTCAGTACCATCATCTATTTTATTTGATTCAAGAGCATCAGATTCATTCATATCAAAAGATTTTGCATACAAGCATGACATTAGATGTGAGGACATGAACACTTCACTATTAGTACACACCCTTGTGGTCCAATGTCGAACCTCCAGGGTTTGCAACGACGTCCCCGTTGAAATCGAAGGGCTGGAATTCTATGTCTCTCCCATTGCACTGGGGTCTTGTAGCATTGACCTCATTCTGGGAATGGATTGGCTAAAAGCGCATACCGCTTCTATCGCTTGCGCCACTAAAACCGTCCATCTCCTACACCCTTCAGATGAGATAGTAAGCTACCACGCCTGTCTAGTTCAAGATGCCGAGTCACGGCTATATCTATTGAATGTGTTGAATGCATCACCACTCGAAGGCATTGAGAAGATTCCAGTTGTTCGCGAGTTCGAAGATGTCTTCCCAGAAGAACTTCCCGGAATACCTCCTACTCGAGCTGTCGAGTTCATCATCGACTTGAAACCAGGCACCACTCCTATTGCCAAACGACCCTACAAGATCCACCACATGAACTCCTTGAGCTTAAGGAGGAAATTGACAAATCTCTTCGCAGTGGTTTCATTCACCCAAGTTCCTCTGCTTGGGGAGCTCCTTCTCTCTTTGTTAAGAAGAAGGATGGAACGAACCGATTGGTCCAAAACTACCGTCCTATTAACCAAGCCACTATCCAGAACAAATACCCCTCCCTCGGATCAATGATCTGTCTGATCAACTGGCTGGTTTGTCAGTCTTCTCTAAACTCGAGTTGAGGTTGGGTTACCACCAGATCCGTGTTCGTGACAAGGATATCCCAAAGACCGCATTCGTGACTCGATATGGTTCATACGAGTACACCGTCATGTCTTTCGGCTTGACAAATGCTCCAGCGACTTTCTCGCGTCTAATGAACTATATCTTCATGGAATACCTCAACAAGTTCATCATGGTCTATCTAGATGACATATTAGTATATTCCAAGAATAAAGAAGAGCATGTTGAACATCTTCGCCTTGTGCTAGAGAAGCTTCGAGAGCATCAACTCTATGCTAAGTATTCCAAGTGTGAATTCTGGCTTCCCGAAGTAACCTATCTTGGGCATGTCATCTCTAAGGATGGTATCGCCGTCAACCCTGAGTGAGTTCAGGCTATTCTCGATTGGACTCCTCCGAAGAATGTCAAGCAAGTCAGAAGTTTTCTCAGACTCGCCAGCTATTGTCGTCGATTCATTGAGAACTTCTCCAAGATCGCCAAGCCTCTGACTGGTCTGCTTCACAAGGGCGTTAAGTTCCAGTGGACAGACAAATGTCAGGAAAGTTTCCAGGCGCTCAAAGACAAGCTGACTTCTGCCTCGGTGCTTGCTCCACGTGATACGAAGAAGGACTTCGCCATTTATTGTGACGCTTCACGTCAAGGCTTAGGCTGTGTCCTAATGCAAGAACGCAGAGTGATTGCTTATGCATCTCATCAATTGCGCCCTCACGAAGAGAACTACCCAGTTCATGACCTCGAGCTTGCTATTGTCATATATGCACTGAAACAGTGGCGACATTACCTTCTCGGTAATCATTGCGAGATCTTCACCGACCACCAAAGTCTGAAGTATCTGTTTCCTCAGCCAGAACTGAACCTCTGTCAGCAGAGATGGATGGAGACTGTAGCAGATTTTGACTTGGGTATTTCGTATACCCCAGGCAAGGCTAATGTAATGGTTGATGCCTTGAGCCGCAAGTCATATTGCAACCACCTCCAGGTTCGCAAAGTTCAGCCCTCGCTCATCGAAGAATTCAGAAAGCTGAACCTCCATATTGTTCCTCTTGGTGCACTCGCTCCCCCTCCTGAAGAGTTCACCAAATTGAACCTCCACGTTGTTCCCCAGGGTTCCCTTAATACCCTGGCTATCGATCCAGATCTAATGGACAACATGAAAGCACTACAGAAATATGACTCTCAAGCCCACCAGATTAAGCGCTACCTCGCAGAAGGAAGGTCCTCATACTTCACTGTTGAAGATGATGACACATTATTCTTCAAAGGCCGCCTAGTGGTGCCAAGTAAGGAGAAAAACATGGATATGACTAAGGAGGTTATGAAAGAAGAGCACGATACGCCTCTGTCTATTCATCCCAGTAGCACCAAGATGCACCAAGACATTCGTCAGAGATTCTGGTGGTCAAAAATGACGCAAGACATTGCTCGCTATGTTGCTGAGTGTGCTTTTTGTCGTTGTATCAAAGCAGAACATCAAAGGCCTGCTGGAACTCTGCAACCTATCACTATTCCTGAATGGAAATGGGACCATGTTGATATGGACTTCGTCACTGGATTTCCCAAATCACAGAAAGGTAATGATGCTATTCCTGTCGTCATTGACCGGCTTTCTAAAGTTGCACATTTTCTGGCCGTCAAAGAAACGATCACTGCTAGCCAGCTTGCAAATCTCTACATGTCCAGAATTGTTTCACTTCACGGTATTCCACTGGTAATCAGTTCAGACCGTGGCAGCTTATTCACTTCAAGATTCTGGGCTAGTTTCCAAGAAGCTATGGGGACTCATCTGTCATTCAGTACTGCATTTCATCCTCAGTCACAAGGGCAAGTTGAATGCGTCAACCAAGTTCTCGAAGACATGCTTCGAGCTTGTGTTATTTCCTTCGGCAAGAAATGGGAGGAATCTCTCTCGTATGCTGAGTTCTCTTACAACAATAGCTATCAAGCTAGTCTGAAGATGGCCCCCTTCGAAGTCTTATATGGGCGAAAGTGTCGAACCCCTCTGAACTGGTCAGAACTGGGGAACGTCCACTCTTCGGTCCAGATATTATCCAACACGCCAAAGAACAATTCCACATTATTCGTGAGAATCTGAAGACTGCTCGGTCACGTCAAAAGAGTCAGTATGACCGTCATCATAAAGACATGGTCTATCAACCTGGCGAAAAGGTTTGTCTTTGTGTCACACCAATGAAGGGTGCTCACTGCTTTGGGATCAAGGGCAAGCTAGCTCCTCGCTATATTGGTCCATTCACTATTTTGGAAAGGCATGGAAAAGTGGCATAGCAACTGGAGCTTCCGTCGAACCTTTCTCAGGTTCACGATGTGTTCCACGTGTCACAACTCCATCGATGCTTCAAGGACCCAATCCGAGCAGTGGATCATGAAGTGCTCGAATTGCAACAGGACCTCTCTTATAAAGAGCATCCGGTCTGCATTCTCGACCAAGCTAAATGCCGCACACGTCAGAAGGCGATCAAGTTCCTCAAAGTTCAGTGGTCACATCATTCTAAACACGAAGCCACTTGGGAATGCGAGGATCGTCTTCGTGATGAATACCCCGCTCTGTTTCCTTCTACCTCCTAAATCTCGGGACGAGATTTCTTGTAGTGGAGGAGAATTGTAACGCCCGGACAATTAAGCTACAGTAATCCCCTATTAATGGTGCCATGTCATCAGCTTACTGTTGCTAATCTTCATTTGATCCAAATCATGATTCAAATTCAAAACCAAGTTTAAAGTCAAAATTCAAATTTTGTAAAACATGAAAACTAAAATGTTCAAAGTGTGGAAAGTAATCCCTGGAGAATTGTCCTGTTGAAATCCATATTTTATAAAGTCTTTAAATGCCCTTAATGAATAAAATAGGGACTAAACAATTACTTAAATGTTTTTTAAATAATAAAGAATTGCAATTAAGGGGCCAAATTAATTGTGGCATTGTGCTATTTATTAATACTAATTTAGGGGCTAGTATTATAATTTAAAAACTAAAAATAAAAAGAAACTAAAGTGAAAACAGAAAACTATAAAAGGAAAGGAAAAGAAATTGCAAAAGATAAAAAAGGGGGAGGAAACCCCCACTGGCCCAGCACCCCTGGGCTTTGGCCCACCCGAGCCGGCCCACTCCCCCGTCGCCCTTGTCGTCTTCTCCCCCCCTCCCCCCGCGCTCGTTGTTCCTCCGACTGCGCCCGAACAGTGAGCGCGCGCACCGAGCCGGGTCGACCCCGACCATCTCGCCGTCGACGGCGGGTGGATAAGAATGCCACGCCCGTGCCTCCTCGGGTTCGCTTCCCTACTCCACCTCGCTCTCCCTCTCCGCCTCCTCCTCACTCGTCAGATCCGCCCCATCCGAGTGCTCCCATGGTCGTGGCCATTGCGTAGCCGTGGCCACCGTCCTACCCGCATCGCGCCAACGTGTTGCCGAGCTCCCTCGTCGCCCGCCTCGTTGTCCCCTACTGCTGGTTCGAGCTCCACGCCACCGCAGCGTCGAGGACGAGGTCGTCTTCAACCCCGGAACACCGAGCTCCGCCGCGTCGGATTCCGTCTCTCCTCTGCGCTCCCGTTCCCCGCAGGCCTTTTGTGAGCCGCTCGATGAGCTCCACCCCCTTCTTCTCCCCATCATTGATTTGTCTCCATGCCGTAGCTAGCTGAGCGCGACACACCGCCATTGCCGAGCTACGGCTCCGCCGTTGAGCTCGCCGTCACGGTCACCGCACGCGTAGCTCAAGTCCGACCGTGTAACCTTGCTCCCTGCGCCACCACGACCCCGTAGCACTCTCCAGTGCGTCCCCTCGCTGCCCCTAGCTCTGTCCCCGACGAGCCTCGAAGCCGGCCGCCGCCCGACCTCGACGCGCCGCTCAACTCCGGCCACCCCCATGCCTGCGACCACCGCCAGTCGACGTGCGCTGCCGCGTGCGTTCGAACGCACCCAACCCCGCGATGAACCATGCCCCGCAACCCCGCCTTCGAGCTCGCCCGAGCCCCGGCGTCCGCCCCGCTCATCGCCGGCGACGATGCGGTCCTCCTCCGGCCGAGCCACCACCTCCGCTCAACGTGCCATGGCGCGGGCGTTCGAAAGAACCCACCCGCGCCCCCTTACATGCACGATGGCATGATTCCGGCAGGGTCCGCGTGCCTCCGCTGTGTTTTTGGTCGCCGGCAGTGAACCTCCACCGCCCTCTCCGACGTAGCGTGCCACTGGGGCCCATCTGGCTCACGCCGGTGGGCCCCCTGGCCCCGCTTGACCGCGTTGACCCAGTCAACGATGCTGACTGGGCTCACCCAGTCACTGACGAGTCGCCCCCATTGTTGTTTTAATTAATTAATTAACTAAATTAAGTAACCTAATATAATTAACCTAAATAGTCACTGACTAGTGGGCCCAGTAACTTCATTAGTTAGATTTAGATTAAAATTAATCCCTGTTAGTCCTTCTGTCTATGACAGACGGGACCCACATGTCAGTTTGACTGGTCAGCGATCAACGTTGACCGCTGACATCATGCTGATGTACTATATGTTTTTTGAATTAAATTAAGCTGTTAATTCCAGAAAATGAATTAAAAACTTTGAAAATTAATATAAAATAATTCGTAACTCGGATGAAAATAATTTGTACATGAAAGTTACTCAGAACAACGAGACGAATCCGAATACGTAGTCCGTTCGTCTGCCACACGTCCCTAGCATAGCGAACCTGCAACCGTCCCCCTCTGGTTCGTTTGTCCAAAAATGCCAAACACCGGGAATACTTTCCCGGATGTTTCCCCCCTTCGCCAGTAGCACCTAGTACCGCGTTAGCTCACCCTAGCACCGCTTAATGTCATGTCATGCATCGTCATGCATCTGTTTGCATTGTATTCATTGTTTCTTCCCCCTCCTCTCTCCATTAGACTTCAAGACCGACGCCACTGCTGCCCCGACCGACTACGGTGTTGACGACCCCTCCTTCTCAGCAGAGCTTCCAGGAAAGCAAACCCCCCTTAATCACCCCGATATCGCCTACTCTTTCCCTCTACTGCTTGCAATAGAGTAGTGTTACTGTTTCATCGGTTTGATCCTATTCTGCTGCATAGCATGTCCTTGTTACTTCTGTTGTTACCTTTACCTGCAATCCTAAATGCTTAGTATAGGTTGCTAGTATTACTTCAGTGGCCCTACATTCTTGTCCATCTGCCATGCTATACTATCGGGTCGTGATCACGTCGGGTGTTGATCACGGGTATATACATACATACATACATACATACATACATACATACATACATACATACATACATATTATACTTAACACATGATGTGACCAAAGTCGGGTCGGCTCGTAGAGTACCCGCGAGTGATTCACGGCCTGGGGGCTGAAGGGGCGGGTGGTTCCATCCAGGTTGTGATGGGCCTGGGTTCCCGACGGCCCCCCGAGTGATTCTTTGTGGCGGAGAGACAGGGAAAGTTGTGATGACCCAGAGAGAGGTGGGCCTGGTCCCTGGTTGGCGTCCGCGGATACATCAAAATAACACGCTTAACGAGATTGGGTATTTGATCTGAGTTGGTCATTGGCCTATACGCACTAACTGCCATCCGGGACAAGATATGTGCAACCGGCGTCGTAGTATCATCCGAAGCTTTCTAGACGTCAGCGACTGAGCGGTGCACGCCGGGTTGGACCGTGTAAAGCACCCTCCTTTGTAAAGGAAGCTGCCAGGTCTGCTCACCGGCCGCCCATGCAACATGCAGGAGTGCAAAGAGCGATGGGCCCAAGACCCCTGCACGCTTAGGATTTAGACCGACGTGCTGACCTCTCTGTTGGGCCTAGGTAGGGTTGCGACACGTTGATCTCCCGAGGCCGGACATAACCCAGGAAAGTGTGCCTGGCCAGAGGGATCGAGTGTGTCAGGTAATGTGGAGCACCCCTGCAGGGAAGATTGATCTATTCGAATAGTCGTGTCCACGGTAACAGGATGACTTGGAGTTGTATTCCGACCGCATGACAACTAGAACCGGATACTTAATAAAACACACCCAGATAAGTTCCAGAGATAACCCGGTGATCGCTTTCCCATAGGGCGACGAGGGGACGATCGCCGTGTAGGATTATGCTATGCGATGTCTCTTGTTACTATACTTGCTACTCTCTGCTACATGCTTCAAGATGGAGGCTGCCAGAAGCGTAGTCTTCGCTAGGACTAGCTTCTCCCCCCTCTTATTCTGGCATTCTGTAGTACAGTCCATAGATACTACCCACTTCATTGATACCGATGCATATGTAGTGTAGATCCTTGCTTGCGAGTACTTTGGATGAGTACTCACGGTTGCTTTGCTCCCTCTTTCCCCCTTTCCATTCTTCTCGGATGTCGCAAGCTAATGTTGGAGCCCCGGAGCCAGACGCCACTTCGATGACTCCTACTACACGGAGGGTGCCTACTACTACGTTCAGGCCACCGACGACTAGGAGTAGTTTAGGAGGATCCCAGGCAGGAGGCCTGCGCCTCTTCGATATGTATCCATGTTTGTGCAAGCCATCTTATGGCACCTTGTTTAACTTAATGTTTGTACTCAAATATTGTTGCTTCCGCTGACTAGTTTATCTTCGAGCACTTGTATTCGAGCCCTCGAGGCCCCTGGCTTGTAATATGATGCTTGTATGACTTATTCATGTTTAGAGTTGTGTTGTGATATCTTCCCGAGAGTCCCTGATCTTGATTGTACATGTTTGCGTGTATGATTAGTGTACGATTGAATCGAGGGCGTTACACCTCTAGTGAAAACTATGGCCCCCGGGTCTATTTTCCACCATATATTTTCAGATCTATAAACCAAAAAACCCAAAAATACCTTGCTGCAATTTATTTATATTTACTTTAGTTTGCTCTTTTATTTATCTTTTATACCTATCTCTTTTAGCTCTCACTCTTGTTCGTGACCGTGAAGGGATTGACAACCCCTTTTTCGCGTTGTGTGCAAGTGTTTGTTAGTTTGTGCATGTGCCTAGATTGGAGACTTGCTTGTGCCTCCTACTGGATTGATACCTTGGTTCTTAACTGAGGGAAATACTTATCTCTACTTTGCTGCATCACCCTTTCCTCTTCAAGGGAAAAATCAACGCAACCTCAAGAAGTAGCAGGAAGAATTTTTGGCGCCGTTGCCGGGGAGGTTCTACATCAAACCTACCAAGTACCCATCATAAACTCTCATCTCTTGCACTTACATTATTTTCCATTTGCATCTCGTTTTCCTCTCCCCCACTTCTAAAACGTTTTCAGAAAAATACAAAAATACTGCCTTTTTATTCGCCCTTCTTTCGTTCATCTTTTCGTTTGCTTTTTGTTTGCTTGTGTGCTAGATTGGTTTCTTGCCACCATGTCTAAATCTGGGGAGGTTATCATTGAAAAGGTATTAATAATCTTAAGGGAAATTTTGATGACTTTGCTAATAATGATCCTCATGAAGAACCTACTATCATGGATACTAAAAACTCCGCGTGGGTAGCGGTAATATTATTGGAAAAGGTGTTATACAAGATTTCTTTACTTGTGCCGGTATGATACCCATGCTAGGAGGGTCAATCCTTCATAAAACTAATAGCTTTGTGGATGCAATATCTTTGCTTGTAATTGAACTTGAAAGACAATTTGTTCACATGCATCCGTGTATACAAAGGGCTTTCCTAGAATTCTCTAATTTTCATCACCCTTCCGTTAAACGTATTGCCACCATATTCCTAGCTCATGAATTTAGGTTTATTTTAAAAGAAGCGGGTGAAATATTTGCTCATTATAATATCAATGGTGGTTGTCCTCCCATAGAGGAGATACTTTTTAATCAAGAAGAAATAATGAGATTGCAATCTCCGGATTATGCTGCTTATAATGAAAACTTAAGAAAGAAAGTTCCTCCCGATGTTTTGGTCGATAAGATTTCTGAGCACAATGACAATTTTGCTATAAAAAATAATGGATTTGGGTTTGTGCTAAGAGATAAACTTAGAGAATTCATTCAAAGGAATGTTTATAATGAAGAAATAATTATCAAGTACAAAGGGAAGAAGGAGGATCCTATTCCTCCAAAACTTGATCTTATAGATCCATACACTATTAAATTTAGCCCCTTTGATTATTTTTGCTTGCCACAAAGAAAGCTTGCTGCCGAGAGGAGGGAGTATGAGATGAGCATGGATGATCTCCCTCACTTTTATAACAATACCTAGATCTATGTTTTATGCCTAGCTAGGGGCGTTAAACAAAAGCGCTTGTTGGGAGGCAACCCAATTTTATTTTTATGTTTTTATTTTTGGTTCTATTTTTCAATAAATACACATTATTACCTCTGTAGTAATTGTGTTTTGGTGTCTTAATTAGTGTTTGAGCCAAGTAAGACCTTTGGGATGGTCTACGGTGATAGTTGATTTGATCTTGCTGAAAAATAGAAACTTTTTCGCTCATTGCCAGAATTTTAGAACATCACAGAAATGTCATTTTGATTTGAAATTTTTACACAAGATTGATATACAAATTGCCCAGATTTTCCTAATTTTCAGAATTTTTGGAGTTACATAAGTATACGAAATTTCCAGATTACTACAGATTGTTCTGTTTTTGACAGATTTTGTTTTCTATGTGTTGTTTGCTTATTTTGATGAATCTATGGGTAGTATCGGGGGGTATGAACCATGGAGAAGTTGGAATACAGTAGATATAACACCAATATATTAAGAATGAGTTCACAACAGTACCAAAAGTGGTAATTTATTTTATTATACTAACGGATCTTATGATTTTACTGTTGAGTTTTGTGTTGTGAAGTTTTCAAGTTTTGGGAAAAGATTTGATGGACAACGGAATAAGGAGTGGCAAGAGCCTAAGCTTGGGGATGCCCAAGGCACCCCAAGGTAATATTCAAGGACAACCAAGCATCTAAGCTTGGGGATGCCCCGGATGGCATCCCCTCTTTTGTCTTCAATCCATCGGTAAATTTACTTGAGGCTATATTTTTATTCACCACATGATATGTGTTTTACTAGCAGCATCTTGTATGATATGAGTCTTTCCTTTTTAGTTTGCCACAATCATCCTTGATGTACACACCTTTTGAGAGGGAAACGCATTAATCGTGAATTTATTAGAATACTCTATGTGCTTCACTTATATCTTTTGAGCTCGGCAGTTTGCTCTAGTCCTTCACTTATATCTTTTTAGAGCATGGCGGTGGCTTTATTTTATAGAAATTGTTGAACTCTCATGCTTCACTTATATTATTTTGAGAGTCTTAAATAGCATGGTAATTTTCTTAGGTTATGAATTTAGTCCTAATATGATGGGCATCCAAGAGGGATATAATAAAAACTTTCATATAAAGAGCATTGAATATATGAGAAGTTTGATTCCTTGCATTTTTTTGACATATAAAGATGGTGATATTAGAGTCAAGCTAGTGAGTAGTTGTGGATTGGTAGAAATACTTGTGTTAAAGTTTGTGATTCCCGTAGAATGCACGTACGGTGAACCGTTATGTGATGAAGTCGGAGCATGGTTTATTTTTTGATTGTCTTCCTTATGAGTGGCGATCGGGGACGAGCGATGGTCTTTTCCTACCAATATATCCCCCTAGGAGCATGCGTGTAGTACTTTGTTTTGATGGATAATAAATTTTTTCAATAAGTATGTGAATTCTTTATGACTAATGTTGAGTCCATGGATTATACGCACTCTCACCCTTCCACCATTGCTAGCCTCTCTAGTACCGCGCAACTTTAGCCGGTGCATTAAACCCACCATATACCCTTCCTCAAAACAACCACCATAGCTACCTATTATGGCATTTTCCATAGCCATTCTGAGATATATTGCCATGCAACTTTCACCGTTCCGTTTATTATGACACATACCATCATTGTCATATTGCTTTGCATGATCATGTAGTTGGCATAGTATTTGTGGCAAGGCCACCGTTCATATTTTTTATACATGTCACTCTTGATCATTGCACATCTTGGTACACCGCTGGAGGCATTCATATAGAGTCATATCTTGTTCTAGTATCGAGTTGTAATTCTTGAGTTGTAAGTAAATAAAAGTGTGATGATCATCATTATTAGAGCATTGTCCCATGTGAGCAAAGGATGATGGAAGCTATGATTCCCTCACAAGTTGGGATGAGTCTCCGGACTTTATAAACAATAAAATAGGCCAAATAAGCCCAAATAAAAAAATAAAAGAGGCTAAGGAAGCCCAAACAAAAAAATGAGAGAAAAGAGAGAAGGGACAATGTTACTATCCTTTTTCCACACTTGTGCTTCAAAGTAGCACCATGATCTTCATGATAGAGAGTCTCCTATTTTGTTACTTTCATATACTAGTGGGAATTTTTTATTATAAAACTTGGCTTGTATATTCCAATGATGGGCTTCCTCAAATTGCCCTAGGTCTAGGTGAGCAAGCAAGTTGGATGCACACCCACTTAGTTTCTTTTTGAGCTTTCATACACTTATAGCTCTAGTGCATCTGTTGCATGGAAATCCCTACTCACTTGCATCGATATCAGTTGATGGGCATCTCCATAGCCCATTAATTTGCCTAGTTGATGTGAGACTTTCTCCTTCTTTTTGTCTTCTCCACAACCACCATATTCTATTCCACCTATAGTGCTATATCCATGGCTCACGCTCATGTATTGCGTGAAAATTGAAAAAGTTTGAGAACATCAAAAGTATGAAACTATTGCTTGGCTTGTCATCGGGGTTGTGCATGATGAAATACTTTGTGTGATGAAGATGGAGCATAGCCAGACTATATGATTTTGTAGGGATAAGTTTCTTTGGCCATGTTATTTTGAGAAGACATGATTATTTTGTTAGTATGCTTGAAGTATTATTGTTTTTATTTCAATATTAAACTTTTGTTTTGAATCTTATGGATCTGAATATTCTTACCACAATAAAGAAGATTTCATTGATAAATATGTTAGGTAGCATTCCACATCAAAAATTCTGTTTTTATCATTTACCTACTCGAGGACGAGCAGGAATTAAGCTTGGGGATGCTTGATACGTCTCCAACGTATGTATAATTTTTTATTGTTCCATGCTATTATATTATCTGTTTTGGATGTTTTATATGCAATAATATGCTATTTTATATTATTTTTGGGACTAACCTATTAACCTAGTGCCCAGTGCCAATTTATGTTTTTCCTTGTTTTTGAGCTTTACAGAAAAGGAATATCAAACAAAGTCCAAATGGAATAAAACTTTCGCGATCATTTTTCTTGGACCAGAAGACACACACGTAACTTGGAGAGAGGGCCAGAAGGTTCCCGAGGAGGCCACAAGCCTCTAGGGTGCACCCAAGGGGGGGCGCCCGGAGGGCTTGTTGGCCTCTCGGAGGTCTTCTAACCCTAGTTCCACCTCTATAAATTCCCAAATATTCCCCCAACATCAGAAGCGTCCACCATATACTTTTCTGCTACCACAAGCCTCTGTTCCCATGAGATCCCATCTTGGGGCCTTTTCCGACGATTTGCCGGAGGGGGATTCGATCACGGAGGGCCTCTACATCAACCTTGCTGCCCTTCTGATGATGTGTGAGTAGTTTACCACATACCTACGGGTCCATACCTAGTAGCTAGATGGCTTCTTCTCTCTCTTTGATCTACAATACAATGTTCTCATCGATGTTCTTGGAGATCTATTCGATGTAATACTTTTTTGCGGTGTGTTTGTTGAGATCGGATGAATTATGGATTTATGATCAGATTATCTATGAATATTATTTGAGTCTTCTCTGAACTCTTTTATGCATGATTAAGATATCTTTGTATTTCTCTTCGAACTATCGGTTTGGTTTGGCCAACTAGATTGGTTTTTCTTGCAATGGGAGAGGTGCTTAGTTTTGGGTTCAATCTTGCGGTGTCCTCACCCAGTGACAGAAGGGGTAGCGAGGCACATATTGTATTGTTGCCATCAAGGATAAAAAATGGGGTTTATATCATATTGCTTGAGTTTATCCCTCTACATCATGTCATCTTGCTTAAGGCGTTACTCCGTTCTTATGAACTTAACACTCTAGATGCATGTTGGATATTGGTCGATGTGTGGAGTAATAGTAGTAGATGCAGGAAGGAGTCGGTCTACTTGTCACGGACGTGATGCCTATATTCATGATCATTGCCTTAGATATCGTCATAACTTTGCACTTTTCTATCAATTGCTCAACAGTAATTTGTTTACCCACCGTATGCTATCTTCAAGAGAGAAGCCTCTAGTGAAACCTATGGCCCCCGGGTCTAGTTTCCACCATATATTTTCAGATCTATAAATAAAAAAACCCAAAAATACCTTGCTGCAATTTATTTATATTTACTTTAGTTTGCTCTTTTATTTATCTTTTATACCTATCTCTTTTAGATCTCACTCTTGTTCGTGACCGTGAAGGGATTGACAACCCTTTTCGCGTTGTGTGCAAGTGTTTGTTAGTTTGTGCAGGTGCATAGATTGGAGACTTGCTTGTGCCTCCTACTTGATTGATACATTGGTTCTTAATTGAGGGAAATACTTATCTCTACTTTGCTACATCACCCTTTCCTCTTCAAGGGAAAAATCAACGCAAGCTCAAGAAGTAGCAGCGTGATTTTCTCCGGCGCGGACCACTTACTGGCAGGGTCAGCGGAGGGCTTGCGCAGCCGTTTGCCTATGCGCTGCGCGTCCTCCTCGGCATACTCGGAAGCCACCCTCTTTCCCTTGAGGGAGGGCTCTCCTTCCCCTGTGTTCTCCTCCTCCTCGTCTTCATGGGTGGAGGAGGCGTGGGTCTCCTCGGATCGGGTCGCCGAGGTGTCCCATTTGTGAAGGCCGCCTCGCCCCCTTGTTTGTTTTGGCTCCTTGGGGGCACCACATATGACTCCTCAGTCAAGAGGGCCGTGAGCTTAGGGGACCTGTCCTCCTCGGGCAGCGGTGCCGGAAATAGCATCTGTTGTGCCTTGGGGATCCACTTCTGAAAGAACGGAACCAGCCATTCTGTTAAGAATTGTGAGATCAAAAGAAATATGGAATGCAAAGTTGCGTATTAGATTTACCTCGGAGGCATCATGGGAGGCTTCAAACACTACTGCAGGATGCTGCTAATACGACACTACGATCAGAGACCCTTTGACGAAACTATGTGTGATGCATTAATCGCAAATGGTGATGTAAAAAAACCGTAAAAAAGATGCAAAACATTTGCGATGGCGGATACATCAAACACGGTTCAGATTTTAGTTGCGTGTGCGATGCTGGGCATACGATTGATCCATACGAACTATTTGCGATTAGACAGAACAACAGAAACGGGCAGCCATATCAATGTGTGTGCGATATACGACATACAGTTCGCTTCGATGAACTATTTGCTATTAGGGAAAGCAACAGAAACGGTCAGCCAGATCAAGGTGTGTGTGATATACGGCATACGGTTCACTCGAAAGAACTGTTTTCCAGTAGGGAAGAGAACAGAAATGGTTTAACTTAACAAGATGTGTGTGATACGCGGCAAATAGGTCTGTAATCGGAAATGTGTGGGAAGACCGATAACAACATAGATGATTCCTGTTAACAAGCCGTGTGTGTTGTGAGCAAACGATTGCTGGTATACAATTGTCAGTGATTGATGAAATCATCACCGATGGGTTCCATTGTTTAGTCCGTGTGCGATGTAATTTGCTCTGTCCGCACAACATCTACGCTCTGTCTACAGAACATCAACATATATACTTATAAGAATAGCATTGCATAACCAATTTAAGCATACAATTACATAAGTGACTGCACACATAACATTTCCACACACCAAAGTAAGCAATTACATGCATACTAAACTAGGAGAAACGAGCATCTAATCATCTACTTCTTGTTGCGACGAAGCTTGCCATTGCTCTGCTTCCGGCTGGATCCCTGGCCGTTTTGGGGAAGGAGGCACTTCCTCATGTCAACGATACGCCTGTACATCTCGTAGCTCGTGTACACCTCCTTGGCCGCGTACATGACATGAGCTTTGTCGAGTTTCTCCATCCATGCCGAGTGCCAGGCACGCTTGTCCATGTTGCAAGAATCTTTCATGTCTCTGTAGTAGGGATCGATGATGGCCTCGGCGAGGTGAACCAGTGAGTCCTTCTCATGCTCGTTGCTGCCCCAGATCTTGTATTAGCCCTGGATGTCGACAAGATTCTGGCAGGCGATTCCCGAATTCTTGAGCACCTTTACATCGTTGGTGATGTCCACCGTAGCGAACATGTAGTGGGGGTTGTTGACAAACTTGGCGAAACGCTTGCAAGGCCTTGTGGCCAGGCAGTAGTGGTAGATGAGGACGTGATAGCGCACGCACATCTAGGCGATGGCGACCTTGGGATGAGACCCGACACGAGCGCGGGTGTACTCGAGGTCGAACCCGACCACCTTGTACTTCTCCTCAGCAAGCAACAGCTCCATGATGTGGATGGAGTGCTCCACCCAGACCGGGTTGTTGGTGTACACCACCGAGAGCTCCGTGAACCTTCTGTGGGTGTCCACCATGGCATGCATGGTGAACTGCTGCTCGTCGTCGGCAGCCGCTCGGAACGCCATTGGAGCTGCACAGGATAACCTCTAAGAATTTGTCATGGTGGGTGTGCTTCTTGCCATGGTAGGGCGCGATCGAAAGGTTGAAGAGACACAAGGGTTAAATGGCCGCTGTAATAAATGGGGGCCGGCCAGCCTGTAATCGTCACGTCTTGTCACCGTGTTCATAGCGGAGGATTCCAGTGCGCGCTTGACAACACCGCATTGCACGCGTTTTGTTTGACCACGCGTGGGCTCGAAGAGGTGCCAAATGTATCGTCGATGAGCCTGTTCCCGCGCTACTGCTCAGTTTACCGTGCAAGCTTCCCGCCTGGCTAGTTTGGCCATGCGTCGGCTAGAAGAGGGACAAATCATGGGCGTTTATTGGCAAAAAACTTTGTAAAAACGAAGTGTGTGGAATGACTTCGGTCGTAAGTTTACCCGTGGGTGATGAGGCCAAAGTTACACAGAAGGGTGATGATGGACACTCGAGTGCGATAATTAATTCTACGCGCTACAGGGCACACGGTTGAAGAAACCAACTGTGTGCAATAATGTCGAAGATCGCAGTTGAGTTAGCTATACAGATCGTGTGCTATGAGATCGACAAGGTAAACAGATTCGAGAATGGTTAATAAAATCTAAGTCCATTGCATATTAAGGTCAAAATAGTGCTACCAATATACGAGTCTCATACGATGCCATTTCAACGATTGTACCACAAAAGCTCGAAATATTACAAGGTTCAAATTCCAGAGTTATATGGTTCAAATTTGAAGATTACAAGGTTCAAACTGATATTAGAAATGAAATTCAGCTCATCAGCTACAAACGCTCAAGCTGATCCACTGAACATGGATATCAGAGAGGTTCAAGCTAATATTACCACTTGTAAGTCTGGTTTCGAAACCTCATAATTTTTTGCAAAGGGGTCAGCCACTGAGAAGCCATGTATGGGGTTGACACTATGATTTCCGATTACTCTGTCATCTGAAGTTCCAAAATGAAATTCAGCATTTTCGGAGCCTATTCCATTCTGCCGCAGCCGCCGGCGTTGATCAACAAACCATTCATTTTTAAGAAATAAATGTAGGGCAAACCTCATTACCTTCAGCACCCTTGCTCTGACAACAAAGAACCTGGCGAATATAATCTCTGGTAAGGTCCCTCGGTAGGAGTTCAAAGTAATTTCTGAGAGATGTAGATATAGGCATTCGATGTGATTGTTATATTGTATCACATTATCCACCACCGGGCCTAATCTTATCTGCAAAAGAAGAAAACGTGTTAGTGCCTACATGCAGCTTTGAATACTACTACAGGCCTATTTGGTTTGCAGGATTTGTAAAATGCACTAACATGCCATCTTCAATCTGACATGATTAACATGGGCATTTGATTACAATCTAGAAAAATGTAGCTTTCTTCACAAGAGGTTGGAGTGGATGAAAAGGTCCCTAAGAAAACTAGTACAGATGAATCCAAAGGAGAAATGCTTATGGATTGTAACCATATGGATCAAGCAACCAATATGGGGGGAAACATGTATGTACTGAAATCCTCCAAAAAATCCTTCAGAAATCGTAGTACATTGTCATTGTAAACTTGGAAAAAGGTGTCACAAATTGAACTCCCTTATGGTTAACATTTAATAGGAAAGGAACATCACCTCGATATATAGCTTCTCCAGGCACGGAAAGCATCTCAGGAAACTGACAACTTGCTCCAGGTTGGGGCCGATAGATTCTAGTGCCAAGACCTTCACTGTGCACAGTTTCGGGGTCAAGCTTGTCAGAATCATTTTCTGGATGACAGATGAACATACATCTTCAAAATTAGAAATAATGTTAATTTCTAGAAGGAGAGGCAGAAGGCGGCTGTTGTACCTGAACAAGTGTGGATCCAATAACAAGTTCGGAGTATTTGTCAGATGAGTAGCCCACCACTGTCAATTTCGGCACAGAAATGACATTGATTCTTGTTGGACCTTCTTGATCAACTACAAGTAATCTATCAAGTGAAGGTGTGTCCTCAATGACCATACCGTGGTACACATCTTGTGATGTCTTCTTGCAGCACCAACAACACACATAAATAGTCCAAAGAGTCATGGAGGTGATGTGGAAGCTACTCAACCCATTGATCGCCTGAAGACGAAGGTAATCGAGTGAAGTAGAGCCACGGAGCAGGCGCTCCATGTCACCGTTTGGGAGGCAGACGACGACGAGCTCGAGGTGCTTCAGTCATGGTAGAATAAGAGCGGGCGCATCATTAAGGGGGGAATGGTAGTTCCTTAACTTGGCAACGCGCAGCGTGGGCACGAGGCGGAGCGCAGACGTTGGCAGCGAGCGCATATGCCCATCATCAAAAGTGAGCTCCTCGAGCTGATCTAGGGCGGGGGATCGGAACCAGTCGTCAACCTTGGCTCGGTCCTTACCGTTGGAATGGAACTTGCCCATGCTAAGGCCTCTGGTTGGGCCAGAGTGACTGCCGAGGATCTTGGAGAACGCATCCAAACTTTTGCAATAGCCATGGCAGAGCTCGTGGGTGTCGATGAGGTCGAGAGGGGTGGAGTTCCATAGGGGGCACCACCGCCGGGAAAGGACGGTTGTCCGTGCCCCATATTTGATTGGGAGGAGGGAGATGATGACTGTCAACATATCATTGGGGAGGCTGCTGATGAAGTCTAGGCCTGCTGGAGTCGCTTGCGGTTCTTGCTCGACCCGCCTCCACTTGTTGGCAGCCCCATTCACCACCTCTGGAGTCTCCTTGTTAGCGGCGCTTTCTGATAGAAGTGGGGGTACAGGAATATTTAGTTAAAACAGGGCAATAGAAAAAGTGTATTGGTAACTAGAAGTTAGTAGGTAGGAATAGAGTAAGAAAATGGAATAACAATTGGTTGCTTAAATACTACACAATTCATTTGATATTGTTGGGTAAGTCAACATGCAGATACTTGAAAAAAAACACTTACTTTGATCAAAGTCTGGACGGATGATATCGTCGGGGAAGTTAGCATATATCTCATGACCAGGCTCTTTTATGTGCAGTGCAATTTTAGTGCCAGCTTTCAGTACATAAAACTTAAAAATTTCTTTCCAAAGGCCAGTGCCAAAATAGGAGTCACCACGTTCATCAAGTCTTATAGTAGCAACGATTGTAAATGCATGGTTTGTGTTCAGTATGACATCCCTGCAGTCTTGATTTATGTAAAGGGAAAGATTGTGTACTATAGATCCTGTTGCATAGCAAGGAACGCGCTGCAGAAAATGGTAGGATTGTTAAAGAAAATATGGTAACAAGCAAATATGGGCCCAAATTGAAAGAACTGTACAACAGTTGAAATCAAAGGACAAAAATCTATAGTTAAACAGATAGGTTAAACATGATGTCATGGAAATATGAGAGTAATCGAAAGAACAATACATCATTAATTTGCCTAATATAGAAAGAAGAGGGGGGGAAATCCCCTTTGACGTATATGATGCATGTGGCACCTTTTATCCAAATGTAGCAATATTTAGTATATGTTCAGGAAGGTAGGCCATGCCAACCGATTTAGGGTGAGATTGAACATACCGCGCGCATCCTCAAGTCATATGGTACGGTGAGATGGAACTCCATGGATGTCTGGCGGAGGCCGCAAAGTCCTGATGTGTCCGCGCACTGTACACTCTATGAATGAAAGAAAACCCTCAAATTAGCTCGAATAAAAATGAATTCATGGTGAATTCGGCCGGGTGATTAAAGGAGGCAGATGAACTAGGATAAAAGATGAGATAATATCTCATTAAATTAGTTACCTTGTTGTCCATGAGAAAAAACCCTCAATACGGTGGATTCCCCAACCGGGCGGAGCTGGGTCGACCACGAGCAGCGTCGAGAAAGTCGATGGTGATAGGCGGCGGCAAGCGGAAGTGGCGAAATGCGGTGGGGTTTGCCGGCAGCCTGGCGGCGGCGGCAGGCGGCGAGCTAAGTGGTTGCCGCAGTGATAGGCGGTGCCATGCATAGACGCGGAGGAGCTTGTGCAGGTGTGAATGGGGACCGGAGGGGGTGGCGGGCGGGGTGATGGTTTTTGTGACGTGGGGATGGTGAGGGTTTTATTTTTTCTTTTTTGAATTGGGTGGTGAGGGTTTTCTGTCCCAGAAAGAGTTTCGGAGGCAACGGTTTGCTAGAGCCAACCGTGTGTGATTGACGTAACAGGGAAAATGAAAGTCATTGCACATGGTTCCAATTTAGGAACCGTGTGTGATTGACGTACTACCTCTGTCCTGGTTTATTGGTCCCCTTTGTAATTTGTACCAAATTTTGAACAAAGATTTAACTAACAAATGTTCATGAATGTCACCAAATTTATGAACATTAGACAAGTGGGATGACGCAATAGACACGGTTCACTCACACTAACCGTGTGCCACGCCGGTGCCCCTATCACGCACATTCGCACAGTACATTGGGCTCCACGAGGCTTCCCCTCTCAAAAATATCTACCCGCCTGCAGGTTTTTTTCTGTTTGATAACACACGGTTATTATGTTTCGACCGTGTGTGATGTTTCTTGTTCCCACTCCCGCCTGCATCCCTCGAAAATATCTACCCGCCTCGAGGGTTTTTCTGTTTCATAACACACGGTTGTTATTTCCGGACCGTGTGCGATGCATCATCATCCAAATTTTCAATAGCCCCAGCATTTCACTCCCGCGTTTGACTCCCGCGTAGTAAAATTTTCAGTAGCCGCGTCATTTTCTCAAACACACCCCCCGCCCCGCCCCCCTCCACACACACACACACACACACACACACCAAAACCTCCTCGGGCGCACGCGCGCGCGCCCACACACACACACACTCCCTCGCTCGAAACCCTAGCAAGATCGCCGCCGCCGCAAGGCCTCCATTGTCAACATCTGCCGGTTTGCCCGTGCAGCTTACCCACCGATCTCCATACCCAGGCCGCCCTGAGTTTCTTAGATGACGCCTGCCAAACGGCCCCATTCCCACAGACCCCCATCCCCATACCCCACTCCAGAGCATCGCAGCCTAAGCCCGTTTACACTTCCCATGGAGCTCGAGGAGCGACTGGCCCAAAAGAGGTGTATCACGGTCTCTTCGCCCGATGTCGCCGAGGTGGCCGCCGAGGAAGCTGACGACCATTACTGGCCGCAGGCACTCAATCAGCGGGCTAGAGTATGCGGGTATGTCGCGGATGTCGGCTACGACATCGAGGTCGTCGATAGCGACGGCCTGACGCGGGCTATGTCACAGGTTAAGTGGCCCACCCCCAACCCATCGGGTTCAACCGCCATCGATCTCATCCATGGCCCCGCCGCTGATATCCTTTGGCTTGCTGTCAAGATTTTGCCATCCTACATCGCCAACGAGCCCCTTTTGTCATTTCTGAAGGACATGTTCTGCGACGCTGGTTTGGGATCCACAGCTTCCAAGTCAGACCTCATCGATGGCGACCACGAGGAGGGCACCCTCTCTGGCTCTTCCAAGGGGAAAGAGCCCATCTGCTCTTCCAAGGGGAAAGAGCCCGTCTGCCACATCAGGGAGGGCACCCTACAGTCGTGCTCTTCCAAGGGGAATGAGCCCATCTGCGACAACATGGAGCGCATCCAGGGTCCGTGCTCTTCCCACGGGAACGAGCCCATCTGTGACAAGTGAGGAAACCCATGATTTGTTTTGTCGTGCCTCTTCACAGGGGGGAACCCATGATTTGTTTTGTCGAGTCCCTTTTGTAGTGTAGTGAGAATATGTCCAGGTTTAATTGCTATATTTGGTTGTTTGCAGTATGCCTTGTTTATTTCAGTTGTTCACAATGTGATGCTCTATATATGCAACTATTTATTGTTGAAAGGATCGACAAGAGGGGTCTAGAGGGGGGCTGATTAGACCCTCAACAAGTAAAAGTGGCAATTTTTAAGATATTCAAGTTGAGGTGCAGTTTTAGCACAAGTTTAAGGATTCACAATACATTTCAAGCAAGCATGGCAAGAGTATAAGCAGCGGAAAGATTAAAGCATGCTAATTGCAAGAAAGTAAGGGATGGGATTGGAGTGAGCAAAAGCAATGTAGACATGGAGATTTTTGGCGTGGTTCCGATAGGTGGTGCTATCATACATCCACGTTGATGGAGACTTCAACCCACGAAGGGTAACGGCTGCGCGAGTCCATGGAGGGCTTCACCCACGAAGGGTCCACGAAGAAGCAACCTTGTCTATCCCACCATGGCCATCACCCACGAAGGACTTGCCTCACTCGGGTAGATCTTCACGAAGTAGGCAATCTCCTTGCCCTTACAAACTTCTTGGTTTAACTCCACAATCTTGTCGGAGGCTCCCAAGCGACACCTAACCAATCTAGGAGACACCACTCTCCAAAAGGTAATAGATGGTGTGTTGATGATGAACTCCTTGCTCTTGTGCTTCAAATGATAGTCTCCCCAACACTCAACTCTCTCTCACAGATTTGGCTATGGTGGAAAGATGATTTGAGTGGAAAGCAACTTGGGGAAGGCTAGAGATCAAGATTCTTGTGGTAGGATTGGAATATCTTGGTCTCAACACATGAGTAGGTGGTTCTGTCTTAGAAAATGAGTAGTGGAAGTGTAAGCACGTTCTGATGGCTCTCTCACAAATGGAGAAGGGGTGGAGGGGTATATATAGCCTCCACACAAAATCCAACCGTTACACACATTTGACCCAACTCGGTCAGACCGAATAGAAGAACTCGGTGAGACCGATTTAGTTCAAAATGTGAACGTTAGGAATCTCGGTGGGACTGACTGGGACAACTCGGTGGGACCGATGTGCTAGGGCTAGGGCAAAACCTCATCTCGGTGAGACCGATTGCTTGAACTCGGTGAGACCAATTTCAGCAAAGAGCAAACAGAGAGTTGGTCAAGCAAACTCGGTGGGACCGATTGCACATTTCGGTGAGACCGAAATAATTGCAACAGGCAACAGAGAGTTTGCAGGGCCATCTCGGTGAGACCGAGATCCGTATCTGTGTAACCGAATTGCTAGGGTTTCTGGCAGTGGCTATGTCAACTGAACTCGGTGGCGCCGGATGGATCATTTCGGTGGGGCCGAGTTTGACTTTGAGATTTGGACATATTTGGAATGAGAAAGTGGCTGAGGGTTTTGGAGCAATATCACTAAGCACTTTGAGCAAGTAGACCATTAAGCAACACCTCATCCCCTTTTAATAGTATTGGCTTTCCTATGGACTCAATGTGATCTTGGAACACTAAAATAGAAATGAAGAGTCCTGAGCTTTTGCCAATCTTTGTCCTTATCATTTTGAAGGGGTTCCACATCCTCTTGTCCTTACCACGCCATTGTTGAACTCATCTGAAATATACTAGATAAAAGTATTAGTCCAACAAGAGATATGTTGACATTAATTACCAAAATCACCCAGGGAGCACTTGCGCTTTCAATCTCCCCCTTTCTGGTAATTGATGACAACATACATCAAAGCTTTAGATAAAAGATATGAAGAGTAACAAGTAAAGCTTTGGAAAGACATGTAACATACATAGGCTCCCCCTACATGTATGCAATCATGTGAAGATAGAATATAAGAACATGTGAATGCATAAGCATGACAGAGCAAGCAATGAGTCACATGTATCTTGGCTATATGCATCAGAGCAAATGATGTGTATAGGAAGTGTACCTCCATGTTCGTGAATCCTTCTTGCAAACAATATGTACATTGGCAAGAGATCATCATGCACATGAGTATGATGCATATACTTACCTTGTGGTCTTGTGCTAGCTTTAGAAGAAGTGTACTTGAGAAAACAGAGTTAGATAACACAGGAACACTCTAGATAAAGCAATTTCAGGAAACCACAACAGTACCAAGATTGGGATGACATGTAAAGGGTGAGTACTGAGTACTTTAATTAGATACTGACATGTCCCCAAAGGATTTAAATAAATGCAATGAATTCCAAAGATTTTCTTCGCTTAGAAATGGACATTTTCTCCCCCTGAATCTGATATTGGATAATGGGAGAAAGTAGGGTAAGAAAATCAGAGCAAGAAAAGATCAGAGCAAGAAAGGGTAATAACCACAATCAGAGCAACAATGTTATGCAATAACAATTACATAGGCATGTTTTTCCCCTCTAAAAGACATGTGACTTCTCTCCTCTTTGTCTTACTAGCATCTGGAAGAGCTTAGATGTGCTCATATGATAAGCTTTGATATGCTCTCTCTCCCCCTTTGACATCAATTTCCTAGAAGGGTACTTCTGGAGCATGAGTCAAATAGGTGTGGTCCTTGAGACACACTACAAAGCCGCATGTAGTTTAAGATGCAGGTAGAGGATAAGAATCATTGAGTGGAGCTGAAGAAGAAAGGTCGTAAAAATGGCAAAACATTTTCTCAGAGTTGAAATCGGTGACGGCGAGTGAACAGAGTCACAGAAGATCCTGATCGGTGCGACCAAGTTAGTCCATGTCGGTTGTACCGATGAACTATTCACAAGGAGACCTTGTGCTTCGGTCACACCGATAGGTTTGGTTCGGAGGGACCAAGTTCAACATAGAGTAAAAAATTGTCAACTCAGCTCACTTAGCAATTTAAATCTCTCAAGGATTTGCAAGGAATTAACTGAAAGATTTGCAATGAATTTCCACAGAAAGAAAAACAGAAAAGAGATCTAGATGAAGTTTGAACAAGGGAACAAGATAGCAAGAAATACTCATCTAGAAGGGGTCGGCGACAAAGTCACCTATGTTAGAGTATATTGACTTAGGAGTCAAGTGAGATCACTTGATCATAGGTCATACTTAATGTTTAAGCTCAAAATGGGGTTACCATTTTTTGGTTAAGCATTTTGATGTATTCGCATCTCATTGAGTTGCTTTGTCTCATGACTTGGGGCAAAGCTTCTCTAAGATGGAATGACATACCTTGGGTGGTGTTGACCTTGATCATGTAGGTGAACTAATGTTGGGTGCACAAGGTTGATGTAGTCCATCAAGAGTTGGGAGCACCACTTGTGGTTTGAGTTCATCTTCCTACATGGGTTAGTCTTGCAAGGAAGAGCACTTGTGTATCCAAAATGACAATCATGAGACTTGATACCAAATGAAATTTGATATATAGAAATTGTCAAAGGATATGTTGAGTGAGTTCAAGCTTCCTTGTATTCAACAACCATATCCTAGGAACTCGATGCTTTAGAGATTGCTTAAGATATGAATGACTTGCAATCTCATAGATTTGGGATCATCCAAGTACCTACAGGGGTTAGATAGCATGCAAGGGTACAAGTGTAGATCCAAGACAAATGATCATCATCATAAGAAAAATATCAAGGATTAGTCACAAGAGGCCCATGCCTTGCATGTATCCAAATGGAGTTTCTACTCCAAGATTGAGGCATCAATGATATTCAATTCACCACTCAAATGGCAAAATACTTTCTCATCAAGCGGTTTGGTGAATATATCCGCCAATTGCTTATCAGTACGAACATGCTTAAGATTGATGTCTCCTTTAGCAACATGATCTCGAATGAAATGATGATGAACTTCAATATGCTTAGTTCGAGAGTGTTGCACGGGATTGTGAGCAATCTTAATGGCACTCTCATTATCACAAAGAAATGGAACATATTTCACATGTATCCCATAATCCTTAAGGGTTTGGGTCATCCAAAGTAATTGAGCACAACATGATCCGGCGGCAATGTATTCTGCTTCGGCGGTGGATAAGGATACCGAGTTTTGTTTCTTGGAGGACCAAGACACAAGAGATCTACCAAGAAATTGACAAGTACCCGAAGTGGACTTTCTATCAACCTTGTCACCGGCATAGTCCGAATCAGAGTAGCTAACAAGATCAAAAGAAGACCTCTTAGGATACCAAATGCCAAAATTTGGTGTATGAATTAAGTATCTCACTATCCTTTTCACAGCCTTAAGATGAAATTCTTTAGGGGCCGCTTGATATCGTGCACACATGCACACACTTAGCATAATATCAGGGACGGGAGGCACATAGATATAACAATGAACAAATCATAGAGCGGTAAACCTTTTGGTCAACCGGTTTGCCATCCTTAGTCAAGTCAAGATGTACACTAGTAGGCAAGGGTGTTTTCATACCTTTGCTTGCTTGCATGTTGAACTTTTTGAAAAGATCCTTGGTATACTTTGTTTGAGAAACAAAGGTACCTTCCTTAGTTTGCTTGATTTGCACCCAAGGAAAATTTTGAGTTCACTCATCATAGACATCTCAAACTTCTCCGACATTAGCCTTCCAAACTTTTCACTAAAATGGGGGTTAGTAGAACCAAATATAATATCATCCACATAAATTTGGCACATAAATAATTCACCATTAACCCTTTTAGTAAAAAGTGTATAATCAATCTTCCCAATTTCAAAGCCTTTTTCAATAAGAAACTTGGTCAAGCATTTATACCATGCTCTAGGAGCTTGTTTAAGACCATAAAGAGCTTTGTGAAGTTTGTAAACATGGTCGGATTTCTTGGGATTAACAAAGCCGGGAGGTTGTTTAACATAGACTTCCTCCCCAATTTCACCATTTAGAAAAGCACTCTTAATGTCCATTTAGAAAAGCAAGTAAGATGCGTATGGACTCAAGTCTAGCAACGGGGGCATATGTCTCACCATAGTCCATACCTTCAACTTGAGTGTAGCCTTGAGGGTTGAGACGGGCCTTGTTGCATAGAACTTGTCCATCCTCATCTAGCTTATTCGAAACACCCATTTGGTTCCAATGACATTGTGGTCGTCGTCCGGCTTTTCAACCAATGTCCACACTTGATTCCTCTCGAAATTGTGTAGTTCTTCATGCATAGTGTTAACCCAATCCGGATCCTCAAGAGCTTCTTCAACCTTCATAGGTTCAATACTAGAAATAAATGAGTAATGTTCACAAAAATTAGCCAAGCGAGTTTTAGTGCATGTGATTCTCCCGGTTTGAATATCATCAAAGATTTGTTCGACGGGATGATCTCTTGAGACTCTTGCTCTAACTCGTGAGAGCTTTTGTTTGGGTCGGGGTGGAACATCCTCTTCATTTTTTTCATCTTCTTCTCCTTCTTCATTGTTGTTGGCGTTGTTGTTCTCTTGTGGATGTGGAGAAGGAGGTCAATGAGGTTCATCTTGTTGTACTTCCTCGTTTCCTTCGTCTTGACGTGTTCCACTTGTGGATGCCTCCAAGTCAACTTGTGGTTCACCTTGTCGTGAAGTTGAGGCTTCCACTTGAATGGACGAACTACTCTCCTTCACCTCTGTTGGACGAACCTTGCCAATAGACAAGTCTTGAATTGCTTCCAAAGGATCTTTGTCTCCTACATCAATTCGCAATTGCTCTACTTGCAAGCCGTTAGATTCATCAAACTTCACATCTACCGTCTCTTCAACCTTTCGGGTGAAATTGTTGTAGACACGGTAAGTGTGAGAGTTTGAGCCATAACCGAGTAGGAAACCTTCATGAGATTTAGGGGAAAATTTCAAATGATGATGCTTATCAAGAATGTAACACTTTGAGCCAAATACTCAAAAGTATCCAACTTGGGGTTTGTTACCGGTGAGAAGCTCGTATGCCGTTTTGCTGAGAAGCTTGTGAAGATATAGTCGATTCGTAGCATGACAAGCTGTCTCAACCGCTTCCGCCAAAAGTGTCTTGGCGTCTTGTATTCATCAAGCATCATTCTTGCCATCTCAATAAGTGTCCGGTTCTTCCTCTCAACAACTCCATTTTGTTGAGGTGTGTACGTAGCCGAGAACTCATGTGAAATCCCTTCTTCGTCAAGAAAGGTATCCACATTGGCATTCTTGAACTCCGTTCCATTGTCACTCTGAACCTTCTTGATCTTCACTTCAAATTGATTTTGGGCCTTCCTAGCGAAGTTCTTGAAGATCTTTTGGACCTGCGATTTATCATTAAGAAAGAACACCCATGTAAATCTGGAAAAATCATCAACAATGACCAAACCGAACGAGTTACCACCGAGACTCTTGTAGGCATTGGGACCAAAAAGATCCATGTGAAGTAGCTCAAGTGGTCTTCTCGTGGTCATGATGTTCTTCACGGGATGACTTCCACCAACTTGTTTTCCTGCTTGACAAGCACTGCAAAGTCTATCCTTGTCAAATATGACATCTTTAACACCAAGGATATGATCACCTTTAATAAGATTATCAAGATTTTGCATGCCCACATGACCTAACCTTCTATGCCACAACCAACCTTTAGAAGATTTAGCAATTAAGCAGGTACGAGGTTGAGCTCTTTTAGTGAAATCAACAATGTATAGATCACCTCTACGTATACCAGTAAAGACCATATTATGATTATCTCTACTAAACACTTGGCAATCTACTTCAGTGAATAGAACATTGAAACCAAAATTGGCTAGTCTAGATACGGAAAGTAGATTGTAGCCAAGAGATTCAACGAGCATAACATTTTGGATAGAGCTATCATGTGAGATGGCCACCTTACCGAGGCCAACTACTTTACCCTTGGAGTTGTCACCAAAAGTGACATACTTTCTGGGACCGTCGTTTTCAGCGAGCTCACGAAACATGTCCTTGTCTCCAGTCAGGGCCGTCTCCAGAAATTTGGGGGCTCGGTGCGGAAAATAAATTATGCTACGGTTTGGCTATTAATTCATATAATGCGCGCTTGTTGTCACATATATCACCCAATATTTTATCACTCTGCTGAGCAACCGATTGCATGGTGTGAACCGCGTCGTGCGGAGTACTCCAGGTTACACATTTGCGTTATATGATCATCAAATATAAAATAGGGTCTTCAAAAAAAAAAATCGTACTACCATTGACCTTTGTTTCATATTATTGGTGTGTATTAAATTTTAGGGAATTCTGAAATATTAATCATTTTTTTATTTCCAGCTCTTTGATTCCCTTCGATAGGTTGTTTTCACAAAATAAAAGTCCACGGTAAAAAAATGGCCCCACGAAATGGAGTGATCTCCATGCTGATTTTCTTTCATCCCTAATCCTCACGCATGCAATTACCGTGCCAAAATATTCAGAACTAAATGGTGTATGCAGTAGGGAGTTGTTTGGGAAAAAATTATAGCATGAGATGGAAAGGAATCACGCGCATCTAGGGGAGATAATCAAGGTAAGAAATCCCGTGCATGCAGGGGTGCATAGTGACGGAAGAAATCGCTGGCAGATGAGAGATCATGCATGACATGCGATGTAATTAGCGCAAGATTAATGATTTTGGGCCCCCATTTTTCTCGGGGGCCCTGTGCGGTCGCCCACCTTGGCCGCCCTCATCGATGGACCTGTCTCTAGTCATGTGATCGGTACATCCACTATCAAGAAACATTCCTTTCCTCCAGCCATGTAACCACGAAGGTTAGCCATAAGACCAAAGTGTCTCATTGACTCATCAAGATCAAAGTCACTATCATCATCCTCATCATAATATCCATGCTCATCATCATCATCTGATAGATCATCACCTAGAGAGAGTGATTCATTAGATTTATGACCATGACAATGTGCATCTTTATGAATTCTAATGACTTGTGAAATGATGCTACTAATGACTCCAACATCTCCTTTGGCACGCATAAGGTCATGAAACTCAAATAGACAATCACCAAATTTAGGATCACTAGAATTCATTTTATGAAAAGTGATGGACTTTTGAAGAATTTCATCTCAAATTTTCAAGGAATAGTTCAGAAAATGCTCCTCAAGATATTTCCATATAGTATAGGCACACTCAAAAGTAGGCAAGCATACAAGCAAATTTCTAGGCAATCCTCTCATGATAAGATCAATAGTTCTAAGATTGCGGGTCATGTCAAGATACTCATCGGGGGTAGGATGCAAGGGATCAATAGGGGGTGCATAGGGACTAGGAATATACTTGTTCAAGTTATATTCAATGAAAATATCAAGCATCTCATTCTTCCACACATTATAGAACTCTCCGTCAAGTATAGGCACTCTACGTCTAATACTCCCAATCGTAGACTCATCCATCTTCCTCCAAATTTGATTAAACCAAAGCAATGGAGACCAAAGCTTTGATACCAATTGAAAGGATCAAGAAGAGGGGTCAAGAGGGGGGTGATTAGACCCTCAACAAGTAAAAGTGGCAATTTTTAAGATCTTCAAGTTGAGGTGGAGTTTTAGCTCAAGTTTAAGCATTCACGATACATTTCAAGCAAGCATGGCAAGAGTATAAGCAGCGGAAAGAGTAAAGCATGCTAATTGCAAGAAATTAAGGGATGGGATTGGAGTGAGCAAATGCAATGTAGACACGGAGATTTTTGGCGTGGTTTCGATAGGTGGTGCTATCGTACATCCACGTTGATGGAGACTTCAACCCACGAAGGGTAACGGCTGCGCGAGTCCACGGAGGGCTCCACCCACGAAGGGTCCACAAAGAAGCAACCTTGTCTATCCCACCGTGGCCATCGCCCACGTAGGACTTGCCTCACTCGGGTAGATCTTCACGAAGTAGGCGATCTCCTTGCCCTTACAAACTTCTTGGTTCAACTCCACAATCTTGTCGGAGGCTCCCAAGCGACATCTAACCAATCTAGGAGATACCACTCTCCAAAAGGTAATAGATGGTGTGTTGATGATGAACTCCTTGCTCTTGTGCTTCAAATGATAATCTCCCCAACACTCAACTCTCTCTCATGGATTTGGCTATGGTGGAAAGATGATTTGAGTGGAAAGCAACTTGGGGAAGGCTAGAGATCAAGATTCTTGTGGTACGATTGGAATATCTTGGTCTCAACACATGAGTAGGTGGTTCTCTCTCAGAAAATGAGTAGTGGAACTGTAGGCACGTTCTGATGGCTCTCTCACAAATGGAGAAGGGGGTGGAGGGGTATATATATAGCCTCCACACAAAATCCAACCGTTACACACATTTGACCCAACTCGGTCAGACCGAATAGAAGAACTCGGTGAGACCGATTTAGTTCAAAATGTGAACGTTAGGAATCTCGGTGGGACCGACTGGAACAACTCGGTGGGACCGATGTGCTAGGGCTAGGGCAAAACCTCATCTCGGTGAGACCGATTGCTTGAACTCGGTGAGACCGATTTCAGCAAAGAGCAAACGGAGAGTTGGTCAAGCAAACTCGGTGGGACTGATTGCACATTTCGGTGAGACCAAAATAATTGCAACAGGCAATAGAGAGTTTGCAAGGCCATCTCGGTGAGACCGAGATCCGTATCGGTGTAACCAAATTGCTAGGGTTTCTGGCAGTGGCTATGTCTACTAAACTCGATGGCGCCGGATGGATCATTTCGATGGGGCCGAGTTTGACTTTGAGCTTTGGACATATTTGGAATGAGAAAGTGGCTGAGGGTTTTTGAGCAATATCACTAAGCATTTTGAGCAAGTAGACCATTAAGCAACACCTCATCCCCTTTTAATAGTATTGGCTTTCCTATGGACTCAATGTGATCTTGGATCACTAAAATAGAAATGAAGAGTCTTGAGGTTTTGCCAATATTTGTCCTTAGCATTTTGAAGGGGTTCCACATCCTCTTGTCCTTACCACGCCATAGGGGTTCCACATCCTCTTGTCCTTACCACGCCATTGTTGAACTCATCTGAAATATACTAGATAAAAGTATTAGTCCAACAAGAGATATGTTGACATTAATTACCAAAATCACCTAGGGAGCACTTATGCTTTCAACTGTGTAGTACATTTCATCAATCCAGCTTTAAACATACCGATAGGAATGCATATATTTGCTTGCTGTTAAGCCTGTTATAGCTAGCATATGCCTCTTTTAAAGTTTTTTAATTGTTCGGTTGTTTGTAGTTAGCATATGTCCAGTTTCAAATGCTATCTTTGGTTGTTCGTAGTATGCCTTGTTTATTCCAGTTATTCACAACGTGATGTTCTATATGTGCAAGTATGAACTGTGAAGTTCAATTTCATCAATACCAGTTTCAACAATACCACTATGAATGACTACATTTGGTTGCTGCATCTTGTACTTAACACGCCTTTCCATTTTTATTTAACAATAACCAGTGTACTTAGACCGCCACAATACCATTTTGAATGACTATGTTTGCTTGTTGTTAAATGTTAGGCCTGTTGCAGTTAACACACCTTTCCACTTGTTTTGCTTTACTAGCGTGCTTAAATCTGCACACTGAAGCTATCTTTTGGAGATTATTTTGTCTGTCATGGATATATTTGGTTGATGTTTAGCCTGTTGTGCTTAACATGCCTCTCGATGTACTTACACAGGACAATTTTGGGAACGACTGCTGTTTTCCATCGAGGTTAGTTTCATCCCATGGCTTATATATACTCACTGTTCAGGATATCGGTAGCTGGTACCATATAGGTTGGGGGCTGATAAGGGACTAATCGGTGAATCGGACTTTTAACAGAATATATCTGTAACCCATTTATCGTTAGGTTAACTAGGGCCATATGTAATATATCTGAGACTACATAGCAACATGCACTGTACTTAATGTCTAAATATGCAATCCTAGGCTACATAGCAACAAGGAAGAGTGTTACCTTAATGTTCTGATGATGTCTAGATATACGTAGAAGAGCAGCAGCAGCAACAACAACAACACATCCCTGTTTGGATACTTAACTTAGCTAGAGGTTAGAGTTAGTTTCTAGCTCATGACTAACCCTGAACTAACTCCATCCAAAGAGGTGTTTGGATGACAGGGTTAGATTGACAATAAATGCACTAGGAGAACTAGCTCCAATTAGCACCTTTTGGGTGGGATAGTTTTTTTGGGTGGGTTAGATGCAACTAGCTCAAACTAGCCCTCATGTTTGGATATACTTTAGGGCTATTTGAGCCCAAACTAGCTCAAACTAACTCTAACCCATGGATACAACAGCAGTTAATCAGCCGATAATTTGTAAAAATGCAATAAACTCCTTCCGGCCCATAATATAAGATGTTAATTCATCTAATATGTGAGTATATTGGATGTTATAAGATATTATAAAAGAGGGTTGTACTACATCATTGTGCAATTGCTGTTTAGCTTCTAATATTAACTTGGTGCTTTTAGGTACATATGTCATTGGTAAAGATACGCGCTTCGACCCTTTCTGCGTATGGGGCAATGAGATATCGATGAACCAGCATCAAGTGAGGAAGCCGATAAAGATTGTTAGTAAAATGGGTCAAAAGATGGCAATTAAACTATTTGTTTACACTTTATCCAAGACAACAACGAACTGTAGGATGGTAAGTAAGAACTCTGCAGCCTTCTTTTTACTACCCATAATGAGTTGTGTTAGATGACAATGTCTGAATCTGTTTCCTTTGCAGTGGTTCCCAAAGCAGTTTACTCAAGATTACCTCTCAAACTACATGATTGGTGGGCATGCAAAGGTTAAAGTATTTCTACCAGAACACGATGATTATCTAGATGTTTTTATGAAGACCGTGAAGGATGGGCGGTCGGCCATCACAAGGGGTTGGACTAGAGTCGTGCGTGCCTTCTGCATGGAGGAGGGCACAATATGGGTATTCCGCTTCACCGTGTTCAGCAACTAGAATGTATTTCACCTCTTTCTTTACCGTCTTTAATAGTACAAGTATACAACTGTGGTTCATCATTCTTTATTTGGTTCTTATGTAATTCTTGAACATATGTACCTATGAATCGAATAATGCATTGGTTGTTTGAACCTGATGGATATGAATAAAGCTATAGCATATATTCAAATTCAAATCTGGTACAATTTGAAATAGCAGCAACTAAATTACGGTGAAATTACGCTATGCAGGTCGTTACGGCGCACACGGTTGGTAAAACACAAATGTTTGTGATATACACCATAATCCGACACGGTTCACAGAGAGCAAACGTGTGCAAGCATGCACACAGTTGCCGTTTGCAAAGCGTGTGCGATGTCAGACAATATCACAAACGGTGCAGGCAAACTAAACGTTTGTGATAGTTGCCTTACCGTACATGATTCGCAACCATGAACTGTTTCTGATTTGGTATGCATCGTAAACGTTGCACCACAGAATAGCGTGTGCGATAGTTGTCATGTACGACGATGTTACGATGGTCCGACGTTTCGTAATCCTGTCCAACACTCGTACGACGATTAGCTAATCTTATTAATTAGTTATCGCATACGGTTTGGGAAAAGTAAATGTGTGTGATTGTCTGCTTATCATACACGTTCTATAATCGTGAACCGTTTGTGATGGGCCGCGCATCGTAAACGTAGCACCACAGAACACCGACTGCGATGGCAATGCGAGCACAAACGAGTTGAAAGGATGCAGCGTCTGGGTGGCTCCCTATCCCCGACGGTTTCTGGGTCGTGTGGGAAGGACCCCCCTATCGTAGTCACTCACTTGGCGACGGTTCCAAATGCCATCGCGGAAAGGGGTTAAAAACCATTTGTATAGCACCTCGTTGTACCAGTGAAAGCTGTAGTCCTTCCCCTTTGGGGGAAACTCGTTTTGGGACGGCTTGAATAATGTCGTCCACATCCCTGAGAGGGAGGTGCGGAAGAAGTGGTCCACCGGGACCACGTCATCGGGCTTGAATGCCAACACGGGGCTGGCCCGGAGCTGTAGTGGCAAGATGTGGCGATGGAGCATGACATCGATCACGTCCACCAGCTTTACCTCCTTCTCCTCGATCAGATACTTGACCTTCCACTGCAACTCTGCCACCTCCCTGGGGTTTCGCAAGTCCATACCTTTCCTCCTCCGAGAGGCGAGCCTCCTCGGGGGATCGACCGAGAAGGCTGGGACCTTGGCCTGACTAGCGGCGTGTGGCTCGGTGATGTAGAACCACTCATGCTGCCACTCCTCGATGGTCTCTATGAAAGTATCCTTGAACCAGTCGACCTTCTGGTTCTTGTTGATCATTGCTCCCCCACACTCGACGAGCTCGGAGCCGCTGGACTTCGGCTTGATGCCGAACGTGTTTAGACATAACCCAAGGTGTGGCTCGACATGGAGGAAAGCCTTACATGTGATGATGAAGGAAGCGAGGTGAAGTATGAAGTTGGGGGCCACATGGTGGAAATCCAGCCCATAGAACAACAGAATCCCATGCATGAAAGGGTGCAGCGGGAACCCTAGACCTCAGATGAGGTGGGGAATGAAAACTACCCTCTCCCCAGGATTGGGTGTGGGCACACACTAGTTTGGCTCCAGCGCCCGGGTGGCGACGTTGGCTGGGATGTACCCCGCGCTCCGCAGCTCGAGGATTGTGCCCTCCGTGATGGAGGAACCTGCCCAGTGCCCTTTGAGGGTGGCATCAGCCATGGCAGAGAAATGGGAGCTGTGGGCGCTAAGGAGGAAAGTGCAGAGTTGGATCTGGTGCTGGAGCTCAAAAGGCAGTAGGCAGGAAGGAATGGAAGCGTGTTGTAGCTATTGGTTTCCCCTATTCTTATAACCTGGTAAAGGCCAAGAGTCCCTTCGGTCGCATTATTCAAATTGCCACTACCCAAAAAAAGATGCCATTAAGCGTATAGGGAGAAACACAATCTTGATGATATCCCTTAAAAAGGGCACGATCTCTTCTTCGACGGGACGTGCCAATGGAGAAGTTACCCTGGGTCGCGATTCGAGCAACAGTAACTGCCCCGCCTAGTAATAGGTGGTGCCACTTCAGAAAAATTGTCAGGCTATGAGTATTGTTCATACCTATGCGGTTGGCCTTCAAGGCTAAGTTATCCCGCGTCTTCAGATGCCATAGGATTTGGAGAAGTCCAGTTCGGGTTTGATTCCTTCGAGAAAGGGCCCATTAAAGACTCACGATGTGTGGAACGGTCCCAAATCTTCGAGGAAGGAACTCGTCTGTCAAGCAGAATACTCTGAAGCCGAAGTCATTTTTGCCAAAGAATAGAGTCATCCTCAGCGTAGAAGACCAATTCGAGGGCTACTGATAGTGTCCTGGACTAGGGGGTACCAACCTAGTTGGCCCACAGTCCTTGGGCCGGGCTTAGGGACCCTCATTCTTATAAGGAAGGACTCCGGAAGCCTCACACCTCGAAGTGATCAAGACAGCCTCTGCCGAAGACTTGACGTTTACTCCAAGGACATCTTCAGCCGCCGCCATACGCATCCTTAGATCTGCAAACGACCATGTAGCCCTAGGTATCCCTATGGCATGTATATAAGCCAAAGGGTTTAGCCTGCAGAGGGAACACGATCACAATCACATCCACCTAACCTAAGTGTTAGAACACAACTTACGATCTCGAGGTAGATCAAGCTTGTACTCGATACACAACCATCAATATAATCAAAGCAGGATGTAGGTTATTACCTCTTCGAGAGGGCCCAAACCTGGGTAAACACCGTGTCCTTTTTCTCCTGTTACCATCGATCCGAGATCCACAACTCGGGACCCCCTACCCCGAGGTCTGCCGGTTTTACCACCGACACCATCCATAACATAACCCTCAGGTATCTTAGGTATTTCAACTCTAGTAGAGCTAGGCATATTAGGTGAATCATAATTTTTAGTAGTTTCAACATTCTCAATTTATTTAGCCTTAGCAAGTTGTCCATCAAGAAATTCATCTAGTGGCACAGTATTATCAAGCTGAGTACTAGCATCATCACAAGTTTTACTTATAACAGTAGTGGTGTCATCAATTACTTGCGACATATCTGAATGAATAGCAGGTGGTGGTGTCGCAAGCCTACCTAATACAGATGGTGAATCAAGTGCGGAGCTAGATGGCGGTTCCTTACCTCCCCTCATCTTAGAGGATATGATATTGGTCTTAGCGCCTTTCATATTCTTCATAGCGATCAACAGATAAAATTCCCAAGTGACTCAATAAATAGAGCTATGTACCCCAGCAACGGCGCAACAAAAATGTCTTGATAACCCACAAGTATAGGGGGTCGCGACAGTCTTCGAGGGTAGTATTTCACCCAAATTTATTGATTCAACACAAGGGGAGCCAAATAATATTTATGAGTATTAGCAGTTGAGTTGTCAATTCAACCACACCTGGAGAACTAAATATTTGCAGCAAAGTGCTTAGTACCATAGTAGTATGATAGTTTTGATAGCAGTTGTAACAACATCAATAATAATAGGAACATTAACAGTAGCAATTTTATAGCGATTGTAACAGCATCATCAACGGTAGTAACTTAGCAAAGATCAATATGAGAAAAGTGTAGGCATTTGTCGGCGTGGAAGCACGATCACCAAATGGGGCATGCGTGCCCCTTTGTGGTTCGGCAAGGGGACGGTCACATTGAACAAAGAGCGGAAACGACAGGGCAGGGCGGCGATGGACAACTCTCTTTTACCCAGGTTCGGGCCGCTTTGCAGTGTAAACCCCTACTCCTGTTGTGGTGGATTGATTTGGAGGAACACAAAGACATGACGAGCTCAAGCCCGGCAAGGGTGCCTCGGGGAGAGCAGCGTGCGCGTACAAGTGTTGTGGGATCTAAACTTTTAACCCTTTGATAGGTTGCCTCGGGCCTCCTTTTATAGCTTAAGGGGCGACCACAGTGGCAAAACAGTCATTCTGGTATGATTAGATAGCCAGCAGTGTTATCATACCTAACTCTGGCAGTTAGGACAAAGTGCATTAAATGCACCTGCTAGGTGTCATGTTGAGGTTGAAGCCCGGCAAGCCTGACGCACCGCTTATCCATCTTCTCCTTATTAGCGTGACACGCCTTCTGGACGTGTGTCAATAAAGCTAATCCCTTCTTCACCAAGCCGCCACGTGCCTGATACGATCCACCTAGTAACTTGAGAGCTTGAAACCGCATTGATTAGCGATCGGCGTGTGATGAGGTGGAGCGGCGGTGTCTTGGCGGAGGCCTGCCGGCAAGGAGCCTAGCGGGCTCTGAGCTTGACGGCCCCAGAAGCTCTGCCGGGGCAAACTGGTCTGGGCCCCCAGGCGTGGCTTCGACCCTGCCGAGCTTGCCTTCCCGGTAGGGGAGGCCTTTCTTGAGGTGCATCCATGTTTACTTGACCTTCTTAATGCCTTCCTTAACCTCACGAAGAGTGGTTTCTCTGGCTTATCTTGTGTCATGCATAGGTACCAGATGTTTGATCGATATCACGCCTATGCACGAGTCCGGGCAGCAAATGTGAATGTTTGCTGCACCGACAGGAGCCCCCGGGCCTAGTCCATACGTGCCACCAGGCATCGTTGGGGCAGGCCCCATCAACGCATAGACGCACATACCGACCCTGCCATGGCGGGTGCCTGCGTCTTTGAGATCTTCTTTGCTTCTTCATTAACCTGCATTGGAGTTAGCCCCCCGGGCTTCCCATGAGACCCCCAGCATCCAAACAACGTGGGTTCATTCATTCTGTAGGCCAGAGGGCGCCCACATTCACGGAAGTTTAACGAGGGTGCCCGCGCGTGAACCAGGGGTAACTGCCATTTTACTTCATCCACTACGTCTGCCATTTCCACCATGCGTGCCACATGCATTGCGCGAGGTTGGTGGTGGACACGCAGGGCGCAGGAACGTGTACCTTGGCAGAAAACACAGCGCCCTGGATTGGCGTAATGGGGCAGCCGACGATTCTGGACGTAGTCAGGGGCGCAGAGAGGCCAGATTGGAGGAGTGGGGCGGCCGCCACAGAGTAGTGGAGAGCCAACCTCCCCCCTCGTCCCGCTATAAAAGGGAGCGCGAGGGGGATGGTGATGCTCATCCACACCTCCTCCTTCTTCCTTCTAGTTTTGCTTCCACCATGACAAGGGGAAGGGGCCGAGCCCGGGCTCCGACGATGGCGACGAGGGCTTCTTCTCGGCACCGTGCTCCTGCCCCCATTACGGCTGCAGAGGCAGGATCTAGTGCACAAGGTGAAGCCACAGGACGCGGACGGGGTCGACGGGGCGCTCGAGACAGAGGTGGGCATAGTGGTGCACAGGCAGCGGCTCCCCCGGCCGCTCCGACTCCGATGTAGGGTCATGTGGGAGACACGGCATTGGAGTTCATCGTCAGGCTGCGTGAGCCCCCGCACAGCCGTCTGCAGCTCCCTCGTCCCTTCGCCAGGGTAATGGAGGTTGATCAGCCGCTCGGGTTGAGGTTGCGCATGAATGGCTGCTGCAACAGCGCCATGTGAGTGGACGTTGAGTACCCTGCACCTCATGTCATGCTTCTTCGGCGCGGCTGGAATACTTTTGCTCTTGCACACAGCCTCGCGGAAGGGCACGTCTTCTGCTTCAAGTTGATGGAAGCTGGTCTGCTCTTCATCAAGGTCTTCGGGCATTCAGGTGCTCGCTTAGGGTGCTGCGCGGAGAGCTCGAGCAATGGAGAAAGCTCCTCCTCAAGCGACAGCGACGAGGAGGACACCGACGGTGAAGACAGCGATGAGGAGCCCCCGATCGTCAAGCATGAAGACGACGACTCGGACTCCGACTGAATGTCGGACACACCGTCACCGTCAGCTAGGCACCAGCAGTACCATCATCTGCAGCTGGACCCCGGCAGAGCGATTTGCCAGGGATGCTTGGCCTGGACATCACCGCTTCCTCCAGCTGGACCCCAGCAGGCTTCCTCGTGGGCTCCGTCTTCGTCTTCCCTGCCGGTGTCCCTGCCGAGCCGCGTTCCTCTGGTCCTGGCGGGGGTGACCAGGGCATCGCCTAGCCACTCTCCCCGTCCCCGGCCTCTTCTTCCTTGCCGGGGTAGCGCCCTCCCGATCTTGTCAGGCTGCGTCCCGCTGGTCCTGACAGGGTCGGGCTGGGCTTCTGCCCAGGCGCTCCTTTTGCCCTCTTTCCTTCTTGATGCAACTCCTAGGATAAGAGGGACAAGAAAGGCATTACGGGGCACTTATATTTTTTCAAATCAAAAGATGTAGGCACTTGCCAAATTTTAATTAAGGCTATGTAATCCCTTATCCATGTTTGTACTACGTATGATTTGTACTTGTTTGTCTATGTATTAATGGAAAAAAGCGCTTGTCCGATCGTCGTGCATGTGTTTTAAACATGCTGAAGGAAGAGCCTTCATTACTCCTAAGTAAACAAAGTTTTTCGGCAAGACATTTAGGAGCGTAGATGAAGGCCAGCCCCTCGTTATCCTCTCCAAATGTTGCTACAACCTGCCTTGTCGAGTGGACTCGAATCAATGGATGGGAGCCCTGATGGCGGAGGCAACAAGGTTTCCCTACGTACAAGTTTTTCATACGCGAACATAACATGGAGTGATGGGATGAACTTATGTTTGTTTGTTGTCCTTCTTATCGTTTCTGATAAGGAAGGGTTGTCGGGGACCAGTGCATGGGCTCGTACTCATCCTTCTTCCAGGAGAACTATCCATGATGGAACCTTTCTGTTATCATCAGAAGGAAAAAAGGGGAGAGATGACAGCACATGTCCCTTCACAATGAGTTAGTTATCTTATTTTAGGACTATTGTAACCACAATAGAATCATACTTAAGAAAAAATGCATGCAAATTTTTGTGAAAGCGCTTCGTTTTATTCATCTATGCACATGGTCTGCGCCTGGCTTTGTACAAAGGGTTACAAATCCCGGGGACTATGCTTGTACAAAATAGGTTGCTGGGGCAGGGCCCGACAACTGCGCCTTAGGGGTAGAACTTACGAAGATGCTCAATATTCCATGAGTTTTGCATTGGGATGCCATCTTCGGTCTCTAGACGGACTACGCCGGGTCTGATGACATGTACTACCCGGTAAGGGCCTTCCCACTTTGGTGTCAACTTGTTTGAACCCTTGGCGGACTGAGCACGCCTAAGGACAAGGTCACCTTCCTCAAGGCTCCAGGCATGGACCCTGCGGCTGTGATAGCGGCACAGGGCTTGCTGGTATCGTGCAGCATGTACAACTGCCCAGAGATGATCTTCCTCGAGGAGCATGGCATCGTCATGCCGTAGCTGCTCTTGGGCTACTTCATCGTAGGCAAGTACTCGAGGTGACCCGTATATGAGTTCCGTGGGGAGCACCGCTTCTGCACCATATACCAGGGAGAAGGGAGTCTGGCCAGTAGCTCGATTTGGTGTCATCCTGATTGACCAAAGAACCACTGGCAATTCATCAACCCAGCGCTTGCCGCACTTTTGCAGCTTATTGAAAGTTCTTGTCTTGAGCCCTCGCAGCACTTCAGCATTCATCCTTTCGCCATGTACGTTCCTTTTTGGATGCGCGACAGAGGTGAAAGAGACTTTGCTTCCAAGGCTCTGGATGTACTGCATGAAGGCACGGCTTGTGAACTGGGTGCCGTTGTCAGTGATCACCCTGTTGGGTACTCCAAAACGACACACCAATCCCTTAAAGAACTTGATAACTGATTGTGCCATCACCTTTCTCGCTGGCTCTACTTCGGGCCACTTTGTAAACTTGTCGATTGCTACGTACAAGAATTCAAATCCCCCGTTAGCATGGGGAAAGGGGCCCAAAATATTGAGCCCCCAGACCATGAAAGGCCAGGATAAAGGGATGGTTTGAAGGGCTTGAGCGAGCTGGTGAATATTCTTGGAGTGGAACTGGCATGCTTCACACTTGATGACAAGCTCAGTTGCATCCCGGAGGGCTGTGGGCCAATAGAATCCTTGCCGGAAAGCTTTTCCGACAAGTGCTCTTGATCCTAGATGCGAGCCACACACACCTCCATGTATCTCTGCCAACAGCATTAGTCCATCTTCTCGGCTGATACACTTCAACTTCACACCATTTGGCCTCTTTCTGTATAGTGTGTCGTCCACAAATTGATACATACTCGATTGCCGGGCCACTTTTTCAGATTCTTCTGATTCGTCTGGAATTTCTCCAGTTTGCAAGAATTGGAATATGTGTTGTGCCCATGCCGGAGCTTGAGGCTCGATGACGAGGACTAAAGGAATCTCCTCTGTCGTGGGAGCGTTGGCCTCGACAGCGAGAACTCGAGGTTCTGCCGGAGAACGTAGCTCACCAACTAGCATAGGGTCTCCCCTCGCAACCTTCTCACCAGCGGTTTCAGGGAGCTCTGCCGGGAAATGTTTGCCGGTGTTGAGTTTCCTTCTTTTCCTAGCCAATGCTGATGGAGAAACTGATGGTTGGGTTAGGTGGAGTACAAAAGTTCCTGGTTCCACAGGGAGCTTCTACGCAACGCACTTTGACAGGTGGTCAGCAATGCTATTTTCCGCACAGGGTACATGCTCTGTTTGTAGCCCGTCAAAGTGCTCTTCCAGCTTCCTCACCTCTTCCACGTACGCCTCCATCGGTGGGCTATGGTACTCCTTATTTACTTGCTTCACAACGAGCTGAGAGTCGCCGCGTATGATCAGCTTCTTTATCCCTAGCTCCACTGCAATTCTGAGCCCGGCAAGGAGTCCTTCATACTCTCCTTCTCAACCAACTGTTCAACTTGCTTGCAATCTTGGAGATCATGGCCCTTGGTCATGTGGATCTTGCAGTATGGCCCGTCGGACGTGCCAGTTTTCTTAGCAGCCGCTGTCGCCCGGCAGTCAGCGCACATAGCAGCATCCTTGCCGGGCGTCTTAGTCTTTGCTTTCTTTCCGGTGTTATGATCAAAAGAGCTCTCAACGTCCATCACTGCCTTCTCCTTACGCTTCTTGTTGCGCTTTCTGTTCTTCTTCCTGGGGGCGGCAGCGTCGTCGTCGTCTTCCGAATCGACTTCGACACCAACCTCCTCCCTGGAAGTCTTCTCCCTTTCTTCAGCACGAGCACACTTGTCCGCCAACGTGTAAAGTTCGTTGATAGTCTTGGGAAGCTGAACATTCATCTTAGCTCGCATCCTGTGATTGCGCACATTCATGTGGAATGCGGCAATCACAGCTGCTGGATGTATCTTCGGGATGTTGCAGTGCACTCGGCTGAACCTTTGCAAATACTTGCGCAAACTCTCTCCTTATTTTTGTAGAAGGGCTTGCAGGTCACTGGGTTGCCTCGGTTCTTGATGGCCATCTGTGAAGGCGCCAACGAACTCGTTGCACAGGTCTGCCCAGGAGGAAATGGAATCCTCCGGCAAGTGCATCAGCCAAGACCTCACATTAGCCTTGAGAGCCAACAGGAAGTAATTGGCGAGCACCTTCTCATCTCTTCCCCCGGTAGCCTGAACGGTGATCATATAGATGCCCAAAAACTCTGCCGGATTCAACTTTCCATCATACTTCCCTGGCAGGTCAGGCTTGAAGGTGTGAGACGATGGCCAATGGACTTGCCGCAGCTCACGAGTGAAGGCTGGGCATCCTACCTCATAAGGCAGGTACCCGCTAGCACTGGGCGCGGGTTTGTCAACATCAGGTCCATTACGCTTGTCTGATTGACGGCGTGCCTCGCGACGTAGCTCAATGGTGACACGAGCGTCTTCCTTCCTCCTGTCCTTCAACACTTGGCATTGATCTCGCTGGAGTCGTGGGTCAGGTGAGGCCATCGACGCCTTGTCGGGATCATCGATGTCTTGGGGTTGCTGAGCTCGCCGTGGTTGCCCTTGGGTGGGCTGCCACGGAGGGGACTACACCATAGGCGCAGTCCTCTCAACTTGACCACCAACGAGGGCTGTTGGCGTCGCGTGCGGGCGCCGTGAAGGCTCCACATGCGGTGACTTGTTGGACTTAGCAAACCCAGTGAGACTTTGGATGGTAGATCTCCATTCATCCATCTTGTCTATTGCTGGGGGGAGTTCAGCAACAGCTGAGCTCTGGTCATCGCTTCCTCCACCGTCCTCGGCATGGCGTGGGAGGCGGAGCGCGACACCGCTCGACTCCTGGACGAACCAGAAGGAGCATCATTGCATTCCTGCCGCGTCGGACCAATCACAAGGGCGGTTTGGCGTGGCCGAAGCTGTTCTCGATGACCAGGTTCTTGATCAGCTGGGCCCTTCCCATGCGGACACGGTCGTTTAGGATCAACAGCGCCGCTCGGAGTTTTATCACCCTCACCATGCGTGGGATGGAGCGTGCGTCCTGTCGATGCCCCTCTAGATGGTGCGGCCAATGGATCTTGGCTTGCACCAGAGCGGGCGTTGACATCGCGTTGGTCAAGCTCGTTGGTTCGGTGAGGAGGAGGAGGTTGAGCATCCCCTTGACCCGCACCAGTGTGGGCATGATTGCCAGCAGGTTGAGGAAGTTGGGCCGCTCCCATGCCCCCGGTTCCTGCTCCAGCCGCGGTGGGAGTGTTGGCAGCATCGCCCATGGTGCCTACTCCGCCCGCTGTAGCACCCGTAGCGGCAGGCGACGAGGCCTTTGAGGCAGAAGGAAGTGCCACCGCACCGCTTCTCTTCTTGGGAGCCATGGATGATGAAGAAGGTGATGAAAATCGATGCGCTAGTTGTTGCTTCAGGTTCGCGCAAGCGACGCCCCCTACCTAGCGCGCCAAAGATGTCGGCGTGGAAGCACGATCACCTATGGAGCATGGGTGCCCCTTTGTGGTTCGGCAAGGGGACGGTCACATTGCACAAAGAGCAGAAACGATAGGGCAGCGCAGCGGTGGACAGCTCTCTTTTACCCAGGTTCGGGCCGCTTTGCAGCGTAAAACCCTACTCCTGCTGTGGTGGATTGATTTGGAGGAACACGAAGACATGACGAGCTCAAGCCCGGCAAGGGTGCCTCGGGAGAGCAGCGTGCGTGTACAAGTGTTGTGGGATCTAAACTTCTAACCCTTTGCTAGGTTGCCTCGGGCCTCCTTTTATAGCTTATGGGGCGACCACAGTGGCAAAACAGTCATTCTGGTATGATTAGATAGCCAGCAGTGTTATCATACCTAACTCTGGCAGTTAGGACAAACTGCATTAAATGCACCTACTAGGTGTCATGCTGAGGTTGAAGCCCGACAAGCCTGCCGCGCCGCTTATCCATCTTCTCCTTATTAGTGTGACACGCCTTCTAGACGGGTGTCAATAAAGCTAATCCCTTCTTCACCAAGACGCCACGTGCCTGATAGGATCCACCTAGTCACTTGAGAGCTTGACACCGCATTAATTAGCGATCGGCGTGTGATGAGGTGGAGCGGTGGTGTCTTGGCGGAGGCCCACCGGCAAGGAACCTGGAGGGCTCTGAGCTTGACGGCCCCGAAAGCCCTGTTGGGGCAAACTGGTCTGGGCCCCTAGGCATGGCTTCGACCCTGCCGAGCTCGCCTGCGCGGTAGGGGAGGCCTTTCCTGAGGTGCATTCATGTTGACTTGACCTTCTTAATGCCCTCCTTGGTCTCACGAAGAGTGGTTTCTCTGGCTTATCTTGTGTCATGCATAGGTACTAGATGTATGATCGACATCACGCCTGTGCACGAGTCCGAGCGGCAAACGTGAATGTTTGCTGCACCGACAGCATTGGATTAGTGATGGATGTTTGTGTTGGATTACATTCATCAAGTAACAGTCACAACCTAGAGCAATACACAATAGCTCCAATTCATCAATGTAATGTAGGCATGTATTCCGTATATAGTCATACGTGCTTATAATAAGAACTTGCATGACATCTGTTGTCCTACCCTTCCGTGGTGGCGGGGTCCATAAGGAAACTAAGGGATATTAAGGCCTCCTTTTAATAGAGAACCAGAACAAAGCATTAATACATGGTGAATACATGAACTCCTCGAATTATAGTCATCCCCGAAGAGCATCTCAACTATTGTCACTTTAGGTCTACAGATCAGAACAATAACGAGCGCATATAACTAGCAGATAGCATCAAGAACTCAAATACATTCATGAAAACATAGAGGGTTCAAATCTGAAATCATGGCACTTGGACCCTAGTGACAAGCATTAAGCAAAGAAAAGTCATGGCAACATCAATCTCAGAATATAGTGGATACTATGAATCAAGCCCTAACAAATTGACTTGATTAAATGATAAAGCTCATCCAACTCCATCACTGTCCAGCAAGCCTACGAAAGAATTACTCACTCCCGGTGGTGAGCATCATGAAGTTGTTGATGAACAAGGGTTGGTGAAGATGATGGCGGCGAACCCCCCTCTCCGGAGCCCCGAACGGACTCCAGAACAGCCCTCCCGATGAAGAACGAGAGGTAGCGGTGGTTGCGTATCGTAAAACATGATGAAACTTCTTCTCCTATTTTTTCTCTCGATGAAACAGATTTTATAGCGCTAGAATTAGGTCAGACGGCCGCATATGGGCCCCACAAGGTAATACACTACAAAAAAACACTTCCGTGATGATACGTGTTTGTCACAGTAGGTCACGTTTTCTGTCATGCATGTACATCCATGACGATTTTATTATAGAACCAAGATAGTCATACCTGTGCTGTCGTAGAAGTGTTCCATGACAATACTCAAATTATCATCACGGAAGTGTCCACTTCCATGACGATAAATTGTGCGTCATGGAAGTGTTTTCGTCAAGGGTAACCGAAACGTGGCATCCACCATAACGGGTCGCCGTTAAGCTATCGAGTCCGGTTTTGGATCCGATAACCCGTTAACAGCAATGACCAATGGCGATTTCCACATGTACAATTCTCATTGGCCGAAAGAACCACGTGTCAACTCCGCGTTGGGACAGATGTCATCCAGCGAATGGACGGGATGCGCTTATGATACATCGACACGTGGCTCAGCCCAACAGTGGCCCATTCAGGTCAAAAGGACAGCCCATTTGACTTGGTCAAAAGGTAGCAGGCCGGCCCACGAAAAGCCTGTTAACGGCATGTTCGCATATAGCCCATTTACAACCCGCTAACTCACGACCCATCATGGCCTATCCGAATTAGGCCCAGTAGCGTCATCTGGGCCGTCCAATATGATTTCAGCCCGTTGTAACTACCGGCCCATGTATGGCCCGTGACGTCTTTCGGCCCATATGAGGCCCTTTGTAACTCTGGGCCCATTAACGGCCTGTGGTGAAACTGTCCTATAATGAACAGTATATCGCTTTATACCCATCAACGGCCCATTATTCCATTGGGCCGTTTCCAGCCCGTGTTATCTTTCGGCCTTCTAAGGGCCCATTTACTCTTGGGCTCATTTCCAGCATTCGATTATTACGGTCCATTATTGGCCTGTTCCGCATGTGGGCCAAATTCAGCACGTGGTTACAGTCGGCCCGTTTGTGGCCCGTTAATCCGTTGGGCTGTTTTCACAGCGTCATCAAATACGGCCCATTAACGACCCGTTATGCCTGTCGACATAATTAAGCCTGTTAAACATATCGGCCTATTAACGGCCTGTTATGGTCGGCCCATAAACAAACGATTCCCATTCTAGCCCGTTTACGGCCCATATTGCGGCCCATTATTGGTCCACAAATAGTACGGACCATGTTTGGCCAATCGATCATACGGCCTATAGAAGGCCCATTGATTCTACGGCCCGTAGAAGGCCCATGGATCCTTCGGCCCGTAGGAGGCCCATGGTCACTACAGCAGGTAGCAGGACCATGGTTACAACGGTTCGTATGTTGCCCATGGTTATTGTGGCCTAGTTTTAAAAAATAGGTTATTGTGGCCACTGGCTAACCGCGGAAAAGAACTGTAGTGACTACAAGCAAACAAATAAACACGACAATAAGGAAATAAATAAGCAAGCAACTTATGCTAGGCTATTACGGCTATTACACATATTACATCCACTAGGCATCAAAGTTCACCACCAGTGCAAATATAGGGAACAAAGCAGCATATTACATACACTGGGCATCTAAATTGGCCACTAGTGTAAATAAACGCGACAGCAAAACAAGTCCATAACTAAAACAACTTCAGAAGAGCTCAAGAAACGTTATCCTAGGTATCCAGCATGCTGGCAATAAGCTTAGCAAGCTTATTAGCTTTCTCCTCTTTGGCACTAAAATCCTCCAAAGCTTGCTGTTGAACCAGAAAGTATGCATATGAATTCTCCAGGGACTTTCGTAGTCCTCCGGCTTCTTGTCACAGCACATCTGATCGATGTCTTTCAGCTTGTAGTTGAGACTCAAGGAACCGAACTGATTCAGACAATGAGTTTGAAGAGCTTGTGCCAGCGGTAGTGGACAGTAACTCGAACACTACATCAAGACAGGACTTTGGGGTTGTCTCACTGTCTTCAAGATAGTTTTCCTTAGCTGTTTTATCAGCTTTGTTGGAGACCAACAAGGATGTCTCACTATCCTGAACCTTATCTGCATTACTTCCTTTATCATTGCTTAATAAGGTACTCTTCCCCAATATTCTATCAGCATTCGAAAAGAAGAAACAAGCAGACACATAACAGATTTAGCAAGTAGTATATGAAACTCATTTCGATGAACCAGTTCAGTAGTAAGGTGGACACGATTAAACTACCAAGTCTTCTATTGCCAAGTAGTACAAAATAAAAGCATGAAACAAACATATATGTATGTCCTATGGTCACTGCATTGTCTTGCCAAACCAAAATAGAGACACGGTTCAAATCATATCAGTTCAAGACAAACCAGCATGGAAAGAATACAAGTGTGGGAAACTACATGGCACAACAAGATTTCAAATGGGTACCACGGGTATACATGTACAACAACACTATTGGCTGTTGTGATGCTAGTAATGTGCATGATATGAGAAGTCAACTATATACACAATTGAAATTGAAATCAACAGAGCAATTTAGAAGAGCAAACCAGTTAAAGAAACATGTTTAAACGTACCTATCGTGCCATTGGAGTTTCGATTGGATCCTTCAATTTAAAAATAAGTTTGTATGAGTAAATACAGTGATACAAGAGCAAAGCAGTATGCACCATAGAAATGGAATCTTAAATGAGAACAATTGTTCTTCAGGTTTAAGCACATGTTCTACATGAACAGAATACAGTAAGACGCAGGCATATAGTACTTCAAAATAAAAAATGATCTCGTAGACCTTACCACATTCTTGGTTCGGGACCAGTACAGAACAAGGCGTTCCCAGTCATCATCCCATAAATGTGTCTCGGGAGAATGTAAGGGAATTTGATGAGTTTCCTTGCCAGTGAAGTACATTTTCTTCAGGTAATTCCAATACTGCCACAGAGCATTCTTGAAGATAGCAGAGGTAATAGCATAGGTTACCTCATCCTGAGTTTCCAAATAGGTCCTTCTCTATAGAGAAAAATGGGAACATTTGCTGTATTATAACCATTGTGGAGGTAGAATGTATGGGACAAAGCAAAGTAATTGCCATGAATAACATTACTTACACATAACTCCTGGATGAACACCTGCAACTGGCCTTTTCCTTCATCTTCAGTATAATATTTTCATGATGGGAAGATACGCACATAGGATTTAACAACATCAAATGCAACAGTTGCTAAACTACGAATGGCTGGTTGTGCTTCGTCCACAGGAATAGGTGTACTAGCTGGTGGAGTTGGGGTTCGTTGTGGTAGCACTGGCGCTTTGGGCACTGGAGATGCCTTACTAACTGCACTTGTTTGGGAGCTCTGTGGTGGAGATGGTGCTGTGTCAACTAGAACTAGTTTACTATCTGCTGGGGTTGGGGTTAGATTGGGTGAAGTTGGTTCTTTGTCCATCAGAGTAGGGGTACAATCTACGAGAGTCTGGGTTATGTGTGGTAGGGCTGGTTCTTGTGCATGTACAACTGGGGTGCTATCTCCACCAAGAGGTAGCACTATTTTATTTGAAGACCGTGTTTTTACTCTGCTAGATAGTGCCATCACCCCTCCAGTTCAAATGGATGATAAACAAGAAAAGTAGTTGAATGTACAGACCTTGTATGAGAGACAAATGCAATAGATAGTGTGGAAAAACAAGGGCATGAAATAGTTCACATATATATTGTTTAACTAAAAAGGATAGCATGACATAATTTCACATATATGATGTCTATCTAAACTGGATAGCATAGCATGACATAATTCAAAGATATGATGACTAACTAAACAGGATGGCATGAAATAATTATATGATGTCTTTAGTAAACAAGTTTGCATGACATAATTCACATACAGGTTATCTAAGTAATCAGGATCGCATGATATAATTCACATATGTGATTTATATACTAAGCAGAGGGCATTCACATATATGATGTCTGAACTAAGAACATGGTGTCGAATATTGTGTATATGATGTCTAAACTATGCAATGCAAGACACCATATGCATGATATGAGCAGTATAAGCGTGCCAAGTTAGAGCATACACCTCGGTGGGGGAATATGACTGGTCATCTGTCTCTGAATCCATCTCTGAGGAGCTATCTGGACCCAGCAAGAGATCTGCTTCGACAAGTAGCACTGTCTGCTCTGAAGACCTTCTTTTCACTCCAGATTTTTCCATCACCCACTCAAATGGCTGATTCACAGGAAGAGAAATTGAATGTACAAACATTATCGACAAATGGAAATGTAATGAAGAAAAGGATTGGCAAGATATAATTCAAATATATGATGCCTGGCTAAACTAGATGACATTGCATATTTCACATATATTATGGCTGGCTAAAAAAGATGAGATTGCACAATTCACATATATGATATAGAAACTAAACAGGTGGCATTACAGAACATGTCTAAACTAAGCAGATGACATATATGATGTCGAAAGTAAGCACTGCAAGGCAACATTTGTATGATATGACCAACATCAGCATGCCAAGTTAGAGCAAACACCTCGGGGGGTAAATAGGAGTGGTCAGCTCCGTCTGAATCCGCCTCTGAACAGATATCTTCCTCTGGATTACAATCTGGATGAGGGGGGAGGGTTTTCCATTGCACCCACCATGGAGCAATGTCTGCATGACATTGTATTGCTGTGCAAAACTCTTCTCTTTTTCTCTACATGTTCAGCATGACTGTGTACAATATCTGACATGCATGCGAAAAAATATAGTGAGATTATGTAAGGAGAGCATGCAGAAATCTAGAGTGATGGTAACAACCAGTGGATAGATCCAAAAATAATGATAGCAGGCTGATGATAGCTTTAATTTAATAAAAAAGACAGACGATGATTGCTTTACTGTTTGTTTCCCACCCAAGATGAACAACATAGACATACCCTAGGTGAACCAGATAATAGATAGAGATACCATTCATTGTTGCCTTGATATGTGCCCCACAAGCATTTTAAAACTCAAGTTTGAACATTAATTTGGACCTGACTTGGAGTCTAAGAGGTGAACAGGATGATAAAGTAGCAGGTAATATTAAGCAATGCATAACATAAGCAGAAACAAAAGAGTGCGACCTCTCTTGCGGACCCATGTACTCCTCAGGTTTATCTACTGAGTCGATGATGGTGATGCAGTTGCGGTGGGTGCCGGCGGCAGGGAAGGAGATCTAAGGTGGTGAAAGACGGTCAGAAGTCGTGATGTCTGGTATGGTGGATGCTTCTATCGATGGAGCAGCTCAGGTGAGGTGGACGATGTCGAGGTAGGAGCAGGACAAACCACACAAAGTTTTCTTCGACACCTATATGTAACTGAAGTAATTCTGTAAGGGCTCCTTTGGCTTGCGAGATTCTAAAAACACAGGGATAGGAAAAACACCGGAATAGGATAGGAATGCGCGTGGGAAACAGAGCATTTGTAAACACAGGATTTCTGTCAACTTGGGTGTTTGGTTCACAAGAGTTGGAAGAGCAGAGGAATGCAAAGAAACATGGCCAAATTAAAGTGAAACCATATCAAAATGTGTACAGTTAGAATGTTATTCTGCCACTAATGCACTTAGTCTTGTTTTCATGCATAGGATTTTGAAAAGTAGGTCCAGGTGGATGTTTTTCTCCATTCCTTTCAACCAAATGCATGAATAATTGAATAGCAGAGTACCATAGGAAAATTTCCTATTGCTATGTTTTTCCTTCACTTTTTCCTTTGAACCAAAATAGCCCTAATGGATCGACATGAATGTAGAGTAATAAGTGATGCAACAAGTGTACAACCTCTTTGGCATAGCCGTGTTGACCTTAGCATCATTGGGTTGGTCGCTAAAGAAGTTGCGGCAGAGGTGGCTGTCGGAGGTGTGGAGGAGGATCTCAGGCATCTGTAGACGGCGTCCAGTGTATTGCTCTGTTGTGATGGATGGTTCCGTCGTTGGAGTAGCTCCAACGAGCTGTAAGACATCGAGGCTGAAGCAGTACAAGATAGACATCGTTAATCTCAAGTGGGATTTTAATAGCATCTCCAATAGATGTTGTAAAATACATTACCAAAAAGTGGTAGATGTAAAATTTACATCACCAAAAAACACTTGATTCCAACAGATGAGATAAAAACTGTTGACTTTGAACTGAATTATCAAAATTGAAATTTACTGTGGAATCTGAATGTTACTGTCGAAACTGAACGCACTAGTAGCAGAGCAGAGAAGCACTTCACATGTAGTTTAGGCCGCTCGAGCACTAGTAGTAGAGAAATAGTGATCTAAATCAGTAGGCGATCTACAGGGAAGACACTAGCAGATAGCAGCCTGGAGTAGCAGCGCAAACTAGAGACAGAGCAGTGACTCGTGTAGCTGCAGTAGCCTGTGTACCAGCATCAGCAGCGCGAGCAAGAGGAAGAACAGAGCAGCAGCACAAGCGAGAGGAAGAGCAGACCAGCAGTGTGAGCGAGCGAGAGCCGGAGCAACAGCAGTAGCTCTGACTGGTATGGACGCCGCCGCCAAGGGAGCCTCACACTAGAGGAGAGCTGCCATGGAGATGCCGCCAGCGGCGCCAGCGTCGAGGTAGCCGTGCCATTGGGGAGCGGGATCGAGCACCGGCGGCGCCGGGAGGTCGAGTAAAGGAGAAGGTGCGATGCGATGAGTGTACAACCTCTTTGGTGGCGCCGAGTAGGCCTCAGCTTCGTCGGAGGAGTCGGTGAGGATGCTATAGTTCTGATGGAGCAGGTTAAGGCGGCTCTGTGGGGATGGAGCGGTCGCGATAGACGAGGCAATCGTTGGAGCAGCTCCTTGGAGGTGGAGGACGGGGCGGCTGAACCGGCGGGACGATGAGATCGACGACGGATCCTCATCCAAGGCGGTGGATGAGGGACATTAAGCTGTTATAGTGGACGTCGTTGTCGAGGAAGAGGCTCCGGCTGGGCAGCGGTGGGGTGGCGGATGGAGGAGGGTGGGGTTTCATGGCTGGAGCAGAGAGGTTATGGCGGCCTGGGTTTTCGAATGGCGAAAAGGAGGTGATTGTTGGGGGGAACCATGACTTAGGGACGCGCTTGTCCAAAATGTAGGGTGTTTTACAAAAGTACCCCCACCAATTTGAACTGGCGGCCCTTTCAGCTCAGGGTTAGAATGGGGATTTCGCATGTCAGGATTTGGCAGCTGGAGGGAGCTTTCGCGCGTGTTGTAATTTCGGGATAGCAAGGCGCGCGTTGTGAAGGAGCGAGTTTTCGGAGCACAAAGAGACAAAGTGATATCTGAATTTTTGGGATAACAAGGCGCGGGTTGAAATTTCGGGACAAGCCTAACATGTAATAATGTACGTACCAAATCAATTCGCACTTCCCTCAATGAAAAAAATGAAAAAAAGCTATTCGCACCACACAAAGAGAGAGTCTTGTCCCGTTTTACTGTACAAATGCTATTCAAAACTATGAATCCATGTTATGTCCAATTAAATTTTTTCGCTAGCTGTATAATGCATGTAACCTGCTCATACGAACATTTTAATGCACTCCAAATGTATATACTACCGCTGCAATTCGAACTAAATTTGAATTTGTTTCTATATTTGAATAAGACTCTACAATCATGATTGTTGAAAGTTAAACCATCATTTGTATACTATCTTAACAACACACCACATGATTACTATAGAGTTAGATATAAACTATGTGTACTATATGAACTCGAATTCAAAATTTTGAATACACTTGATGTTGATTCCAAATAATAGTACATTTGAAGTACTGGCTAGATCTTCATAATCTAAACCATGTTTCATATGTACACTATGTTTATCACACAAAGTATAGTGCCCCGCCCCCTACATTATGACAAGTATTTAGCCCTGAGCTGCAAAAACCACACATTATCACAAATTCAAATAAATCTTATATATTATATGTAGTGTCGTGGGGTTAACACGGTAGATGCCCTAGTGAAAGGACTTAGGTGCGAGGACATTGCTACGGTGACTAGCTTGAAGGGGTTGAGTGAGACGAGAGACACGAGTTTACCCAGGTTGGGCCCCTCATGATTGGTAAAAGCCTACATCTTGCTTTGAGTTGTATTGCTTGAGTATCGATTACAAGGGAGCGGATTCGCTTAACCTAGCTATCGACTGATTGTAACTAAAGTTTACCCGCCGCAGGGACTCGCCTTTATATACACAGGTCGAGGCCCTGGGCTTACAAGAGTCTGGGTCGGGTTATACCTCATAACCGATCTTGGCGCTAAGTCGCCTTGCCTCCTTTGGCAAGTCGCCACTGGGCGGCTTATACTTCCGGGTCACGCACCGTCTTCTAGTGTTGGGCCTCCATCCGGCCCACCTCGTAAGTCGCCTTTCTGGCTTCATGTCTTGGTCTCTTGGGCCTGCCTAAGACTTCATTGTTTAAGTCGCCAACAGCCTAACCCGGTCCTTATAGGGCGGGTTACATCGTGGGGTCATATCCCCAACATGCAGTATAACATGTTCATAACCACACCATGCGTATCACCATTATATTCATGCATGCGTCGGTTTAAAACACTATGATCTATTGTTCAAATATCTGAATCCACTTTTATAATGAAATATGATCTCTGTTTGTCTTTTACACCCACACAATCCTCTTCTCTTTGTAGCTAGCGCTAACTTTCTCTCGTGCATGGACACGCCCGCCTCCCTCTCACCCTCCCTCAGCATTTTCTCCACCGCGCACATTCGTTATTTCTCTTTAGGTCGTTCACCCACGGTGTGTGTAGGCCCCCCAGCTCCTTCTTTCCGGCACACACCGATCGATATACCTATCTAGCCAGGTGTAGCTACCACAAACACATGCTTTTCCTCTTCTCTTATCACCGTCCATGCCCCCCCCTCTGTCTAATACGGTTCCACGCACGTGCACACTCCCGCCCCTCTTTTCATCGATCTCATACTCGCACACTCCTCCCCCCTCGATATAGTAGGCCTCTCGCACAACCTCCTAGCAGCATCCCTCTCTCTCTCTATCCGTCTCTCCAGGTCTTATTTGCTTCTAACACATGCATGCATGTATACCGATCGATCTCCCTACATATAGCTAGGTTGACTATAACTCTTTTTCCCCACGCACTGATCGACGTACCTCACAAGTTATATCTCTCCCTTTCTCCGACACACGGTGATTGATATTCCTATGTTGTTACGTCTGCTTACCACAGCCATATCATCCCCCCTCATCATCCGTGCATGCCTCCCGACCCGTCTCTCACACGCACGTGCACAGACAGGCAGGCATCCATTCTCTTATTGATATTGCAATTGTACCCTCAGTTTGTCTAGCAGGCCTCTCCCACCATTTGTGAGAAGCAACTCCACCACCAACACTCCGACACTCTAGCTCTATCTCTCTCCCAACCTTATTCCTCTCCTACACATATGCCTGGATGCCGATCGATCTCCCTCAATACATTGCTAGGTCCCTCTCCTTCTCCACACATATACCAGTCGATCTACCTCTCTATAGTTAGGTCTCTGCCCCCCCCCCCCCACACGCACACATCGATAGTCGAACGTTGTAGGTAGGTATCCATGCCACAGAGACAAACTGCACCTCTCCCCTCTCACGTTCCAGTAGGCCAGCCACCGTGGGAACACACAAATTCGATGGCACTCTTTATTGATCGCGCACCCACACAGTTCATCCCTCTATTTGATTCTATCGATATCTCACGCCGATGATCCCTCCACTCTTTTCTCGTGGATCGCCCCCTCTATATATGATATATCCAGGCCTCTGTTTCACACACATTGCATATGTTACATTTTTTGTTTGAGATATCATCGACATATATTCCCTGTCTATCTCTCATGCACCCCCCAAAAAACACTCACGAACCCACACACCATCTCTCTCTAGGTTTGTATCTCTCTCACACACACCCACATAGGTGGTCTACGTACATGAAGAGAATGGGTGCACGCACGACGCACGTACTCACGCCTCGTTCCCAGCCACACCCGTGCGGGTACACGGTGGAGCTCATTTCTGTATGAAAAGGCAGCCCACGTGCTAATTTGAGAGCGTGTAGCGGTTGTTTACTTGACGGAGGGTCATGTACCACGCATGCACGAAACAAAGTTTGACTTGACGCGTTGGCGCGTTATTTTTAAATAAAGTTATATTGCTCAATGGCGCGTACAGAATATAAAATGATTGTTATCGAGAAAAAAGTAATCCGCTCCACTATATACAATGGAGCTTGCCTGCTAGGGTTGGTCTGTCTTCACACTCTCTCACACAAGATGGAGGTGGCCTCTCTCTCTCTCTCACCGCTGGTCACTGATCTGGCCCGATCCCGTCTGCCAGCGGAAAGGGAGGACCTGCATCGTTGCTCCATTCGACGGCGTCGAGGCAGCACGTCCCAATCTACGGTACCCGCCGTTCTCTCTGACCAAGCTCCGGCGCGGTAGGGTAGATCCCGCCCGTCAGCGCCCTCCTAGTTACATCCCGACGACCCCCAGGTATAGCTTCTTCCCCTCCGACCTTGCTCCACTGCCCATCTTGCCACGTCGCTGCATGTGGATCTTCCCTGGTTCTTTCTCTAAAACGTAGCTTGGCCGGCGTACTTTCGATGTTGCAATCTCGTCCTCACAGTGTTTTAGATAAACAACCGTGCTACTATCTTCCCTTAGGACAAGGAATATGCTTCTTTTTTGTTGTCGTATGTGTCATAAACTGTTATTGGCCAACAATTATTTCCTTTCTACCTCTTTTTGCAAACAGGGCTATCCATTTCACCTCGTTGCTATTGCGACCTTTTGGTGAACTGCACAAATCACTTTTCTCTTAAGAGTGTTTTGTGCAGTTTTCCTAAAATGTCACACGGGCAACGTTTCTACATTTCAGTGGGCCTGCACAAAGGGAAATTGGTTTGCTCTATCCTCCTCATCCAACTCCGAGCCTAATCTTCTCCAACTATTTTCTTAATCTTCTCCAACTAGTTAGCCTTAAGAGAGACTGCAAAGGTGACCGGCTTCTATTTGTGTGTTTATTGTTTCATCATAGTCCTCTATTATTGTAATCACACTTACTCAATATCTTTGGAATAGAGACACTCAGCTCTATTTTAGTGGAACTGCACAAAATGATCGGAATGTTCCATGCTCCTGACAGTTGCTTTTTTCCCAACATGTCTTGTTGATTTAGACAGAGCCGCGGGAAAGTTGCTGCCAATGAAAGCAAGGATCAATTTTAATTTTTTCTTTATAACACCTCACAACTTTGTCTTCAGTTGTGATGTAAATATTAGCTCTGATGTGCTAATCATTGAGATGCATTAGCAAGGAAGTTAGTTTTTTATTTTTTGCAAAAGACCATGGATGTTAGTTTCCTTTCTATTTGATTGATGTTGTAACAAGACAACCTTCCAGCTGGCAAGACACATGAACAAAAGTTGAAAGCTTCAGAGCATTGTACAATTTCATGTCGCTGGAAAATTCACTGGTACAGCGAGGTGCTATACAAACGGTTTTTAACCCCTTTCCGCGATGGCATTTTGAACTGTTGCCTAGTGAGTGTGTGCGATAGGGGGGTCCTTCCCACACGACCCAGAAATCATCGGGGATAGGCCCTCCGGTCACACACGCTCGGCAAAATGAGGTCATGTGCGACGGGCGAGCGATCAAATACGATTATACATATAGTTGTGCTAAAAAAAACAATTATACAGGCCAAATCGTTTCCAGTCGTAAGTACATCCCACACAGTCAGTCCCCGCTAAACGTTTTCGTTTGTATGTACATTCCACACAGTCAATCCAAGGAATACATTTCTGTTAGTATGTACATCCCACACAGTCAATCCAAGAAGTACGTTTCCGTTCGTATATACATCCCACACAGTCACTCCAAGGTAAACGTTTCCGTTCGCAGGTACATCACACACAATTTTCCTCATTAAATCGTTTGTGATAGCATTGCCATTGCAGATGATATTAACAATTTTATCGTTTGCGTTATTGAATGCATCACACACGGTGCGTAGAAGAAACTGTGTGGCATGGGTTGTCCATCACACACACTTTTTATGTGGTAAACGTTTGCGCAAGGTGGCCTAACGCAAACAGTTTTCAAGAGGAAGTCGTGTATGATTGTTCATTGATCCAACACGTTTTATTCCTAGAAACTGTGTGCGTTGTCTGAGGTCATCGCCCACGGTGTTTTCTCAATAATCGTTTGCAATAGAAAAACCCAGTTAGCAGGCTAATTGGCCATTAGCAGGCTAATTATCCTATTATTAATAATCCATTTATTAATCTAATTGACATTTCATATTAAGCACACAATATATTTCATTTTCGTATTAAGGAAGCAGGATTTCATAATTGAAATACATCGGAGTACAACACCATATTGCTTCAGCACTCAGCTACCCCATTACACAACTGGACCAGCACCAAGTTTCACATGCAACATCTATAACCTTTTGAAATTAGCATCATAGACGGTACATAGACAGATGAATCTCATCTGGAAAACTGCTGAAGCAGAAGGCGAATATTGAGCCTTCATTGATGTTGAAGGTCTTTGCAACTTTAGGCCAGTGCTTGTGGATGATTGACCGTCCAACCTTCGTCCTCTTTAGGAACACTTCAATATTGAACCGTGGGTGTTGTATGAATACCTTTCTCGCCTCCTGACCATACAGGTGGTTTGAGAGGTAATCATCAGTGAACTACTTTGGAAAGGCCTGAAAACAAGGATGTGCATAAATATCTTCTGTAGATTGGAAATGGGGCAAAGGAATAAAAAAGCCAAGGTATAATAGTTAGTACCATCCTGTAGTGAACTGATGTCTTCTTCATTGTGCAGACAAAGATCTTGATGTTTTTTGTCGCTAATTTCTTTATCCTAACAATCTTTCTGAGTTTCTTGACTTGACTGATATTCATGGACAACTCATTTTCCCATATGCAAAAAGGGTTGAACAGTGGGTCAAAACCTCTAACAGCAGGACCTACATGTGCAAGACCAAATTGTTAAAAACATAAATATTAGAATGGTTCCTGCAATTGCACAATAATGTGCTATTGGACAAAGGACCATGCATGTGCAAACCTCGATTGTAAACCTCAATGCTTCCCATTGTTTCCCTGCAACACATATAAGACAGTTAGTGATCAGGTTAAGTGAGGGTTCGCATGCTATCAGTAAAATATGTTGATGAAAAATAAGCACATTGCAGATTCATCAGATTAATTCGAGCCACATGGAAAACCCATTTATCCAAACCAAGCATGATTAAGAACTAGGAAATATAGCAATTGTATATGTTTCTCATGTATTAAGTGCAGCCAAATTCGATTTATTCCTCACATGCACAACAATACAAAATTCTACCCACGACAATTGGACATCGCATTGTAGAATTGAACCAAGCAGTTAACTAAACACCACAACAAATGAACCAAACATTAATTGAGCACCACATTGCACAATATAACATACTCCTAATAGAAGATCAGACAGTTAACCAAACCAAGCATGCTTAACAACTTGGAAATATAGCAATTGTATTTGTTTCTCATGTATTTAGTACAGCCAAATTCAATTTATTTCTCACATAGTATACAATAACAAAATGCACCCAGAACAATTGAACATCGCATTGCAGAATTGAACCAAACAGTTAACTAAACACCACAACAAATGAACCAAACATTAATTGAGCACCACATTGCACAATATATAACATACTAGAAGATCAGACAGTTAACCAAACCAAGCATGCTTGACAACTTGGAAATATAGCAATTGTATTTGTTTCTCATGTATTTTGTACAGATAAATTCGATTTATTTCTCACATGGAAGACAATAAAAAATTGCACCCTGAAGAATTGAACATCACATTTGCATAATTGAACCAAACTCTTAACTGAACATGATAACTAATTAACCAAACAGTTAATAAATGAGCACCACATTGCACGACATATAGAACATATACACTAGAGCAACAGATTGCATGGTAAAAGTAGATAGGATAATTTAATAGAATTTGTTAAGAAAAGGCAGGAGCAGCACATGCAACGGGTAAATCGAGCATGCTTAACCGGCGTAGCTAGCAAACTAAGCATAGGTCCTTATAGTGAGCTAATAAGACAAGCTAATCCTCATCGTCGGAGATATCGATGATGATTGGCTCCTTGGACATGGAAGAGGGCAAAGCCTCCACATCATGGGTGCCCTCGTCATAGTGCTGAGCCGCTCGGGGAACCAACCTGCTGGCTCTCGAGTTGGGGTAAGCACGGGCACGCTGAGAAAACACCTCATAGTCTTCGTCGAAGGCACCAACGGTGGCCTCGAGAAAACGCCACGAACTATCGTTTAAAGCAGCCAACCGCGTCGCGGCGTCTGTGCGCGAGGCGTCGATGATGGCCTTGATGGCGAGGTGCTCCTCCAAGATCTGGGGGTCGGCACGAATGGCAGCCATCGCGACCTCATCCGCGCGTGCGGCCGCGATTTGCTTCTCCGCTGCCAAATGCTCCTTTTGCTCCTGGCTATACTGTGTGCACCATGGCTTAGGGCGGCGCTTATTTGGGGGAGGGGTCGGTGATTTGGGTGGAAGGTGTCGCGCCGGCGGTCGGGGCATGTGGGATGTTGAAGGAGGAGGAGGATGGGGGTCGGGTGTGAATTACTTGCTGGATTGACGAGGTCGAGCAGTGTGGAGGGTCGCCGGCGAGGAGGCGAAGCTGCAAGCAAGGAGTGAAGGTTTCAACTTGGAAAGGAAGGTGGAAACAGGGAAGATGTGGCTTTTGGTAAGGGGGAGGGGGAGGGGAGGTAGATATTTCTGCGGAAGCCGAAAATTTTGGATCGGTGCAGCGAAAAAACTGGCGCGCAAAGTGTCATCAGACACGGTCCCTTATTCAGCACTGTGTACGATATGTGAACATAAAAAACAATTCATATAGCTTACCCCGTGTGTAATGCGTTTGAACATGCAAATTTTGGTTCGAATATCCCTGGTTACAGTGGTCATCCACGTCATTGCATAATTTGGGTACATAAAGGAGCCTACAGCACACCCACACTTCTTAATCGAGCAAGTTCAGTAATTAAATAGAGCTAGCTGACCTAAACATTAACCTAACAAATTAAAGACACATGCTCTAAATTAAACAAAGAGTACTACTCCAGCTGGCGCTCGTCGATCTCCGTCGCCTCCTCCATGTCCAGCTCGCGCCCGACGATCTCCTGGGGAAGGGGCTCCATGGCATCAATTGCACCATACTCGGCAAGCATCTCGCCATCTGTGTCCGCCATCTCTTTGGAAAAGGCCGCCAAGAGCTAGGCATGGGCGGCCGCAATCTGGCTTGGACGGGCTCCGTCGTGGCAAGGTACGCCGCAAAGGAACGAACGGCTGCTCGAATGCTCTCGGCGATTGCAAACTCTTCGGCCGTGGGTTGTCGACCATTATCAGAGAAGCTTCATTCGATTTATGCAGTGACCGCCACGAGCTGGGCGTGGGCGGCCTCGACATGGTCGTGGGCGGCCTCCATCAGGGCTAAGGCCGCCGCTGCAGAACAGACAGCTGTTGTGCCGCTCTCGCCAGTTGCTATCCCCGAGGCAGATGTTGCTACCGCCACCTGAGAAGCAACAGCGGCCGTTTGGGCTGCCTTGGCCGCCCGGTCATAGATTGCGGTCGTGCTCACGCAGCTTGTTAGCACGCACATGGCGGCTGCGGCGGCGCTCTCGCCGGAGTGGGCCGCCGAAGTTGCCCTCACGACGCGGGTCCAAGTGCCCATCTTTCACCGGCGACAACTGAACAGTGAAATGATATTTGGAAAGCGAGCTAGTGTGCTTGACACGCCGGCTATGGACTATAGCCGACGCACCTTCTCCCGTAGCCATATGCATACTGTACTCCGACGGTGCTCCAAGATATTTTGTACTGCATCTCACACTATTGGTGATAATAAATTGTGTGCGATCTACTTGATTTTTCATCTTGATTTGAATTACATAATGAGGTCACAGCGGCAAAGAAGGGTGTTTGAATTGCTAGAACTTTTATCTGTAGTGAACATGCAACTATAGGTGTGTCGTCAAAAAAATTGGAATTATTCAAGGTTCGTTTGGAGATTTTTATACATTAACTTGGTTTTCTAGGCATTTCAGGTGCACAATTCAAAATTAAACTACATGCACATGCTCTGGTGCACCAAAATGGGTTGTAAAATCATATATGTGTCCATGGGTTGATGCTTATGTCCCATGCAAGAAATAAGGATGAATTTCAAACACCACGGCACCGTGGCTCTCCGGCAAACATTGAGGTACTTACTTTGGTAATTCTAGTAAATCCAAAACTCGTCTGAAATTCATGAACCTTGGCATGCTATCATGGAATGGCATCAACATGCTCGGGTAAAAAATATTGTCCCATTTGGGGCACATTATGGTATAAGCTTCTCACAAACCAGAGCTTCTCACAAGAAGCCTCATGGTTCCGGTAGGGAAACGTGTCACCTTTGTGGACAAAACGATATTCGTCGCCTCTTCTTGCTTTCAAATGTTTTTCCGGTGTCAACATAGAACAACAGGAGTGTCGTGTTAAATTTTGGAATTTTTCGGGGTTCGTTTGGACATTTTTATACGTTAACTGAGTTTTCTAGGCATTTATGTGCATAATTCAAATTTGAACTACATGCACATGCTCCAGTGCATAAAAATGGGTTTAAAAATCAAATGTGTGTCCTTGGTTGCATGCTTAGGTCACATGCAAGAAATGAGAATGAATGTCAAACACCTTGACACTGTTGCTCGGCCGCTAACTTTGAGATACAAGGTTTTAAAATTCAAGTAAATTGAAAACTTGTCTGAAATTCATGAAACTTGACATGATATCATGGAACAGCATCAACATGTCATGGTAAAAATATTGTCCCATTTGGGGCAGGTTTGGTTATAAGCTTCTCACAAACCAAAGCTTCTCACAACAAGCCTGATGGTTTCGGTAGGGAACGTGCCACCTTTGTGGACAAAACGATATTCGTTGCCTCTTCTTGCTTTCAAAATTTTTCTAGTGTACACATAGAACAACAGGAGTGTTGTGTCAATTTTTGCGATTTTTCAGGGTTCGCTTGGACATTTTTATACATTAACTGAGTTTTCTATGCATTTATGTGCATAATTCAAATTTGAACTACATGCACATGCTCCAGTGCATATAAATGGGTTGAAAATTCAAATGTGTGTCCTTGGTTGCATGCTTAGGTCCCATGCAAGAAATGGGAATGAATGTCAAACACCTTGCCACCGTCACTCGGCCGCTAACATTGAGATACATGGTTTTTAAATTTTAATAAATCGAAAACACGTCTGAAATTTATGAAACTTGACATGCTATCATGGAACGGCATCAACATGCCGTGGTAAAAATATTGTCCCATTTGGGGCAGGTTGGGGTATAGGCTTCTCACAACGAGCATCAAGGTTACGGTAGGGAACGTTTCACCTTTCTGGACGAAACGATATCCGTTGCCTCTTCTTGATTTCAATTTTTTTTCTAGTGTCAACGTAGAACAACTAGAGTGTTGTGTTAAATTTTGGATTTTTTTTGGGGTTTGTTTGGACATTTTAATACATTAACTGAGTTTTCTATGCATTTATGTGCATAATTCGAATTTGAACTACAGGCACATGCTCCAGTGCATATAAATTGGTTGAAAAATCAAACGTGTGTCCTTGCTTGCATGCTTAGGTCCCATGCAAGAAATGGGAATGAATGGCAAATACCTTGCCACCGTCGCTCGGCCGCAAACATTGAGATACATGGTTTTAAAATTCTAGTAAATCCAAAACTCGTCTGAAATTCATGAAACTTGGCATGCCATCATGGAATGGCATCAACATGTTGTGGTAAAAAAATTGTCCCATTTGGGGCAGGTTTGGGTATAAGCTTCTCACATACCAGAGCTTCTGACAATAAGCCTCATGGTTTCGGTAGGGAATGTGCCTCCATGGTGGATGAAACGATATTCGTTGCCTCTTCCTGTTTTCAAATTTTTTTCCTAGTGGCAACATAGAGCAACAGGAGTGTCGTGTTAAAATTTGCAATTTTGGGGTTCGTTTGGACATTTTTATGCATTAACTGAGTTTTCTAGGCATTTTATGTGCATAATTCAAATTTAAACTACATGCACATGCTCCAGCACAGAAAAATGGGTTGACATATCAAATGTGTGTCCTTGGGTGCATGCTTAGCTCCCATGCAAGGAATGGGAATGAATTTCAAACACCAGGGCACAGTTGATTGCCGGCAAAACATTGAGATACTTTGTTTTCAAATTCTAGTAAATCCAAAACTCGTCTGAAATTCGTGAAACTTGGCGTGCTATCATGGAATGGCACCCGACATGCTGTGGTATTTTTCGTGTCCATTTTGAGAGAAGGCGCCCTTGAATAACAGCCAACAAAGGCATTTTGAAACAAATAGCTGCCACTTTAACATCTCAAACATTTATATAATTTAAATCGTGTGCGTTCTGTTAACCATTCACGTGACGCCACGCGTCACACTTTTAATGGCTAGGAGGTGTCGTGCGGACAACTGCTTGACTGAACGGGAGGCGCGCGAGCGCAGTCCGCTGCGCAGGCTGACCGAGAGGCGTGTAAGCTGTCCTCCAATGTGCAGGCTCACTGGGAAGCATGCGAGCTGTACGCTGCGCAGGCTCACTAGGAAGCGAGCCCTTTGACTTCCATGGCCGCCCGCCTTGCTCGCATCCTCTTCATTAATGGCGCCCGAGCCGCTGTTTAATACGGGCAGCCTTACTGTTCGCCTCCCATTCCCCTCCCGCAGACCTCCACCAACGCCATGGCATAGAAGGACCATCTGCCACTAGTCTTCCAGTTTGGTGAAGTCGACTCCGAGCCGAACGAGATAGAAAATAAGGAGGAATGGGGCCTCATGGACATGGCCCTGAATGAGCTGGCCACGGCGGTTGCTGCCCCCGCGCCCGTCCCAGCTCCCATCCTCGCGCCCGCGCCAGCGGCCATCCCCGTAGCATTGATGGGCTGGTCGCCGAGCACTATCGCAGAGCTGGAAGCCGCGGGCGTCAGCGAGGACTCCGTGGACCTGCGCGAGCTCTTGTACATGCCAGCGCCAGCGCCCGTGCCCGTGCGCGCCTCTGCACCCACCGCGGCGCCGGTCCCCGTGCATTTGCTTGCACCCGCCGCGCCCGTGCCCGTGCGCGCGCCCCCCTCAGCGGCATGGGATGCTGTCATCAGCCCCTACCTTGCAGCGCCGCGAGTTGTCGTCCTCCTACGCCCCACCCATCGATCACGCGATGACATGATGTTTGATTTCCAAGTGAAGAACATTTGGTGCTGCCTTGAAGACTTCAACAACGGCGTCCCAGAGGACGACAACGACAACGCCGGTGCGGCACGCCGCCTCCGTCGCCACCGGAATTAGTTTTTTTGGGTTTAATACTGTATCTCGATCATATGAATATAAATTCACAGTGTGACTGAATGAAAGATATGGTTTGAACAAACTTGCATTTTTCTCTCTGAATGAACAGACTTATCAAACAATTTTCTTTAAAAAAACATCAATGGTTTTTAAATATAAAACACTCATCGCAAACGTTCTAGATAGAACACCCGTATGCAAACCGACAGCTTCCCCGGGAAGACAAGGGAAAATGCGCCGAGCAGGATTTGTGCAGCTCTTGATCGCAATTGTTTTAGATATAACACCCGTATGCAAACCGACAGCTGATGTCACATGAACTACGTCGGTATTTCCCCAAAGAGGAAGGGATGATGCAGGACAGCTACGGTAGGTATTTCCCTTAGTTATGAAACCAAGGTATCAATCCAGTAGGAGAACCAAGCAACACTATATAAACGGTACCTGCACACAAAGAACAAGTACTTGCAACCCGATGCTTATGAGGGGTTGTCAATCCCTCTTACGGGTAACGGCGTAGGAAATTGTCAAGTTGACGGGATAAAAATTGTGATAGATTGGATAAATAGATCTCGATAAAACGCGAAATAAAAGATGTAAATAAAAAGTGCAGCAAGGTATTTTTGGGATTTTTGAATAATAGATCTAAAAATAAAAGTGGGAAATAATAGATCGGAAAGCAAATATGATGAAGAATAGACCCGGGGGCCGTAGATTTCACTAGTGGCTTCTCTCGAGAAAAACAGCATACGGCGGGTAAACAAATTACTATTGCGCAATTGATAGAACTTCAAATAATTATGATGATATCCAGGCAATGATCATTATATAGGCATCACGTCCAAGATTAGTAGACCGACTCCTGCCTGAATCTACTACTATTACTCCACACATCGCCCGCTATCCAGCATGCATCTAGTGTATTAAGTTCATGGAGAAACGGAGTAATGCAATAAGAACGATGACATGATGTAGACAAGATCTATTCATGTAGGAATAGACCCCATCTTGTTATCATTAATGGCAACGATCAATACGTGTCTTGCGGCCCCTTATGTCACTGGGAAAGAACACCGCACGACCGAACCCATCACAAAGCACCTCTTCCCATGGCAAGAAAAATCGATCTAGTCGGCCTAACTAAACCAAAGATTCAAAGAAGAAATACGAGGCTATAAGTAATCATGCATATAAGAGATCAAAAGAAGACTCAAATAACTTTCATGGATAAAATAGATATGATCATAAACTCAAACTTCATCGGATCCCAACAAACACACCGCAAAAAGAGTTACATCAAATAGATCTCCAAGAGACCATTGTATTGAGAATCAAAAGAGAGAGAGGAAGCCATCTAGCTACTAACTACGGACCCGTAGGTCTACAATGAACTACTCACGCATCATCGGAGAGGCACCAATGAGGATGATGAACCCCTCCGTGATGGTGTATAGATTGGATCTGGTGGTTCTGGAACTTGCGGCGACTGGAATTGTGTTTCCTTGACTCCCCTAGGGTTTTTGGATTTTCAGTGTATTCATAGAGCAAAGAGGCGGTGTGGGAGGCGGATATGTCTCCAACATATCTATAATTTTTTATTGTTCCATGCTATTATATTATCTATTTTGGATGTTTTATATGCATTAATATGCTATTTTATATTATTTTTGGGACTAACCTATTAACCTAGAGCCCAGTGCCAGTTTCTTTTTTTCCTTGTTTTTGAGCCTCGCAGAAAAGGAACACCAAACGGAGTCCAAACGGAATAAAACTTCACGATGATTTTTCTCGGACTAGAAGACACCCAGGGGACTTGGAGTCCAAGTCAGAAGAGCCACGAGGCGGCGACAAGGGTGGAGGGCGTGCCCTAGGGGGGGGCGTGCCCCCCTACCTTGTGGGCCCCTCGGTGACCACCTGACCTAGGTCTTCCTCCTATATATTCACAAATATTCCAGAACCACCAGAGGCATCCACGAAAACACTTTTCCACCGCCGCAACCTTCTATTCCCGTGAGATCCCATCTTGGGGCCTTTTCCGGCATCCCGCCGGAGGGGGAATCGATCACGAAGGGCTTCTACATCAACTCCATTGCCCTTCCGATGATGCGTGAGTAGTTTACCTCAGACCTACGGGTCCATAGCTAGTAGCTAGATGGCTTCTTCTTTCTCTTTGATTCTCAATGCAACGTTCTCCTTGATGTTCTTGGAGATCTATCCGACGTAATCTTCTTTTGCGGTGTGTTTGTCGAGATTCGATGAATTATGGATTTATGATCAGCTTATCTATGAATATTATTTGAATCTTCTCTGAATTCTTTTATGCATGATTTAATATCTTTGTATTTCTCTTCGAATTATCGGTTTGGTTTGGCCAACTAGATTGGTTTTTCTTGCAATGGGAGAGGTGCTTAGCTTTGGGTTCAATCTTGCGGTGTCCTCACCCAGTGACAAAGTAGGGGTAGCGAGGCACGTATTGCATTGTTGCCATCGAGGATAAAAAGATGGGGTTTTCATCATATTGCTTGAGTTAATTCCTCTACATCATGTCATGTTACTTAAGGCGTTACTCCGTTCTTTATGAACTTAATACTCTAGATGCATGCTGGATAGCGGTTGATGTGTGGAGTAATAGTAGTAGATGCAGACAGGAGTCGGTCTACTTGACACGGATGTGATGCCTATATGCATAATCATTGCCTTGGATATCGTCATAACTTTGCGCTTTTCTATCAATTACTCGAGAGTAATTTGTTCACCCACCGTATTATTTACCTTCATGAGAGAAGCCTCTAGTGAAACCTATGGCCCCCGGGTCTATTTTCCATCATATTACTTTCTGATCTACTATTTTGCAATCTTTTATTTCCAGATCTATATACCAAAAAACCCAAAAATATTTTATCTTTTGTTTATCTATCTCTATCAGATCTCACTTTTGCAATTGACCGTGAAGGGATTGATAACCCCTTTATCGTGTTGGGTGCAAGTGTTTGATTTTTTGTGCAGGTGTTGGTGATTTGTGCATTCTTCTCCTACTGGATTGATACCTTGGTTCTTAGCCGAGGGAAATACTTACCTCTACTATGCTGCATCACCCTTTCCTCTTCAAGGGAAAAACCAACGCAAGCTCAAGAAGTAGCAGGAAGAATTTCTGGCGCCGTTGCCGAGGAAATCTACACCAAGTCAAGACATACCAAGTACCCATCATAAACTCTCATCTCTTGCATTACATTATTCGCCATTTGCCTCTCGTTTTCCTCTCCCCCACTTCTAAAATGATTTTCGAAAAGATTTGCCTTTTTATTCGCCCTTCTTCCGTTCGTCCTTTTCGTTTGCCTTTTGTTTGCCCGTGTGTTAGATTTCTTGCTTTGTCATGATGGCTCAAGAGAATACCAAATTGTGTGACTTTTCCAAAACTAATAATAATGATTTTATTAGTACTCTGATTGCTCCCGCCACTAGTGCAGAATCTTATGAAATTAATGTCGCTTTGCTGAATCTTGTTATGAAAGATCAATTTTCCGGCCTTCCTAGTGAAGATGCCGCATCCCATCTAAATAATTTCGTTGAGTTGTGTGATATGCAAAAGAAGAAAGATGTGGATAATGAAATTGTTAAATTAAAGCTATTTTCGTTCTCACTACGAGATCGTGCTAAAACTTGGTTTTCATCTTTGCCTAAAAATAGTATTGATTCATGGAACAAGTGTAAAGATGCTTTTATTTCCAAGTATTTTCCTCCCGCTAAGATCATCTCCCTTAGGAACGATATTATGAATTTTAAACAACTTGATAATGAACATGTTGCACAATTTTGGGAGAGGATGAAATTGATGATACGAAATTGCCCTACTCATGGTTTAAATTTGTGGATGATCATACAATTTTTTTATGCCGGATTGAATTTTTTTTCTAGAAATCTTTTAGATTCGGCCACGGGAGGTACTTTTATGGAAATTACTTTAGGAGAGGCTACTAAACTCCTAGATAATATTATGGTTAATTATTCGCAATGGCATACCAAAAGATCTTCTACTAGTAAAAAAGTGCATGCGATTGAAGAGATTAATGTTTTGAGTGGAAAGATGGATGAACTTATGAAATTGATTGATAGTAGGAGTGCTCCTATTGGTCCTAATGATATGCCTTTGTCTACTTTGATTGAGAACAATAATGAATCTATGGATGTGAATTTTGTTGGTAGGAACAATTTTGGTAATAACGCGTATAGAGGTAATTTTAATCCTAGGCCGTTTCCTAGTAATTCCTCTAATAATTATGGTAATTCCTACAACAACTCTTATGAAAATTATAATAAGTTGTCCTCTGATTTTGAGAATAGTATTAAAGAATTTATGAGTTCGCAAAAAAAATTCAATGCTTTGATTGAAGAAAAATTGCTTAAGGTTGATGATTTGACTAGGAACGTGGATAGAATTTCTCTTGAGATTGATTCTTTAAAAATTAGATCTATTCCACCCAAGCATGATATTAATGAGTCTTTAAAAGCTATTAGAATTTCTATTGATGAATGTAAGGAAAGAACCACTAAGATTCGTGCTAAGCGAGATTGGTTTGTGAAAGCGTGTTCTTCTAGTTCTTGTGAAAATAATGATGAAGATCTTAAAGTGATTGATGTGACTCCTATTGAATCTTTGCTTTCTAAAATAAATCTTGATAAAGATGGGACTGGAGATGAGTCAACTTTAGTTAGAAGGCGTCCCAATGATTCGGAGTTTATAGATCTTGATGCAAAAATTGATAAAAGTGGGACTGGAGAGGTCAAAACTTTAAGTAGCAATGAACCCACTCTTTTGGATTTCAAGGACTTTAATTATGATAATTGCTCTTTAATAGATTGTATTTCCTTGTTGCAATCCATGTTGAATTCTCCTCATGCTTATAATCAAAATAAAGCTTTTACTAAACATATTGTTGATGCTTTGATGAAATCTTTTGAAGAAAAGCTTGAATTGGAAATTTCTATCTCTAGAAAACTTTACAATGAGTGGGAACCTACTATTAAGATTAAAATAAAAGATTATGAATGCCATGCTTTGTGTGATTTGGGTGCTAGCGTTTCCACAATTCCAAAAACTTTATGTGATGTGTTAGGTTTCCGCGAATTGGATGATTGTTCTTTAAATTTGCATCTTACGGATTCCACTATTAAGAAACCTATGGGAAGGATTAATGATGTTCTTATTGTTGCAAATAGGAATTATGTGCCCATAGATTTCATTGTTCTTGATATAGATTGCAATCCTACATGTCCTATTATTCTTGGTAGACCTTTCTTTAGAACGATTGGTGCAATTATTGATACAAAAGAAGGAAACATTAAATTTCAATTTCCATTAAGGAAGGGCATGGAACACTTTCCTAGAAACAAAATTAAGTTGCCATATGAATCTATTATGAGAGCTACTTATGGATTGCATACCAAAGATGACAATACCTAGATCTATGTGTTTTTATGCCTAGCTAAGGGCATTAAACAATAGCGCTTGTTGGGAGGCAACCCAATTTTATTTTTGTTTTTACTTTTTTGGTTCTGTTTTTCAATAAATTTTTCATCTAGCCTCTGGTTAGATGTTTTTTGGTATTTTAATTAGTGTTTGTGCCAAGTAAGACCTTTAGGATGGCTTACAGTGATAGTTGATTTGATCTTGCTGAAAAATAGAAACTTTTTTGCCATGTCACAGAATTTTAATAATTTACTAGAGCATTGAAAAACCCTGAATTTTTTACAAGAGATTTATATACAAATTTACTATGTTTTCCTATTTTTTTCAGAATTTTTTGAATTACAAAAGTATTAGAAAAAATCGGATCTTCGCAGACTATTCTGTTTTTGACAGATTCTGTTTTCTTTGTGTTGTTTGCTTATTTTGATGAATCTATGGGTAATATCAGGGGGTATGAACCATGGAGAAGTTGGAATACAGTATATATTACACCAATATAAATAAATAATAAGTTCACAACAGTACCAAAAGTGGTGTTTTATTTTCTTGTACTAACGGATCTCACGAGTTTTCTGTTGAGTTTTGTGTTGTGAAGTTTTCAAGTTTTGGGTAAAGATTTGATGGACTATGGAATAAGGAGTGGCAAGAGCCTAAGATTGGGGATTACCAAGGCACCCCAAGGTAATATTCATGGACAACCAAGAGCCTAAGCTTGGGGATGCCCCGGAAGGCATCCCCTCTTTCGTCTTCGTCTATCGGTAAATTTACTTGAGGCTATATTTTTATTCACCACATGATATGTGTTTTGCTTGTAGCGTCTTGTATGATATGAGTCTTTGCTTTTTAGTTTGCCACAATCATACTTGCTGTACACACCTTTTGAGAGGGACACGCATGAATCGTGATTTATTAGAATACTCTATATGCTTCACTTATATCTTTTGAGCTAGGCAATTTTGCTCTAGTGCTTCACTTATATCTTTTTAGAGCACGGCGGTGGTTTTATTTTATAGAAATTATTGAACTCTCATGCTTCACTTATATTATTTTGACAGTCTTTCTAAACAGCATGGTAATTTGCTTTGGTTAAAAATTTAGTCCTAATATGATAGGCATCCAAGAGGGATATAATAAAACTTTCATATAAAGTGCATTGAATACTATGTGAAGTTTGATTCCTTATGATTGTTTTGAGATATAAAGATGGTGATATTAGAGTCATGCTAGTGAGTAATTGTGGATTTTATAAATACTTGTGTTAAAGTTTGTGATTCCTGTAGCATGCACGTATGGTGAACTGTTATGTGATGAAGTCGGAGCATGATTTATTTATTGATTGTCTTCCTTATGAGTGGTGGTCGGGCACAAGCGATGGTCTTTTCCTACCAATCTATCCCCCTAGGAGCATGCACGTAGTACTTCGTTTCGATGACTAATAGATTTTTCCAATAAGTATGTGAGTTCTTTATGACTAATGTTGAGTCCATGGATTATACGCACTCTCACCCTTCCACCTTTGCTAGCCTCTCTAGTACCGCGCAACTTTCGCCGGTGCCATACACCTACCTTTTACCTTCCTCAAAACAGCCACCATACCTACCTATTATGGCATTTCCATAGCCATTCCGAGATATATTGCCATGCAACTTTCCACCGTTCATAATTTTTTATGCATGTCACTCTTGAGTCATTGCACATCCCGGTACACCGCCGGAGGCATTCATATAGAGTCATATTTTGTTCTAAGTATCGAGTTGTAATTCTTGAGTTGTAAGTAAATAAAAGTGTGATGATCTTCATTATTAGAGCATTGTCCCATGTGAGGAAAGAATGATGGAAGCTATGATTCCCTCACAAGTTGGGATGAGTCTCTGGACTTTATAAAAAATAAAAGAGGCCAAAGAAGCCCACAAAAAAAGAAAAGAGGCCAAAGAAGCCCACCAAAAAAATGAGAGAAAAGAGAGAAGGGGCAATGTTACTATCCTTTTTCCACACTTGTGCTTCAAAGTAGCACCATGATCTTCATAATAGAGAGTCTCCTATGTTGTCACTTTCATATACTAGTGGGAATTTTTCATTATAGAACTTGGCTTGTATATTCCAATGATGGGCTTCCTCAAATTGCCCTAGGTCTTCGTGAGCAAGCAAGTTGGATGCACACCCACTTAGTTTCTTTTTGAGCTTTCATAAACTTATAGCTCTAGTGCATCCGTTGCATGGCAACCCTTACTCACTCACATTGATATCTATTGATGGGCATCTCCATAGCCCGTTGATACGCCTAGTTGATTTGAGACTATCTCCTTTTTCTTTGTCTTCTCCACAACCACCATATTCTATTCCACCTATAGTGATATGTCCATGGCTCACGCTCATGTATTGCATGAAAGTTGAAAAAGTTTGAGAACATCAAAAGTATGAAACAATTGCTTGGCTTGTCATCGGGGTTGTTCATGATTTGAATACTTTGTGTGACGAAGATGGAGCATAGCCAGACTATATGATTTTGTAGGGATAACTTTCTTTGGCCATGTTATTTTGAGAAGACATGATTGCTTTATTAGTATGCTTGAAGTATTATTGTTTTTATGTCAATATTAAACTTTTGTTTTGAATCTTATGGATCTGAACATTCATGCCACAATAAAGAAAATTACATGGATAAGTATGTTAGGTAGCATTCCACATCAAAAATTCTATTTTTATCATTTACCTACTCGAGGACGAGTAGGAATTAAGCTTGGGGATGCTTGATACGTCTCCAATGTATCTATAATTTTTGATTGTTCCATGCTATTATATTATCTGTTTTGGATGTTTTATATGCATTAATATGCTATTTTATATTATTTTTGGGACTAACCTATTAACCTAGAGCCCAGTGCCAGTTTCTGTTTTTTTCCTTGTTTTTGAGCCTCGCAGAAAAGGACTACCAAACGGAGTCCAAACGGAATAAAACTTCACGGTGATTTTTCTTGGACCAGAAGACACCCAGGGGACTTGGAGTCCAAGTCAGAAGAGCCATGAGGCGGCGACAAGGGTGGAGGGTGCGCCCTAGGGGGGGCGCCCCCTACCTTGTGGGCCCCTCGGTGACCTCCTGACCTAGGTCTTCCTTCTATATATTCACAAATATTCCAGAACCACCAGAGGTATCCACGAAAACACTTTTCCACCACCGCAACCTTCTGTTCCCATGAGATCCCATCTTGGGGCCTTTTTCGGCATCCCGCCAGAGGGGGAATCGATCACGGAGGGCTTCTACATCAACTCCATTGCCCTTCCGATGATGCGTGAGTAGTTTACCTCAGACCTACGGGTCCATAGCTAGTAGCTAGATGGCTTCTTCTCTCTCTTTCATTCTCAATACAACGTTCTCCTTGATGTTCTTGGAGATCTATCCGATGTAATCTTCTTTTGCGGTGTGTTTTTCGAGATCCGATGAATTGTGGATTTATGATCAACTTATCTATGAATATTATTTGAATCTTCTCTAAATTCTTTGATGCATGATTTAATATCTTTGTATTTCTCTTCGAATTATCGGTTTGGTTTGGCCAACTAGATTGGTTTTTCTTGCAATGGGAGAGGTGCTTAGCTTTGGGTTTAATCTTGCGGTGTCCTCACCTAGTGACAAAGTAGGGGTAGCGAGGCACGTATTGCATTGTTGCCATCGAGGATAAAAAGATGGGGTTTTCATCATATTGCTTGAGTTAATTCCTCTACATCATGTCATCTTACTTAAGGCGTTACTCCATTCTTTATGAACTTAATACTCTAGATGCATGCTGGATAGCGGTCGATGTGTGGAGTAATAGTAGTAGATGCAGGCAGGAGTCGGTCTACTTGATACGGACGTGATGCCTATATGCAAAATCATTACCTTGGATATCGTCATAACTTTGCGCTTTTCTATCAATTGCTCGACAGTAATTTGTTCAGCCACCTTATTATTTGCCTTCATGAGAGAAGCCTCTAGTGAAACCTATGGCCCCCGGGTCTATTTTCCATCATATTACTTTCTGATCTACTATTTTGCAATCTTTTATTTTCAGATCTATATACCAAAAAACCCAAAAATATTTTATCTTTTGTTTATCTATCTCTATCAGATCTCACTTTTGCAATTAACCATGAAGGGATTGACAACCCCTTTATCGCGTTGGGTGCAAGTGTTTGATTGTTTGTGCAGATGTTGGTGATTCGTGCGTTCTTCTCCTACTGGATTGATACCTTGGTTCTTAACTGAAGGGAATACTTATCTCTACTGTGCTGCATCACCCTTTTCTCTTCAAGGGAAAAACCAACGCAAGCTCAAGAAGTAGCTGCGGCCGAGGTGGGCACAACCCACCAGGGTGCGCCTGGGCCCCCAGGCACGCCCAGGTGGGTTGTGCTCCCCTCGGAGCCCCCTCTGGTACTTCTTTGGCCCAACAGGTGTCTTCTGGTCCAGAAAAAATCTCCAAAAAGTTTCACTGCGTTTGGACTCCGTTTGGTATTGATTTTCTGCGAAGTAAAAAACAAGCAAAAATAGCAACTGGCACTGGGCACTATGTCAATAGGTTAGTCCCAAAAAATGATATAAAGTTGCTATAAAATGATGGTCAAACATCCAAGAATGATAATATAACAGCATGGAACAAGCAAAAATTATAGATACGTTGAAGACGTATCAGCATCCCCAAGCTTAATTCCTACTCGTCCTCGAGTAGGTAAATGATAAAAACAGAATTTTTGATATGGAATGCTGCCTAACTTGTTCATCACATATTCTTTTCTTTTGTAGCATGGACATTTGGACTTTTATATGGTTCAAAGCAATAGTCTAGTTTTGACATGAGGATTTCAATACTCAAGCATATCAACAAGCAACCATGTCTTTCAAAATATCAACACTAAAGCCAGTTATCCCTAGCCCATTATGCTCAATCATTGATCCATTCATGAAACATACTCGCATATTAGCTACACCCAATGCTCAAGTACGATCATAGTGCCCCTTAGTTGGTGCTTTATAAGAGAAGATGGAGACTCAAATAAAAATAAAAATTGCATAAAGTAAATAGAAAGGCCCTTTGTAGAGGGAAGTGGGGATTTGTAGAGGTGCCAGAGCTCAAAGCGAAAAAAGATAGAGATAAAACATTTTGGGTGGCATGCTTTTCCTGTCAACGAAAATGATCAAGTAGTTTCCAACACTTTCCATGCTAGACATATCATAGGCGGTTCCCAAACAAAAAATAAAGTTTATTCCTTTTTCCACCATACTTTCACATTCCACGGCTAGCCGTATCCACGGGTGCCGTCCATACCAACACTTTCCAAGGAATTTATTATTTGACAACATAAAGTAAATTCATTTTCCATTTCAGGACTGGGCATCCCTAATACCTTTGCCGTACTCTCGTGCAATGACAAGTGAATAAACAGTCATCTTGAGAATAACACATCTAGCATGGAAAAATATCAGCCACCCCCTACCGTTTCATGAGCGGTACGAGCACACAAAAAGGAAAATTTATTTTGAAAATTAGAGATGGCACATACAAATTTGCTTAGAATGACACGGAAATACCGCATATAGGTAGGTATAGTGGACTCATATGGCAAAACTAGGTTTAAGGATTTTGGATGCACAAGTAGTATTCCTACTTAGTACAAATGAAGGCTAGCAAAAAGATTGAGAAGCATCCAACCAAGAAATGAAAAATATCATAAGCGAGCATTAAGCATAACTAACACCGGATAATGCACCACAAGTAGGATGTAATTTTATTGCATAACTATTGACTTTCGTGCTTGCATAGGGAATCACAAACCTTAACACCAATATTCTTACTAAAGCATAATTACTCACCAACATGACTCACATATCACTATCATCATATCGCAAAACTATTACAAAGAATCAAGTTTATTTTGTCCAATGATCTTCATGAAAGTTTTTATTATATCCCTCTTGAATATCTATCACTTTGGGACTAGTTTCATATGTTGCTTTTGATAGCTCAAACAAATCTAAGTGAAGAACATGAGCATAAAAAAATTTCGTCTCTCAAAATAATATAAGTGAAGCATGAGAGAATTTCTTCAAAAATTACTAACTCTCAAATAAATCTAAGTGAAGCATGAGAGAATTTCTTCAAAAACATTAAAGCACACCGTGCTCAAAAAGATATAAGTGAAGCACCAGAGCAATTCCATAGCTCAAAGAATTTAAGTGAAGCACATAGAGCAATTCTAACAAATCATAGCATAATTTTGGCTCTCTCAAATAGGTGTGTTCAGCAAGGATACTTGACACAAAGCAAAACAAGCAAATACTCATATAATACAAGACGCTCCAAGCAAAACTCATGATATGTGACGAATAAAAATATAGCTCCAAGTAAAATACCGATGGTCATTAGAAGAAAGACGGGATGCCACTCGGGGCATCCCCAAGCATAGTTTCTTGTTTCTCCTTGAATATTACCTTGGGGTGCCATGGGCATCCCCAAGCTTAGGCTCTTCTTACTTCTCATTCCTTCATCCATCGTGATCTCACCCAAAACTTGAAAACTTCAATCACACAAAACTTAACAAAACCTTCGTGAGATCCATTAGTATAACAAAGCAAATCACCACTCTAAGTAATGTTGAAAACCCATTCATATTTTATTATTGCATTATATCTATTGTATTCCAACTTTGCTATGGCTCATACCCCCCGATACAACCCATAGATTCATCAAAATAAGCACACAATGCAACGAAAACAGAATCTGTCAAAAACAGAACAGTCTGTAGTAATCTGAAAACTTCGTATACTTATGTAACTCTAAAACTTCTGAAAAATTAGGAAAACATAGGAAATTTGTATATCAATCTTTTGTAAAAAAATTCATAATTTTTCATTGCTTCTGTGATTTTTCAAAATTGTTTTACTGGACGCAAAACTTTCTGTTTTTCAACAAGATCAAATCAACTATCACCCAACATGATCCCAAAGGCTTTTCTTAGCCCAAACACTAATTAAAACATAGAAAACACAATCATAACAGAGGCATAATTGTGCAAACACTCAAGAACATAAATAAAAAGGCAAAAATAAATTTTATTCATTGGGTTGCCTCCCAACAATCGCTATTGTTTTACGCCCCTAGCTAGGCATAAAGTGTAGATTCAAGTATTATCATCTTTAGTTCTAGATCCATAAGATGCCCTCATGATTGATTCATATGGTGTCTTGAGTCTTATTCTAGGGAAGTGTTCCATTCCCTTTCTTAGTGGAAATTGAAATTTAATATTGCCTTCTTTCATATCAATCACGGCACCGATAGTACGTAAAAACGGTCTACCAAGTATAATGGGGCAAGAAGGATTGCAATCAATATCAAGAACATTAAAATCTATGGGCACATAATTCATATTTGCAAGAATAAGAACATCATTAATTCTTCCCATAGGCTTTTTAATAGTAGAATCCGCCAAGTGCAAATTTAAAGAACACTCTTCAATATTGGTAAGACCAAGCACATCACATAAAGACTTCGGAATTGTGGAAACACTAGCACCCAAATCACATAAAGCAAACACTCATAATTTTTTATCTTGACTTTGATGGTGGGTTCCCATTCATCATGTAATTTTGTAGGAATTGCGATCTCTAATTCCAACTTTTCTTCCAAAGCTTTCATCATAGCATCAACAATATGTTTAGTAAAAGCTTTATTTTGTTCATAAGCATGGGGTGAATTAATCATGGATTGCAACAAAGAAATACAATCAATCAAAGAGCAATTATCGTAATTAAAGTCTTTGTAATCCAAAAGAGTGGGCACATCACTAGTTAAAGTTTTGACCTCTCCAAACCCACTTTTATCAATTTTTTCATCAAGATTTTCACCCTCCGAATTATTGGGACGCCTTCTAACTAAAGTTGACTCTTCTTCAGTCCCTTTATCATCAATTTTAATTTTAGTAAACAAGGAATCAATAGAAGAAACACCAATCACTTTAAGATCTTCATCATTTTTATGAAAGTAATCACTAGAAAACGCTCTTTCTAAAAATTCTCTTTTAGCTCTAAGCACAGCGGTTCTTTTCTTACTTTCATCCATAGAAACATATAAAGCTTTAATTGATTCCTCAACCTTAGGCACAAAAAATTTCAACATGAGATTTTCTACGTCATGAGAAATTCTATCAATGCTTCTAGACATATCATCAATCTTATTCAACTTTTCTTCTATCGTATTATTGAAAACCTTTTGAGCATTGATAAATTCTTTAATATTATTCTCAAGATCAGAGGTGTTCATATTATTATTATAAGAAGGATTACCATAGGAATTACCATAATTATTAGAGGAATTTCCAGGAAAAGGCCTAGGATTAAAGTTACCTCTATAAGCATTGTTATTAAAATTGTTTCGCGAGACAAAATTCACACCTACGGAATCACTATTTTGCTCAATCAAAGTAGAAAAAGGCACATCATTAAGATCAATAGGAGCATTTTTATTTGCAGCCAATTTCATAAGAGCATCAACTTTTTCACTCAAGGTACTAATTTCTTCAACCAAATTAACTTTTTTACTAGTAGGTGCTCTTTCGGTATGCCAATGTGAATAATTTGCCATAATATTATCAAGCAAGTTAGTAGCTTCACCCTAAGTAATTTCCATAAAAGTACCACCCGCGGTGGAATCTAAAAGATTTCTAAAGACAAAATTCAATCCCGCATAAAAATTTTGTATGATCATCCAAAGATTTAAACCATGTGTAGGACAATTTCTTAGCATCAATTTCATTCTTTCCCAAGATTGTGCAACATGTTCATGCTCAAGTTGCTTAAAATTCATGCTTTGAGTTCTAAGGGAAATAATTTTCGCGGGCGGAAAATACTTTGTAATGAAAGCATCTTTGCATTTATCCCAAGAATCGATACTATTGCGAGGCAAAGAAGAAAACCAATTTTTTGCACGATCTCGCAAAGAAAACGGAAATAATTTCAACTTCACAATATCATTGTCCACATCTTTTTCTTTTTCATATCGCATAATTCTATGAATGTGTTAAGATGGGACGCGGCATCCTCATTAGGAGTACCGGAAAACTGATCTTTCATAACAAGATTCAACAAAGCGGCATTAATATCACAAGATTCCGCACTAGTGGCGGGAGGAGCAATCAGAGTGCTAATAAAATCATTGTTGTTAGTATTGGAAAAATCACTCAACTTGGTGTTCTCTTGAGTCATCGCGACTACGCAAACAAGATTGCACAAAAACAGATCTGACGAGAAAATGGCGAACGAAAAAGAGGGCGAATAAAACAGCAAATTTTTGTGAAGTGGGGGAGATGAAAACGAGAGGCAAATGGAAAATAATGTAAATTGCAAGGAGATGAGATTTGTGATTAGGAACCTGATAGATGTCGATGATGTCTCCCCGGCAATGGCGCCAGAAATTCCTTTTGATGTCGCTTGAACTACATCGGTATTTCCCCAAAGAGGAAGGGATGATGCAGCACAGCTATGGTAGGTATTCCCTGAGTTATGAAACCAAGGTATCAATCCAGTAGGAGAACCAAGCAACACTATGTAAATGGTACCTGCACACAAAGAACAAATACTTGCAACCTGACGCTTATGAGGGGTTGTCAATCCCTCTTACGGGTAACGACATAGGAAATTGTCAAGTTGACGGGATAAAAATTGTGATAGATTGGATAAATAGATCTCGATAAAATGCGAAATAAAAGATGTAAATAAAAAGTGCAGCAACGTATTTTTGGGTTTTTCGAATAATATATCTGAAAATAAAAGTGGCAAATAATAGATCGAAAAGCAAATATGATAAAGAATAGACCCGGGGGCTGTAGATTTCACTAGTGGCTTCTCTCGAGAAAAAGAGCATACGGCGGGTAAACAAATTACTGTTGCGCAATTGATAGAACTTCAAATAATTATGATGATATCCAGGCAATGATCACTATATAGGCATCACATCCAAGATTAGTAGACCGACTCCTGCCTGCATCTACTATTATTACTCCACACGTCGACAGCTATTCAGCTTGCATCTAGTGTTTTAAGTTCATGGAGAAATAGAGTAATGCAATAAGAACGATGACATGATGTAGACAAGATCTATTCATGTAGGAATAGACCCCATCTTGTTATCCTTAATGGCAACGATCAATACGTGTCTTGCGGCCCCTTCTGTCACTGGGAAAGAACACCGCACGACCGAACCCATCACAAAGCACCTCTTTCCATGGCAAGAAAAATCAATCTAGTCGGCCTAACTAAACCAAATATTCGAAGAAGAAATACGAGGCTATAAGTAATCATGCATATAAGAGATCAAAAGAAGACTCAACTAACTTTCATGGATAAAATAGATCTGATCATAAACTCAAAGTTCATCGGATCCCAACAAACACACCGCAAAAAGAGTTACATCAAATAGATCTCCAAGAGACCATTGTATTGAGAATCAAAAGAGAGAGAGGAAGCCATCTAGCTACTAACTACGGACCCGTAGGTCTACAATGAACTACTCACGCATCATCGGAGAGGCACCAATGAGGATGATGAACCCCTCCATGATGGTGTCTAGATTGGATGTGGTGGTTCTGGAACTTGTGGCGGCTGGAATTGTCTTTTGTCGAATCCCCTAGGGTTTTTGGATTTTCGGGGTATTTAAAGAGCAAAGAGGCGGTGCGGGAGGCGGCCGAGGTGGGCACAACCCACCAGGGCGCGCCTGGGCCCCCAGGCGCGCCCAGGTGGGCTATGCTCCCCTCGGAGCCCCCCTCTGGTACTTCTTTGGCCCAACAGGTGTCTTCTGGTCCAGAAAAAATCTCCAAAATTTTTTGCTATGTTTGGACTCCGTTTGGTATTGATTTTCTGCGAAGTAAAAAATAAGCAAAAAACAGCAACTGGCACTGGTCACTATGTCAATAGGTTAGTCCGAAAAAATGATATAAAGTTGCTATAAAATGATGGTAAAACATCCAAGAATGGTAATATAACAGCATGGAACAAGCAAAAATTATAGATACGTTGGATACGTATCAATAGCTTCCCTAGTAAGCCAAGGGAAAATGTGTCGAGCAGGATTTGTGCAGCTCTTCATCGCAAACATTTTAGATAGAACACCCATATGCAAAGTGAGAGCTATGGTCTTCCGCAGTAAGCCAAGGGAAAATTCGCCATGCAGGATTTGTGCATCTCTTCAACGAAAACGGTTCAGATTGAATACGGTATGCAAAGTGAGACTTCGCTACTAAGCCAAGAGAAAATCTGGCACGCATGATTTGTACATCCCTTCAACGCAAATGGTTTTTTTGGACGATCCGTGTGCAATGATGTACAGACAATTTGACAGATTTGCATCTGTCATATTGGGTATATTGCCATTTTTCAAACTGGAAAGATTGACATTTGTTGATGTAGTAACATTACCCTTTGTCAACCTTGTAACCCTGCCATTTGTCAAAATATGCAGCTAAAAATCACTAGCACTATCTAATTTTGCAACTGAAATTCAGTAAGCATAGATTTCATTCAGAGATTAAGCTGTCGTTCTTTATACAAACAGTTCAACTTGACAGCTGAACTGACCAAACTTTTCCCCAATTGTTGCCAACCACGTACTAAAATAGCTAGTTCAACTATATATACTAGCTAATTTTAAGTACTTAGTATAGTTCAACCACATCTATAGTCAGATGAACTGAACAAAATAGCCCCTAAATACTAGTACTACGGAGGGGCTTTGTACTACTTCTGACAGCCTCTCCTCTACCGAGCGCGCTCAGTAAGAGGCAGAGGAGGAGGAGCCTACCGATGAGCTGGACAACTGTAATACGGTGCCTTCCGCTACTGCACCTTCAGCGACGCTCACCTCGAACGCCCTCTGCCGCTCCAGACGACCCCTCTCGAAGTGGCGGGACTCCTCGTAGATCTGCTCATTCCTCGCCTCTACGGTAGTGTGTGCTGCGGCCACTGCGGCGGTAAGGCTCTTTGCATGCTCGATGAGGCGCTCCTCCTCCTCCCGTAGCAACTCGATGTAGCGCGCAAGGTCACTGATGCACGTGCGGGCCTCCACCTCCGCCTCCCGCCTTTGGGCGGCGGTGGCGGAGCAGGTGATGACCTCGGCGGTTGACGGTGGCCTGGCGGCCACGGCGGCGACGATGGGGTGGCGGCCACGACCACCACCTCCCGCCTTCGGGCTGCGGTGGCGGAGCGGGTGATGGCCATGGTGGCCGACAGTGGGGTGGCAGCCACGACGGCCACCTCTCGCCTTCGGGTCACGGCGGCGGAGCGGGCGATGGCCCTGGCTTTCGATGGTGGTGTGGCGGCCACAGCAGCAGACGGTGGGGTGGTGGCAACGGCGGCTGGCAACAGCTGCCGACGGGCAGCGGTGGCGGAGCGTGTGGTGGGTGTTCCGCGCACACCCAACAAGGATGCCACGTGCACTACACTATGCTAGGGACTGCGCCGCCGCCGCGGTGTAGCCTCCCAGCTGGAGCTGTCCTCTGATGACGGCGGAGTGGCTGAGCGACGACGACGGACCGGTGCCATTGGCGATTGTGGGAGAAGCAAACGAAATAAGCTACAGGGAGGGAGGGGAAATATGACGCTGGACACACCGGCCATGAGGGTTTATATAGCAGGCCGATAAGCATTGGGATTTTGGGGATTTCACCGAGTCGGGCGGGAAGCTTGCGCAGGAACCTGTGCGGTTGCACGGGAACGGGCTCACCGATGATTCATTGGCGCCACTTCGAGCCACTGTTTGGCTAAAAGAACGCCCCCGCGCGCTGCTCAAGCTTGTGCTCGAAGCCGTCTGCGGCAGCGGGGTGACAAGACATGCGAGAGGAGGACAAAAGGACATGTACACATACGGTTAATAAAAAAACATTTGCAATTTAATTACCTACTACCCCCATCCTGGTTTATAAGTCGTCTTTGTATTTTTGTGCCAAATTTTGACTAGAGATTTAACTAATAAAATACGAATGCATGTCGCCAAAGATTATATCATTGGATTCATATTTGAGCATAGTTTCCAATTATATAATTTGTATAACATGCATTAACATTTTGTTAGTTAAATTTAAGGTCAAAATATGGCACAAAATATAAAGGGGACTAATAGACCAATACGGAGGTAGTAGCACACGGCCGCTCTCTACGCAGCATCGCAACTATCGGCCGGCTTGTAGACGACCATTCTCTGCGTGTTCAACTGCTCTATGTGTGTGGTTGCTCGCGGTTGAGGCGGCCGCGACGCGCTCTGCTCGCGTCACGCCGCGTGTGCTCTGCTCTCGCGTCCCTCCGGGCGCTCTGCCCCCGTCCCTCCATGCGCGCTGCCAGTGTTTGGGGCTGGTGCATGATCACGTACATTTGTGCCGCCATTATGCATGCGGTTGCGCCGGGGGCGGCGCCACGATGTAGTTACCCGCTGCAAAAACTGTCATGCGGACGCGCCGAGAATCCAGGCCGCCCGGCCCCCATTTATTCCTGCGGCCATTTACCTTCATCTCTCGCGCCACATGACACAATAAGCACACCCATGACGACACATACAGAGAGGATATCCAGTGGTTCCAATGGCGCTCCCAGCGGTCGACGACTACAACGGGGGGCAGTTCACCACGCATCACGTAGTGGACACCCACGTGAGGGGAAGGACCTCTCGGTGGTGTACACGAACGAGCCGGTCTTGGTGGAGAGATCCATCCAAACTATGGAGGAGTTACTTGCTGAGGACAAGTACCAAGTGGTCGGCTTCGACCTCGAGTTCACCAGCGGTCGTGCCAGGCACGATCAGAAGGTTGCTGTCGCCCAGTTGTGCGTGCGACATGACATCCTCGTCTACAACTACCACCTGGCCACAAGGCCTTGTGAGCATTTCTCCAGGTTTATCAATAGCTCCGACTACAGTTTCGCTATGGTGGACACCACCAATGATCTAAAAGCGCTGGAGGTTTCGGGCTTGACCTGCCAGAATATTATCAACATCCGTGACCACTACAAGGTCTGGGGCAGCGACAACAACAAACAGAACTACCTGGTTGACCTCGCCTCGGCCATCATCGACCCCTACTACATGAAGATGAAGGATGAGAGCAAGAAGGACAAGAACGCCTGGCACAGTGCCTGGCATCAGAGACTGGATGAAGAACATGTCAAGTACGCGGCCAAGGACGCGTACACAAGCTACGAGATGTACAGGCGGATCGTTGACATGGGGAAGTGTCTTCGTCCTACCCCAGACAAGGGATCGAGCCACAAAGCAGTGGCGGGAGCGTCACAAGAAGTAGATGACTAGACGACTGTTTCTCCTAGTTTAGAATGCATGCAATTGTTTATTGAGGTGTGTGCGAATAATCTGTATAGTCACTTATGTAATTGGATGTTTATTTCAGTTATATATATATATGTTATTCTTCTGTAGAAAGAACAAATCACACGGCTTATTAGTAGCAATCGTCTGTGTTATTATTGGTCTTCGCACACATTTCTGATTATGGACCTGTTAGCCGCGTATCACACACATCTTGTTCAGTTGAATTGTTTCTGTTGTCTTGGCTCATCGCAAACAGTTCATCGAGTGAACTGTATGCCCTCCATCGCACACACCTTGATCTAGCTTACCATTTCTATTGTGTTGCCTAAGCACACACAGTTCATCCTAGTGAAATGTATGCCGTATATCGCACACACCCTCATCTGGCTGCCCGTTTCTGTTGTTCTGCCTCATCGCAAACAGTTCTGCTGGATTAACCGTATGCCATGCATAGCACACACAACTCTAATCTGAATCGTATTTGATGTCTCCGCCATCGCAAACGTTTTATATCTTTTTTGACGGTTTTATTACATCATCGTTTGTGATTAATGCATCGCACACAATTTCGTCGAAGGGTCTCTGATTGGACTGTTGCGTTTGGACCAACCTACAATAGTGATTATGTGTATGTAAATTATGTAAACAAATGCTAGAAGCTTGATAGCATTGCCAGAAGCCATTCAGCATCCAGGTCCATGTGCCATGCACCAAATTAGAGTGCACAACCACATGGGAGACTCAGCTTGGTCGTTGCACCGCATTAATAGTGAGTAATGAGCAGTCAAATCATAAGCTTCACCTTTCCCACAGTAAGTTGCTCGGATGAAGCAACCATCAATACACTCTTCTTTGAATCTGCTCCTACTAGTATGAAGGTGCAAAACCAAGTGCGCGTATGGCCTAGCGGTCAACACGCTTCCTCTTGGCATATCACTGACATGTGGGATCGGAGTGTGAGCAAACCGATCTAAATTGACTGCAAAATGGCCAACCCACCGCTCCTTGAGAGAGATGGGGAGCAAGAACACAGACGGGCTAGGTGTCGCACGGAGGCCAAGAAATATTAGAGCATGGTTGATCGATGTCATCATTACATGTTCGATGTTTTTGAATAGGATCACTTCATTGGGCTGTCGTTTTCCGCACTTCTCCAGAATAAATGTGCACTTTATTACAGATTAAAATAAAATAAGAGTGCAGATGCTCCACCATGCGGTTCCTAGTACATGTATACTAGTAGTACTACTCGTACTACTAAACCTTGCGCTTGGCTCTTCGCCTCTTCGGGAAGTCGAACAATGATGGTACTACAATGTATGCCTCTGGCAATCTGACACCGAATGAACTCCTGCACGTCCACCGCCTGGGCGAGGGAGAGGTTGCATTAGTCAAAAGCTTCTCCTTGTCCTGCGAGCCACCGCGCTTGTGGTAGACGGAGAAGGCGTAGTATAATATGAAACACCGAATGAACCACTGCCTCTTTTCCGGTTAATATGGCTTAATTTTTTTTGTTGGTAAATGAGAGAGATTTATTCATATAAAAGCATTCTTAGGACAATCAGCCAAGAGACTAGTCACTAGGAAGCTAGGTGTTTCATCAAGCCAGCTCTCGGTCACATTCAAAGTGCAAGCACGCTTCGCACAAAGATGCGCCAGAAGGTTTGCTGACCTGTTTACATGCTAAATAACAAAACAAGAGAAATTATTACTGAGCTCTCCTATTTCTAACAGGATAGGAGCCACAATTAAGCGAGAATTGTGGTGAGTGTTCCAGAGTGTCACCAACTCCATGCAATCAACTTCCATTATCACATGTGAGAACCCTCGAAGAGAAGCAAATGTGTTGAAGATTGCTTTATCACAGATTAAAATAAAATAAGAGTGCAGACGCTCCACCATGCGGTTGCTAGTAGTACATGTATAGTATAGTAGTACATAATACTTGTAGTACTAGTAAACCTTGTGCTTGGCTCTTTGCCTCTTCAGGAAGTCAAATAATGATGGTACTACAGTGTATGCTTCTGGCAATCTCACACCGAATTAACTGTTGCACGTCAACCGCCTGAGCGAGGGAGAGCTTGCATTAGTCAACAGTTTCTCCTTGTCCTGCAAGCCACCGCGCGCAAGCTTCTCCTCGTTCTGCAAGTTGACGGGACACAACAAAGTAATGCTAGTCCATACTGCCTCCTTTTCGGTTAATATGGCTTAATTTGAAATGAGATAAATACACTGGCATCACTGTATATTTGTAAAAATACGGTCAGTGGACTTCATAATACGCTCATTGCGGTCAATATATACATTTTCCGATGTTTATACAGTCACTAGCTCACCCTGGCTGAGTATGTGTGTGCATGCACGTGTAGGTTGAGCACTTGAGCGTGAGTGTGTGTGTTCCGTCGTGTGTTGTATACATGCACGAGTGCATGCATGTGTACGCGTGTGTGTTGTGGGCATGCATGCATGCATTAGGGCATCGCGCGTGTTTTTGTGTGCATGTGTATGTAAGATTGTTGCATGCATGCATGAGGTTGTAGTCCTTCACATTCACATGTTCATATTTCAAAGCTTTGTCAAAATGTTGCATGCAAGGTTTAATCATTCGTTATTCACGCATGCATTGCCAATATTAATACGTTGGTAAAGACAATTTCTTGAGGAAAACGAGCCCATGAATTGAGTACAAAGGGGACCAATAAACCAGGACGGAGGGAGTACTAGTAAACCGGAAGGAGGGAGTAGGTACGTAATAATTGGCGCCCGGAGCCTTGGCCAATGGTTCTTGTTATTGGACAGGATGCGCGTAGTGGCATTTTGTTCCCCATCGGTCAGAGAAAACTATTCAACCATTGTTCATAGTGGAGTGACAATACATGGCTTACTCTATAATGCTATCATGTCTGCCAGTTGAGCATGCTTCCGCAATTATGCGTACGCACCTCTCTATTCCATTAACTGACACATGGACCTGGTATAGACGGATTACCAGCTAGATCCACTACCATCCGTTTGATGTAGTATGCTCAAGAATCCTCTACCACACAACTAAGTGGGTTTTAAATAACAATGCTTCCACATGAATATGCGTAAGAAAACACTGCACCACAACATGCAACATACTCTCTCTGTTCCGTTTACTCATGCATACATCATTGACCTTCAAATGGAGATCACAGTATCACTAATTCACTCTCTCATTCAGAAACAATTGATAGATCCATGACCTTCTCTTTTCAACGACCAAGTATTAGCATGGAAATACGAGCATGGTAAAACAAACTCCCGGTGTTTCGTGTTATTGTGCTCATAAGCTTTTGGCCAAAATCCCATAATGTATTGCATGGACGCAGTTTTAGACGACATTACCCCTTGCTGAAATGATGGATGTTAGAGTAGGTAGGGCACATGGGAGTGAGACAAACCTGCACGCAGGGGTATTTTGGTCGATAACACAACAAACAGCTCATGCATCGTAAGATCCGTTTGCATGGAAATACTACTACTTCTCGGTCGTCGGAACTCGTTTTTCTTCCTTTCGCCGACACGTGGGACATCCAGCATCCGAGTCCATGTGTCATGCAAGAAAATAGAGATAAGTACAAGTGAGACTCAGAAACAGTCATACACGTAGGGGGACTACATGCAGGGGCCGCGGTAGTATGACTAATGAGCATTCAAATCACACAGTAAGCTGGTCAGACGAAGCAACCATCATTTCACTCTTCAATGACACGTACGCAATATAAAAAGGTTGATATGGAGAGAAAAAGAAAACCGCTCCACTATATATACACTAGTAGGAGCCTAAGCTACAAGCATGCTTGCTTGGGTTGCTCTCTTCACACTCTCTCGCATAGAATGACGGCGGCCACACCGCTGGTCAAAGATCCGGCCGGATCCCGCCGCCGGGGGAAGGGGAGGATGTTCTGTGTAGACACGGCCGGCAGCGGCAAGGGACAAAACCCACTGTCGGTGCGTCCCGATTAGGGGTCCCCGCGGTATGGGTTGATTCCGTCTCCCACCGCCCTTCTAGCTACACCCCAATGTCCCAGGTACAACTTCCTTTTGGAGCCGGCTTGCTCCACTGTCGCAGCTCCCCACGTAGCTCCATCTCCATGTGGATCTTTCTCTACTTATACCGGCTTCTATTTGTGACGAGTTTATGTCTCATGAATTAGTGCCACTACTATTATTCTAATCACACTTCTTCAATATCTTTGCCAACAGGGATGCTCAACTCAATTTTAGTGGAACTGCACAAAAGCATCGTATGATTCGTGGGTTCCAGGCTTCTTTCCTTCGATAGATTCTACCTAGCCAGGAAATTAAATCATGTTTAGGGTTGAGGGTTTAAGGCCTAGGGACTGCATCAACATTTTTTTTCTTTATTTGTACACACTCTCACAACTTTTGTCTTTAGTTGTGAAGTAAATATTGGCTATTATCTATGAATCATTGTGATGCATCAACATGCGTGTTAGTTTTCCTTTGTATTTGATGGAATGTTGTAACGGGGCAACCTTGGATTCAGGATACATACATGAAACAAAATCTGAAAGCTTCATAGAATTGTAGTAGTTTCTCCGGTCCTTTTTTGTATGTGTATATTGAAATCTCACTTTTCCCGCAATGGTATGTGCATTAGCATCTTTATGCTGCTCTTTCCAATAGTACTACCGCACACGCCGCCACAATAATCCCCATCTCTCTCTCCCATATTCCTCGTCCCTTCCTAAGAGCAAGTGTAATAAGGTAACGTAGGCGGGCTGCAAGCCTTTAAATATTGCATCTTTGCTGAGTTGGATGAGAGAGAAGAGGAGAGAGAAGAGAAGCGGGCTATAGATTTACAGCCGGCTGTAGCACGGGCTCCAAGAAGCTAATATATGTGAGAGTGTATGGTGGGTCATGTGGTAAAAAAGTAGTACTTTCTTGTAGCCCATTACTATACTTGTTGACTACTCCCTCTGTTCCTAAATATATGTCTTTTTAGAGATTTCAAATAGACTACAACATACGGATGTATATAGACATATTTTAGAATTTAGATTCACTCATTTTGCTCCGTATGTAGTCGCTTGTTGGATCTCTAAAAAGACTTACATTTGGGAACAGAGGGAGTATTACATTGGCTATAGATGACATGGCAACATGTTAGCCATCAACCGACTAAATCATTAGCCATGCTTAAGGCATGCTTGCACAGAGAGAGAGAGAGAGTTGCATCGCATGCATGCATGCAAAACCGGAGAGAGAGAGAGAGAATAGCATGCAGATAGATCTAATGAGGCTGCATCCAGAGAGATGGAGAGAGGAGTAATTGTGCGTGAGAATTGAGGTCTGCAAGCTGAGACAATACTATGTGGCAAAGTCTACCAACAACTACCTACAACCATTGAAGATGCCCTTAAACTCAAAGAAAAAAGGACCGGAGGTGTCGCACGATGTCCAAGGAATATGGTGATAGTGTGAGGTGGGACATGTACTCACTGGGCTGCCGTGTTTCGCACTCCTCCGGTGTAAGAGTGGAGAAAGTTAGTTTTATCACAGAATAAATAGATAAGAGTGCAGACGCTCTACGACGCTCTACCGCCGCAGTAATAATGACCAATGAGCTGTCAAATCACATAGACCCGGCAGTAAGTTGGACGGAAGAAGCAACCATCACTCTTCGTTGAATCCGCTTCTCCCTCATGTAGTACAGCAGTATTCTTTTGGAAACCAACATTTCGTTTCGGTGGATCGTGCCATCGAGAAAAACCAACGTTTAAATCACGTCTGTCATGTTCGTGTCTCACCCCACACAAGCCTCCACCCCACATGGTTGCTCGGCATGCCACTCACCGCAAACCGACTATACACAAACTTTCCCGCCTGCTTGTCAATGGATCGCGCCATGGAGTACTAGTACTACTGGAAGAGACAGACGATGAGGGGGAGGACAGCTAGCTGTAGCACGGACTCCCAAGAACTTTTTTACATGCATGTTGTGGGTGGCCGTGGTGTCGTTTGAACGCGAAGCAGTCACGTGCACCGGGAAGCGGCGGGGGTGGCGCTCTCTCGGTTGGCACGCCGCTTCAATGCCGGCTCCAGTGAGAGGTCGCGTCCGCTCTGGTCGGGCATAAATGCGGTACTAACCGTTTCGGGCGGGAAGCGCGCGCGGGTGATGTAGAGGGTTTGGGTTGGCCAGGGCGGTCAGGAGCAGGCGTTGCAGCGGTTCGGATGCCCGCAAACGAGAGATGTTGGACGTACGTAAATATTGCTACGTAATTAACATAAATAATGTGCCAGTTGGATAAATATGATTGAAGATGGAGATGGAGATGAAAGTAATAATTTTACGTAAACGCAGATATGTATGTCTATGTGTGTGTGCGCGCACACACACATAGTGATGACTCTCGCGACTACTCGTACACATCATCAATGTCTCATTCTCCCTACACACACACAAACTTAGTACGGCCTCATTTTGTTCCTAGGATAGGAATATAATAGGAGTGGGAAACAATAGGAAGTGAGATAAATGGAGTACTACGTACAAGAAGAAATGTACACGCAGTACACATGCACTCTGCCTCCGACACACCCGCGAGTACACAATGGAGCGCATTTGTACACGAAGAGGCAGCTTACGTAATAATTTGACCCTTTAATTTATTAACTTAATAATGGAGGGCCGGGGAGCACACGTGAGTGATACAAAGTGCGACCTGGAAGCGGGGGCTTGTTGATGTGTATGAGTAGCCTCTTGTTTGATAGGGTTTCTCGCATCTCGCTCTCTCACCCTCTCCATATCTAAACAAGACGACAGAGTCCACTCTATCTCTCTTCTCACTGGTGGTCACAGATCCGACCGAATCTTGTCCGCTGCGGGAGGTGAGGAGGTGCAGCGTTGACGTTGTCGCCGTCGGCGATGGAGGAAGCCGATGCGCACCGTCCTCTCTGAGACGGACCGGCGCCGACGAAGGTCCTCCGCGCCCTTGTTCACTGTCGTCGTGTGGGCAGATATGCCGCCCGCCCACCTAAGGCACCTCTCGCCCACCTTGATGCTTCATTGTACTAGTCCAGCTCCCCAGGTCGCTGCATGCACGTTTTCTTCTATACCACTACTCCCCATCTCCCCATGTACAGTAGCTAGGGTTCGTCGGCTGGTCCAACATCACCTACTTAGGCCACTCCAAAAGTTGTCATGGTTTATGCCTCGGTGGACGTATACATGTTTTTTTCTTTCGACAACAGTACATGGTGGCTGTGCAGTCATTGTCCATATGCTCCTATTGCTTCTGCTAATCTAAAACCATCACTAGTAAAATGAAGCAATGCCCATGTTAAAGTGACGTCCCTTTTAAGTGATGTTGTTGTCAACCTAGAGGCGTCGATAAATGCTTATGTCCTGTGCTTTAGTTTTTTTCCGGGTATCCTGCTTTAGTTCCCATCAAGATAATCACGAAGCTTCTATTTTTTGTTATACATTTTATTAATTATTATTGACAATTAAGATGCTGCTGTTAATCTTGTTCCACTGCCAAAACAAAGTAACGATGCTACTTAAATATCCTTTTTTTATATTTTTGCAAACAACGATGCGTATCTCCATACCCGGGCATGTCTTCCTCAATTTTAGTGGAACTACACAAAATTGGATGGCCAGTGTTACTCCGCCTCACTGTCCTCTGCCAAGTAGTTCTTCCTTTATCGAGCTTGATTACTGAGAAGAAACAAACCACAATGAGGATTATCAAACTTTAGTGGTGCCTGACCCAAACTTGATGCCAAAATTGATGATGCATCACCATGATGACCTATCGATGCTCATGGTTGCGTCTCATGGTTGCATCGGGTGGTGAAGCTGATCGATGTTCAATGAAGAAAGGGATGTCTTCCATCAGTGCTCTTTGCTTGTTACCCACAAAGACGATATCCTTCATCAGTTCACCTTGGTTGCGTTGGAGACGCAGTCGTCTTTCACGTTGGTGCAATTTTATCACACAATTGGCTATGAACCAAATGTTTCCTCAAAGAAGCATCGACGTTGGTACTAAGAGCAAAAGTTTTGTATTGATTTCTAAGCCTTGTCACAACTTTGTCTTCAGCTCCCCTGTAATTTTATTTGTTCAACTATTAACTAAATGTTGGCTATGATCTATCAATCATTGAGTTGTATAAACATTATATTTATGAGTTGGTTCTAAATTTTTACGACTATTGAATTATGTTGCCATACTTCAATAAAAAATATGACATGGAGTAAAAACCCGGATGGAGGTAGTACGAGATACGGTGGCACCCTGATTTAGGCAGAACACAACAACCCATAATTAGTGGGACACGACAAACTGTACATAGTACAAAATAATTGAAATTAAATTTCTTTATTTGTACACACTCTCACACCTTTCCGATAATTTGGCACGCGTGTGGTTGTTCACTTAACGGAGGGTAGCGTAGCACACGTGAATGACATAAAGTGAGACCAGGACGCGTGGATCGTTAGTTGATCATAGTTTTCTTCACTGGTACGTTAAAAAAGAGTTTCATTTCGTACACAATTTAAAATGATTGTTATGGAGAGAAAAAGAAAACCACTCCACTATATTAGTACTTTATACGAGTACTATATAAGCTGGAGCCTCAGCGCTTGTTCCCTAGGGTTTGCACTCTTCACACTCTCGCTGCACTATATATATACACGTTGGAGGCTCAACGTTCCTTTGCTAGGGTTTGCTCTATTCACAATATCTCACCCTCTTCATCAGATCTAAACAAGACTGTGTTGGCCTCTCTCCCCCCCCCACAGCTGGTCAAGGAGCCTTCCGGATCCCGTCAGACCGGGAAGGAGAGGAGGTGCAGCGTTCACTCTATCGCCTTCGGCGAGGGAGGGAATTCACTGCCGGCTGCGCTGTTCTCTTTCAGCCAGTGCCTATGCAGGAGGGCCTCTGACCCCTTCTTCCTTGCTGTTGTACATAGTGTGGGTAGATCCGGCCTCCCACCACATGCCTAGCCACATCCCGAGGACCCTAAGTTATAACTTTCTTTGAAACGGTCATTGCTCTAGCTGCATGCGGATCTTTTTTTATTCGGTAGTCGAATCTAGGTCTTGGTTCAAAGAGGAAAGAATGGAGGATGGGGTGGAGCATGAATCTAGGATGTGGTTCAATGAGGAAAGGAAGGAGGGAAAGTAGTACAGACTGGCTATCTAGCCGCTCTGTTGGTCGAAAAGGGAAAAAGGGGGTAACCCAGTACACACATCTGTAAGGAACCGATCTCTTTGTTGAAAAAGGAAAGAAACCTAGGGGTTGGGGAGTTTATGCAGGACTAGATTTGCTACCCTCACATAGGAAAAACTTTCAAAGAGAACAAATATGGGACCAACACAGATATGTTGCTTGGCAACATACTCTGCATCACCCATTTATATGTGTGGAGGCACATGGTGTTGGCATGTCCCATGACCCATATGACTATTTTGTTATTGTTAATCTAATAATGCCGCTGGAAAATTGAAGCAATGCCACTATTAAAAGTAGACCTAATAAGGTAGATGCTTCTTTTTGTGGCCGTATGTTTCATCCTTCTTTATTGCCAGTAATTGTTTCCTTTTTTACCTCTGTGAAAACAAGGATATCTATTCAACTCGTTGCTATTGCGACCTTTTGCTTCACTATGCAAAACACTTTTGCTTTAAGAGTGTTTTGTGCAGTTGAACTAAAATATCACACCGACAACTTTGCTTGATTTAGTGGAACTGCACAAAACGAGATTGGATTTCCTATTCGTGTTGGCAGATTCGTATTTGATCTTGTCTGCCTCATGAAAGGTCAGTACCGACCTTCATCCACATGATTGTGCAGTGTGCTTTGAGATGTTGTGCTACTTGTATTGGTACTATTTTAAATAAATGTTGAATTGAAGCTATTGCATTGCTGTCTTTTCCCATTAACTGAACAAAAATGGGACCAACCCAGACATGATGCTTATTTCTTTGTTACAACAAACTCTGCATCACCCCTTTATAAGTCGATGGAAGCACATGGTGCTATTGCGCCCACTCTCCACTGCAACTATTTATGCTTTTTGTTAATCTAATGCCACTGGTAAAATTAAGCAATGCCACTCTTAGAATTAACTATTAAATCTTAGTTCAAAACTACAACACTTGTTAGGGATCGGCGAGAGTACATGTTTAACAAATGTATTGTTGGGATAATGTCTCTGTTATTATGAATCAGTTACCGTGTTTTAGAAATGGTACTATCCTGCTTTGTAGTTCTTTCTACATGTTTAACCATGTTAAGATAATGTGTTTATTAATATGAGTCAGTTACACTGTTTGGAATGGTACTTTCCTGCTTTGTCGTTCTTTATACATGTTTAACCAATGTATTGTTAAGATAATGTCTTAGTTAATATGAATGAATGACACTGTTTGAGAATTGCTACTGTCCTGCTTTGTTTCCCATTAAGATAAGGTAGATGTTTTTTCTTGTGGGCGTATAAGTCATCAACCGTTATTGGCCAGTAATTGTTTCCTTTAGACCTATTTGTGCATACAGGGATATCAAAACTTCTACTCGTTGCTATTTCGACTTTGATTTTAGTTGAAGTGCGCAAAAGGAGCCAATGTGTTTAAGGCAAACAGTTGCATTATTGGGCCCAGATGATCTTTCCACTTTGCAGAAAGAAGCACTCACTGTTTGCGCTACATTACAGAAGGAATCATCGAGAAGCTTTACAGAGTTTTAGTAGATGCTGGTGACATGACTAGCCTGTAGAGATCATGGGCAACTAAATAGCACGTGGAGTGCAAAATTCTATAACAAGAAAGGTATGGCCAAGTCAGTGCCTGACCCAGTTGTAACAAACGAGGTCACTATCGGCCTTCATCCACATGATCGTGCTTTGTTATGTTGTGCTACTTATATTGTTGTATTGTTTTGAATAAATGTTTAATTGAAGCTATTGTATTGCTATCTTTTCCTGTTAAGATAATGAAGATGATTATATTTGTGAGCGTATGTTTAATCAACTAGTACCATCATTATATTCATCACACTTTTTCTGTATTTATGCAGACACGGATGCTCAGCTTGATTTCAGTGGAACTGCACAAAATGTTCAGATGGTTTGTGTCCCCCATAATACTTCATCATGCACAATACATCGAATGGTTATCTAATCATTCGTTGTCACCTTGAGCCACCGGACTATCTTCTTGAATGGAGCTGCCAACGTCTTGAAGGCCTTGCAACATATAAATAGAAAATCCACCATGCTACGCAAGACATTGTTTGGTTTCAGTGGAACTGCACAAAAAGATAAGCTGGTTAATTCGGCTCCATGTGCCATTTCAATGTGCAAACTGATGACAAACCCTGCCCGTTCCACAATCATAGACATTAGATATTTTCAATGGGAAAAGCTTGTCAAAGTTTAATCATTGATGTTAGTAAGAAGACATTCATTTGGTATTTTGGAATTGGAAAACCTTGTCAAATTTTGCTCATTGATGTTAGCCAAAATACATGCATTTGATAGTTTGGAATGGGATGCCCTTTACCCTGAGCAACATCGATCGGTTTTTCCTATTCGTGTGTTCAGTTCAGAAGTATATATTGGCTCTGATGAGATGCATAATCATGAATGTTGACTTATATATGTATTTTAAGAGTTTGTTCTGAATGTTGTCTATGAAATGCCATGCCTTGTGAGTTTGATTGCAAAGTTGAGCTTGGAATGCTGTGGCACGCGGCATCACGAGCTGTTCACTGTGCCTCCTGAGGATAATCATACATATTGTTTTGCATGTTGATCTAATGTCAGTGATTTGCATGTTAAGAAGTTCATCGTCTTTTGTTGTTTCTACGCTTAAGAAGTTCATCGTCTTATGTTTCATTCATAGCCTATACAAAAACTAGTTCGGGTAGGCTAGAGGAGAAACCATATGATCTTCTGACCGAGTCATCATTTGTTTCATGCATAACCTATGTTATAAAATATAGATGTACGGAATAACTTAAATTCTCCGGCCTTGCAGTTGTAAGAGCATCTACCGCCTCTTTCTTTTTATTATAAACTAGAGCATCTATAGCCGGACGCCCCTAACCCGCCTCAAACAACAGGGCGGACAGCCCGGTCACAAAATTCAGCCCAGACGGGCTCCTCAAACGGGCGTCAAACACCTGGGCTGTCTGGTACCACTCATATACAGCCCAAATATGGGGTGCCCGGGCGCGTCCGCCACGCCGGGCTAACATCGGGGTCACACGCAGGATCGCCCAGAAACCCAGCGGTCCGACGGACGCCTCCGTCGGTGGGTGGGTGGGTGGGGGGTTGTGTGCTGGTCCGGCTCGCCGCCGGAGGCCAATAAATCCTCCCGCTCCCACACCCTTCCCACGCTCTCCAGCTTCGCCATGGCCAAGAAGAAGATAGCCACCTATGCTATGCTCACGCCGGAGTATCGGTACCAGATCGAGCAGGAGATCCTAGCGAGGCGCGTCGCCCACATTGCTGCCGGGCTGCCTCCGGACTCGCCGGAGCCGGAGGAGGAGGGAGAGGAGCAGCAGCCGGCTCTGATGGAGGTGGTGGATCCAGAAGATGATGAGGAGGCAGAGCAGTCGGAGCAGGAGCTCGTGCCGGCTCTGGGCATCAACATGGAGGACACGAAGGGGGAGTTCGACGTCGCCTATGCGGACGAGACAACGGAGCAGAATGCCATCCTGGAGTCCATTGTCAAACCCAATGAGGAGCAGAAGGAAATGACAAGCGGTTTTCAGCAGGGTAATTTCTACAAGCACTGAAATTGTCGGTAACAAGTAGTTTGATAGTAACGATAAATAAAGTGCAGCAAGATAGCCCAACCCTTTTTGTAGCAAAGAACAGGCTGGAACGGTCTCTTATAATAAGAAAAGCGTTCTTGAGGGCACACGGGAATTTCATCTAGTCACTTTCATCATGTTGGTTTGATTCGCGTTCCCTACTTTGATAATTTGATATGTGGGTGGACCGGTGCTTGGGTGCTGTTCTTACTTGAACAAGCCTCCCACTTATGATTAACCCCCTCGCAAGCATCCGCAACTACGAAAGAAGAATTAAGATAACAATCTAACCATAGCATTAAACATATGGATCCAAATCAGCCCCTTACGGAATAGCGCATAAACAAGGGTTTAAGCTTCTGTCACTCTAGCAACCCATCATCTAATAACTACTCCACAATGCATTCCCTTAGGCCCAAAGATGGTGAAGTGTTATGTAGTCGACATTCACATAACACCACAAAGGGAATCACAACATACATATCATCAAAATATCGAACGAATATCAAATTCACATGATTACTTGCAACATGACTTCTCCCGTGGCCTCAAGAACAAGGGAAACTACTCACAAATAATATTCATGCTCAAGATCAGAGGGATATTAAATAGCATAATGGATCTGAACATATAATCTTCCACCAAATAAACCATCTAGCATCAACTACAAGATGTAATCAACACTACTAGTCACCCACATGTACCAATCTGAGGTTCCGGTACAAAGATTAAACACAACAGATGAACTAGGGTTTTGAGATGAGATGGCGTTGTTAAAGATGTTGATGAAGATTGGCCTTCCAAAGATTAGAGGGTTGTTGGTGATGATGATGGCTTCGATTTCCCCCTCCAGGAGGGAAGTTCCCCCGGCGGAATCGCTTCGCCGGAGGGCAAAAGTGCTCCTGCCCAAGTTCCGCCTCGAGACGGTGGCACTCTATCCCGAAAGTCCTCCCTTTATTTTCTGGCGTGCCCTGGTGCCTTGTGGCCACCTGGCTGCCCCCCTCCGGTAGTTCTTCTCTCCAATATTTATTATATATTCCAAAATAATTCTCCGTAAAATTTCAGCTCATTTGGAGATGTGCACAATAGGTATCTCTAACATAGCTTTTTTAGGTCTAGAATTCCAGCTGCCGGTATTCTCCCTCTTGTGTAAACCTTGCATATTATGAGAGAAAAGGCATTAGAATTACTCCACAAAGTGTTATAATGCATGAAAGCACTATAAATAACAGTAGGAAAATATGATGCAAAATGGACGTATCATCCATCTAGGACGAGGCCTATGTGGAAGCCAACTGGTGCTTCATCCGGCAGGAACGGGTGGCGACCAATGCCCTCTTCGACGAGGTCAAAGCTGAGATGGATGTGGAGTAGCCGGAGGAGGCACAGCTGCGGCTGCCGGCCATGTACCCGGCGTCGGGCACGGAGATAGTGGACATCTCTGATGATGACTAGGCTACTTGATCTACATAGTACTTTGGTTTTTTCATTTGCATGCCTTTGTATGGATTTAAAATTTCTAGTATGAGGTATCCGCATGTAGATGAGAAAATTTGAGGCTTGACCGGTCAGTGTCCAGCTGTAGATGCAGTAAGCTTCTACACAACACAGGTCTTCCGTTCTAATCCCATCTCTTTTTTTCTTTTTTCTGATTAATCCCATCTTCTTCGCCGGCGAACTCGCTGAGCTCAGCGACGAGGACCAGACAATGGACGAGGCTTCTGACCAGGAGTTGGCGCCACCGCCCGCGCCGGTTCATGTCGTGTTCACAATAGAGCAGGTGCGGCCGCACTTCGACACCGTAATGGCGGAAGAGCTACCAGCGCCGCCAGTCTCGGCATTCCTGCAAGCATAGGAGGACCAGTGCTAGAACCTCCGTCTCCTTAACAAGCGCCGGCACGCGGAGGGACAAATCACTGGCTAACAGGCGAATGACAATGCCGTCATGGACATGCTAGCCGATGATCCCGGCTTCCTAGATGAGCAGCGGGCGCAGTACCAGACCATCCGTAGGGCCTGCGAGGGTCTCTCAGTCGTCCTTTGCCTTGTTGCGCTCGTGATGGCGCCGCTATCTCTCGGACTCAATATGGTCAACAAACGAGGGGAATCAGGAGATGACTGTACTTGGAAAGGATGACAGTAGGGACCCACCAGGACCATGGCCGTACGTAGGCAAGTGCCTCCTTATTACAAGTACAAGAAAAAATTGCTTCCTTCTGGTTTCCAACATCTGGTCCCCACACAATTGTCAACGTATAGTCAATAAAAGAGAGAATTGCACAAGCAATGGCATTTTTTTTAGGGTTGAGCAGTATTTTTTTGAGCGGTGTTTTTGTTGTTGTTGAGAGGAGCAGGGTATCAACTGGGCGGGCTGTGGCCCGCTAGCCCAGGCTATTATTTTATGTCGACCATGCCCATATATTAATTTTTCTATGTGAACATGGCTAGCCCAATTTTACTCTTTTTGAGGAATACCCAACGCAGGCCAGCTTGTTATTCTCCGCCTTGCTGGGCTGCAAATCTTTCGTAGGAGGGATTCATTCGGATTGCTAAGAAATGGGCTATAAGAAATAATAAATGGGTTGTAAATATAAAAAAAGCACCAAACCGGTAATTAGTTTCAAAATTAGTTTTTTAAAAAATTTGAATTTTTTAATTTCATTAGTTGTTGCGCACGGAAAATTTTGTTCGATTTTTAATGTATTTTAAAATTAGATTGAATCTGACTCGAAATTTTGGGATAAAAAATAGTTCAGATCCCATCAAAATGGAAATTTGGTTGAAATTATTAACCGTGGTCCTGGCTAGAAAATGGGTTGTAATGTTGACAAACAATAAATGGGTTGCAGTAAATTCCATTAGAATGAAAAAATGGGTTGTAAATTATTAAAACTACCAATGGGCGATATGCTGTCCGCCACAGATGTGATGCTCACTTGTGGGCCTACTAAGTTGACGCGTACGCAAGGCCTTCTAGCTTAATAGTCAACACATAATTCTAGCAGCAGTGGTTGTTGGATGTCCATCCAACGGCTCTCGTGCTTCTTCAATCTCGAATATTCTTGCTTCAGCCACCCAAACCACCGCCGGCGGTACCGCCTACTCCCGCCTCCCGTGGCCGGATAGGCTGTCGCGCAGGCTTCATCGGTGCACCCTACTCCCATCGCTGTCCAGGCCATTCCTCTACTCACCCACACCTCCTGTTATTCTCCGACGACGCAGCCTCACATCGCAGCCAAACCAGTCAACCCTCATACTCCCTTTCACGTGGGAAACCACTGCCGTGTCTTCCCCAGCTCTGGTTCGTTCCCTTCCTAGGCATCGTCGTCGTCCACCGCGTTGGTTCTCTCAGTGCAGTGTCGTCAACGTGGTCAACGAACGACAGCCATCAGAAGAGGACTGTACGTGGTGAGGCTGACAGCTGGACCCACCAGCTACATCTTCGCACGCAAGGAAGGGCCTTCTTATTATGCAAAAAAATGATTCCTCCCCCTGACAGCTAGGACCCACCAGCTTTATCTTCGCACGCAAGGAAGTGCATTCTTATCCTCCCTGATAGCTGGGACCCACCAGGTCGAAGCGTACGTACCGTTGTCTGTGTGGTCGCAGACGTGTACGTACATACCAGTCGATCATTCTGTCTGCCACGATGAACCATGGCTGAGTAAGGAGTGGTAGCAGTTCAGGCACTCCTGTCTAAATCCTGTACACATACGACAGTCGCACTGCAAAAAAGACAGCCACGTACGTACATACGGGTGTGGTCTCGAACGCGTACAATGACAGCATCCTATTCATCGGCAGCCAACCGGCTGGGTTGGAACGGAGGAACAGCGTCGTGTTCATCGGGAGGCAACCGACTGGGTCAGAATGCATCCTGTTCAATGGGAGCCAACCGGCTTGGAAGGAACAGCCGAAACGGGGTCTGGTGTACCACAGTATGGAGGAAACGGCCTTCTGTTCGGCCATCTACAGTCGAAACGGGATCTTTTTCATCGGGATGGGTCTGGCGTACCACAAAACGGAGGAAATAGACTTCTGTTTGAGCTCCTACGGTCGAAACGGGGTCCTTTCGATCAGGAGGGCTCTGGCGTACCGCAAAACGGAGGAAACAAACTTTTGTTGGAGTGCCTACAGTCGAAACGAGGTCCTGTTCATCGGGAGAGGTGTGGCGTACCGCAAAACGGGACTCCACAGGCTATTGTTCATCCACCGTCTACTGCCTTGCTCCAGCCTCCATGGGCTACTGTTCATCCACCGTCGACTTCCTCCAGCCTCCACCAGAACTGTTCATCCATGAGCTACTATTCATCCAGCCTCCATCGGCTACTGTTCAACCAGCCTCCACAGGGTCCTGTTCATCCACCCCAACCAGCTGGGGTGTGTGTGGCGACTCATCGGGGGCCTGTTCATCCAGCGGTAACCGCCTACTACCACGGGGTCCTGTTCATCCAGCGGCAACCGCCTACACACGGCCGGGGTCCTGTTCATATAACCCCCACCGGGACTATTCGTCCACAGCGAACCAACTGGCTGGACTCGCCACATGTCTCGACTCGTTCTACGTATCGCGCGCGCGGTAGCAACGGGCACTGTTCATCCAAAGGCAACCCAACACACCGGCTGGCTACGTCTCGCACGGGGGCTCAATCGGCTTCAGTAAGCAGTGAGGAGGATTGCTCAGATTCAGTTAGCAGCGAAGGAGTCGCACGGGTTTAGTTAGCAGTGAAGGAGTCGCTCGGGTTCAGTTAGCAGCAAAGAGATCGATAAATCGGCTTCAGTACGTAGCAGTGCGATCACTCGGGTTCAATAAGCGAACGCCTCACCCGGGTTCAGTTATAACGAACACGGCTCTCACACACGCGCGCGTATGAGAGAGAAACGCGCAAACCACACTGCATCGCTTGGCCCCCGACCACCCATTGTAACCGGGAACTCCGCGAAAATTTCCTCGCCCTCACTTCTACCATGATTTTTATGTCATTGACGGCCCAAAGATTGTCATGCAGGTGCGTCTCCAGCCCGCCCACGATGAAAAGCCCATTTTCTGTCATAGAAGTAGGAGCCCACCACATATATGATGATACGTGTTTTTGTCACAATTATCATCATAGAAGTGTCATAACCATGACAGAAAAAAATCGTTCGGGCCATAATGTCACGGATGTGTCTTTTTTTGTAGTGATAGGGCGTGCCCTAGGGGGTGGCCGCACCCTGTTGCCTTGTGAGCAATAGGTGCCCCCCCCTTTGGTGGATCTTCGCTCCAGTATTTTTCTTTTATTCCATAAAAGATCTCCAAAAAGTTTCGCCCGATTCTGAGAACTTTTATTTTGGCCCAAAAAACAACAACACCATTGTAGTTCTGCTAAAAACAGCGCCAATCTGGGTTAGTTTCATTCAAATCATGCAAATTAGAGTCCAAAACAAGAGCAAAAGTGTTTGGAAAAGTAGATACGATGGAGACGTATCAACTATGCCGACGACTCGATCGCCTTTAGGGGACACCAAGACCACTCCAGCTCCGGAGCCGTGGAGCATCTTGGATCCAACGAAGAACATCATCCAGTGCTCAGGGAGACTCGGGACAGGTTGCTCCTGCTCCACCCACTCGGCGAGGAAATCTACTAGGGCTTGTGACTTGATGGCTTTCTTAACTTTGAACTTGATATCCAAAGGAAGGAGCTCGATGGCCCACTTCTCCACTTGGCCTATAGCGTCTGTGTTGTTCATGATCTCAGATAGAGGAGTGTCACTTATCACTGTGACCGAGTGCTCTGTTGGAAGTAATGTGCCACCTTCTTTGCAGTCAGATAGATCCCATATTCTAACTTCTGGTAATGCGGGTACCTTTGCTTGGAAGGGGTCAGAACCTCTGAGATGTACTAGACTGGCCGCTGGATCTTGAAGGCTTTGCCTTGTTCTTCCCGCTCCAAAGTGAGCACAGTGCTAACAACTTGGCTCGTGGCCGCGATGTATAGGAGCAAGGGCCCTTTGCTGCTCGGAGCAGCTAGCACCAGCTGTGTGGAAAGCAGGGCTTTGAGTTCCTGAAACGCGGCCTGCGCCTTTGGAGTCCACTCGAACCTGTCAGACTTCTTCATCAATCGGTAAAGCGGTAGGGCTTTTTCACCGAGTCGCGAGATGAATCTACTCAGGGCTGCCAGACAGCCCGTGAGGCATTGCATGTCATGAAGACTCTCTGGTTGCTCCAGTCGGACAATCCCTCCTATCTTCTCGGGGTTCGTGTCGATCCCGCGTTTGGAAACGAGGAAACCGGGTAACTTGCCGGTAGGAACCCCAAAAGTACACTTAGCTGGATTGAGTTTAATGCCAAAAAGGCGCAAGTTTGCGAAGGTCTCGGCGAGGTCAGTCAGGAGATCGGAAGCTTTCCTAGACTTGACCACGATGTCATCCATGTAGGCCTCTACATTCCGACTGATCTGCTTTTGCAAGCATTTCTGAATCATTCATTGGAATGTAGCCCCAACATTTTTCAATTCGAATGGCATAGTGACATAGCAGAAACACCCGAATGGGGTGATGGACGTTGTTTTTATTTCGTCAGGACCATACATTCGGATCTGGTGGTACCCGGAGTACGCATCCAGAAACGATAGCCACTCACACCCGACAGTAGAATCTACTATCTGATCTATGCGAGGGAGAGGGAAATGATCCTTCGGGCATGCCCGATTGATGTGCTTGAAGTCGATACACATTCGGAGAGAATTCTTCTTCTTCGGCACCATGACGACATTGGTGAGCCACTCGAAGTGGTACACCTCTTGGATGAACTCGGTGGCTAAGAGCCGCGCAATTTCCTCGCCAATCGCCTTGCGCTTCTCGGTGGAAGATCGTCGAAGGTGCTCTTTTACAGGCTCCATCTTTGGGTCGACACGGAGTCTATGCTCAGCCAGTTCCCTGGGTACACCCGGCATGTCAGAAGGCTTCCACGCGAAGATGTCTCAGTTCTCACGGAGGAATGAGCTCGCCTTCCTATTTGCCATCAAGGGTGGTGGAGATGTTGGTCGGAGCAGCATTCGGATCCTCGGGATGAATGTGTACTGGCTTCGTCTCCCCGACTGACTGGAAAGCGGATTCCACAATTGGCTTCTTGGACTTCAGCAGGTCACTCGAATCCACTGCTTTCTTGTATTCATCCAACTCGGCCAGCGCCATCTGTTCATCAGCTATCTGAGAGCCCTTCTGGAGACACTCCTCGTCTAACTTCCGATTGCCGGTGATGGTGATCACACCATTCGGCCCTGGCATCTTAAGTTTAAGATACACGTAACATGGGTGGGCCATGAAACGTGTGTAGGCTGGCCTACCCAGGATGGCATCTTAAGCACTCCGGAAGTCTACCACCTCAAAAGTCATCCGCTCTTTCCTGAAGTTTTTCTCTCCGCCGAATACGACGTCGAGGGAAATTTGCCCAAGTGACTTGGCCTTCTTCCCAAGGATTACCCCGTGGAATTGCATGTTGCTCTTGCCGAGTCGGGACATCGGAATGTCCATTGCCTCCAGAGTGTCAGCGTAGATGATGTTGAGTCCGCTGCCGCCATCCATGAGGACTTTCGCAATCAGACCCCTCCAACAGTCGGGTCAACCACCAAAGTCTGCCGCCCAGGGGTCGGTATGTGGGCCGGGTGATCCGACTGATCGAACGTCACGGGCGTCTTGGCCTAGTCTAGGTATTTGGTGACAGTCGAAACTGCCATGTTGACCTCTCGGTTTATAACCTTGAGGCGGCTCTTGCTTTCGATGTCGGCAAATATCATCAGGACTTTCTCGATGTTGGGATTCCCGGAAGTACCCTTGCCTCCATCATCGTCATCCTCGTCCTTGTCCCCGGAGGGATCTTGCTGCATCTCTTGCTTCAGTAGCCAGCATTCCCGAGTGGAATGCTTGGACAAAATCAAATTGCCCTCCTCGTCTTTCTTCGTGTGGATCTGGCAGGGCTGATCGAGGATATCACTCTTCTACATGACTTGCTTCTTCCCCTTCCAGTCCTTCTTCTGCTTCTGCGAGCCTTTGTTTTTGCCTTGGCCGGCCAGAGCTGCAGCCTCAGCATTTCCAGTCGCTTCAACTTTTCGCTTGTGCTTCTTGCCCTTGTTGTTATCCAACTGGTTAGCGTCACCTGCTTGGCTCTTGCTGCTTCTCAGTCGGCCCTCTTCCTCGCCGTTGGCATACCGATTGGCTATTTCCATAGCCCGACTGAGAGTCAGGATCTCAGTACGGCCGAACTTCAACTTCAGGTTCAGCTCTCGGTATCAGACCCCGGCCTTGAAAGCGCAAATCGTCTGGTGCTCGGTGACGTTCTCCACCGTATATGCAAGGTGGTCCATCGCTGAATGTACTCTCGGAGAGTCTTGTTTTGCCTCTGTATGCAGTGTTGTAACTCGGCCAGTCCATCTGGCCGCTTGTATGTGCCCTCAAAGGTCTTGACGAACACTCATGCCAGGTCATCCTAGCAGAATATATTACTTGGTAGGAGCTGAGTGAGCCAGGCCTGGGCTGAGCCTTCGAGCATCAGCGGCAAGTGCTTCATGCCCACACTGTCATTGTCGCTGCCGATCTGAATAGCGACCCGGTAATCCTCTAACCAGATCTCCGGCTTGGACTCGCTGGTGAACTTGTTGATCCCAGACGGGGAATCTGGAGTTGTTCGGAATCTCCGCGGCCCAAATGTACCGACTGAAGCACTGGGGACTGGAGGGTACGGAACCACTCAGTGCATCGGCATCTAGGCTCTCCCTCGGAGCTCGGCCTGTCGACCAGGTTCTGAGCAAGAATGGATCTCGCATTGAATGGCGGGTCTCGGGCGTCCTTCGAGTGGCGAGAAGGACTCGGCCTTCGGTCACCGCCACGCATCTTCCGGTCGTCATAAGGCTGGCGCATGTATGCGCTGTCACGCGATGGGGGCATCAAAGCGCGGTCATGGTCATCGTGTCACTGGGGTGACGCCACCCGGTCACGCCTTCGATCTTCATAGCGATCTCTCGAGCAGGATGAGGCTCGGTGCTTCTAGGAGCCGAGTGGGTTGTGGGCCGACTGGTCGGTCTCTGCCCGCACCGAGGTGCTGTGGATGTGATACGTCTCCAATGTATCTATAATTTTTTATTGTTCCATGCTATTATATTATCTCTTTTGGATGTTTTATATGCATTAATATGCTATTTTATATCATTTTTGGGACTAACCTATTAACCTAGAGCCCAGTGCCAGTTTATGTTTTTTCCTTGTTTTTGACTTTTACAGAAAGGGAATATCAAACAGAGTCCAAACGGAATAAAACTTTACGGTGATTTTTCTTGGACCAGAAGAAACCCACGAGACTTGGAGAGGAGGCCAGAAGACCCACGAGGTGGCCACAAGCCTGGGGGTGCGCCCCCTGGCTTGTGGACCCCTCATGGACCGTCTTGACCTAATCTCAGCACTATAAATCCTCAAATATTCCTCCTATACCAGAGGGCACACCAAAAATACTTTTCTGTCGCCGCAAGCCTCTGTTCCCGTGAGATCCCATCTTGGGGCCTTTTCTGGCACTCCACCGGAGGGGGATTCGATCACGGAGGGCCTCTACATCAACCTTGCTGCCCTTCTGATGATGCGTGAGTAGTTTACCACGGACCTAAGGGTCCATAGCTAGTAGCTAGATGGCTTCTTCTCTCTCTTTGATCTTCATTACAATGTTCTCCTCGATGTTCTTGGAGTTCTATCCGATGTAATCTTCTTTTACGGTGCGTTTGTTGAGATCCGATGAATTGTGGATTTGTGATCAGATTATCTATGAATATTATTTGAGTCTTCTTTGAACTCTTTTATGCATGATTAAGATATCTTTGTATTTCTCTTCGAACTGTCGGTTTGGTTTGGCCAACTAGATTGGTTTTTATTGCAATGGGAGAGGTGCTTAGTTTTGGGTTCAATCTTGCGGTGTCCTGACCCAGTGACAGAAAGGGTAGTGAGGAACGTATTGTATTGTTGCCATCAAGGATAAAAAGATGGGGTTTGTATCATATTGCTTGAGTTTATCCCTCTACATCATGTCATCTTACTTAAAGCGTTGCTCTGTTCTTTTGAACTTAATACTCTAGATGCAGGCAGGAGTCGGTCAATGTGTGGAGTAATATTAGTAGATGCAGAATCATTTCGGTCTACTTGTCACGGACGTGATGCCTATATTCATGATCATTGCCTTAGATGTCTTCATAATCATGAGCTTTTCTATCAATTGCTCAACAGTAATTTGTTTACCCACCGTATGTTTTCTTCAAGAGAGAAGCCTCTAGTGAAACCTATGGCCCCGGCGTCTATTTTCCATCATATATTTTCAGATCTATAAACAAAAAAAAACCCAAAAATACCTTGCTACAATTTATTTATATTTACTTTAGTTTGCTCTTTTATTTATCTTTTATACCTATCTCTATTAGATCTCACTCTTGTTCGTGACCGTGAAGGGATTGACAACCCCTTTTTCGCGTTGTGTGCAAGTGTTTATTAATTTGTGCAGGTGCATATGTTGGAGACTTGCTTGTGCCTCCTACAGAATTGATACCTTGGTTCTTAGCTGAGGAAAATACTTATCTCTACTTTGTTGCATCACCCTTTCCTCTTCAAGGGAAAAATCAACGCAAGCTCAAGAAATAGTAGGAAGAATTTCTAGCGCCGTTGCCGGGGAGGTTCTACATCAAGCCTACCAAGTACCTATCGTAAACTCTCATCTCTTGCACCTACATTATTTGCCATTTGCCTCTCGTTTTCCTCTCCCCCACTTCTAAAACATTTTTAGGAAAATACAAAAATATTTTCCTTTTTATTTGCCTTCTTTCGGTTTGCCTTTATGTCTTACTTGGTTCATTTGCTTGTTTGCTTGGCATAATTGTGTGTTTATTGAAAATCAGGAAGCAAAAGGTTTATGAATCCTCATCCACTTGCCAATCTTTTTAAAAGATCCAATTATGATGAACCAATTTCTAGTGAGTTAAGTGCACTAGATTATCTTTATGAAGTTTTGCTTGAAATTCGTGAATCTAAAAATTGTGATGAAGTTCTAAAAGAGGAAATTTATGAAGTGATTCACGATAACTCCTTGAGTGAAAAGCATGATTGCAATGGTTTTATTATAAATTCTATTAATGTCAATTGTGCTAATAATAAGCAAAACCCCAAGCTTGGGGATGCTAATTTTGATATGTCCACTACTTATTGCAATGATCATGATTGGGGTGATTCTTCTTATGATCTTGAAAATTTATTTAAGCCTCATGATGAATATGTTTGCGATAATATTGAAATTGGGTTTGGAAGAGTGTCGACTCTAGGTAATAATGATCCCACTACTTTGGAGAATGATCAATCTCATGAAATTTTTGATAAAAGTGGGCTTGTAGAGGTCATGAATTTATTTGATGATAATCCCACTATATTGGAAGAGTGTCAACTTTGCCTGCATGTGGATCATGTAGATAGTATGTTATGTGATAGCTATATTGTTGAATTTGAATATGATCCCACATGTAATTATTATGAGAGAGGGAAATATGGTTGTAGAAATTTTCGTGTTACTCAATTACCTCTCGTTATGTTGAGATTGCTATTGTTTCTTTCTTCTTCCTTGCATATGCTAGTTTTTGCTTGTCTTGATAAATCTTTTCCCTATAAAATGCCTATGCATAGGAAGTATGTTAGACTTAAACTTGTTTTTCACATGCTATTTGATGCTCTCTGTGTGCTTCAATTCTTGTCTTTCATGCAAGCATCATTAAAATTATCAATGCCTAGCTAAAAGGCTTTAAAGAAAAGCGCTTGTTGGGAGACAACCCAATTTTTTTTATTTTCTATTGTTATGAGTATAAATATTATTACCTCTGTAGTAATTGTGTTTTGGTGTTTTAGTGTTTGAGCCCAGTAAGACCTTTGGGATGGTCTATGGTGATAGTTGATTTGATCTTGCTGAAAAACAGAAACTTTTGCGCTCATTGCCAGAATTGTAGAAAATCACAGAAATGTGATTTTGATCTGAATTTTTTACACAAGATTGATATACAAATTTACCAGGTTGTCCTAATTTTTCAGAAGTTTTGGAGTTACAGAAGTATACGAAATTTCCAGATTACTACAGACTGTTCTGTTTTTGACAGATTCTGTTTTCTATGTGTTGTTTGCTTATTTTGATGAATCTATGGGTAGTATCGGGGGGTATGAACCATGGAGAAGTTGGAATACAGTAGATATAACACCAATATAAATTTAGAATGAGTTCACAATAGTACCTAAAGTGGTGATTTATTTTATTATACTAACGGATCTTACGAGTTTTCTGTTGAGTTTTGTGTTGTGAAGTTTTCAAGTTTTGGGTAAAGATTTGATGGACTATGGAATAAGGAGTGAGAAGAGCCTAAGCTTGGGGATGACCAAGTCACCCCAAGGTAATATTCAAGGACAACCAAGCATCTAATCTTGGGGATGGCCCGGATGGCATCCCCTCTTTCATCTTCAATCCATCGGTAAATTTACTTGAGGCTATATTTTTATTCACCACATGACATGTGTTTTGCTTGGAGCGTATTGTATGATATGAGTCTTTACTTTTTAGTTTGCCACAATCATCCTTGCTGTACACACCTTTTGAGAGGGACACGCTTGAATCGTGAATTTATTAGAATACTCTATGTACTTCACTTATATCTTTTGAGCTAGGCAGTTTGCTCTAGTGCTTCACTTATATCTCTTTAGAGCACGGCGGTGGTTTTATTCTATAGAAATTGTTGAACTCTCATGCTTCAATTATATTTTTTTGAGAGTCTTAAACAGCATGGTAATTTTCTTAGGTTATGAATTTAGTCCTAATATGATGGGCATCCAAGAGGGATATAATAAAAACTTTTATGTAAAGAGCATTGAATATATGAGAAGTTTGATTCCTTGCATTTTTTTGAGATATAAAGATGGTGATATTAGAGTCATGCTAGCGAGTAATTGTGGATTGGTAGAAATACTTGTGTTAAAGTTTGTGATTCCTGTAGCATGCACGCATGGTGAACCGTTATGTGATGAAGTCGGAGCATGATTTATTCTTTGATTTTCTTTCTTATGAGTGGCGGTCGGGGACGAGCGATGGTCTTTTCCTACCAATCTATCCCCCTAGGAGCATGTGTATTAGTACTTTGTTTTGATGGCTAATAGACTTTTGCAATAAGTATGTGAGTTCTTTATGACTAATGTTGAGTCCATGGATTATACGCACTCTCACCCTTCCACCATTGCTAGCCTCTCTAGTACCGCGCAACTTTCGCCGGTGCATTAAACACACCATATACCCTTCCTCAAAACAGCCACCATACCTGCCTATTATGGCATTTCCATAGCCATTCCGAGATATATTGCCATGCAACTTCCACCCTTCCGTTTTATTATGACACATACCATCATTGTCATATTGTTCTCATATGCATGAGGCATTCATATAGAGTCATATCTTTGTTCTAGTATCGAGTTGTAATTCTTGAGTTGTAAGTAAATAAAAGTGTGATGATCATCATTATTAGAGCATTGTCCCATGTGAGGAAAGGATGATGGAAGCTATGATTCCCTCACAAGTTGGGATGAGTCTCCGGACTTTAAAAAAATAAAAGAAGCCAAAGAAGCCCAAATAAAAAAAAGAGGCCAAAGAAGCCCAAACAAATAAAAAACAAAAAAATGAGAGAAAAAGAGACAAGGGACAATGTTACTATCCTTTTCCACACTTGTGCTTTGAAATAGCACCATGTTCTTCATGATAGAGAGTCTCCTATTTTGTCACTTTCATATACTAGTGGGAATTTTTCATTATAGAACTTGGCTTATATATTCCAATGATGGGCTTCCTCAAATTGCCGTAGGTCTTCATGAGCAAGCAAGTTGGATGCACACCCACTTAGTTTCTTTTTGAGCTTTCATACACTTATAACTCTAGTGCATCCGTTGCATGGCAATCCCTACTCACTTGCATCGATATCAATTGATGAGCATCTTCATAGCCCATTAATTTGCCTAGTTGATGTGAGACTTTCACCTTCCTTTTTGTCTTCTCCACAACCACCATATTCTATTCCACCTATAGTGTTATATCCATGGCTCACGCTCATGTATTGCGTGAAAGTTGAAAAAGTTTGAGAACATTAAAATATGAAACAATTGCTTGGCTTGTCATCGGGGTTGTGCATGATGAAATACTTTGTGTGATGAAGATGGAGCATAGCCAGACTATATGATTTTATAGGGATAACTTTCTTTGGCCATGATATTTTGAGAAGACATGATTGCTTTATTAGTATGCTTGAAGTATTATTGTTTTTATGTCAATATTAAACTTTTGTTTTGAATCTTATGGATCTGAATATTCTTGCCACAATAAAGGAAATTGCATTGATAAATATGTTAGGTAGCATGTCACATCAAAAATTCTGTTTTTATCATTTACCTACTCCAGGACGATCAGGAATTAAGCTTGGGGATGCTTGATACATCTCCAACGTATCTATAATTTTTTATTGTCCAATGCTATTATATTATCTGTCTTGGATGTTTTATATGCATTAATATGCTATTTTATATTATTTTTGGGACTAACCTATTAACCTAGAGCCCAGTGTCAGTTTCTGTTTTTCCTTGTTTTTGACTTTTACAGAAAAGGAATATCAAACGGAGTCCAAATGGAATAAAACTTTACGATGATTTTTCCTGGACCAGAAGAAACCCACGAGACTTGGAGAGGAGGCCAGAAGACCCACGAGGCGGCCACAAGCCGTGGGAGGGTGCCCCTTGCTTGTGGGCCCCTTGTGCACCGTCTTGACCTAATCTCAGCACTATAAATCCTCAAATACTCCTCCTATACTAGAGGGCACAGCAAAAATACTTTTCCGCCGCCGCAAACCTCTGTTCCCATGAGATCCCATCTTGGGGCCTTTTCCGGCACTCCGCCGGAGGGGGATTCAATCATGGAGGGCCTCTACATCAACCTTGCTACCCTTCCGATGATGCGTGAGTAGTTTACCACGGACCTAAGGGTCCATAGCTAGTAGCTAGATGGCTTCTTCTCTCTCTTTGATCTTCAATACAATGTTCTCCTCGATGTTCTTGGAGTTCTATCCGATGTAATCTTCTTTTGCGTTGCATTTGTTGAGATCTGATGAATTGTGGATTTATGATAAGATTATCTATGAATATTATTTGAGTCTTCTCTGAACTCTTTTATGCATGATTAAGATATCTTTGTATTTCTCTTTCGAACTATCGGTTTGGTTTAGCCAACTAGATTGGTTTTTCTTGCAATGGGAGAGGTTCTTAGTTTTGGGTTCCATCTTGCGGTGACCTCACCCAGTGACAGACGGGGTAGTGAGGCACGTATTGCGTTGTTGCCATCAAGGATAAAAAGATGGGGTTTATATCATATTGCTTGAGTTTATCCCTCTACATCATGTCATCTTACTTAAAGCGTTGCTCTGTTCTTATGAACTTAATACTCTAGATGCAGGCAGGAGTCGGTCGATGTGTGGAGTAATATTAGTAGATGTAGAATCGTTTCGGTCTACTTGTCACGGACGTGATGCCTATATTCATGATCATTGCCTTAGATGTCTTCATAATTATGTGATTTTCTATCAATTGCTCAACAGTAATTTGTTTACCCACCGTATGTTTTCTTCAAGAGAGAAGCCTGTAGTGAAACCTATGACCCCGGGTCTATTTTCCATCATATATTTTCAGATCTATAAACCAAAAAACCCAAAAATACCTTGCTGCAATTTATTTATATTTACTTTAGTTTGCTCTTTTATTTATCTTTTATACCTATCTCTATTAGATCTCACTCTTGTTCGTGACCGTGAAGGGATTGACAACCCCTTTTTCGCGTTGTGTGCAAGTGTTTGTTAGTTTGCGCAGGTGCATATATTGGAGACTTGCTTGTGCCTCCTACTGGATTGATACCTTGGTTCTTAACAGAGGGAAATACTTATCTCTACTTTGCTGCATCACCCTTTCCTCTTCAAGGGAAAAATTAACGCAAGCTCAAGAAGTAGCAGGATGTGATCCCTGGATTGGGACACCGTCGCATTTTGCGACAGCGCCGTCTTCAGGAGCGCTTGGATCTGGCAGATCCCTTCTCTAGCGGTGGAGCCGGAGGCTTGTATGGAATTAGCGATCCGAGTAGCCGCAGCCAGGTTTTGCAGCGGGGTACTAAGGACCTGATACTTCCGAGGTTGATCACTCGAGAAAAGTCGGCGCTTGTGTCGACTGGAACTTGGCTAACGCGCACGCGGTTGTCCAGCTCCTTCTGAAGCTGCTCGAGGCGGTCGCGCTCGGCCAGAGTGGCCAGGCGCGTCGACTCCATGGCCAGGGCCTCGGGAGTCATCTCAGTGATAGGGGTGTTCAAGAACTGCTCGTTCCTACGGCGAAGCTCCTCACATTATTCCTGAGTGAGAGCTTGCGGGATGTACGGCTCGTGAGCGGGGGAGCGGTTATCCTCGCCGCCGCCGTTGGTGTTCCCATGGGAAGTGCCCGCACGACCATCCCGGGGATCCGTCTACCCCGGGGGCGCACGATGCTCGGAGTTGTCCGCCATGAGAACTTCAGCGATTGACTCGACGCTCTCGCACTCAAACTCCTCGGAGGAATCGTCGAGTAAACCATCGGAGAGGTCAAGGGCGGGATCGTCAGACTCGAGAGCCGCCACATGCTCTACTGCGGCCTGAAGGGCCACAGCATGCTTGATCCAGGGTTGCAGCCGTGAGCGCCCAAAATGCTTGCGGCGGCACGTGGCTAGAAGGTGAGCAGTCACTCGATACGGGGCCGAGGGCTGTTGGAGAAGAACTCCATACGAAGATGCGCGAAAATGCGCCGCGCCGTGGACGGGCAACGCTGTTGGAAATATGCCCTAGAGGCAATAATAAAGTTGTTATTATTATATTTCCTTAATCATGATAAAGGTTTATTATTCATGCTAGAATTGTATTGACCGGAAACTTAAATACATGTGTGGATACATAAAAAACTAGTAGAATGCTCGTGCGTTGCCATGGGCTAACAAAATGTATGTACAACGAGAAATATGCTAATAAAAATGTATATACAAAGAGAAATGTCATGTGATATGGGAGTCATAGACAATTGACATGTGATGATATTTCATGCTTGTGATGTGGTAGATAAATGCATCTCCTCGTCATCTTTCTCTTCCCCTCCCTCTCTCACAATCCTTTCTTCTTTGTGTGTTTCTCATGGGGCCAAGCATAATCATTGATATGAATAGACATTAAAATATCAAATCACTACAACCAACAATCTATCATCTACTCCAAAATTGGCGCCTATGCTTATCATACATACCGGAAAAAACAACTACAATGTTGCAGACGGGGACGGCGCTTTCCACGTGGCATCACTTTGCCGAGAGCAGCCCTCGGCAAATCCGGCCAATAGGAAACAAACACGTGTCAGGCATCTGACACATGGGGCCAAGAGAGCGATCCGAGCGCCGGCTTTACCGAGAGTCCCTCTCGGTAAAGCCAGCCAGTACGAAAGTGCCACGTGTGCAGCATCTGACATGTGGGTCCCACCGAATAGGCCGAGAGCCATCTTTGCCGAGAGGCCCTCTCGGCAAAGGTAGCCAATAGGACAGTGCCACGTGTCCAGCTCCTGACATGTGGGTCCCGCAAAATAGGCTGAGGGCCATCTTTGCCGAGAGTACCTCTCGGCAAAGGTAGCTAGTAGGAAAGTGCCATGTGTCCAGCTCCTGACATGTGGGTTGGGTCCCACGGAGTAGGCCAAGAGCCATCTTTGCCGAGAGCAACCCTCGGCAAAGCAAGCCAATAGGAAAGAGACACGTGTTGTCCTCCTGACACAAGTTCCAAAGATTGAACTTGGAATCTTCCGTTCGAGCTTCTGTAGCCCCTCCGCCGCACAGATCTGGCCATATCCACTCATTCGCCTCATAGGTGGCAGCTGCTCGACTCGTGTTGAGCCACTCATTGCCGTCTCCACTCACTCCCCTCATAGGAATATTGAACCATAAAAATATTTTCAGAGTATTAGGCTTGTATCATGAATTATATTCACTTCTATCAACACCTCAAGACACAAAGCTTTTGTGTTTGGTAAGACTTATAAGACTTAACTCAATTGCCAATAATGTGAGCTACTGGTTTCTTTTTTTCCAGACCGGTAGTGAATAAGCTTGACTGAACTAATGGATAGTCTGATGCATTCCCCAATCATTTGACTTTGAAATTTCAGAAATGGGAAGATTATAACTAACCAGTTGAAAGAAACTTCAGTCAAAGATGCCAGTACAACTCCACCGAAAAACGGTACGAGAGAACCTACTATCAGTAAATAAGGTGTCTGCAAGAACAGAACAACATAAGTATCTCTTTCTGCGCATTTCATTTGTCAGTACGGACCACTTAAGAAAGCCTGAAATAAAATACCTGTCCAAGGAAAAAGACAGAGAGTAGACAAGGGCACCATGGTGTGCGTCAAGGAGACAACCACTTCTCCCAAACTCAGTTTCCTGTTTGTGTGTCTCGAGCCTTCAGGGACAATGTTCTTTTTCCTTCCTCCCTTAGTGCCAATAGTAGGTGGGTTGGCGTTTGATTGATGTGCCTTGGCCTTCTTCTGGAAAAGCACATTGGCTCAGCTTCAGCTTCACACGTAGTTAAGTGAAGAAAAAGAAACAACAGCACGATGTATATATGTGCATACTTTAGTCAGTCAAAGTAATTTGTTTGAAAGTATTGTTCAACTATTGAATTTATAAGTCAAACATATATTATAACACTAAAAGCTTCTTCTGCTGCTCCATCAACATTATTCCCAAAAGAGCAGGCTAGTGAACAAATACAGTGATGTGTGTGTAGAAGTCAGGATTCATAATTGCATATCAATTTTCTCTGGATACTACAAATGCAAGCAAATGATATTGATATGCCACCATTTTTGGAATAAGCGCCATATTTTTAGCTAGCCTAAAACTCAAAAAATAAATAAGCTCGGAAAATCCATGAAGGAAAGAAAATTCGGAAAATACAGAAGTTCTAAAACATGCAGACTTGTTGATACTAATCAGTACCCACCTTTACCCATCGATACTACTTGTTTATTTTGACGAACTGTCAAACCTTTAAGGAATTTGTTTACTTCTATAAATTATAGAAATAACATTATGAGAGATGCATTGAGGTACAGAGTTATAGGTAACTAACATGAATTGGATCTTGTAGGCCCCTGTATATATCTGTCTCAAGTCTTAACAGCTCCAGCTCTTAGACAAACATAAAAACAATGGTAAATTCAAATGCCTTAAAAAACCACATGAATGAAATGTTGTATCGACCTGAACAACTATCAAGGCACACACCAAAAATGCCTATTACAGGATAGGAATTTTGTTGCTTCCCTCCAACCCCAATTGCAATCAAATTCTGACAAAAGGATGAATTACCATAGTGATCAATCACCTGAAGGACTTGAAATCAGAGTGATCAATCTACATTCTTCCTCAGGTCTTTGCTTTGAAACCAGGCTTGCCATGTTGCTTACAGAAGAGAAATGCTAGAAGCAGAAACTTCAGGTCTCTGGCAAGTCCAAAGTCAAACAAATTCAGAAGTTACTTCCAGTTCATTTACACTAACTAAGCCAAAACTAATCAAGGCCACTTATAATGTGATTTAAGGGAAGGGTAGAAAAGAACTAATCTGCTCACAATATAAGGGAAAGGTACTATTCAATATAAGGGAAAAGTATCCCCTTGGTAACCGATGCTCCTAGCAACAAGGTACATAATGCTTGTAGCAAGTGCCTTCCCAGAGTGATCTAGAAATGGTAGCCATAGTCAAGACAATGTAGTTCCTACAAAATCAAATTTCAGCTTGATGCGCCATCAGCACCATTGTGCTCCACATTAGAGGAAGAACATATTTGTTTTCCTATGATCTATCCCACACCCAGGTGGTATTGAATTTTTAATTATCTACTTTCACGAGTTATCCCTAGCAAATGCAATATTAGGTAAGTAGAGGTACCTACAAGCCACCATCAATTAAGTGCAAAGCAACTCACATGTGGGGAAATCCTCAAATTTTTGCAGTCCCAACTTAGAACTGAGAGAAATGCAAGCGCTGTATACACATACATCCAATAATTCAACAAGAAAGTTCAAAGTGAAAGTAGCACGTTCCTTCAAACGTTATCCTCTATGAAAGAAAAATAAGAGTGTCACTTGGCTTCACCATGTGCTGACGTCCAAACTTTAGCATGCGCAAACAAAAGAAAATTTAGAATTCCACGGCTAAGCTAATCAAGAATTTAGCACCTCAAAGCATACATCACACAATAGACAAATAATTAATATGTTCATACGAAGTAGGGCATTTCATTGAGAACCTAGTGTGCAAGGACGTATAGCTTATACCTACCTGAGATGGGTGTCATCTCAACAGGAGCTAAGCAAAATTTCCACAACGGATGCATTCATTCTGTTTGAAACAACGCATTGATGTTGCGGCAGGCACAAGTGAGGATGATGATTAGTAGTTCAATACAAACTCACCCGGAAGGACTCGCTCACGATGATCCCATCGAGATGCGACGAGCAAGGCGGCCCATGTGAACTTCAGTCGACCGGCGGCTATGATGGCTAGATGGGAACGGGATGCAGAGGCTTCCCATGCTTGGTGTCGCAGACCCGTGCCTTACGCCCTTGTCTCGCGCCCCGCAATGCCGCCCCTCGGCAGACAGCGCCGACGCGCCGCCACAGCTTGCCCACCGCTGCTGTTCGGTGCCTGGCAATGGAGCCCATCAACAAGCAACATGAGTCCACACATCCTGGTGCAGCCATCGCTCGGGTAGGAGGGGGTGGTTCAGGGGCGGGGAATGAGACGCCGTGAGGGAGGCGGCGCTAGGGTTAGGCGGGAGGTGGGAGGAGAGAGGAGACCCGTATGGGCCTCGTTTTTTTTTTTTGCAGTGGACTTTGTTCGATGCGGGATGAACCAGTGAAAAAACCGGTGGGGTGGGAGGTGGGACAAAATAAACCGGACGAAAATAAAACCGGAGTACCAGGCTACCAACTGCTCCATTAGGAGTAGAGATACCGTGTCCCTAGTGAGCCTCTACTAGACTAGTTTGTTGATCAAAAGATGGTTAAGGTTTCCTAACCATAGACATGTGTTGTCACTTCATAACGGGATCATATCACTAGGAGAATGATGTGATGGACAAGACCCATCTGTTAGCTTAACATATGATCGTTCAGTTTATTGCTACTGCTTTCTTAATGTCAAATACATATTCCTTCGACCATGAGATCATGCAACTCCCGGATACCGGAGGAATACCTTGTGTGCTATCAAACGTCACAACGTAACTGGGTGATCATAAAGATGCTCTATAGGTATCTCTGAAGGTGTCTGTTGAGTTGGCATGGATCGAGATTGGGATTTGTCACTTCGTGTATCGGAGAGGTATCTCTGGGCCCTCTCGGTAATACAGCACCACAAGAAGCTTGCAAGCAAAGTAACTAAGGAGTTAGTTACGAGATGATGTATTACAGAACGAGTAAAGAGACTTGTCAGTAACGAGATTGAACTAGGTATGGAGATACCGACGATCGAATCTTGGGCAAGTAACATACCGACAGGCAAAGGGAACTACGTATGTTGTCATAAAGGTTCGACCGATAAAGATCTTCGTAGAATATGTAGGAACCAATATGGGCATCCAGGTCCCGCTATTGGTTATTGATCGAAGAAGCGTCTTGGTCATGTCTACATCATTCTCGAACCCGTAGGGTCCGCACGCTTAACGTTCGTTGACGATATAGTATTATATGAGTTATGTGAGTTGGTGACCGAATGTTTTTCAGAGTCCCGGATGAGATCACAGACATGACGAGGAGCTCCGGAATGGTCCAGAGGTAAATATTGATATATATAGGACGATGCTATTTGGTCACCGGAAAGGTTTCGAAATGTACCGGGTAATCATCGGATCACCGGAAGGGGTTCCGGGAGGCCCCGAGAGGTTAATGGGCCATATGGGCCAAACGAGGGGAGCACACCAGCCCACAAGGGGCTGATGCGCCCCTCCTTTGGCCGCAGGCCTTGGGAAGAAAAGGAAGGAGGGGAGTCGGCCTCCCCTTGCCTTCCCTCTCCTCCCCTTTCCTTCCCCCGAGAGCAAATAAGGAAGGGGGGGGGCATAGGGAAGGCACCCAAGGGGGCCGGCGGCCACCCTTGGGGCGCACCCTGGCTGGCTCCCCTTCCCCCACCTATATATATGAGAGGGAGGGGGCGCCACAACCCCACGACAATCCACGAGCCGTGTGCGGTGCCCCTCTCCCCGGTTTCATCCTCCATCAAGTTTTTCTGCAGTGCACGACGAAGCCCTGCGGAACAAGTTCACCACCACCGTCATCACACCATCGTGCTGCCGAAACTCATCTACTACTTCGCCTCTCTTGCTGGATCGAGAAGGCGAAGACATCATCGAGCTGAACGTGTGCTGAATGCGGAGGTGCCGTACGTTCGGTACTTGATCGGTTGGATCGTGAAGGTGTACGACTACATCAACCGCGTTGATAAAATGCTTCCGCTTAACGGTCTACGAGGGTACGTAGACATACTCTCCCCTCTCGTAGCTATGCATCTCCATGGATATAGCTTGCATGTGCGTAGAAATTTTTTGTTTTCCATGCAACGTTTCCCAACAAACGCATCCACATCCAGCGGGCCTCGCGTAGCCACGCTGAGTCGTCGGCGATGAAGCTGAGCGTCCCGAAACGGATTTCGCCGCCGACTAACATGATGATGAAAATTCACCTATGCCGTGAAACTTTGCTAGACGCCTAGCCCCACAGTGGGCGCCAACTGTCGGGGTTACGATCCTGACAATGAGTACTAGGGGTACGAAAGAGGGGCAGAGCCTAGCTACGACGCAGGTGTAACATCGGTGTTTAGCGAGTTCAGACCCCTCTCGACGGAGGTAATAGCCCTACGTCTCGTGCCCTGAGGCTTGGTTTTTCTTGATGGGTATGATTACAGAAGTTGCTTAACCCTAGCTCAGGAGGAGGAGTGCAGCTTATATAGAGTGCGCTACAGCTCCAACGTCTCCACGTCGCTGGGGCACTTAATGCTCATTACTATGGCAGTTACTGGTATAAAGCGCCACAACTACAACAGTTACAGGTAACGGTAGCCATGACTATACTTTAAGGGTGACTTAGGATTCCTCAACCATTGCAGCTCTCACGCCGTCCCCTCCACTTCCCTTGTCCGAGTGGTGATTGTCGTGCCGACTGAAGAGTGGTCGCCGAGTGTTGTCGAGGTGTCCGAGTGGACTTCCTGATATGTGCATTCGAATGCTAATATGGTCCAGGGACCTACCAATGATGGCGTGGGGCCTCAGGTGGGCCCCATATGATGGGTTCTTGACGCTACCTGTAATAGGTGACCTCATCACTCCCCTCTCAAGCAGCAAAGCAAGGTTGGTGTTGGCGGGTGGGCGCCCTACGGCTATGCAGTGCCTGCCGGAAGTTGTTGGGGTCGATGGGCGGCGCCGATGGCCGTAGCTTCTCTCCCACCGGCAACAAAGAACAACGAACGCCGGCAAAAAGCTCCTCCGAAACGCGGGTGTGGACCGGCTATGGCATGGCGTGATCATGGTTCGGACGACCTTGCAGGAAGTCGACGCGGCTGGGGAAAATGGGGGTACAGACCGGGGAGGGGCGATGGTGGGGGCGGGGGCGGAGGAAGGGCAGGAAAAGAGGAAAATTGGTTGTCTCCCCGACGGGCGGGCCGGGGGGGACAAGGACGTGCGCCCCGTTCGTCCGCGCGTGTCCGTTTGGACAAAAACATGGTCCAAAGTTGGGCCGGGAATGATTCAAAAGCGGACGAAAAACAGACGTTTGTTCGTTTGTATCCGTGTGTTGGGCTGTGTTTTCTGTCCATTTACCCCAAACGGTTTAAACATGGCCGGACATCTGAGATCGTGGGTTGGAGCTGCCGTGAATTCTACGAGAGCCTATTGGAGCCGCTCTTTGTGAGCGACGGCACCCGTGGCTCCGGCAGAAGCCTCGAGCACTCTGCTGTCAAGCACGTTGGCTGCTAAGGCTGATTGTAATAGGAGTATCATAACTAGTATCATGCATGCCAACTAGGCAATTTAGATGAGGTGGCATGGAATTAATTGAAGAAAAAGAGGGTTGAGTATCATATCATGATACCGTATCATAATAAATGCTACTCCCTCTATAAACTAATATAAGAGCGTTTAGATCACTACTTAATTTACGGAGGAAGTATAATACTGTATGTCATGCATGACAATAAATAAAGTCATATATACTACTATATAATACTATGCATTAGAGAGGTAAGTAAGCATGATACTACCTTATCATACTACCGTTACAAGCAGCCTAACGTGGCGGGATCCCACCTTGAGCGGTCCTGCAACCTTTCCTGCCAGGTGCCAGCGAACGGCAGGTCGGCACGGCGCAGCGAGCGGCCTACACCTCAGAGCAACCCCCCCTGTGACTGCAAACACATGTCCTCGGATCGGAGAGCCGACGCGCCGCGGTGGGCCGCTTGCCGCTTGCCACGGCGCCGCGCGCATCGAGCCGAGCGGTATGGTGTCGACACGGTTTGAGACTTTGAGGGCGTAGACGTGGGCGCCCGAGGCCCGTTGCCCGCGGGCTCGCTCGTCACACAGCGCCTGGGCCAGCTGAGCCGTACGGAGAGAATATCCGGTGAGCAATTCTGGAGTAGCGGCATCTTGTTTATCGCACCATGAAAATTCTCATCAGATGCCATGCAGGTACGTGCAAGCTCTGTAGCTGATCCGGCGTAAGTTTGACGGCCAAAGATCATGCCTAGCCGGTGAGCCGTTAGCACAGAAGGGGCGTGATTCAACGCTCTATTTTTGGGTGTTTATTTAACACGCTCTCCCACTTGATTTAGTTAATAATTTCTCAAGAAAAACTTGATTCAGGTAATAAAAAATCGTAAAAAACACGGTAGCGTGACTTATATTGCGAATTTGTGTCAAGTCTTGTAGCTTCACACCAACGCTTTTTCGGGTCAAAGTGGCCCAACTTTGCTTTACAGTATAGCCTTCCTGTTGCCCACAAGTTATACCATGTTTCGCTCCATGAGGTGAAATGCACATCCTTGTGAAAAGCAAGGGTATGAGTTTGAAAAAAATCGATGATCCGTCTGAGTTTCCTTTTTACATCACGATCCATCCGAGTTCATCACGTCTGAGTTTCTTATCAGAAAAAGCAAACGGAGCCGAGGAAAAGAAGCCATCGATCGATGGTACTCGTACCGTGCCCTAGTTCCCAACTCGGACCCCGTCTCTCTCTTCCCCCCTCCACCGCTCGTTTATATTTGCCCCGTTCCCCACCCCACACGGCCGAAGCCGCCTCCCTCCTCCCCCTCCCTCGCCAAGCCCAAGAGAGAATCGGAGACCACGGCCCGGCCAGCTCCTCCTCCTCCCCGACCCCGCGTCCTCGCTACTACATGGCAGCTCGGCGTCTCCACGGCCAATCCGACTCCGAAACCCTCAAGAACAACCCCTGCTTCTGCTTCTGCTTCTCCTGCCCTTGTCCTCAGCCGCGCGCCGCGCATCTCGATTCCGCCGCCGCTGCCCCCGCCCGCGCCAGCTCCTGATTGGGCCTCCGCGTGCGCCGTGTCCTGACTGACTGTCGCTGCGCGGGTTCTTGCGCGGTGCCGGTGGTTTCTTGCTCCGATTCGTAGGACGCTGTCCGTTTCTTGATTCTGGTTTCTTGCTGCCGCGCGGCCTCGCCATGGGGAAGAGTAAGTCTTTGTTCCGCCGGCTGGCTGTTGTTGCTCTCTTTCCTGCTCGGTGGGTTGATTTGGCTTTGGGTGCTGATTCTGATTGGTTTCGGGGTGGCGCGTCTTCCTCAGGCAAGAAGAGCAAGGTCCGCGGCGCCGGAGGGGACGACCTTCTGGACAGCAGTGACGCCGACAGCGTGGGCTCGTCGTCCACCGCGCTCTCAGATCTCTCCATCTCGTACGCCACCGAGAACGTCAACTCGCACGAGTTTGTTCTCGACAAGTACATCGACGCTCTCTACGAGAAGAGGTTGGACCTCTGTAGCGTTTCTTTATTTATGCCGTCACTGCAGGCTCGCAGCAGTCTATTGCCCAGCGTGTGCTACGCAAATAACTGTGTCGTTACTGGTGTAGTGTAATAGCATCACAATAGAGTAGAATGATGGTTTGGCAGCTGGTCCTAGTTGTCTGACAAATGTTGATTCTGTGGATAGAGTAGGATGATGGTGTTAACATGACATTTGATATACAATGCTGCAGAGCTTCATGTTGGACTAGACCCTCTCCTTTACTTGCTGGGTTTTGCAAGAACTTGGTAGTTTGGACTGCGCCTCCAGTGTTTGGTTTAGTCTACATATTCTGATTGAATTTAGGCCATGATGATTGATTGAAAAACTGCATTATCCTGTACCTCATGTTATTATTACTTGCTGGGTCATCGAGTAGTGTAGATTGTTGTTATATTATGAAGTTATGTCAAGTTCTACTCAGGAAGCCTGTCATAGGTAGCACATTTATGAAATTTGACTTCTAATAAGTCTACAAATTTGACTTCATGTTTTGGTTAATCGGACATTCTACCCAATGCATCGGCACCATAATGTAAATTGTAGAAGCAATCATGTTGGTTTTATTTAGTGTACTCAATATAGTATTGTTTATATTGGAGCAGGGGGTCTACAAGAGAAGCAGCGTTGGCTTCATTGGTTGATGCTTTCGAAAGTTTTATGCTTGATGGTCTTGTTGAGAACAAGTAAGTTACTACATTTCACTAACCAATCTTAGTTCTTGCATGTGGAGTTAGTAGTTACTTAAACTGTTAGCTATAGACATACGACATGTTTGCACAAAACAATTAAACATCTCAAGCTCAAAATTTTATCACTAAACCCTGTCCTTTTACATTCTGTGTCATCATCATGGCTCATTCTTAACTGGAGATGTATTTTTGTCCGAATCCACCGTTTAATAATGTATCAAATTTATTCTCTTCTGAAGATATGCCACTCTACTGAGTCTATTCAACACTTCAATCAAGAAGGGATCTACCAAGGAGGCTTGCCTGGCATCTCGCGCCATTGGTCCGTCTCCTATCCATTAATGTTCTTTTCCCCAGTTCCACCTCATTTGGAGTTTGCTTACACCGTTTTTGGATGTTGTGTTCTTGATTTGCAGGGTTACTGTCTATTACACTTGGTGCTGGGAGTAGCTCACATGAAACAATGGTAGAATCACATCCACAGCTCTCTAAGGTCCTTCAAACCTGGTCGGATGCTTCAAAGATGATCTCTGTAAGTGAAAGTTTTTCTGTTCTTCTAGGCTTCCAGATTTTGTTTACATTTTCAGTGATGTGATCTGTGTTGACCTGCTGTAGGCTCTTGATTGCTTGGCCATCATCACATTTGTTGGTGCAACTGATCTGGCTGAAACAGAGCTATCTTTGAAAGCCATGTGGGATGTGATTCATCCAAAATCAGGTTCAAATGTATGTATAGGTGCCATTGATTTATTATCAGATTTTGCGAACCGGTTCTACAAAGAACTCTATTCGATAGTTTTGTGATTCCTGACTTGCCTGCAGGTCGGTACTGTCCGGAAACCAAAGCCACCTGTGTTAGCAGCTGCTCTATCTGCATGGACGTTTCTGCTAACAGCTATTGGTTCATGGCGGATAAACACTGATAGCTGGAAGGAGTCAGTAACTCATCTCTCTCCCCTTTAAATTATGTCATCCATTTCATTGTTTACTTATTTTATGGTTTTACTATTTGCCAGGCCAATCGCGTTTCTCTCTACTCTTCTAGGAGCAGAGGATCGTGCTGTTCGGATGGCTGCTGGTGAAGCATTAGCTTTGTGCTTTGAGTTGAATCTACTTGATGTCTCCCCTTCTGAAGATGCTGATGATGACACTGGAGTACCTGGTAGCTCTAAGGGCAAACTCTTCCTGGATATGCAAGCATTGAAAGCCAAGATAGCTGGTCTTGCCTTGAATCTCTCTGCGGAGGCAGGGGGGAAAGGTGCAGACAAGAAAAATCTTTCTGACCAAAGAGATCTGTTTCAACGGATTTTGGATTTTGTCAAGGTCTGGTTCATTTTCATTCTTATTTGATCTTCAGTTTCGATCTCTCTTTCAAATTCTTAACAGCAAATCTGTTTCCAGTATGGCGAGTGCCCTGAAGAATCACTGAAGATTGCTGGAAAACGTGATGTTTTAAGGGTTGCATCATGGTCTGAATTGATTCAGGTGCCTGCTTCTTTCTTCCAGTGATTCCTGAATTGCTGCATTTTCACATGTCTTAGCTAATTTTCCCTTGATCATCAGTTGAACTTCTTCAAGCGTTTCCTTGGGAGAGGCTTCCTGAAGCATGTGCAGGTAACTTTCTTGGAGTGGTCTGTTTTCCACTGTGCTAATTTACTTATGCATGTCACAAATGTTAGATTTGTTTTCCATACAGGACAATGGACTTCTTCAAGATATCTTCAACATCAAGGCTGACAAGGCTGAAACTCTGTCATCGAATGACAAGGTAAAACTGAGATATAGAAGGCCTTAATTTGCAATGATGATTGCTGTGGAGAGCTCTAATAACGATAATTGATTTGGTCTATGGAGTTATTTTGGAATTGTGAATGAATTATGACCTGTTATATGATTGATACTATAGAATGCCAACAGCAAAGACACAAAACACGCTTAGCAAGGGATTAGGCGAGGTTAAACAATTAAGGTAAGATTGATGGTTGATGTTTCTTAGGTATACGCTTGTGGATTCTATGAGATGGATGAACTCCTTGAAAATCTTTTGTCAAACTTGCTCTACTGAGGACAAGAAAGAGATTGCTCATGGTCATGATTCAAGCTGTACTGTTAGAGGCTGCTTAGCGCATCTGCGTCCTTTTGGTCGCTGACACTGAAAGTCGTAGAAATTAGCTAGCACCAACGCAAGGAGTGTTGTGTTTGGCGCTCAAATAAAAATGAAGTGTTGCGTTTGGCGCTCAGATAAAACTTTAGCTAGCACCAACTCTAAGGAGTGTTGCATTTGGCGCTCAGGAAAAAAAAATCGTAGCACTACAGTTAAGCTTCACACTTGGTGCCAAGGTTTTCTTCTCTTTTGATATGTCTGGGTTTTGTTATGGGATAAAAATAGCTAAAACGATAAAATTGTTAGAAGGATGATGTTCTATTTTGCAACTAACTCCGGGGCGGTGCTACGGCCTAGGGATGCACATGCTTTTATGGGTTTAATAATTATCTCATGATTCCTAGACCGCAGAATGAGTAAACGACATTTCCGTTCTTATGTGTTTTCCAACTTCAGACTCCTTTTCAGGACTGTTCTAATGCCTTTTGCTTGGTCGTAATGGACATAGTTTATTTTTTATTTTTGTTTGTGCATCTGTTGTCAAGTGATAGATTCCTGATCTTGAGAAATTACAAAAACACTTGCAGAAAATCTTTAGATCCGGAGAAGAGAAAGGAAGAGCTCTGAAGCTGAACAAGGATCGTCGTTTAGCACAGGTGAATAACTCTTACGCTGGGACTTGATAACCTCCGTCCCAAATTATAAGACGTTTTGTTAGGCTATTTTAGCCTACGAAGAACAGAGGAAGTATAACTCAGTGGGATAATTCCTTGATCATTTACCCCCCTCTTATGTCCACAAATAAATGATGTTTTGAACATCTCTTAAGTGAAACTTCTAAAACTTTGGCTATCGATTCATCTTAAATAATGTATGTTTGGAACATGAAAATCATATGTATAGATTTTTCATATGTATCTTTGGAACTTGAAAGTCATATGTTTGTGCATTTTCTTGACTTGAAAATCATCTGTATGTTTGGAACATGAAACTCTGGGCATTTTATTGACAAATTATTTTGCTGTCATTTATCCTTGTTATGGGTGAACATTGCTACCCGGCACCACATCATTTCTACCAGTGCATTGACTAATCTTGGATATTTCTTTGTTCATTTCAGGAGAGGAAAAACGCTGCCATGTTTGACGAGTAACAAGAAAGGAAACAAAACCTCATCGACCCAGCATTTTACTCCTTTTGAGCTGGAATTTATTTATATCTGTGTGAACAACTATAGGAAGAATGTCCTAGAGTTTGCTCCTTCACTGTTGTCTAATTATGATTATGATGGCTTGCTGTACTTGAGAAATACTTGGCCGAAAGGTTTACTGTTGTTATTATAATGTCCCATGTGCGTTTACTTGTGAACTAAGTTCTCCTCTTAGTTTAGTTCAACGAGTGTCCTGTTGTGTTAAAAAACTAAACCATGGCGCCCGCTTTGCCATTTGCGGCCTGAGCGTCACCCGGGGCGCGAGGGGGAAGCTGCGGTGCCTTCGATCTGGAAAGCCATCTTGGGACATCCATCTTTTTTGAGAGAGCGCTAGGAACATCTCAGGATGAGCTTAACCAGGGCCACGCGTGCTTAAATCGGCATATATTCCTTGCGGTTCAAAGTTTACCATTGAAAGGAGAGCATCCATCTACACAGAACGAGCAAAGGTACAGTGTGGCTTCTCTGTTTACGAAAAGTGCTGTACACACTATGTTGACGGACGATTTGTGCATGACATGCTTAAAAGCCACACAGAATAAAGAAATGAGGCAATCCAATGGTCTAGATGACATGTTGTGTCTGAATCGTGCACAAATCTATCATGTGCATAGCACTACCCCTCTGTTTATCTGCGTGCTGGTGCGTCAAAACAATGGTACCGGTAGTTTCTTCGGAAAGGCGAACAGAAATAGTAAAATGTGTGCGCTGCTGATGAAGTATACACAAGCAGTTGTACCTTCCATCAATGACGGAGCTAGATAAAATCTGTCGTGGGGCAAGACAGACTATGATGTTTAAGGGTCAATGGCTAAAAATTCCTCATCTAGACCCTCCAACAAAAAATTTCTCCAGAAATTTGTTTATAGATGGGGGCAATGGCCCCCTCAGTCTAACACATAGCTCCGATGAAGCGGAGAAACAACTTCATAGCTTTTTAATGGAAGTGTCGCCATTTGTTTAGACGTGGAATATAGTGCACGTCGATTTATTATCATATTTTGCAAACCGGTTATACGAAGAACTCTATTTGATATTTTGTGATTCCTGACTTACCTGCAGGTCGGTATTGTCCGTAAACCAAAGCCACCTATGTTAGCAGCTGCTCTATCTGCATGGACGTTTCTGCTAACAATTATTGGTTCATGGCGGATAAACACTGATAGGTGGAAGGAGTGAGTAACTCTATCTCTCTCCCCTTTAAATGATATCATCCATTTTATTGTTTACTTATTTTATGCTTTTACTATTTGCCAGGCCAATAGCGTTTCTCTCTACTCTTCTAGGAGCAGAGGATCGTGCTGTTCGGATGGCTGTTGGTGAAGCATTAGCTTTATGCTTTGAGTTAAATCTACTTGATGTCTCCCCTTCTGAAGACGCTGATGATGACACTGGAGTACCTGGTAGCTCTAAGGGCAAACTTTTCCTGGATATGCAAGCATTGAAAGCCAAGATAGCTGGTCTTGCCTCGAATCTCTCTGCGGAGGTAGGGGGAAAGGTGCAGACAAGAAAAATATTTCTGACCAAAGAGATCCGTTTCAACGGATTTTGGATTTTGTCAAGGTCTGGTTCATTTTCATTCTTATTTGATCTTTAGTCTTGATCTCTCTTTCAAATTCTTAATAGAAAATCTGTTTCCAGTATGGTGAGTGCCCCGAAGAATCACTGAAGATTGCTGGAAAACGTGATGTTTTAAGGTTGCATCATGGTCTGAATTGATTCAGGTGCCTGCTTCTTTCTTCCAGTGATTCCTGAATTACTGCATTTTCACATGTCTTGGCTAATTTTCCCTTGATCATCAGTTGAACTTCTTCAAGCGTTTCCTTGGGAGAGGCTTCCTGAAGCATGTGCAGGTAATTTTTTGGAGTGGTCTGTTTTCCACTGTGCTAATTTACTTGTGCATGTCACAAATGCTAGATTTGTTTTCTATACAGGACAATGGACTCCTTCAAGATATCTTCAACATCAAGGCTGACAAGGCTGAAACTCTGTCATCGAATGACAAGGTAAAACTGAGACATAGAAGGCCTTAATTTGCTATGATGATTGCTTTGGTGAGCTTTAATAACGATAATTGAGTTGGTCTATGGAGTTATTTTTGAATTGTGAATGAATTATGACCTGTTATATGATTGATTCTATAGAATGCCAACAACAAAGACACAAAACACGCTTAGCAAGGGATTAGGCTAGGTTAAACAATTAAGGTATGATTGATGGTGGATGTGTCTATTAGATGGTTGATGCATGTGGATTCTATGAGATGGAGGAACTATTATCCTTAAAAATCTTTTGTCAAACTTGCTCTGCTGAGGACAAGAAAGAGATTGCTTATGGTCACGATTCAAGCTGTACTGTTAGAGGCTGCTTAGTGCATCTGCGTCCTTTTGGCCGCTGACACTGAAAGTGGGAGAAATTAGTGAGCACCAACGCTAAGGAGTGTTGTGTTTGGTGCTCAGATAAAAATTTAGCTAGCACCAACTCCAAGGAGTATTGCATTTGGCGCTCAGATAAAAAATGAAGTGTTAGCGTTTGGCGCTCACATAAAAATTTAGCTAGCACCAACTCTAAGGAGTTTAACGTTTGGCTCTCAGAAAAAAAAATCAGTAGCACTACAGTTAAGCTTCACACTCGGTGCCAAGGTTTTCTTCTCTTTTGATATGTCTGGGTTTTGTTCTAAATATAATTATTTCGCTGCATCTTAGCTTCTGTAGGTGGTGCTATGGGATGGGATAAAAATAGCTAAAACGATAAAATTGTTAAAAGGATGATGTTCCACTTCGCAACTAACTCCAGGGCGGTGCTAGGGATGCACATACTTTTATGGGTTTATATAATTATCTCATGATGCACAGACCGCAAAAATGAGTACTACTTATGTGTTTTCAAACTTCAGACTCCTTTTCAGGACTGTTCTAATGCCTTTTGCTTGGTTCTAGTGGACATAGTTTATTTTTTATTTTTGTTTGTGCATCTGTTGTCAAGTGATAGATTTCTGAACTTGAGAAATTACAAAAACACTTGCAGAAAATCTTTAGATCCGGAGAAGAAAAAGGAAGAGCTCTGAAGCTGAACAAGGATCGTCGTTTAGCACAGGTGAATAACTCTTACGCTGGGTCGTGTCCTTGACTTGATAACCTCCGTCCCAAATTATAAGACGTTTTGTTAGGCTATTTTAGCGTACCAAAACATCTTATAATTTGGAACAGAGGAAGTGTATAACTCAGTGGGATCATTCCTTGATCATTTACCCCCTCTTATGTCCACAAATAAATGATGTTTTGAACATCTCTTAAGTGAAACTTCTAAAACTTTGGCCATCGATATCATCTTAAATAGTGTATGTTTGGAACATGAAAATCATATGTATAGATTTTTCATATGTATCTTTGGAACTTGAAAATCATATGTTTGTGCATTTTCTTGACTTGAAAATCATCTGCATCTTTGGAACATGAAACTCTGGGCATTTTCTTTGACAAATTGTTTTGCTGTCATTTATCCTTGTTATGGGCGAACATCGTTACCCGGCACTACATAATTTTTACCAGTGCATTGACTAATCTTGGATAATTCTTTGTTCATTTCAGGGGAGGAAGAACGATGCTATGTTTGACGAGTGGCAAGAAAGGAAACAAAACCTCATCGGCCCGGCATTGTACTCCTTTTGAGCTGGAATTTATTTATATCTGTGTGAACAACTACAGGAAGAATGTCCGAGAGTTTGCTCCTTCACTGTTGTCTAATTATGATTATGATGGCTTGCTGTACTTGAGAAATACTTGGCCGAAATGATTACTGTTGTTATTATAATGTCCCATGTGCGTTTACTTGTGAACTAAGTTCTCCTCTTAGTTTAGTTCAACGAGTGTCCTGTTGTGTTAAAAGACTAAACCATGGCGCCCGCTTTGCCATTTGCGGCCTGAGCGTCACCCGGGGCGCGAGGGGGAAGCGGCGGTGCCTTCGATCTGGAAAGCCATCGCAGGACATCCATCTTTTTTGAGAGAGCGCTAGGAACATCTCAGGATGAGCTTAACCAGGGCCACGCGTGCTTAAATCGGCATATATTCCTTGCGGTTCAAAGTTTACCATTGAAAGGAGAGCATCCATCTACACAGAACGAGCAAAGGTACAGTGTGGCTTCTCTGTTTACGAAAAGTGCTGTACACACGATGTTGATGGACGATTTGTGCATGACATGCTTAAAAGCCACACAGATTAAAGAAATGAGGCAATCCAATGGTCTAGATGACATGTTGTGTCTGAATCGTGCACAAATCTATCATGTGCATAGCACTACTCCTCTGTTTATCTGCGTGCTGGTGCGTCAAAACAATGGTACCGGTAGTTTCTTCGGAAAGGCGAACAGAAATAGTAAAATGTGTGCGCTGCTGATGAAGTATACACAAGCAGTTGTACCTTCCATCAATGACGGAGCTAGATAAAATCTGTCATGGGGCAAGACAGACTATGATGTTTAAGGGTCAATGGCTAAAAATTCCTCATCTAGACCCTCCAACAAAAAATTTCTCCAGAAATTTGTTTATAGATGGGGGCAATGGCCCCCTCAGTCTAACACATAGCTCCGATGAAGCGGAGAAACAACTTCATAGCTTTTTAATGGAAGTGTCGCCATTTGTTTAGACGTGGAATATAGTGCACGTCGATTTATTATCATATTTTGCAAACCGGTTATACGAAGAACTCTATTTGATATTTTTGTGATTCCCGACTTACCTGCAGGTCGGTATTGTCCGTAAGCCAAAGCCACCTATGTTAGCAGCTGCTCTATCTGCATGGACGTTTCTGCTAACAATTATTGGTTCATGGCGGATAAACACTGATAGGTGGAAGGAGTGAGTAACTCTATCTCTCTCCCCTTTAAATCACTACTGCAGGATGCTGCTAACGCGACACTATGATCAGAGACCCTTTGACGAAACTGTGTGCGATACATTAATCGCAAACGGTGATGTAAAAAACCGTCAAAAAAGATGCAAAACGTTTGCGATGGCGGAGACATTAAACACGGTTCCGATTTTAGTTGTGTGTGTGATGCAGAGCACACGATTGATCCATCCGAACTGTTTGCGATGAGACAGAACAACAGAAACGGGCAGCCATATGAAGGCGTGTGCGATATACGTCATACAGTTCACTCAGATGAACTGTTTGCTATTAGGGAGTGCAACAGAAACGGTTAGCCAGATCAAGATGTATGTGATATACGGCATACGGTTCACTCGGACGAACTGTTTTTGATTAGGGAACACAACAGAAACGGTTCAACTTAACAAGATGTGTGTAATATGCGGCATACAGTTCATATAGATGAACTGTTTGCGATGAGTCAAAAGAACACAAACGAGTCGTGTAAACAAGATGTGTATGATACGCGGCAAACAGCTGACTCAGATGAACTGTTTGCGATGAGAAATTACAACACAGACGGTTACTACAGTTAATTCGTGTGCGATTCTGTGTGTACAAAAAACTTTAAAAATTGCAAATTAGTTGCTTGCGGTGGCTTGGAGTATCGCACACGATGCGTCTGCGAGTACTCATGTGCGATGACTAGTAAGTTACACATACGTTTCCTTATGTTAACACGTGTGTGAATTTGCAATATGGACAGTTAATATGTAAATGCCTTCTGGACATCGGGCACACGCTTAAACTCAATGAACTGTGTATGATACTAATACTTTCCATGAAAATTTAAGAACTTGGCTAACAACATTTGAGTAACATATATATAGTGGTTACACTATTCGACAAAAGGAGCATCTTCGTAACACTGTTTTGACAACCATATGGTCCATATCTACATACTTAACATAGTAACAACTATCACATTTTAAGAGGCTGAGGGCCAACAACCATATGGTCCATATCTACATACTTAACATAGTAACAGCTAGCACATTTTAAGAGGTTGAGGGCCAACAACCAAAACTATCCGCTGGAAGCAGCTTGATCACGGCGACTCGACATCTCATCAATGAAAAGGAAGAGCCCTCCTGTGCCTTGGTAGAGCATGAGTAGAACAATGTCTCTAATTTTCCAATATGAATGCATTGCCACGACAAGCGAGAACTTGTTAATTTGAATGGTTCCATTTCTGCGGGAAATGCAGTACCTTGCAATCACTTTGGCGTTATTAGCAGGCACAAGTGTAATTCGACCACGCCGGGAAATCGATCTAGGAACTGCTACAGCGGGCAATTTCTGTTGAAATGTAGAACAAAAACCAATTGTAGCATATCGTTGAAGATATGTATAGTTTATGAGCATCAACATAAAAATAAGACTTTGTACCAGCGTTTTGTGCACATAATTGATCTTGTTCAATGTGTGCACCATAGGTATAATTAATCCCATCCAAAATCCAGTGTTCATACGCTGTGCTATCTCTGTCAGATTATCAACAAAGTTTATGACATGCTTCAAGTCCTTTCAGTGAAATTTGGTACGCTTAGTAACATACAGATCATTCACTATGCATCCAACATATCCTGCTTAAAAGGTGGAAAGGTATTATTTATTCAGAACATGGCAGAAGAATATATAGTGCGCATAAATTGGTAAATAGAATTTGTTACTGCCTAGGAACGGAGTCAGAAAATGAAATCACAATTGGTTGCTTAAATAGTGATCAATTAGTCAGAACAAATACCGCGATTTTGCTAAGTAATATGCCAGCATGGAGAAAGTTGAAAGGACACTAACCTCGATCAGACTTTGATCGGCTGATGACGTTGGGGAAGTAAACATCCATGTTAATTAGACCAGGCTGTTGTGCATGCACTAGAATTTTATTGCCAGCTTTCAGTTCATAACACTTCGACATTTTTCTCCAAAGGTCCGCATCAAAATAGGAGTGACCATCTTTATTAAGTTTTACGCTAACCGTCATTGTAAATCCATGCTGCGTTGTCAATATGACATCCATGGAGTCATCAACAAAGTAAAGCCCAAGATTTCCTTCTACTCCTGTTCTTGCAAAGCAAGGGATGTATTGCTTGAAATGAAAATAACAGAGCAAGATGCAAATATGGGAGTAACTGATAGAACAGATCAATATATAGATGAAAGCAAAGTACAAAAATATATAATTAAAAATAGATAATGTAACAAAGATTTGATGCAAATATGAGAGTAACTGAATGAACAATACATCATATATTTGCCTAATATAGAGGGGGGGGGGGGGAATCGGCTTCGACATCTAGGCTGCACGTGGCACCGTACCTTTTATCCAAATGTAGCAACAGACGGTATATGTTCACAAATTTAGGCTATGCCGACTATGGTAGGTTGAGATTGAACGTACCGAGCGCTCCCTGAAGTCATCCGGAATGATGAGATAGAACTTCGTTTCCGACTGGCCGCGACCACACTTGCCCAATTTGTGCTCGCACTGTGGACACATGAATGAAAACCCTCGAATCAACTAGAAGAAAAATGAATCCACAGCGATTTCCGCCGGTTGATTAATAGCGACGGACGGACTGTGATAAGAGATGAGTGAATATTTCGCTAACTTGATTACCTTCTCCATGAGAAAAATCCCCGGCCTAATCCCGCAGAAAACCCCAATCGACCAGAGTCTAGAATGTCGGTACAGATAGGCGGCGGAAAGTGGTAGGGACAAAATCCCGTGCCGTTTGGAGCGCGACCTCCGCCCGCCGACCACAGCCGTCGAACTTAGGGTGGCCGCCGCGATAGAAGTTGATGAGGTGCAGAGTTGCGGAGGAGTCCGCAGCGAGTGGGTGGGGACGAAGTGGGCGAGGGTTTTCTTTTTCCTTTTGCATGTGTGGGTGAACACACACGGTTCGCAGAGGCGACGGAGATGAATCGTGTGCGATAGTAAATCGCCGAGATTGAAGGGGAATCCAAATTTCCTTTGTTCTTTGTCCATGAGTTTTTTTCTACGATGAACATAAACCCTGCAAATCACCGTGTTCAAATTTAGCACTTTTGCGGGTTCATTTACAATATTTAGGGGATTATGTGCATTTTCTAGGCATTAATGCACATAATTCAAATTCAAACAATCGGTGCATGAAAAGGTGCACGAGAACGGTCTGGAAAACCATGATCGTGCTATTTAGTAAATTCTCATGCCTTTTACAAGGAATGGGCAGATATTTCACGAAAATATGTGGCAATAGTCAACCACAAACACGTTGTTTATTGGTTTTTCAACTGTAGAAAAATGAAATACATGCTTGAAAAACATGACGGCTGGCATGGTGCCATGGTATGGCCTCACCATGCCCTGGTACAAATTTGAGAAGGTTTGGCTTATGTCGTCGTCCACGCCATTCATAAATCGAACCATCACCGAGGAATTTTCATGGTTTCAAGGGGAAATCTGCAAGATTGAAGGGGCCGGGAATCCAAATTTCCTTCCTAGCTTGTCATTCAGTTTTTTATACAATCAACATACCCCCTCGAATGCAACGTGTTCAAATTTGGCATTTTTCCGGGCTCATTTACCATATTTAGGGGATTATGTGCATTTTCTAGGCATTAATCCACATAATTCAAATTCAAACAATCAGTGCATGAAAAGGTGCACAAGAACGGTCTGGAAAAACCATACTCGTGGTATTTAGTAAATTCTCATGCCTTTTACAAGGAATGGGCAGAGATTTCAAGGGAATGCGTGGCAATAGTCAACCACAAACGCGTCATTTACTGGGTTATCAACTATAGAAAAATGAAATACATGCTTGAAAAATATGACGCCTGGCATGGTGCCATGGTATGGCCTCACCATGCCCTGGTAAAAAGCTGAGAAGGTTTGATTTATGTCGTCATGCATGTCCTTCATAAATCAAACCATCACCGAGGAAGTTCCATGCTTTCGAGAGGGAAATCACCAAGATTGAAGGGGAATCCAAATTTTCGTCCTAGTTTGTCATTCAGTTTTTTCCAACGATCAACATACCCCCTCCAATGCAACGTGTTCAAATTTGACATTTTTCCGGGCTCATTTACCATATTTAGGGGATTATGTGCATTTTCTAGGCATTAATGCACATAATTCAAATTTGAACAATCGATGCATGAAAAGATGCACAAGAACGGTCTGGAAAACCATGCTCGTGCTATTTAGTAAATTCTCATGCCTTTTATAAGGAATGGGAAGAGATTTCAAGGAAATGTGTGGCAATAGTCAACCACAAACGCGTCGTTTACTGGGTTAACAACTATACAAAAATGAAATACATGCTTGGAAAACATGACGCCTGGCGTGGTGCCATGGTATGGCCTCACCGTGCCCTGGTAAAAATTTGAGAATGTTTGCCTTATGTCGTCATGCACGCCTTTCATAAATAGAACCATCACCGAGGAAGTTTCATGGTTTCGAGGGGAAAATCACCAAGATTGAAGGGGGATCCAAATTTCCTTTGTTCTTTGTCCATGAGTTTTTTTACGATGAACATACACCCTGCAAATCACCGTGTTCAAATTTGGCACTTTTCTGGGTTCATTTACCATATTTAGGGGATTATGTGCATTTTCTAGGCATTAATGCCCATAATTCAAGTTCAAACAATCGGTGCATGAAAGGGTGCACAAGAACGGCCTGGAAAACCATGCTCGTGCCATTTAGTAAATTCTCATGCCTTTTACAAGGAATGGGCAGATATTTCGATGAAATGTGTGGCAATAGTCAACCACAAATGTTTGTTTATTGGGTTTTCAACTATAGAAAAAAATGAAATAAATGCTTGAAAAACATGACGCCTGGCATGGTGCGATGGTATGGCCTCACCATACCCTGGTAAAAATTTGAGAAGGTTTGGCTTATGTCGTCATGCACGCCCTTCATAAATCGAACCATCACCGAGGAAGTTTCATGCTTTCGAGAGGGAAATCACCAAGATTGAAGGGGAATCCAAATTTTCTTCGTTCTTTGCCCTACAGTTTTTTCTACGACGAACATACACCCTGCAAATCACCGTGTTCAAATTTGGCATTTTTTCGGGCTCATTTACCATATTTAGGGGATTATGTGCATTTTCTAGGCATTTAGCGCATATAAATCCAATCCAGCTACAGCTGCACGGGTGTGATGTGAGGGATGTGGATTGTCGCTCGATCGCGGTGCATCCTACGGTGCACACGCGCGATCCGCGTGGCTGGGGTTCCGGCCAATCATAACTCAACACACAATAGGCTCAGCGCACACTGTTTCCGGAGGCGACGGAGATGAACCGTGTGCGATAATGAACGAGCATGTGACGCCCGGATAGTTAAGCTACAGTAACCCTCTGCTAATGATGCCATGTCACTTCGATTACTGTTGCTAATCTCGCGTTAGTTCGAAACCGATTCAAATTCAAATTCAAAATCAAGCAAACAATAAAAGTTTTCAAATAATAAAACTAAAATGTTCGGAGTGAGCCAAATATTGTATAGGTAATTATGGTGGAGAAACCACACCTTTATAAAATATTTAAATACTATAAGACGAATAAAACAGTAGCAAAAACAAATAATTAAATGCCTTTTGTGTTTTATAAAATCTTTAACTATTTTATTCTGGGGTAAAACTTTTTGTGGCGGTGAGTTAAATGGTATTACTAATTTAGGGATCATTTAATATTAGGTAAATCTATAATAAAAAGAAACTAAGAGAAAATAAAAAATAATAAAAAAATAAATAAAAAAATAAGAAGTAAAAAAAAGAAGCAAATGAACCCCCCCGGCCCAACTAGGCCTCGGCCCAGCTGGCCGGCCCAGCTCCCCCTCCCTGGCCTATAACCCTAGGCCAGCCCACCTATCCCTATCTAACCCTAGCTACTCCCGTCCCCAATCCCCTCGACCCCCACCTCGCGCCACCAGGGACGAGCGAGAGCCCTCGCGCTCGACCCTGCTCAGGCTCGCCCGGCCCTCTGTCGCCGGCGAGTTGTGCCGCCCCGCAGCTCCTCCCGCCGGCCACGCCCTGCCACTCCCCCGAGCTCGCCTCACCCTCCCCTGCGCCCGCCTCCGTCGCCCTTGCCGCGCCAGAGCCCTCCCCGCCGGCGCCTCGCCGTACACGGCCGCCCGCCGCTGCTCCCGGTGACTCCGGCGAGCCTCCCCGCGCCACCGCCGTCAACGGCCCCGTGCTGGCCGCAGCTTCACCACCGGCCGTCGCCATCCTCCGTGCGACCCCTTCCCCTGCTCTCTTCCGCCTCCTCATGCGCGGCTCGCCTCGCGCCCGTCCTCTCTTCTGCTCACCAACGCAGCCATCGGCCATGGCGCCGCCACGCCGCCTGCGCCTCCTTGCCTCACCTGCTGGTGGGCCCCTTCTCCGGCCTCCTCTGTAGCTCCGCTCCGCTGCAGCTACCGCGCCCGACCTCTCTTTCACCTCCTTGCCGTGGCTGTCGCTTGCCTCCGCCGAGTACCTCGTCTCCAATGGCCGCAGCTCCACCCACAACCTCCCCTGCACACTCTTGACAGCCATCACGTTGGCCTCCCTTGCCAACCAATTGACCCAGTCGCCTCCTGCTGATCTCCATCCCCCGCTGCCTCTGCCGTGCGCCGTGACGCCGCTGCTCTTGTGCCGTCGCTACTCATCTTGCTGCCCCGAGCCATACACTTTGGTCACACCAAGCCTATGATGCTCTGCTATCTTTTGTCATGTGGCACGACCAAGTCCAAAGATCGTCTGGAATCGCCAAGTTCAGTGACACCGAAGACCTTGAACACCTACGACCATCAGATTGGAAGAACGAAGTCCAATGACGACCCCGAGGACCTAGGATGCGCCAAGTGACTCGGCGACAAGTGTACGACTATCGTCGCCAAGACCCGAGCCCGTCAAGTACCACTACCCTCGACCGCCGATGAACTCGGATTCGTCAAGTCCCTCTCCAAGGCGTGTTCCACTACTTCCGTCTACACCGCATCGAACTCGGTCCGCCCCAAAACGAACGCTTCGAAGGTATAACCGCTGAGACGATGCCGTGAAAGAATACATGTGTTGTATGAGATGCATCCTATGTTTGCATCGTGCTTGATAGTTTCATGCACGTTCCTCGTTTGCCATGCCACCGAACCGTGGGACACCCGTTAACCGGGATCACTCCCTGTTGCTCTTGCACGTTTCCATCACCCCACTTGTTCCTTACAGTAGCTCAAATGAGATACCGGAACCGAAATGTTGCCGTGGCACCATTTTCGGATTCGTCGCCGTGGCACCCCCCTTTCTTTCCACCATGCTGACAAATGTTCTAAATCATCATTCATGCCAACATTTTTATAAAATTGCATACAACTTGAATATGTCATCCATTAGCATGACCAACCCCCCTAACATACCGAACCTTGAACTTTTGCTACCAGATCAATATACCGAATAATACCGGGAGTCCGGAAGATATTCCCGGATATTTTCCCGCTCCTTCTAAAATACGTAGTGATGCATTAGAGCACGTAATCAACCCTTATTGCCATGTCATGCATTGTGATGCTATTGTTTGCTCTGTTATTTATTTGTTTCCCCTTCGTTGCTTCTTTTTCGGTAGACCCCGATACTGCGATAGACCCCGAGACCGCTGATGATCTGGTGATCGTCTACTTCGATTGAAGATCTGTTTTCGTCTGCAGAGCTTTCAGGCAAGCCCCCCCCCCTTGATCAACCCGATATCGCCTATTCCTTCTCTCTACTGCTTGCATTAGAGTAGTGTAGCATGTTACTGTTTTCGGTTAATCCTATTCTGCTGCATAGCCTGTCTTTGCTACTACTGTTGATACCTTACGTGCAATCCTAAAATGCTTAGTATAGGTTGCTAGAGTTACATCAGTGGCCCTACACTCTTGTCCGTCTGCCATGCTATACTACTGGGCCGTGATCACTTCGGGAGGTGATCACGGGTTTATATTATATACTATTACATACTTATGTTTCTGTTCAGAGATGGGGGCTGAAGGGGCAGGTGGTTCCATCCAGGTAGTGGTGGGCCTGGGTTCCCGACGGCCCCCGAGTGTTACTTTGTGGCGGAGCGACAGGGCAGGTTGTGACCACCTAGGAGACAGGTGGGCCTGGTCCCTGGTCGGCGTCCGCAGTTACTTCAAAATAACACGATTAACGAGATTGGGTATTTGATCTGAGTCTGGCTATGAGCCTATACGCACTAACCACCACGCGGGAACAGTTATGGGTACTCGACGTCGTGGTATCAGCCGAAGCCTCCTAGACGTCAGCGACTGAGCGGCGCGCGCCGGGTTGGACCGCGTAACGCAACTTCCTTTGTAATGGAGGTTGCTAGGTCTGCTCACCGGCCGCCCACGCAACGTGCAGGTGTGCAATGGGCGATGGGCCCAGACCCCTACGCGCATAGGATTTAGACCGGCGTGCTGACCTCTCTGTTATGCCTAGGTAGGGCTGCGACGTGTTGATCTTCCGAGGCTGGGTATGACCCAGGAAAGTGTGCCCGGCCAGAGGGATCAAGCGTGTTGGGTAATGTGGTGCACCCCTGCAGGAAGTTTATCTATTCGAATAGCCGTGTCCCTCGGTAAAAGGATGACCCGGAGTTGTACCTCGACCTTATGACAACTAGAACCGGATACTTAATAAAACACACCCTTTCAAGTGCCAGATACAACCCGGTGATCGCTCTCTCACAGGGCGACGAGGAGAGGATCGTCGGGTAGGTTTATGCTATGCGATGTTACTTGATGCTGCACTTGCTACTCTCTTCTACATGCTTCAAGATGGAGGCTGCCAGAAGCGTAGTCTTCGATAGGACTAGCTATCCCCCCTCTTATTCTGGCATTCTGCAGTTTAGTCCACAGATACTACCCATTTCATTGATACCATTGCATATGTAGTGTAGATCCTTGCTTGCGAGTACTTTGGATGAGTACTCACGGTTGCTTTGCTCCCCCTTTTTCCCCTTTCTATACCCGGTTGTTGCAACCAGATGCTGGAGCCCAGGAACCAGACGCCACCTTCGACGACCCCTACTACACCGAGGGTGCCTACTACTACGTGCAGGCCGCCGCCGACGACCAGGAGTAGTTTAGGAGGATCCCAGGCAGGAGGCCTGCGCCTCTTCGATCTGTATCCCAGTTTGTGCTAGCCATCTTATGGCACCTTGTTTAACTTATGTCTGTACTCAGATATTGTTGCTTCCGCTAACTCGTCTATGATCGAGCACTTGTATTCGAGCCCTCGAGGCCCCTGGCTTGTATTATGATGCTTGTATGACTTATTTATTTCTTAGAGTTGTGTTGTGATATCCTCCCGTGAGTCCCTGATCTTGATCGTACATGTTTGCGTGTATGATTAGTGTATGATTGAATCGGGGGCGACACAGAGCAAAATTGTAAGGGAAGCCAAATTTCCTTCGTCGTTTGTCGTTGAGCTCTTAAAAACCACCGCACTGTACGGCTGCAAAGCCACTCCGTCCCAGAGCTCTCTCCAAGCGTCGTTCATGGCACCGCGGCGCACAGTAACTGGTAAGGAAGCGATGGCATCCCGCCGCGCCGCCTTCCTCGCCGCCCGCGACCGCACACATGGTAAGGAAGCTTAAAGATCGTGGATGTCGCCTAGAGGGGGGGGGGGTGAATAGGCTCTTTAAAATAATTATGGTTTAGGCTTGAACAAATGCGGAATAAACCTAGCGGTTAATTTGTCAAGCACAAAACCTACAACAACTAGGCTCACCTATGTGCACCAACAACTTATGCTAAGCAAGATAAACAACTAAGTGATAGCAAGATATATGACAAGAAACAGTATGGCTATCACAAAGTAAAGTGCATAAGTAAAGGGCTCAGGTAAGAGATAACCGAGGCACGCGGAGACGATGATGTATCCCGAAGTTCACACCCTTGCGGATGCTAATCTCTGTTTGGAGCGGTGTGGAGGCACAATGCTCCCCAAGAAGCCACTAGGGCCACCGTAATCTCCTCACGCCCTCGCACAATGCAAGATGCCGTGATTCCACTAAGGGACCCTTGAGGGCGGTCACCGAACCCGTACAAATGGCAACCCTTGGGGGCGGTCACCGAACCCGTACACTTTGGCAACCCTTGGGGGCAGTCACCGGAACCCGTCAAATTGCTCGGGTGATCTCCACAAACTAATTGGAGACCCCGACGCTTGCCCGGAGCTTTACACCACAATGATTGAGCTCCGAACACCACCAACCGTCTAGGGCGCCCAAGCACCCAAGAGGAACAAGCTCAAGGGTACCAAGCACCCAAGAGTAATAAGCTTCTCAACTTGTAACTTCCACGTATCACCGTGGAGAACTCAAACCGATGCACCAAATGCAATGGCAAGGGCACACGGAGTGCCCAAGTCCTTCTCTCCCAAATCCCACCAAAGCAACTAATGCTAGGGAGGGAAATGAGAGGAAGAACAAGAAGGAGAACACCAAGAACTCCAAGATCTAGATCCAAGGGGTTCCCCTCACATAGAGGAGAAAGTGATTAGTGGAAATGTGGATCTAGATCTCCTCTCTCTTTTCCCCCAAAAACTAGCAAGAATCCATGGAGGGATTGAGAGATAGCAAGCTCGAATAAGGTCAACAATGGGGGAAGAACATGAGCTCCAACGATAAGGTTCATTGGGGAAGAAGACCCCCTTTTATAGGTGGGAAAAAATCCAACCGTTATGCTCACAGCCCGCACAGAGCGGTACCACCGCTCATGGGAGCGGTACTACCGCTAGGGCGGTGGAAGCCCTTTGAAAAAAAACAGCGAGGAGTCAAAAGGCCGGGAGAACCGCCGGAGCGGTACTACCGCTCGTCCTCACGGTACTACCGCTAAGGGTAGCGGTACTACTGCTTGCGAGCGGTACTAAAAAAATACATCCGTGCCTACCACCGCTGGACTTAAGACGAGTTTTTGGTCCGGAGCGGAAGTAGCCACGGAAGTAGCCGCGGTAGTACCGCTCTGGAGCGGTAGTAAAAAATTACATCCGCTCCAAGCGGTAGTACCACTCCCAAGAGCGGTAGTAAAAAATTACATCCCCTCCAAGCGGTAGTACCGCTCCCATGAGCGGTAGTACCGCTGCAGCCTTTTTAAGGACATCAAAACTGACACAACTTCTGCAAACGGAATCCAAATTCAACGAAACCAAGTTTGTTGGAAAGCTAGCGACAAGGGCTAACACAATATTGATAGAAATAACAATAAGAAGAAAATTAGAAAAGGCCCATAAGAAAAAGGTGAGAACCCTTCCTCGAATAAGACCGATAAAACCTCCAACACCAAAAACGCAATAGAAGAAGCATGTGAACTCCGTTTTCGATGAACTCGAGCTTGTCATCAAGATGACCATAAGCTCCAAATCTCACAAGGAGAAGAACCAAACAAGAACCAATAAAGATGATGCAAGGATGCAATGGTTTGAGCTCTCTACGAACAATACGATCAAGCTCCTCATCGAGAGCCCCCCTTGATAGTACGGCAATTGATCCTATAACCCGGTCTCCCAACTACCACCATGAGACCGGTAAAAGAGAAAACCTATCAAGGGCAAACCTTTGCCTTGCATAAAGTCCACTTGAGCTAGATGATGACGATCTTGACTTCCTCAAGTTGGACCACCTTTCTTGATTGCGTTGGCTCGGTGAAGACTAGTTGATTGCTCCCCCATACTCCACTATGGGTGAGCCACTCTTTGGCTCATCTTCACAAGTCCATTGCCACCACAATGGACGGCAAGCTTCAAGCATATGATCTCTTCGTGATGATCCACTTGAACTTGCACACCGCAACCTAACCCCATAAAGAACTCTCACAAAGACCATGGGTTAGTACACAAAGCGTAATTGACAATGCTTACCATACCATGGGATCGCTTGATCCCTCTCGGTACATCTTCTATGCTTTGTGTGTTGATCAACTTGATTCACTCTTGACTTAGTCTTGATCAACCTTGAACCTTTCCAACTCTCTTCATTTGGATGATGCCTTGAAGGTAAGCATGAACGATCACACAATCTTCTTCTTCAAGACATGCTTGCAATAAGCTCAACTCTCACATGACCAATCTTTGGATAATTCCTTAATAGCACCTTGGTTAACACATAAACTCCTTGAAACCAACACATGGACTTCAAGAAATGCCTATGGACAAATCCTTCAAATATAACTCAATGCAACCATTAGTCCATAGAGAATGTCATCAATTACCAAAACCACACATGGGGGCACCACATGTCCTTTCAGAAGCGATGGCATCTCGCCACGCCGAGTTCACCGCCGCCGGCGGCCACACAGTTACGTGGGCGGACTTTGAGGCTGTCATGGCCGAATGGGCGGTGGATCTAGAGGCGGCCAAAGCCGCACAGAAGGAACAGAAAAGGCAGAAAGCAGTCAAGATAAGAGAGTCCCGCCGCCGCAAGAAAGAAGAGGCCGCACGCCGTGCTGAGGAGAGCTTGGCGGAGATCGAAGCACGGTGGGCTGCCGCCTACAAGGCCAGGAAGGAGAACGCCGGCGTCTGGCCAGCATGCCCCGATGGCAGCATGTGAGAAGTAGTTAGTGCGTGTGTCGCCCGTAAGTTTGTATAATTAATGACAAGCATCTACCAGTACTACATACGTACTAGTCCTAAAGCTAATTACCGATGATTGCTCATCGGGTGTCACCTTGCCTCGTTCATGTACATTGAATAATCCTGATACAATGAAAGAGATTTTTGAAACTAGGTGCGGTTGGAGATGCTGATAGATATAAGAATTATTAGAAGATCACAAACACACGGTTTCTATGGCGTACCCATGTGCGTTTTTTTGCGTTAATGATCCATAAGTCAGTTACCTGTGCGATGTTTCCTAATAAACCAGGCGTACCATTGACCGAAAAAATCAACTCCACGTGTACATTTTTTTGGAGACGGGATCTGCCAATTTTCTCTTTTCTCGCACACGAGTATTTTACGCGCTTCGTCTGCGTTGTGTGTTTCCCCCGCCCAAGTTTCAAGTTTCGCAGCGAAATTTTCATTAGGCGCGCGATTTCAGAATTTATTCCTCCCACCACATCCCCATCCATCAAATTTCCTCAGTATCTCCCCCCTCCCCCCCTACCGGCAGCTCAAACCGCTACCGCCGCAACCACAGCTTCAACCACATCTATGTTCTGCTCGGATCTAGTCAGGTAACCCACCGATCTCTATCACGGCCCCGGCCTGATTGCTTAAATGGCGCCTGCGAAACATCATCATGCCTCCAAATCCCCACCGCCCTACCTCCAGAGCATCACCGTGCAAGCCCAACCACATATCACGTGGAGGTCGAGGAGTTGATGGCGGTCCATGGCGTGATGGCCGCTGTGCGTGTTGACCCGGAGGAACACCTCGCCTCCGCCGCCGCCGACTTGGTGCAGGCTCTGGCCCAGATGAAGTGCCCCAGCGACTACCCCCCAGGACTTAACAGGTATGATCTGACCAGCTCAATCTTACCAATACCACTTGCAATGGCTATGTTTTGTACGGTTGATGTATTAAGCATGTTCGTGCATTGTTTATTTCAGTACTGCACACTGTGTGATGTTCAAGTATTAACTGTCCAGCTCAATTTCACCAATACCAGCAACAAACTTACAATACATGACTCAGGATATCACTAGAGATGCTGCCCATTTGCTATTTTTCGTGGATGCTAACCCTGTTGTACTTAACATGCCTGTCTATGTACTTACGCGGGGTCATAATGGCCGATGATGTTATTTGTCGTCGAGGTTAGCTGCATCCCATGTCTTACAGTAGTTTAACTTCTAACATTTACTGGTTGCTTGTAGGTACACATGTCAGTGGCACTGATCCACGCTTCGACCTAGAGGAACAGCTCGCCTCCGCCGCCGTTGACTTTGGGCGGGCTCTGGCCAAGATGAAGTGCCCCAGCAACTACCTCTCAGGACTTACCAAGTATGTACTCACCAGTTCAATCTTACCAATACCAGTTGCAATTAATGGCTATGTTTTGTACGGTCGATGTATTAAGCATGTTGTAGTAAACATGCCTAACATGTTTTAGCTACTTTTCCTACCTTTTTATAGACAACTGAGACATTCTCTACTCTGGCAGCACCTGCCTTGTGATGTTTAACTCTGCCAATTGCATTTTTATCAGTACTGGTTTTAATGGCTATTAAGCCTGTTGCAATTAACAGTTGTATTCATTTTTAAACAGTTGTATTTCAATGGCTACAAACTTACAAAACATGACTTAGGATGCTGTTAAGCCTGTTGCAATTAACAGTTGTATCATTTTTTAATCTGTCCCTTTGCTATCGTGCTACTCTCCGCAATGAAGATATACTAGAGATGCTGCCCATTTGCTATTTTTGGTGGATGCTAACCCTGTTGTACTTAATATGCCTTTCCATGTACTTACGCAGGGCCATAACGGGCGATGCTGTTGTTTGCCGTTGAGGCTAGCTGCATCCTATGTCTTACAGTATTTTACATTATTTGTGCAATTGCAGTTTGGCTTCTAACATTTACTTGCTTCTTGTAGGTACACGTGTCGGCGGCACTGATCCATGCTTCGACCCGGAGGAAGAGCTCGCCTCCGCCACCGCTGACTTTGGGCGGGCTCTGGCCAAGATGAAGTGCCCCAGCAACTACCTCTCAGGACTTACCAAGTATGAAATCACCAGTTCAATCTTACCAATACCAGTTGCAATTAATGGCTATGTTTTGTACGGTCGATGTGTTAAGCATGTTGTAGTAAACATGCCTAACACGTTTTAGCTATTTTCCCTACCTTTTTATAGACAACTGGACCATTCTCTGCTCTGCCAGCACCTGCCTTGTGATGTTTAACTCTGCCAATTGCATTTTTATCAGTACCGGTTTCAATGGCTATTAAGCGTGTTGCAATTAACAATTGTATCCATTTTTAAACAGTTGTATTTCAATGGCTACAAACTTACAAAACATGACTTAGGATGCTGTTAAGCCTGTTGCAATTAACAGTTGTATCCATTTTTTAATCCATCCCTTTGCTACCGTGCTACTCTTTCGCAATGAAGATATCACTACAGATACTGCCGTTTTATTACCATTTGCTATTTTTGGTGGATGTTAACCCTGTTGTAGTTAACATTGACATTCCATGTACTTAAACAAGGCTACAATGGGCGATGTTGTTGTTTGCCGTTGAGGTTAGCTGCATCCCATGTCTTATACACCATCTGTTCTTAAATATAAGTATTTTTAGAGATTCCAATATAGACTATATAAGGAGCAAAATGAGTGAATCTAGATTCTAATCAAAACTATATCTATAATTCTATATACATCTGTATGTAGTTCATATTGAAATCTCTAAAAATACTTGTACTTAGGAACGTAGGTAGTTGTATTTTACATTATTTGTGCAATATCAGTTTAGCTTCTAACATTTACTGGTTGCTTGTAGGTACATATATGAGTGGTACTGATCCACGCTTCGATCCCTTTTGCGTATGGGGCAATGAGATATTCATGAACAAGCGTCAAGTGAGGAAACTAAGAAATATTGTTAGGCGAAAAAAACGGGTGATGGGAATTAAGCTCTTTATTTACACTTTGTCCAAGACAACAGTGAACTTTAGGATGGTAAGTAATGTGTTGCCTTTTTCCCCTGCCCACAACAAGTTACTCTATTAGACCTCAGTATCTGATATTTTTCTCTTTTCAGTGATTTCCGAAGCTATTTACTGATGATTACCTTGCAAACTACATGTTCGGAGTGAAGGAAACTAAGGTTAAAGTATATAATTTATGCTACCATGATAATGCTCTAGAAGTCTTCCTGAACGCGGTGAAGGATGGGCGGGCGATCGTGACAAGGGGTTGGACAAAAGTTGTTCGTGCCTATGGCATGCAGGAAGGCACATTATAGGCATTCCGCTTCTTCAACACCATCGGCAGTCAAAATGATTTACACTTGTCTCTTCACCTTTACCGCCTCTAAATATTATGGTTCATCATAGTTAATTGTTGTCTAATCCTGTAATTACTGAACATATTGTACTGACAATTTTATTTATGTATTCGTTGTTGAACCATTGTGCTGAGAATTTGAATTTCAGGTTTCATATTTCAAAATTTCCAATTCGAATAATAAATTACAGAAAAAAATAAAATTATATAGGAGCGAATAAAATAATGTGCACACGGTTAGAAAGAAAACAGCGTGTCCGATGAAAAATAGAGAACAGACAGTTCTTTGACGTGAAACGTTTGCGATGCCCGACGGACGCACACACGGTTTCGTCTCATATGCGTGTGTGATTCATGGTAATACGGCAAATGTTTCAAACCAGTGTGCGTGTGTGATAGGAATACCAATCGCACACAGTTATGAAAATGGACACGTTGGCGTTAGTAGAGGCACCGCACATATTTTACATTCTTGAACCATGTGCGATAACGTACCTATCACAAACATATCGGTAGATTAAATGTTGATGTCCACCTTTTTCACACGACTATAGCAGCGTAATCGTTTGGGATGTCTCTCTGATCAGAAACGTAACGTCGAGATATAACGTGTGGGATGTAACACCCCCGGTGATTAGCAACAGTAATCACTTTTGATAATGACATGTTAGCATGATTAACAGTGCATAATCATCATTTGCATCATATTGCATTTCAACTCCTAAGTCAAATTCAAATTTAAATGAAAGTGAAATATAAAAGTTGTCCAACATAAAAACTAAAATGTTCAGTAAATAACAAATATTGCAGAGACCATTCTAAAATTGTAACCAACATTTGATAAATTAATTAGGTGACCCAAACCTCTTTTAACAGTGGCTAAAAATAATATCTACAAGCCTTTTAATTAATCTAGATCGAATATGAAATGATGTTTTGCCCAAACTAGTTTTTGGTGTTAGGGTATAGTGCACTGGTATTTAAGGACTAGCTCACACTTTTTACAAAATCCATTTGGGGCCTAAACAATTAACAGAACAGAAAAGAAAAAGAAACAGAAAAGAGAAAAAGGAAAAGGCCTAAACGCGCTACTGTGCACTTAGGCCTGCTTGCTACAGCGCCGGCCCAGCCCGTCCTCGCACCGTCCCCCACCTCTCGCACTGCTCCTCGCCTCGCTGTCGAACACCCCGCGCGCGCTGCACGCACGCGCCCGGCCCCCCCTCTCCCCCTGCTCGACAACGCGCCGCGCCCGCTGCGAGGATAAGGGCAAGCCCCGCAGCCTCTGGTGCCTCCCTCGCCCCACTCTTTCCACTCCCTCGCTCGCTTGCCGCCATGGCCGACGCAGCCATCGCCATTGCTCCATCGCCCGCGTAGCCACCGTGCCCCGTTCGCCTCCCCGTTGTGTCCACGAGCTCCGCCGCAACGCGCCGTCCTCCTCGACCACGAGCCCGAGCCCCGGGAGCTCTGCATCGCCGGCCTGCTTCACCTTCTTCCCCTACGGCCGCCGTCGAACACCGCCTCGATTCGCCGCCGTCGCCCTTCCCCGAGCCGTCCTCGGGCCTTCTCTGCAACGCCGGTGAGCTCCTGCGCCGGATGCGCCCTCCCCTGCCTCTTCTAATCGCCAGTAACTCCCGCTCCGCGTTCGGCCGAACCCTCCGCCACCTGGCCTCGTCGCCGGCGTGGCCACGGTGACCATTTGGTCCCGTGCGTGCCTCCGTTGTATCTGCCGCGTCGCGTAGGCCTCGCCTAGCTGCTCCGCTTGCTCGCATTCGCACCGCAGCCCCGCTCCCGTCGACGGCCGAACTCCGGCGTCCGCCTCGCTGCTCGCCGCGGTCGCTACACGCCGTCTCCGGCCGCGCCTCCACCACCACTCGACGCGGCGTGGAGTTGCCGTTCCAAATCACCAAACCGCGCGCCCAACGGTGCACCCTAGCCAAATCCCGAGCTCGCCGGAGCTCGGCGCCGCGTTCGGGCTCGCCGGAGCGCTCTCCGGCGGCCGGTCCGGCGTGGCACTGGCGGGTCCCGCCCTGTGCCACTGACTGTGGGGCCCCGCGGGCCCCGTTGACCCCGCTGACCGGGGTCAACGCTGACGTGGCCGCCCGGTCTCACTGACATGTGGGGCCCGGTCGCTTAATTGAATTTAAATAAATAGAAAATCTGTTAATTAGTTAATTAAATACTAATCAGTCACTGACTGCTGGGCCCCACCTGTTAATTAACTTAAATGATTAAATTAACCACTCTGATTAGGCCACAGTGTATGACATGTGGGTCCCACCTGTCAGGTTTGACTCTGGTCAGCCAGAGTTGACCTGCTGACGTCATGCTTAGGTCATGCTGATGTCATCGCACACTGTTTCGGATAATGTTGATTTAAATAATTAAATAAATTCCAGAAATTAATAAAAACTTTAGAAAATCATATTAAATAAACCGTAACTCCGATGAAAATAATTTATATATGAAACTTGCTCAGAATTTCGATACGAACCCGAATACGTCCTCCGTATTCCCGTCAGACGCCCACAGCTATAAGAACATTGAACTTTTAGACCGTTTTCAGTAAATGAATAGTGCCCAACTTTAATTAAATAAAACCAAATAAATTCTTAAATTAACTAAATCATTTAATTAGGCAGTAGAACACCCCGGCATATCATTTAGGCATGTCATACATATTGTTTGTATTATTGCCGTGAATTTATTGTTTCTCTCCCCCTCCTTCTCTCTCTCGATAGACGCTGAGACCGACGACACTGCACCCGGGTACAACTACTCTACCGACGAGCAGCCCGTTGACGACCATCCCCTCTTGCCAGAGCAACCAGGCAAGCCCCCCCCCCCCTTGAGCATTCCAGATATCGCCCATTCTATTCTCTTGCTTGCATTAGATTTTGCTACTGTTAATGTATGCTCCTATTCTGATGCATAGCCTGCTGTTGTAACCTGTTCATTGCTACCTTACCTGCCTATGATAAACCGTTTAGTTTAGGTTGGAATGAACCATCAGTGACCCCACCACCTTTCCTTTGTTGCCCCTGCTTTATCATCGATGACTCGATCAATGTGATCGTCGACCAGAGACCGACACCTCACTTCACACCCCCTTAGTTGTACGACTCTGCGTAGTAACTATCGAGTGCCGGGGTGATACCTCGTAATGCACTCCCGATGAATACTCTGCAGTGTAGCTGTTCGGTCGTGGTCATCGAGGGTGATTCCTCCTTCTCCACTTCCGATACGACTCTGTCGTGCAACCCTCAGTGTGAACCTCGAGGGTGATACCGCATACGTTCGCCCTGATGATTTCGTCGAGTGGAATCCGCCAAGGGTGATTCCTCGGGTTTCCCCCTTGATGTTATGACCACACGATTACTTGACCTTTGTTACAGGCGGGTCCACCCTGGTGGGTACCCGCTGGGGATCTATGATTTCGGGTGTGCCGGAAGGGCACTCGAGTGTGACATTGTGGCGGAGCATCAGAGACTCTGATTGTCTCCGCTTGATACTAATTGAGCCTATTGGATTTGGGTGTGTGATCTGAGTGGGTCGACGTGCCCTATACGCACTACCACCACGCGGGATAATGGTTATGGGACCCTCTGCGAAGTACGTTTCTCCGAAAGCTCGTCTGACGTCACGATTCACCGTGCGGGCTGATTGTCGGGATTGGGCTGGATACTTCACTGACGAGTTCAGTGTCGCGCCTGCACCCCGGCCAGTCTCGCAACGCGCAGGGTGCCCAGGGCGATGGCCCGAGACCTCTGGGTGCATAGGTTAGTCCGGCGTGCTGACCTCTCTGCCGAGCCTAGGTAGAGCGCTGCTTTGTGTTGATCTTCCGAGGACGGGCATTACCCAGCAAGTGTGTCCGGCCAGAGTTGATCGAGCGTGTTGGGTAACAGTAGTGCACCCCTGCAGGGATGAATTTTCTATCAATAGCCGGTCCTACGGTAAAGGACGCTCAGTTTGTGTATCCCGATCTACTACTTAAACTGGATACTTGCTACTTAATTGAAGCTTCGGGATCGCTTTCTCGCTTGGGAGTCGAGGAAGGATCTTTAAGCTGTACTTCAACATGTTTGCTAAATAAAATGCCATTCTACTCTCTTCTACTGCTGCAAGATGATGGCCTTGTGAAGATGTTTGAAGATGCTAGTCTTCGATAGGACTAGGCCTTCTCTCTATTCTAGCATTTCTGCAGCCCAGTCCACATATACAGCCTTTCTCCATTGATAATGTTGCATATGTAGTATAGATCCTTGCTTGCTGAGTACTTCGGATGAGTACTCACGGTTGCTTTACTTTCTCTTTCCCCATATACCCCACCTTGATGATACAACAGACGATGGAGTCCTGGAGCCAGATGCCACCACCGGAGCCTACTACCAGGAGGGTCCAGAGGGTACTTACTACTGGATCAAGCCAGATGACCAGGAGTAGGATCGGAGGCTCCCAGGCAGGAGGCCAACGCCTTTCGATCTAGTGTCGTTGTTTGTGCTAGCCTTCTTAAGGCAAAACTTGTCTAACTATGTCTGTACTCAGATAATATTTGTATGACTGACTTATGTATTCGGATCTTCGGATCCCTGGTCTGTAATATTGTGGACCTCCGTTTAATTTGTGTTAGAGTTGTGTTATGATATCTTCCCGTGAGTCCCTGTGCTTGATCGTACATGTTTGCGTGTATGATTAGTGTACGATTGAGTCGGGGGCGCCACATGGGACTGGGGAGGCTTCTCATACGTTTATTCTATGGCGATCATCAGTAGCCGCTCGCCTATCCCCGACGGTTTCTGGGTCGTCTGGGAAGGACCCCCCTATCGCAGTCACTCACTAGGCGACGGTTCCAAATGCCGTCGCGGAAAGGGGTTAAAAACCGTTTGTATAGCACCTTACGGTACCAGTGAATAATATCATCCATTTCATTGTTTACTTATTTTATGCTTTTACTATTTGCCAGGCCAATAGCGTTTCTCTCTACTCTTCTAGGAGCAGAGGATCGTGCTGTTCGGATGGCTGTTGGTGAAGCATTAGCTTTGTGCTTTGAGTTAAATCTACTTGATGTCTCCCCTTCTGAAGACGCTGATGATGACACTGGAGTACCTGGTAGCTCTAAGAGCAAACTTTTCCTGGATATGCAAGCATTGAAAGCCAAGATAGCTGGTCTTGCCTCGAATCTCTCTGCGGAGGCAGGGGGAAAGGTGCAGACAAGAAAAATATTTCTGACCAAAGAGATCTGTTTGAACGGATTTTGGATTTTGTCAAGGTCTGGTTCATTTTCATTCTTATTTGATCTTCAGTTTTGATCTCTCTTTCAAATTCTTAATAGAAAATTTGTTTCCAGTATGCCGAGTGCCCCAAAGAATCACTGAAGATTGCTGGAAAACATGATGTTTTAAGGTTGCATCATGGTCTGAATTGATTCAGGTGCCTGCTTCTTTCTTCCAGTGATTCCTGAATTGCTGCATTTTCACATGTCTTGGCTAATTTTTCCTTGATCATCAGTTGAACTTCTTCAAGCGTTTCCTTGGGAGAGGCTTCCTGAAGCATGTGCAGGTAATTTTTTGGAGTGGTCTGTTTTCCACTGTGCTAATTTACTTGTGCATGTCACAAATGCTAGATTTGTTTTCTATACAGGACAATGGACTTCTTCAAGATATCTTCAACATCAAGGCTGACAAGGCTGAAACTCTATCATCGAATGACAAGGTAAAACTGAGACATAGAAGGCCTTAATTTGCTATGATGATTGCTTTGGTGAGCTTTAATAACGATAATTGAGTTGGTCTATGGAGTTATTTTCGAATTGTGAATGAATTATGACCTGTTATATGATTGATTCTATAGAATGCCAACAACAAAGACACAAAACATGCTTAGCAAGGGATTAGGCTAGGTTAAACAATTAAGGTATGATTGATGGTGGATGTGTCTATTAGATGGTTGATGCATGTGGATTCTATGAGATGGAGGAACTATTATCCTTAAAAATCTTTTGTCAAACTTGCTCTGCTGAGGACAAGAAAGAGATTGCTCATGGTCACGATTCAAGCTGTACTGTTAGAGGCTGCTTAGTGCATCTGCGTCCTTTTGGTCGCTGACGCTGAAAGTGGGAGAAATTAGCTAGCACCAACGCTAAGGCGTGTTGTGTTTGGTGCTCAGATAAAAATTTAGCTAGCACCAACTCCAAGGAGTATTGCATTTGGCGCTCAGGTAAAAAATGAAGTGTTAGCGTTTGGCGCTCACATAAAAATTTAGCTAGCACCAACTCTAAGGAGTGTTGCGTTTGGCTCTCCGGGAAAAAAAATCCATAGCACTACAGTTAAGCTGCACACTCGGTGCTAAGGTTTTCTTCTCTTTTGGTATGTCTGGGTTTTGTTCTAAATATAATTATTTCGCGGCATCTTAGCTTCTGTAGGTGGTGCTATGGGACGGGATAAAAATAGCTAAAACGATAATTTTTTTAAAAGGATGATGTTCCACTTCGCAACTAACTCCAGGGCGGTGCTAGGGATGCACATACTTTTATGGGTTTATATAATTATCTCATGATGCACAGACCACAAAAATGAGTACTACTTATGTGTTTTCAAACTTCAGACTCCTTTTCAGGACTGTTCTAATGCCTTTTGCTTGGTTCTAGGGGACATAGTTTATTTTTAATTTTGTTTGTGCATCTGTTATCAAGTGATAGATTTCTGAACTTGAGAAATTACGAAAACACTTGCAGAAAATCTTTAGATCCGGAGAAGAAAAAGGAAGAGCTCTGAAGCTGAACAAGGATCGTCGTTTAGCACAGGTGAATAACTCTTACGCTGGGTCGTGTCCTTGACTTGATAACCTCCGTCCCAAATTATAAGACGTTTTGTTAGGCTATTTTAGCGTACCAAAACATCTTATAATTTGGAACAGAGGAAGTGTATAACTCAGTGGGATCATTCCTTGATCATTTACCCCCTCTTATGTCCACAAATAAATGATGTTTTGAACATCTCTTAAGTGAAACTTCTATAACTTTGGCTATCGATATCATCTTAAATAGTGTATGTTTGGAACATGAAAATCATATGTATAGATTTTTCATATGTATCTTTGGAACTTGAAAATCATATGTTTGTGCATTTTCTTGACTTGAAAATCATCTGTATCTTTGGAACATGAAACTCTGGGCATTTTCTTTGACAAATTGTTTAGCTGTCATTTATCCTTGTTACGGGCGAACATCGCTACCCGGCACTACATAATTTTTACCAGTGCATTGACTAATCTTGGATAATTCTTTGTTCATTTCAGGGGAGGAAGAACGATGCTATGTTTGACGAGTGGCAAGAAAGGAAACAAAACCTCATCGGCCCGGCATTGTACTCCTTTTGAGCTGGAATTTATTTATATCTGTGTGAACAACTACAGGAAGAATGTCCTAGAGTTTGCTCCTTCACTGTTGTCTAATTATGATTATGATGGCTTGCTGTACTTGAGAAATACTTGGCCGAAATGATTACTGTTGTTAGTATAATGTCCCATGTGTGTTTACTTGTGAACTAAGTTCTCCTCTTAGTTTAGTTCAACGAGTGTCCTGTTGTGTTGAAAAACTAAACCATGGCGCCCGCTTTGCCATTTGCGGCCTGAGCGTCACCCGGGGCGCGAGGGGGAAGCGGCGGTGGCTTCGATCTAGAAAGCCATCGCGGGACATCCATCCTTTTTGAGAGAGCATTAGGAACATCTCAGGATGAGCTTAACCAGGGCCACATGACCAGACGTGCTTAAAACGGCATATATTCCTTGGGGTTCGAAGTTTACCATCGAAACGAGAGCATCCATCTATACAGAACGAGCAAAGGTACAGCGTGGCTTCTCTGTTTATCTGCGCGCTGGTGCGTCAAAACAATGGCACCGGTATTTTCTTCGGAAAGGCGAACAAAAATACTCCCCCTGTAAAGAAATATAAGAGCATTTAGATCACTACTTTAGTGATTTAAACACTCTTATATTTCTTTACGGAGGGAGTAGTAAAACAGATGTCAGATCAGGCACTAAACTAAGCATTCGCCGCTGATGAAGTATGCACAAGCAGCTCATTGTCCGGGGTTCATACTTGAGCTCAATGCAGCATCTTTCCAACCTCGCCAGCATTGTGAAAATGACTGGGAAACCCATTCACGATTGATCTGCTGTAACGCACCACCAGTTCCTTGCCTACTTGTTGTTGTCTGTCTCCCCTGTTGGTTCATAATTCATCTCCTTATCCATTGTCTCATTTAGGCACTATGAATGGAACATGCCACGGCACCTGAACTTAACCAAAGAGAAGAAAGCTACTCTGCCTTAACAAACTGGATTGGTCCAAATATGCCATGGGATACCAAAGAAAATATCATCGGCAGCACTGTGACCCCAATATCTGTGGCAGAATTAGCACACCCATCTGTCACTTGTTTACGAGACACAGTTTGTGTCATCAACCATAGACTGTATAGTTAACAGATCTCCCACCAAAAGCCAGCAAATCTGAATTGGTCCGTGCCCCTGAATTTAAATGGTGTCACTTGTTTATTTACAACCAAGATAGCTGGTAAAATAAAGCTGAAACATGCACCGTAGGGAGGCACAGGAAACCGGCGGTTCGTGGTTACCGGTCAGTTAGGACCGTAACAAAAGATCAGTCCAATATTGCTCTGAAAATCGAGGTGCAATTTTTGGATCTGATGAATGGTAATTCACTAACTGTTTCAACTGCTAGTAACTGACTGAAAACCAGCCAAGTTTGCATGTGGATTCAAAAAGAGAGCCGGGGGTTGAATCTTAGACGAACCGAGAGTTCAGGGTTGTAAAGTGGACTTCTCTCATTCAAAAATTGTCCACTGGGACCCCGTGAGATAACTGGCTATTGTCAGTAACCTGTACCAGACATGATCCTGTACAGTTTATGTAATTGGCTTTTGAATCCTTGACTTAAGGGGCATCTGTTGGAAGGTCCACTGCCATGACAGCAAGCAAAGCGTACATTCACCAATAATTACCACATGAACATTCTCCGTCCTTGAAATGATGAAACCGCTTAACATCCCTAACGACAATCTCCCGTCCAACTGCCAGTGACATGAACATCATTGCAGTATGACAATCGCCGCATATTCTCAAATTTTTAAGAACTGTAACTGTGGCTCCAAGAGGCAACTTTAGAAGTCCAAAACTAACTGCCAGTTTCTCACTATGCGCAAATAATACGTATTCCTTTTGATGGGGTGCCATATCTTGCAGGACAAACTTTGTATCAGGAACATATCCCAGCTTTCTCATCTTAGCACCAACCATTTCAAGGAACTTGTAGACTTCATGCGCTTCTGGATGTTTTGTGTCACCAACAACAAACACGTGAACCTTGTTTCCAACTTCTATCCAGCTGCATCCGGGCTCCTTCTTCACCCCACGATCACGCATTAGCTTCCTTACTCGTGCAGCATCAACCCAGCGTCCAGCAGCTGAATATGTGTTGGACAGTAGTATGTATGTGCCATCATGCTGCGGTATCATCTCAAAGAGCTGATCTGCCGCATAAGCACCAAGTTCCGTATCTCCATTAATCCGACAGCCAGAGAGAATTGCCTCCCAAATGGCAGGGGTAGGCTCAAAAGGCATTGTCTTGATCAAATCCATTGCTTCTCCGATTCTTCCAGCCCGGCCAAGCAAATCTATCAGCCGGGCATAGTGATCTTCTCCAGGGCTAATGCCAAAGTCCCTTTTCATGGACTCAAAATATTGAAATCCTTCGTCTACTAAGCCAGCATGATTGCAGGCTGTTAAAATTGTGAGGAATGAAATCCGATCAGGATATATGCCTTTAGCAACCATCTGGTCAAAGAGGTCAAGTGCCTCTCTACCGTGTCCATGCTGCCCAAGGGCTGCAATCATGGCATTCCATGAGACAGAGTCAACATTGGGCATCACAAGGAACACAAGACGAGCATCTTTCACAGCACCACATTTACCATACATGGTTAGTAGTGCATTTCCCGCAGAATTGCTTGCCTCGAAACCACACCGCACAATATGTGCGTGGAGCTGCTTTCCATGCTTCAACGCTCCAAGTTCACCACATGCAGCTACTGCACCAGCATAGGTGTAATCACATGGCTTGACATCCTCAGACCTCATCTGGTTAAACAGCTTCAGAGCATCTTCTGCGAGACCTCCGTGAACATACCCCGATACCATCACCATCCATGATAACTCACTTTTATATGGCATCTCCTTAAATACCCTAGCTGCATTGTCCAAGCAACCGCTCTCGATATACCCTGACAAAATGGTGTTCCAAGAAACGACATCCTTCAAAGTCATACCGTCAAATATCCTTGCAGCAACAGAAATTTTCCCGGACTTGGAGTATAACGTCACCAGCGCATTGTTAACAGGTAAAGCTGCCTCAGGAACAAAATTTGGCTGCAACCGAATGAACTGCCCATGGACAGACTTCCCATGCAGAAAGAACCCGGCATTTGCACACGCACTCAGGACGCTAGTAAATGTGAATTCGTCAGGTGGTATCCTTTTCGACACCATCCTCCTGAACAGCTCAAACGCCTCTGCACACATTCCCGATTGCACATATCCTGAAATCATCGCATTCCACACGACATCGAACTCTGCATCAACCTCTTCAAAGGCTGATCTAGCAGCATGGACATCGCCTTTCCTGACATAGCCCACGACTATAGTAGTCCACGAGAGCTCATCCTTAACCGGCATTTCGTCAAGCACCTTCCGCGCATCCCGGGTCACCTCAGGTGCATCACATTTCATGTACAGCGCAATGAGCGCGTTGGACACCGATAAGACAGCCCCGGCGCTCAGTTTGAGGACGGCTCCGTGCAGCTGCGTGCAGTGCGATGCCGCGAGGTTGTGCATGTGGCCGACGGCGCTGAGGAGCGCAGTGAAGGAGTAGTCATCGGGGCGAAGGGAGTCAGAGGCAAGCAGGGAGCGGAACACGGAGACCGCGGGCGCGGCGAGGGAGGCGCGGGCGAACGCCGATATCATGGCGTTGTGGAGCACGGTGTCCCGGCGGGGGAGCGGGACGGAGTCGAAGAAGGAGGCGGCATCGGGGAGTCGGCCGGCGACGGCGTAGGCGGAGACGAGGGACGTGGCGGCGATGGGGCCGGGGTCCCAGCGGAAGAGGATCGCCGGGGTGGCGAGGTCGGGGGAGAGGGTGTAGAGGTGGAGGAGGCGGAGCGTGAGGTGGGGGTGGGACGGGTCGTGGAGGAGCGCGGCGGTGAGGAGGCGCGCGTGGAGGCGGCGGAGGGCGCGGAGGAAGGAGCGGGGGGAGGCCGGGACAGGGGAGTAGCGCTCGGCAAGCTGGCGGAGGAGGACGGAGCATTGGTAGGGGAGGGAGGCGACGGCGTGCAGCGGCGGCGGCGGCATCGCTCGTCGGCGTTGTTGGGCGGTTTTGGGGCGCGCACAGCAGCCCATGGTTCGTATGGCGATGTGCCACGGCCCACGGGGTCTTGTTTGGGGTTCAGGCGTTCTGAACTCTGAAGAATGTTCATTGTGGTTTCCCTTTAAAAAAAAAGATGTTTTTTTAACACAGTACAGACGCAGGCGCTCGTATACATGCGCATACACCCACCCCTATGAACGCACACACGCACACTCTACCTCTATGAGCACTTCCGAAAGACTGAACCGGCATATCATCTTGAAATTTACGAAGTCACCGTAGGCACCTCGTCGTCGACGGGAACGTCTCCTCCCACGGAATGCGCATCGCCAGAAATCCTGAAATAAATTCAGGAATAAATGCGAGCTCCAGGATTTGAACCCTAGTGGAACGGGGATACCACAGTCCCTCTAATCATCCAACCATAGGTTGGTTTGCAAAAAAAAAAGGGTATTCATTGTGGTTTGAGAGAGGTATCCATTTTTGCAAACAGAAACTTGGGAATGCCAAAAAATTGTGTAGACCAAATTTGAGCAAATAGACGAGCACTGAAAAATAAGACGAAGAAACAAGTGAGTGGAAGTAAAATTACTCTGGCTTGACAAAAAGTTGGCAGCAAACTAAGTTGGCGTTAAGTTTTCACCTATATCGTTGTAGTTTGGTTTTCCATGTCCCATTTTGTAGAGATATGTTAAGTTCCACTATGAAGACAATTTGAAGATGCCATGATATGGTTTAAATGAATGTACTTTGGGTAAAATCAATTCGGGTTGCCAGCAAGAAGTTTTAGAAAGGAAACCTTTTTTTTTTAAACGGAGGCAAAAAAAATTGCCTCATCGATTAATTAAAAAGGAAAGAATTGCCTAATTAATTTACGGAAAACCGGATGGAAACCAATACAAACGGACAAAACATGTCTTCTAATTTCACAAGTTCAGTCTCTGCAATGCGTCACGTCCAACGAAAGACTTTTCTCCTCCCCACGAGCGACTCCCATGCGTCTAGGACTTTTCGCCTCCCGCCAGTGATGCTTCCTATCTGCCTCGTCTCTTGTGACCTTAGAGCCATGGAAGCGCGGTGGATTCTGGTCCTTGGTGATGGGAGTGCTCCTGCATCGTGTTTAGGTGTTTTTAGAGTATGCTTATGGTTTGTGTCATGCTCAGAAAGACGAGGTGATGGTGACTCCCTAAAAATGGAATAAGTTTCTCCTCACCTAGCCCCTATCCTGGCGCTGCGTTGTCGTCGCGGCATTCGGCTGGTGTTTGTCTTCAGTGGACCCGCGTGGATCCGGTCTTCGTTCGTCTGCGCTCGTGTGTCTATGGGATTGGATCCTTCAGATCTACGTTTCTCTTCATCAACGACGATTGCCTGCTGTTTGGTGCGCTAGTTCTTTAGGGCCTTAGCAGGATGACTTCCCGACTATTTACAACAACAGGGTTTGCCTCGCTCCTGTAAGCGAGGGGCGATGATGGATGCGCACTTTTGGCTTGCTGTTGTGCTTGTAGTCGTCGTTAAGTGATCTATGGAGATGGATGTATTTTTTGTTATTTCTGTGTTCTTTATGCTGCCATGATATTTGATGAATAGATTGGAAGTTTTTCCTGCAAAAAAAGTCTATGCTATACGTCCTGTATTTACTGATTGCGAATGGTATTGCGTGTTTATTAGATATCCATACAACAAGCAGGGGGGATCTTTTGTGACATATTACTTTTGTTATTTCATTTAATTTTCTTTTTACTCAATGAACATGTCATTTATCCTTTTTTGTCCAACACAAGTTGGATTTAGACTTCAGAATTGGGGAGATGTTTAATTAACTAAGGGAAGAAAATTCATGATATTTTGAGGATTGTGGTCCTTAGGAATTTTTGCTATGTAAGTTGTTTGATTTGTAGGATTGCAACCATAGAAGATATTCCTATGGATCCATTTGTACTATATTTGGTAGGAAAAATTCAATGGAGTCCAACCCCTTTGAAAAAAGATCCTACATTATGAGCAACAAACACCCTTCAAATCCTATAGAAGTCAAGATGACATGCCACTACAATCCTATGTTTTACATGTTCTTACGCTTTGAGAATCCCGCGAATCATAGAGAAGATGTCGTGCTAGAACCAAAAATCATTTCAAATCTAGACGTTTCACTTGACAAATCCATCTCTTCTTTTGTGTGGCAACAACACATTCTCCTTGTCCTACGGCCCTCTTGTGGTACTAGGCCTATTTGGTTCATAGAAAAGTAGAGAAAAATGTAAGAATATGAAATTTTAATTGGGGCCACTATTCACCAATTTGGTTCAAAGAAAAAGAACAAAGAAACAAAAAGGAGATCAAAAATAGCTTTTGGAGCTCGGCCTCCATGGAGGCCGGTTTTTGAAAAATTCAAAATTCAACAAGATTCATATTTTTATATTTCAAAAAATTATGAAAAAAATACAAACATGGAGGCATAACACACATGTGTGTAAATTTTCAGGATGAAATACATTGAAATGAGGGCTGTGCAAAAAAGACAAATATGTGGCTTGTCAACACATGATATTATTCATCCCAAAAGTCCATGAATTTGTTCTTTTTACGCGGATCGCATCTCAAGGTATTTCATTCTGAAATTTTACACACATACACATCACATCCTTATATAATTTTTTTTAGATTTTTTTTAAATTGAGAAGTATGAATTTTGAATTTTTCAAAAAATTCGGCCTCCATGGAGGCCGAGCTCCAAAATGTCGTTCTGGAAGGAGATTTCCTTTATCTTTGTTTCAAAGGACATCTGAATTGCAATCTGCTTGGACATATTTTTTAGATTTCTATTGATGATGAATATACCAAGATCTTTAGTACCATAATATGCATCCCTAACTCATCCCTATTTTTTTTTAAGGACCCATCCTAATTTCCTTGTCAGTAATATAGATTCCTCTTCTCGTTGTGCACCGAGGAGAGGAGGAGCGGTATCTTTGTCATTTGCCTTCACAAGAGCCCACACGAGGGCGGCAATATGGATTCTTGGTAACGTAACTTCGCCTCGACCACTTGCTCCACTACGCCGGCATTTGAAGCAAACAGCAGCGACCCTACATCAAGCCTGCCTGCAACCGTTGTTCGAATACATCAACAAAATCTTAACAAATTCTGCAAGAGAACTTGCATGGTTTCGATCAATTTTTTTAAAGGAGGATAATCCTCGGCACGATGCATGCAGACATATATTATTAATAGTGCAAAATCCAGCAGCCGAACACCATCGACCCGGAAATAAAACGGTAAACAAACCCTGAGGCCGTATACCTCGCGACAGTACCTCCCTAGATAGCCACTAATCCCTATGATACAAGACACAACATAAACGAAAATACACAACTCCTAGGCTATGCTTTCAAGAAGTTATATTTTTTTTAAGGAGGATAACCCTGGGCCTCTGCATCAGCACGATGCATGCAGCCATATATTATTAATAATGCAAAATCCAGCAGCCGAACACCATCGACCCGGAAATAAAACGGTAAACAAACCCTGAGGCCATATACCTCGCGACAGTACCTCCTCAGATAGCCACTAATCCCTATGATACAAGACACAACATAAACAAAAATACACAACTCCTAGGCTATGCCTTCAAGAAGTTATAAAATTGGGGGAGAAATTCACTTCCCCAGCCTCTGCACCAACTAGGGATGCATACGGCCTTTTAAGTATGAGTACTAGGATTTTTTATCTCGGTTACACACTGAGCCTAGTCCTCAATAAATGCGTGAGTACCAGAAAAACCTAGTCCTCAAGAATAAACAGGAACCTAAATTCGTCTCCGTGAGGATTTGAATCTAAGTGTTGGGTTTGTACATCCACTCTCCCAACCAATTGAGCTAGACTGGTTCATGACATGATTTGCTGATGCTAAAACTAATTTTTCACATCATTTGTTTTTAGCGCGGATTGTGCTCTTAATAAAACTCATAATTAAAATACTGTCTATATTTTCCAAGGCACCGAAAAAACCTCATATCCTTTCTATAATCACCGTCTCATGCTGTTTTGATGGTGTCACTCAAATGTCCCTCTCCCTTTTTTTGATAAAATTCAAAGGTCCCTGCTCCATGCTTGTATATGCTACTACAAAGGTTCACGGTAGATGCTAGTACAAGTATACATATAATATGATACATACAAATACCCTTCCCATCCACGTACCACTTGTAGCAAAGCTGCCTAGACTGCTATAAAAGCAAGGCATCGATGCCAAACAACCACATCTCGAACAATAGTTTACCGTGTGATTGTGTCCCCACTAATGCATGTCGACGAGGCTACATCTACAGCACATTCTAACCAGTCGATGCACCCGCGGCCATGATGATTGTCACTGGACCGAATTGAATGTAGAAGCATATGAAGACGTCGGCAGGGCATCCTAGGCTTGTAGGCTCCCATCTGACGCAGTGTTTGTAGTTGCAGAGCACACCTTAGTATGGACCGCGAAGCATGCAAGGCCAGAGCTCGAAGAATCTCCGCCTGCGGTGCTCCGAGCCGCGGGTGCACAATCATGGACTGTCGGCGCAACCCAGCTCGTGCTCGCTTGCTCTGCCGCTTGGGCCTTCAGGCGAACGCCCAGCCGGCTAGCCGCCGCCCGCTCAGCGACAACACGGTGGCATGTACGGTACGGAGCATGGACCAAAACAGCCGCCTTCCACTGGCCAGCCTTCCCCACGGCAGAAGCCAACAAATCGGCAGGTTAGCCGGTGGCCTACGAAAACTTTTGATCAGCACCAGCGGGCGGCAGACCAGACGAAACGATCGCGATCCGCCCGTGCTCTTCTGCTCCTGGCCAATTGGCACGGGTTCCATTCCATTTCCACACGCATGCGAAGGCCAACCCCAGCGCACAGCCCTAAACGGACGTCCGTTTTGTCCGAATTCTGTTCATTTGGGTAGGACAATGAGGTCGTATCCGGGCCTTTCCTGGGATGCGGTGGCCGTGCGCTCAACGCGCGGACGCATCCTTTGGCCCCATCCTGTCCGCCACGGCCAATATGCCCATATATTTCATATTTCAATGATAAAACAAGTTTGCACGTCCAAATACTAATTGTCTCAAATAAAAATAGTTTTACAACCAAATCTGCCCAATCGAAATTGTCTCGAATAAAATAGTTTTACAACCAAATCGAAATTGTCTTGAATAAACATAATCAACCAATACATCTATTGGTTGCCAATGTGATTCCACATGTGCCCAACCAAGTCATTTTGAAGATCCAAATGAGTGTGCCAATCACGCAGTCCATGATGAAATTGGGTAAACTGTTCAAACGTGGCTGGTTCTTGGTGCAGGGGCTCAACATTTTCACCTTGAAAATCAAATCCTTGGTCGAAGATGTTGTTATCACGCTCGTCTCGATGATCATGTTGTGCATGATCACACAAGCAGTCATCACCTCCCAAAGATTCCCTTCATCTCATGCCAGTGCAGGGTTTCGAACGAGGGACATTTACATCTGTGCCCCTAACTCGAACCCACTACTCAGATTTGCCTCTAATTTTGAAGCATGCTCAAATTTGCCCCTCCGCCGTTAAGTCAGTACTCAGAAATGCCCTTCCGTACAGTACTGTAGCACTTTCCGTCCAATACTGTAGCACTTTTCGTCTGCTACAGTACACATGGGACTCTGACGGTCAAAGGCCTTTGACTGGACGGAAGGGCATTTCTGAGTAGTGACTTAACGGTAGAGGGGCAAATTTGAGCATGCTTTGAAATTAGGGGCAAATCTGAGTAGGTGGTTCGAGTTAGGGGCAGAAATGCAAATGGCCCTTCGAACGATACCCCATTGGGATTGAAGCACACCAAAAGCACACTCCACATCCTTTCTAGCATTCTCTTGCATTTGGGCAAATCTCTGTCTCTTCTCACCTTGGGGGTTCGAGATTGTCTTCACAAAAGTTGACCATAGAGGATATATACCATCAGCTAGGTAGTATCTCTTGTTGTAGTGGTGGCCATTGATCTCAAAGTTGACTGGTGGGGAGTGGCCTTCTGCAAGCCTTGCGAAGACTGGAGAATGCTGCAGCACGTTGATATCATTGTGAGAACCTGCCATGCCGAAGAAAGAATGACATATCCAAAGATCTTGCGAAGCCACCGCTTCTACTATGACAGTGCACGCCTTAACATGCCCCTTGTACTGGCCCTGTCAAACAAATGGACAGTTCTTCCACTTTCAGTGCATACAATCTATGCTGCCAAGCATGCCTGGAAAGCCTCTATCGGCGTTGATCGCCAACAGCCTTTCTGTATCAGCGGCATTTGGCTGCCTCAAGTACTCAGGGCCAAACACTGCCACCACGGCCTTGCAGAAGTTGTACAGTGACAGCAGACATGCATGCACACGTACACATCCACCAGATCGCCTGGAATTCCATATGCAAGCATGCGGATGGCCACGGTGCATTTCTGATAGGAGGAGAATCCAAGCTTGCCAAGGGCATCCATTTTGCACTCGAAGAATGGCTCATGAGCAACCACTCCCTCTCGGATACGATTGAACACATGCCTTTCCATACAAAAACGGCGACGGAATTTATCCGGTTTGAAGAGCGGGGTATTCGCAAAGTAATCGGCATAGAGCAGGGCGTGGCCTCTCTCTCTGTTGCAGTTCAGGTTGGGAGCACGGCCAGGGACTGACCCCCTGTACCGAGGCCGCTGCCGTTCAATGTGGTCGTGAACGACCAGTGCAGCCACCACAAGATCTTCATCATCCGAGGACGAATCGTCCGATGAATAAATAAAGTGGTTGAAGAAAAAATCATCTCCACTGTCCATACCTTTATGGGCAAAGTGTCGAACACCTTGCGGTCGTGGTGGCAAAGAGGCCGCGATGATCACCTTGATGCAGCAGGGGCGTTTGGCGGCCGGCTACAGGTCGCTCTGGAGCACCCGACGGAAGCTGCCGTGGTCCATAGCCGTTGCCGGCGGTCGTATCCCCTCTGGCACCGGCTACGACGGCGACGGCCAAAACTCCTCCAAACGACGGCCAAAACTCCTACGAAAGCGCGGGCGTGATGGCGGCCATGTCGAGACGTGGTTTGGTATGGACGGCCGGGGGGTGAGCAGTAAGGAGGCGGCCGGAGAATAGTGACGGCGCCGGCGGCGAGGTGGGGAGGGGAGGGCGGGTGGAGGCGTTGGAGGTGAATGGAGCGCTAGTGTCCCCGACAGGCGGGCCACGGGGAGGACAAAGGCGTGCGTCCAGCCTGTCCACGCGATGTCCGTTTCGCCCCAAACGCGACCCATGTTTGGACCGGGAATGGATCGAAAACGGACAAAAACCAAACATTTGTCCGTTTGGGATTGCGCGTTGGGCCGCGCTATTCGTCCGTTCTACCTCAAACGGACCAGTACAGATGGGATGGGATGGCGCGCTGTAGTTGGCCGAACGCAAGCGCGCAGCACGCACCAAACGGAGCCATTTATGTCTGTCTCTAAAGTCTAAACGGCTAGCTTAGCTTAGGTATAGCTACAGGAGGATTGCCTTTCCAGGAGCTCATTGTGCTTTGCTTCAGAGGGCACATAGCCGCAGCGCATACTGAAAGGAACTGGGAAGGAAGGCTGAAGCGGACAAAAGCGTTCGTGTCAAAAGCTCAATGAATAAAACCGGAAAGTCCCGTCAGTCTTTGCTTGCTAGATGAGGTACATGTGGGAATATATTTCATATTCTCACATGGACGGTACCGCGAAGATGGCTGCACCAGTACGTCTTGATGGCCGTCCGATATACAGTATTGTACTTTTTTCGATAAGATATACAGTATATTGTACTCGAATGTACTCTACCGAAATCATTCGACGACTCTACTTTTTGTCAGCACTGATGAGCTATAGTACCGGGAGTTTCAGTCAGATCCCTGCACATCTTCCGCCGAGGAAACTGAGCCGCCCCTACGTTTTTTTGGGGACGGTTTTGGTCATGCTGCCAGCCTTTTTCTCGAATACGCACGAGTGTGCGTATCATCTTGTATAGAAGAAGGGGGAAGAATCCCAACCACCGTTGATGTTACATGGATTTAAACGCTACATGAACATCAACACACAGCACAACCACCGCTCCACCTACGTAGCACATAAACCGGACTACTCGCTGCCTGCCCACCCTACTAAAAGCTCAAACGTGCTGTCTACTTCACCCTTCAACAGGCTCGCCTGCTGCCAAGCTCTACCCTCCGCGACGACACGCCTAACTACCACCTCTAGCGATGGAGAGGCACCGTCGAAGACAACCGCATTCCTGTGCTTCCAAAGCTCCCAAAGCCCGAGGGTAAGAAGCGCCCTCAACTCCTTTGGCTTGTGCGCGCCTGACGTTCTTGCTACACACCACTCCTTGAGGGTGTCTTGTGCTGTTGGGGACCACTGCGGTTTCCCAAGGGCTGAGCACAGAGTTCTCCAGACTGTCCTAGCGAACACACACGTCAGAAGAATGTGGTCGATGGTTTCCTCCTCTTGGTCGCAAAAAGGGCATGCATCCTGGTGCGGGAGGCCGCGTCTGGCCAGCCGATCCGCAGTCCAACATCTGTTCCTCATGGCCAGCCAGGTGAAGAAGCGGCATTTCAGAGGTGCCCTAGATCGCCAACAAAAGTCAGCCGTAGGCGCCACCTCCCTACCAGCAAACTGTGCAGCATAGGCGGAACGGACCGAGAACTGGCCGTTCGGTTCCCAAGCCCAAGCTATAGAATCGGGGGTTTGGTCCTGGAGCTGGATCCCTTGCAATCTCTGCCAAACCTCGAGATATTCCATCAGGGCTTCATATGCCATATCGGGGCTGATGTCACGGGTCCAAGAACCGAGCGTGATGGCCTCATAAACTGTCCGTGTGGCCTTTACTCGCTTCGGTACTCTCTCATATATTCCGGGTGCAAACTCTTGAATTCTCATCCCATGTAGCCAACGGTCTTCCCAAAAGAGAGCTTCCTTGCCATTCCCTACTGTCACCTTGGTGGCAGCTGCAACCACCGCTAGAGATGCCTTGGGGAGAGCAAACTTGAACTCTGCCCAAGGACGATCTCGGTCCACCCGATGCAACCAAGCCCAGCGAGCTTGCATAGCAACATTGAGCCACCTGAGGCACGGTATTCCCAGGCCTCCTGCCCAGCGTGGCGTGCACACCTCCTCCCAAGCCACAGAACAGTGCCCTCCATTAGCTTGAGCTTTACCGCACCATAAGAACCCTCTGATTATCTTGTTCATGGCCGCTATCGTCTTCATGGGTAGATCCAGAGCAATCATCGCATGTAGAGGGATCGAGCATAGCACCGAGAGGACCAGAATGAGTCTGCCACTTTTAGGTAGGGTCGCAGCCTTCCAGGTGGGCAGGCGAGTTGCCAGCATCTCCACCAATCCGCTTAGTTGTGCCGCTGAGGGTTTCTTCAGACATAGGGGAAGGCCGAGATATTTGCATGGGAAGGATCCAATACTGCATCCCAGGATACCTTCCACGCGCGCCACCTCTTCCTCCGAGCATCGTATTGGCATGGCCGAGGTTTTCTGCATATTTACCCGAAGGCCGGACGCCGTGCCATACATTTCCAAGATCCTTGTTGTGGTTGTTAGCTCAAGGTCCACCGGTTTGATGAAAATGATCACATCATCCGCGAAGATCGACAGTCGGTGCTGAAGTCCCGTGCGCGCCAACGGAGTCAGAATGCCGAACTCGGAGGCTAACTTGAAAAGACGATGCAGTGGCTCCATGATGAGAATGAAAAGCATCGGCGATAACGGTCCTCCTTGGCGCAGTCCGCAGCAGTTGAAGATCGGAGCTCCAGGCACCCCATTCACCATGATGCGAGTGGACGACGTGGAGAGGAGTCCCACTATCCATGATATCCACCGTGCGCCGAAACCCATGCGCTGCAAAACTTCGAGAAGAAAGGGCCACTGTACCGTGTCAAAGGCCTTTGAAATATCCAATTTCACCATCACAGCCGGTTGCTTTAAGGCGTGGAGACGTCGAGCCGTGCATTGGGCGAGCATGAAATTATCATGGAGGAATCGGCCCTTGACAAAGGCACTTTGGTGCTGGCCCACCAAGTGCGGTAGCTCACCAGTAAGACGGCACGCCAAAACCTTGTCAAAGATCTTTGCCGCACCATGTACCAGACTAACCGGACGGTAGTCCTTCAACTCCTCGGCACCATTCTTCTTAGGCAGCAGGGTTACCAGGGCTTTGTTGAGTGCAGTTAAACCTCGCGTGTCCCCACGGTAGAAGGCTGAGAAAGCGTTCATAAAATCTTCCTTGATGATGTTCCAACAGGATGCGTAGAACCTGGTCGTAAACCCATCTGGCCCGGGCGCTTTATCCAAAGGCATGGTTTTGATCACACCAAATACTTCTTCCTCCGTGAACGTCTCCTCCAAGTGATGCAAGTCCGTGAACTGCCAGCCTGACAACTTCATTTCATGTCCGTCCCCACAGTCGGTGGTTGCAATGGAAGCTCCCAGCAGCCGCGAATCTCGGGAAGATCCAATGATCCTCGGCCACAACCTGTGTGGGACAAAATTTCTGTTATGACATTTTATGTTAACAAATTCCGGAATTGACCTCGCTTTAATTTTTCTTTTAAATCTGATCTGTTTCGGTCACGCCAACATCCCTGACGTCTGGTTTCCACAGGAGACGCTAAGGCCCTGTACAATGCAAGGTGCTTGGGATAGGTGTTTAGAGAAATAAACCAGTTTTTCTCTAAGCACCGGTGCTTATTTGTAGAGAGTAGACGCTTAATTAAGCGTCTGTCCTATAGAAATAAGCACCGATGCTTAAGAAAAACTCGGTTTATTTTACTAAGCACCTCCCATTGTACAAGGCCTAAAGTGCATGGCGTCTGGTCCATGACCCACATAACCGGCTGGCCCGTTGACCAGCTGACGTGGCAAAGGTCCAGACGCCACGGACCCCCAGGACCTAGACGCCGTAGACCTTGGCGTCTGGTCCTGGTAAGTGAACTAACCCCACGGGAGAGTGGGTGGGGTCCCACCCACTCTCCCCAATCTAGCCCGAGCTTGTTGATGCATTCTTGCTCTCCCCCTCTCTTCCCCCTCTCAAGCCCCCATCAAATCCTCTCCAAAAGGTGCTTCCCTTAGGTGGATCTTTCCATCACTCTGTAGCTTGTGGTAATCTCCCCGAATCATCCTTTTTTTCGTTAAATCTTGTTATTTTGCTAGATTTTTTACATCTTGGAGGAACCCTAGTTCTATGCTTTTCCCCTCATTTTAGTATGAATGTCTTGTTTAAATATGATAGTAAAGGGATATGCATAGTGTGAAGTAAGAATGTTTGGTTGTTGAGTAGAAAGATTGGGGTTTAGGGTTAGTTAGTGTTTAGGGTAAACTTTGCTTAGTGTATGTTAATTAATGACACTTATTTGGACATCACCAATAATGTAGTATTGATATGATTTGGATATATTGGATTGTTTTTGGATAACCAACAATTGTCATTGATGCCTTAAATGAAATCATATTGTTTTTAGATGGGGAGACTTGTTAATGTTCATTACATGGACAAGGAGGCATTCTTGATTAACAATGCCGACACGGGTGAGGAACCAATGGTTTTTGATACAAGCCCTAGCTATGAGGAGGTTGTTGCAAAAGTGAGACATGTCTTAAAGTGGATGGACACCAATGTTGATGTTAAGTTAATAGGAAGGTATGATGTTGGTGTTGGAGCCAAATCTCGCTTGAAAGGTATGCCTATCACCTCGGATTTGCATTGGGATGTATACAAGGAAAAAGTTTCCCAATCGGAAGACAAGTCATTTGAATTGTTTGCCACCAAGGTTGAACCTCCTCGGTTTACAATTGACTTGAACCGGCATGTCTCTTCCCTAATGAATGACATGACCGAGAGGACAATGGTGCCGCTTGTTGAGCATAGGGTTGTGCTTGATGCCCCAAATGCTTATCGCCAACCACATCCCCGTGAAGCAAATGAGGCTGAGTTGTATGCCCCCAATGCTTCTAGCCAACCACCAACTAGCCAAGCAAATGAAGTTGAGGTGATTGCTAGTGACAAAGTAATTCAAGAGGATGGAGATGATCATGATGATGTTGAAGAGCAAGAGGAAGTGTTTCATGGTAATGATGTTGGTGACCTGGATGCTTACATAGCGCAAAAGGACATGGATCGTGAGTTGCCTTTTAGGCGTCAATATGCGTATGACTCGGATGACGAAGGTCCGGGGGAAGAGTTGGACGAGGATGGATTCACAAAGGATGAAAACCAAATCCACTTTGAGCTAACGGGCTTAGAAAAAAGAACTCACTTGTTTCAAGATCTCAGCCTTGCCCATAAAGTTGTTGTTGATGGTGGCATGAGAATGACGGCGATTGAGCCAACACCATGCCGGATCCAGGCGAACCAAGGGAGAAGAATGAGGACGAGAATGCTTATCTGAAGAAAGGAGTGAAGTTTCTGAGCTTGGCTATGCTGAAGATTTGGTTGTCTGACTATGCCATTCGGAACCATATGCCATATTATGTTGAGCACTCCGACATAAAGTTGCGTTACATCATGAAGTGTGAGCAAGAAGGATGCCCATGGAAGGTTCGTGCAAGAAAGCTTGAAGAAACCGGAGAATGGGTGTTAAGAAGTTGTGTTGCCACTCATAGGTGCAAACCGCCATCGAAACGACTTCGAAAGACACACCATCAACTCACGTCTGAGTATCTCGGACACAAATTTATGAAAGACATAGCCATTGATCCCACTGTGAAAGTGAGGTTTCTCATGCGGACAGTGAAAAAACAATTTGGCACATGTGTGATCCCTCGCGCCGACCCAGACGCCAGAGTGCCCGGCGTTTGGCCCAGACACCATAGTGTCTGGCGTTTGGTTCGTTTGGTCTTACGCAAGAGACCAGACACATGTGTGATCCCTCGCGCCGACCCAGACGCCATGGTCAGCGGCGTTTGGTCCAGACGCCAGAGTTCCCGGCGTTTGGTCCAGACGCCAGGGTTCCCGGCGTTTGGTCCTTTGCTAGTGGATAAGCTGCATTGGGCCCACCTCCAGCCCACTCATACCATTCTTCTCCACTCACACTCACGAGCTGCTGCCCCCCTCACTCTTCTCTCCACCACCCTAACCCCCCTCAAAACTCTCATGAATCGGTCCCATTTCACCATTGGATCAAAGGCATTTCCAAACGAGAAGGTAAATCAACTCCACCCCCATTATTTTTGTGCAAACCCTAGTTTTCTTAGTTTTGTGCAAACCCTAGTTTTATTTTTCCTAGTGGTTATGCTCAGGGGGGGTTAGGTACTCAGTGGGATTGTGTGTTGCAGATGGCTAAGGGTAGTCAGTGGGTGCTTTCCCCTATTGTTCATGTCGAAGGCTTTCCTCAAAGTGTTGTGCAAGTTAGTGAAGTGGACATCACTTTTGATTGGTTGAAGACTAAATTCATGTTGAAGCAAGGGTTGAAGGAAAACGATTTTGTGTACTACGTCAGCAGCTTACAATCAGATGGCCCTGGGGACAGAAAATTGATTGAAATAACTGATGATAATACAATTCATCAAATGTTCAAAGAATGGGAATGGAAAGGGTTGTTGAATTGCATTGCTACAGGAAACCGAGTTATATGTGATGTTTATGTCGTTTGAACTATCGTGGTCATGAACTATTTGTGTCATTTGAGACTATGTAATGCTTATGTTTATGTCGTTTGTACTATCATGGACCACCGCGGTCATGAACCATTTGTGTCATTTGAGACTATGTAATGTTCATGTCATTTGAGACTATGTAATGTTTATTGATAAGAAATATGCAATGGACATGAAAAAACTACTCTGTTTTCATACTTGACACCAGACGCCAGAGACCATGGCGTCTGGTCCTCTGAGTTGACACCAGACGCCAGCGACCATGGCGTCTGGTCCCCTGACTTGACCCCAGACGCTGGAGACCATGGCATCTGGTCCCCTGAGTGACACCAGACGCCAGGAACCATGGTGTCTGGTCCCTTGTACAAGATTTTACTTGGTTGTTTTCTCACTTTGTTGTTTAACAGGAAACAAAAGATACATCACTTGAAGATTTTAACAGGAGTCAATAGTTCACAAATACATAGAAATGACTGAGATCAACATTTAACCGACAAATTCATGTCATCCATTCGTAACAAGTTCAACAAAAACTAAAAAAAAAATCACCACGACACCTAGTTCATGCATACAAACGACACCAAGTTCATGCATACAAACAACACCAAGTTCATGCACTAACAAACAAGAACCAAACATGTCCTTTCTAGCTCACTTCCTCCTTCCTCTCTTTGCGACATTTGGAATTCTAACCTCCTCCTCTTCGCTAGCATCCTCCTCCTCTTCGCTAGCATCCTCCTCTTCATTGTATGCCTCCTCCTCCGCATCATTGCTGGGCTCAGGTCTTTGCATTCCTGGGGGCAAAAGATGATGAGGATACCCTGGACTGTGGAATTGTCTGTTCCATGTCTTTTTCCTAACTTTCTTGCTTGGTGTCTTAGATATGTCTTTGCCTTTGCCTTTCTTTGAGCGAGCTTTTCCTTGTGTCAGTTGTGTAACCTGTGATGGCTATGGAGCATCAATATCATACTCATGCTCTTGTTGTGCCTGCTCGTCTTGTTGTGTTGGCTCCTCTTGATGGACCTCCTCCTCTATCTCCTCTTCGTTGCCGAGATACCGGCGTCTATTAGCTCTGATGGCGCGGCTACCAGGTGCAAACGTCAGCGGACTGAGCACCATGGCAAGAAAGCATAGCTGCCATCTTGTGGAACCGCTTCTTGAACTTTTGCGACAACACAAAATATGATATGAGATGCAAATAACTAATCCGTGAAGAGAAGCTTTTATAATAGATTGCTCATACCTCCCTCGTGGTCCTAAGAGTGCTCTCATATAATGCACCACCAGGGGGATGACTGAGTGCTACATTGGCATCGTTGACGCACATAAGCAACTCTCTGGCCTGCAATTCATGAACACACAAAACTTTCATATTTGAAAAAAGACAAGATAATGCAAGTATGTTAGAATAGGTTCGTTAGACTATCAATTCGTCATGCATCGGTGCGTAGTCAATGTGAGCCCCTCTGGTGTCTCTCACTGCTGTGTTGAAGATATGATAACCTTCAGCAGTCTCCGGGTCTTCAAACACCAACTCCGACTACTCCTCGTGAGTCCAACCGGGCTTTAGATTTAACCGGTAACGATCCGCATACCACACTTGATACTTCTGGTATGCTGACTGATTGTGGGGTCTATTCTCTGATTCCACTAATGTCTCTCTTTGATTCCATATTTCTATCCACTTACGGTGTTTGTTCGCCCAATCCGATATATCCTGATTATTCCTTCGATTGAACCTACAAATGATGCACGATATAAACCATTACCAAACATAGAATAATTCAATGCTCAACTACATACTCAAAGACATGCTTGCTCACCGATGCAGAGATAGCATTTCCTCCTTGCTCTCCTCAATTGGAATACCTTGTCTTCTTCCAAATTGTCTTGCAACACGGTCTACGAAGTGCCACTCGACTGCGAAGAAGCATGTCATTGGGCACCTCGCCCGCCAAAGATGGTGATCACGCGTGCACATCTCGTTAAGAGAGAAGCCACGATCATCCACATAAGGCAAACCAATGGACCTGCAAAACAAAGAGATACATTGTTAGATACAAATCTCATTCTTGACTAAATTTTGTCTCAATGAACTTCTCAGTACCTGCTCAGCAGTCAAGGTGTCCAGCTCGTTCATATAGCACTTGTATCGCACATGCGAGCTTCATGTGTACACCGTCACCCGTTCCCAATAGTGCACAAGCGTGGGGTGCCGATATGGATCAACATCATGCTCCCCGTCATGATTACCTCGTGGGTTTGGCTGTTCGAGGTTCTTAAAGTCGGGGCGTCCAACCGGGATCCGCTCCCACATCCACACGGATAGGCTCCAAACAAACACACACAATGAGGATGTACCTTCCTTCCTACGACACGCCAAGTCAAGCTGCAATCAAACATACATGTTAGATATGGAGGCGCATGACAAATGCAAGATAAATGGTTGTAAATATCTCTTACCTGACGATACAAATATGCTAGTGCGGCCGAACCCCAGCTATACTGAGTATCCCAGTTACTGAGTAGCTCCAAGAACATCCAGAGGGCTGAGTTCCCGGTTGCGTCTGAGAAGACTACCTTGGTTAGTACATACCAAAGATAGGCCCGCGCGTACTACCGCCACTACAAAAAAAAGACACATCCGTGACATTTTGGGCCGAACGAATTTTTTTTCTGTCATGCTTATGACACTTCTGTGACGATAATTGTGACAAAACCCGGTATCATCATAGATGTGGTGGGCTCCTACTTCTATGACAAAAAATCATGACAGAAATGGGTTTTTCGTCCTTGGCGGGCCGGAGACGCAGCTGCATGACATTCTTTGGGCCGTCCATGATGGAAAAAATCGTGGTAGAAGCAAGGGCGAGGAAAATATCGGGGAGTTCCCAGTTACGGTGGGTGGTCGGGGCTGACCGATGCACGGAGGGTTTGGCGTTTCTCTCGTACACGTACGCGTGTGTGTGTGAGGCATTGGGCTCTAACTGAACCCGAGCGGGGCGTTCGCTTACTGAACCCGAGCGATTGCACTGGCTACGCGTTACTGAACCCGAGCGATCGATCGATCCCTGGCTGTTAACTGAACCCGATCGAGCGATTCCTTCGCTACTGTTGCTAACTGAAGCCGATCGAACCTGCTGCCTCTTGATGAACAGTGACCATTGTTGGGGGTTGGATGAACAGTTCCTGGTGGGGGTTGGATGAACAGGACCCCGTGGTAGTAGCTAGTAGGCCGTTGCTGCTGGATGAACAGGACCCCGATCGAGGAGGCCGGTGGAGGGTGGATGAACAGGACCCCGTGGAGGCTCCATGAACAGTAGTCGGTGGAGGGTTGATGAATAGGACCCCGTGGAGGGCTGGTTGAATAGTAGCCGGTGGAGGTTGGATGAACATGACCCCATGGATGAACAGTAGATGGTGGAGGCTGGAGGAAGTCAACGGTGGATGAACAGTAGATGGTGGAAGCTGGAGCGAGGCAGTAGACGGTGGATGAACAGTAGCCCGTGGAGTCCCGTTTTGCGGTACGCCACACCCCTCCCGATGAACAGGACCCCGTTTCGACCGTAGGCGCTCCAACACAAGTCTGTTTCCTCCGTTTTGCGGTACGCCACACCCCTCCCGATCAACAGCACCCTGTTTCGACCGTAGGCACTCGAACAGAAGGCCATTTCCTCCGTTCTGGGGTACGCTAGACCCTTCCCGATGAACAGGACCCCGTTTCGACCGTACGCGGTCGAACAGAAGGCCGTTTTCCTCTGTTTTCCGGTATGCCAGACCCCGTTCCGGCTGTTCCGTCCAAGCCGGTTGGCTCCCGATGAACAGGACGTGTTCCGACCCAGTGGCTTCGCTCTCGATGAACAGGACGCGTTCCGACCCAGTCACTTGGCTCCCGGTGAACATGACATTGTTTCCTCCATTCTGACCCAGCCGGTTAGCTGCCGATGAACAGGACGACGTCGCTGCCGTCCGTTGCCTCTCCATGTACACGAGCCCTGACCGTAAGTATGCGCGTGTGCACGTTCGAGACCCCGCCCGTATGTACGTACGTAGCCGTATTTACTTTCTTGCAGCGTGGCTGTACATATGTGTACATGATTTATATAGGACTGCCTCAACTGCTACGTCACACGTGCCGCTCCTTGCTCGGCCACGGTTCATCCTTGCAGAGAGACCGATCAACTAGTATGTACGTACACGTTCGCTACCAGAGAGACAACCCTACGTACAGTTCGACCCGGTGGGCCCCAGCTGTCAGGGAGGATAAGGAGGCACTTCCTTGCGTGCGAAGATATAGCTGATGGGTCCCAGCTGTCAGGGGGAGGAATTCATTTTTTTGCCCGTAATAAGGACGCACTTCGGTGCGTGCGAAGATGTAGCTGGTGGGTCCCAGCTGTCAGGGGGAGAAAACATTATTTTTCAGGGTAAAAAGGATGCAGTTGCATGCATGCGTCCATGGGCGTGGTGCGTCCCCACTATCAGCCTCTCACGTACAGTCATCTTCCGATGTCTCTCGTTTGTTGACCACGTTGACCACACCGTGCCGAGCGCACCAAGGCCGGTGGACGACGGCGAGGCCCCAGACTGGAATGACCCGGAGATGGGGAAGACACGGCAGTGGAGTCGCAGATGGAGAAGAGTGGGAAACTTGACTAGTTCGGGTGCGCGGCAGCACTGCCGCCCACGGGAGACATGAGCAAGAACAGAGGTTGAAGAAGCAGCACGGCTGTTGGATTAACATCCAACGGTCCAGTTGCTAGAATTATTTGTTGATTAAGTTGACAAAGCCCTGCGTACGCGTCAGCTTGGTAGGCCCACAAGTCAGCCACCAAATCTGCTGGGTCCCAGCTGTCATCGGGAGGAATAGTTTTTTTCGCATAACAAGGAGGCACTAACTTCTGTGCAAAGATACAGCCGGTGGGTCCCAGCTGTCAGCAGGAGCAATCTTTTTTTTCGTGTAATAAGGAGGCACTTGCTTGTGTGGGTCCCTACTGTCAGCCTCTCCACTTACATCCCTCTTTCGATGGCTCTTGTTTGTTGACCATATTGACCACGCCGCGCCGAGAGCACAAACGCGGTGGACGAGGGCGAGGCCCAGGAAGGGAACGAACCGGAGCCGGCGAAGCCACAGCAGCGGATACCCACGCTGAGGGGAGTACGAGGGCTGATTGGTCGACTGCGGGGTGAGGCTGACGTCGCCGGAAAATAACAGGATGTGCGGGTGGGTAGAGGGATGGCCTGGCGACAGCACAGCCGGCCACGGGAGGAGAGAGCAGGCAGTCCCGCTGGCGCTGCTTTGGGCGGCTGGAGCAGGAAGATCAGAGATTGAAGAAGCACGACGGCCGTTGAATGGACATCCAACAGTCACTGCTCTGTGTTGACTAAGTTGACAAAGCCTTGCGTACACGTCAAAATTTATTTTAGGACAGCGTCATCGTCAACCTAGTAGGCCCAGAAGTCAGCCTCCAAATCTGTGGAAAACAACATACAGCCCATTTGCCATTATTTTCAATAATTTACAGCCCATTTGCTAATTCTGAAGGATATTTTGAAGCCCATATTCTTTTTATTAGCATTACATATCATATTCTGGGCACTGCTAAAAAATCCAACGAAATTTTGCATATTTTGGTGGGGTCCGAACTCTTTTAATCATGAAATTTTGAGTCACGTTAAAAACAATTTTTAAAAAATTATATAAAAAAAAATTCTCCGCAAAAAAATGAATGAAATTTAAAATCTTGAAATCGAGAAAAAAATGATATTTGAATGTAATTGCCGGTTGGCTTTGGTTTAAAAATTTACAGCCCATTTCTTACTACTTATAGCCCATTTTTTGGGGAAGCCGAATACATCCCTCCTCGTCTTGAAAGATTTGCAGCCCAACAGGGCTGAGAAAAGCAAGTAGGCCTCGGTTGGGTATTCTTAAAAAAAAATAGAACTGGGCTAGCCATTTTCAGAAAGAAAAAAGATATCAACTGGGCTCGTCATGTGCTTAAATAAAAGCGTAAGTGTGGGCTAGATGGGCCACAGCCCCCGCACAGCGCGCAGTTGAGCTCCGTCTCTAAACCTAAAAAACAATTGGGCGAGCTGCTTCTTCTCAAAAAAAAAACTGGGTGAGCTGCTGGGTCCCTGGTGTTAGCCGCTCATTGTGTAATTTTCTCGTTTATTGACTACATTGACAATGGCGTGGGACCTAGTTGTCAAACAATTAGGAGGAAGTGTTTTTTTGGCTTGTAATAACGAGGCACCTGCTTGCGTAATGCCATGACCCTGGTGGGTCCCTACTGTCAGCCTCTCCACGTATAGTCATCTCCTGATTCCTCTCGGTTGTTGACCATGTTGACAACACCAGACGGCGGCGGGCACAGCGAGCGAACCAAGGCGGAGAACGACGGTGAGGCCTCGGATGGGAATGAACAGGAGCCATGGAAGATGCGGCAGTGTAGTGGCAGGCAGAGGGGAGTACGAGGGCAACACCATGTAACTCAAGCTTACAAACGGTACAAAAGCCCAAGGATTAATTGTTCATCAAATTTAGACAAAACCCAGATTGAACATGGCAATAACATCTAACTCAACCACTGTTTTTGGCAGTCACAAACAAATGGATCGGTCTGATCCATAAAATCAACATCCTATGCCAAATTTTTTATTGGAGCATGACCACAAGTTGTTGTAAATAGAAGCCGAGCACGTTCAGAAGCCCATTTGTCCACCTGAAACTTCTTTTTTTGCTGTTCAACATGTCCGTCCGTGAGAACTTTCTTGTTGAAAAACTTAAGCCTCATGGACAATAGTAACCTTGCATTCAACAGGAAGAATGTGACAAAGCTTATGTTTGCCTGGTTGGATGCATATCCTTCCATCGTTATTGTCCTTAAACAAATGTCATGAGAACTGAGAAAATCCCGGTGCTTATTACGCCACCTATTGGTTATATGTTTTTCTCCATGTGTTAGTGCCTAAGTAGACATGAAGATTGAAAACAGTTAAGATCTGAAAAAAGAGTATGTCGAAAGAGCGACAGCTGAACGGTTGATTCTAGTACAATATATATGGGCTTTCAATATGCATGGAATCATCACCTTTATATATAAATTCTCCAGACATCGAAAGCATCGCAGCAAGCCAATAATTATGTTCAGATCATAACTAAACATTCCGATATATAAGATCTTGACAGAATCCAGCAGCATTGATAGGCTATCCATGGACGAACTCTTCATTGAGCATATAACATAATATTAGTACCCAAAGTGTACTCCAAGATGATATAAAACTTATGCGCACAAATAAAAAATACAGCTTATGATTACAAATGTGTAGATGATAATATATAGTACCTGAATAAGTGTGGAGCCAAACACCAACTTGTGATCATTAAACGGATCACAAATTACACCCAAGGTCTCCAGTTTGGGCGCAGAGACACAGTTATTTGCGAAGGTATATAACAATAATGAAGGAGCAACCTTTGAAGTGAAGGGGCATCTTCGATGATGAGCTGCTGTCCTTCAAAACAAATTCCAATGCTTTTAAGGTGAGGCGACTTTATTTGGAGACAACTTATACGGATTTCTATTCCCAAAACAATCAGCAAGCGCTCCAGGGCAGGGCAACTGGAGTGGATGATGCTGTGCAGTGAGGCCTCTGACAGATAAACCACCACAAGCAAAAGTTTTTTTAGCAGTGGGAGTCGAAGCATTTGTACCAGATCGTCTGGTAGATGGCACCGGGCGAAGGTGGCGGTGTGGAGAGAGGAGGAAAACCACGAGATGGACAACGGTGGTGTGGGCACAAATTCTTGGTGTTCGGTTTGTGGTATGAAAATTTTGTGGTAATGGTAGAACTCAAACTGCTGGAGTTTTTCGAAATCAAGGGATGTCAGCCAAGCGTCCACCATGCAGGGTATGGACAGCAGGTAGCGTGTCGGGGTGCAGAGGCGTTGAACGGAGCCCTGGTGGGAGGATATGATGGCTCTGAGGAGTTCAAAATCATGAATGACAGATAGCTGACGGCAGTCGAGATTGAGGGGCGTGGCGCGCCATAGAGGACTTGGGTGCGGCAACAATCCTTAGTGGGGAGAAGCGAGATGATCTCCCCAAGGATGGCGTCTGGGAGATCGCTGATGCGGTCCACCTGAGATTCTACGGGTTCCTCAGATCCGGTGGGGGGCCTGCCGCTTCTCCCCGCGCTGCCGCGTGCGGGATCTACAACCGGCGTCGCCGCTGGCGGGAGCCTCATCTTCTTGGCGCTGGGGCCAGCCGACTCCATTTTCCTTGCGGGCATCGCGCCGAGCTCACGGGTTTGAGCAGAGTAGCCAGAGACGATCCTAGTGGCAGTGCGAGTGGGGAAGAAGGAGGGCTGGGGTTTTCTGTAGGAGTGGAAGAAGAGGAGCAGGCATTTTCTGTACGAGTGAGGAAGAAGGTGAGCGGGGGTTTTCTGTACGAGTGAGGAAGATGGGGAGCGGGAGGATTTGGGGGGCGATGGAAGCGGGAGAGTCCAGCGAGCTGCAGTATAAGTGGAAGCGAGGAGGAAGGAGGGTTTTTCTGGGATCGCCCCCTCTTCAAGAAATATGGGCTTTTCCTCGCAAAAAACAAAAACAAATGGGCTTTAAGATGGATAGGCTTTTGTATCGGCCCAATCGGCTGCCCGTGTTTCGTACTGGAGGGCCTTAACACTAGAGGCAGCCCATTAGAGACACTCTCCAGCTCTCCAGCTTCTTGCCCATTCGAAAGAAAAAAGAGACGCCTCCAGCTTAATTATGGCTCCTCATTGGTAACATTTTTCAACTTGAAAAAAAGGTATAGCTCCTTTTTGGGCCGGCTTGGCATCCACCAAATTAGAGGATGGTGTACTGCATGCAGACACTCACACTGGTTGTAGCGCGGCAAAATGAGGGGTCAAATAACATGCCCACAATATACATAGATTGTAAAGGTTGACACGCTAACATTCACACTAAACTAAGCTTCACAAGATACGGTATGCATACTAGCTAACATTCACAAGCACTTAAGTTCAGCATGTTTACGCATCTAAATGATTCACAAGACTATAACCAAGACAAAGTTGTGAGAAGGTGTAGAAATAAAGAAAAAATGATAGATGCTTCTCTGAGCAAAGGGCCTCCCTACGCACGCATTAATTTCCTGGGCATGCTTCTTTCTGCTCAATGTTGCGTGCACTTTGAGCATGTTGGCAACTCCACAGTTAGCTTGATGGCTCATCTTGCAATTTACGCTCACACGTTGCAGCAAACATAGGAGGTAATAGGGATCACTCAACATTAGACCATTTTGTGTAGTTCCACTGAAATCAGCTTCATTGTCCTGAATGTGAAAAGATAGGAAAGTGTTGTACTTAAACGGTGTCACAAAATAGTAGCAGATGTCAATAGCTCGGCATGACAAAACACGATCATCTGGACGAAGGGGATACTGACCTACGTGAGAAAGATTATGCATAATTTTATAGGTGGTTAGTTGATTTCCACCTTGGGATCTCCTATGATGGCACGGAGGAAATTCTATGCAATCGATGAGCGCAATTCCTTCCGTGTGGCTATAGAAAATTTGTCCGACTAACCCCAATATCTTTTTTGTGCAGTTCCATTAAAATAATGCACCGCTGTTTGCACGACCCCTACTCGCCGGCCAGGCCATCAATGACTCGGTCTCTTTTATCTTGCGTTGACGGAGCTGCTGCAGTGCTTGTTTGCTCCTCCACACATGACAGGCTCGTTCCACACTGCAAACAACAAGTCAACGTACGAATAAGTTTATTTCATCTTGCTTTGGTCATTCTACCTAGTTAAGAATGTAGGAATACCTGGAGCACCGTGAGGTCAGCTGATAGCAGGTTCCACTAAAATTGAGGTTTGTGCTTCCATTTGCACAAATAGACACCATATGGAGATAGACAACCCTGTTTGCACAAATATGTAACATGGTTATTTAAGCAGTGTCATTTTTTTCAGCGGCATATGATTTACAGCAGCATCTCATATGTTATCAATGGCATTATAGTGACAGTATGAAAAAGTGTCATTAACTAAGAAGTTTCATCACATCAAATCAACACTGGCACTAGATTAACGGGGGCTTACATTAACATGCATAACAATTGCATTATGACTATGTGATGACAGATTGGGAGTAGCACTTGATCAGTACGTACGTGCACGGTTAACAGGAACGATCGTTCTAACAAAGGGTGATACGGAAAGGAGAAACACATCGTCGTGTCAACCATTGTGCAATTAAATTTTGTGCAGTTCAACGGAGATGCAGCTATGTTACTGGTGTCAGAGTTGAGTGTAACGGCCCAAAACACTCTTTATGAGAAATAAAGCAAGACAGAAGCATTTCATAAAACGGTGGTGGCATTGATTCATTTTATCAATGGCAATAGATTGACAGCAGCATTACTTAACAGCGACATCGCATTAACAGTGGCATTGTTTCATTTTACCTGTGATGTTAGATTAACAGCAGCAGTAAGGGCATAGGGACAGGGGAGGCACAAGCACGTTTTACATCCACCGAGGCATAAAATGGTGAGGCAGAGGTGTTGCCGAGTGCGGCAAACATACAAAGCATGTCTGGATTTGTGCATTTTTTGTTCTCGTCAGTGACCTTTCCTATGTGACCACAAGAAATCTAGACGTGCTCATTCTAGGTTGCATTGTCAACCCAACACCCCCACTTTCTGTCCTTTTTCGACCAAGAGACCGGTCAGGCCAACATCTTTATTTCCCTTTCCAACCAAGAGATCGGTTCGTTAGCCAGTATCTGCAGTACCTTTTTTCCTCTAATAGTAAAAATTTAGGTGGTGTTCGAGTGTTCGACAAGCCGATGAAGCTAGCTACATGGAGAGCTTTGTAATACTAAAAGAATATCCACATGCAGGATGCAATGACGTGGGGAGCAATCCTAACTTGATGAAAAAAAGGGATGCAGCGACGTGGGGAGCTGGGCCATTAGAACAAGGCCGGTTCTAAAAAATATTATACCTCCGGTCGGCGGGATGTGGCGAGGCAGGCGGCGGGATCTGCCAACTCGATGGCGGGGAGCAAGGGTGAGGAGGACCTCCCATGCCGGCGCCAGGTCAGAGAAGACGGCGCGCGTCGGCTTCCTCCCTCGCCACCGGCGACCACCAGCGGAAGGTATCCGGCCGGATCTGTGTCAACCGGAGAGAAGAGAGAGAGAGACAAAGAGAGTGGACACCACGGTCTTGTTTAGATCTAGAGAGGGTGAGAGAGTGAGAAGAAGAGAACAACCCTAGCAAGCAAGTCCCGAAGTGTACTAGTGGAGTAGTAATTGTTTTTCCCTCCGTAGCGATCATTTTAAATTGAATACGTGCACAACCATATTTTTTTCATTTAACATAACAGTAAAAAGAAACTCGATCAATAACCGCGCTACCGCGTTCAGGTCGCACTTGGCATGGCTGACATTTGGTCCCAGACCCCACATTAAGTGGACGACTAGATGTCTCAAATTGTCACGTTACCTGCCTTTTCGTGTGCAAATGCGCTCCATCGTGAGTGTACCCGGGCATGTGCATGAGGGGAGAGTGAAGTCCGATTTATAAACCTTGAAGTTGTAGAGCTAGTTGGAAACAAACCCTCACCTTTAAATCCTTGAAGTTTGTACCCTGTCCTCTGTAATCCCGGTCATTTTTAACCTTAAGGGCATGTGCGGTTCAAGGGGTTTTAATAGGGATTAACAGGGATTGTGGGGGATTAAATCATGTACTACAAGCCAAATTCCCCTCCATTCCTCTCCAAACCCCTTCGGAGGAGGTTGAACCGAACAAGGCCTAAGACTAACCACAGTGGGAGTAACTTAATTCCATACGGTATCATAATATGATACTCAACCCTCTCTTTCTTCATTTAATTCTACGCCACCTCATCAAATTTGCCTAGTTGGCATGCATGATACTACTTATGATACTCCCATTACAACCAGCCTAGTAGAATTAATATACCTAATCTAAATGGTCGCCGCCCGATCTCTTTGTCCTCCTCCAGCATCCGGCTGAAGAAGAATCGTGCAAGACACCGGCTGTTTTCACCGGCGTCGCCTCGGCGGTGGCCTTCATGGGATACAATCAGCGGCGGCCTCCCGTGTTCTACTTCTCCTCGATGATGGCAGCGGCCGGAGACGTGCTGGCCGTCACCTCGTCGACATCCGCATAGCCGCGTCACCTCGTCGACATCCACGGCGGCTTCTTTCTCTGCCTCCATGGCACGGCTACGCGCGCGTCGACGACGAATGTCGCAGTCGCAGGCACTGGAGGCGCTGTACGACATGGCAGTGTCAAGGGCAGCAACGATGCCCGTGCCGCCGTGCTCCCCGACAAGCCGGCGTGGAGCAAGTCGGCACTCTTCCTCGAGCTGTATTGGAGCGGCCAGCTGCGGAACCATGCGCTGGCTTAGTGCGACAACTGCCTCCGATGGGCTAGGCGAGGTAGGTGGAGCAGCAAGCTACCTCGCTCGTAACTGCCGCGCTTGGCGGGCCACCCAGATGGCTTTTATGCCGGAGAACTGCTCCTGCTCGTCGGATGCCGCCGAAAGAGTGGAGAAAATGGTGGAAGGAGGAGCTTGGCCGGCGTCCTGCTCCTGAACGGACGTGTGTGGCCGGAGTGGGTTTCTCGCATTCCACGCGGGTTTAAATGTAGGTTTTTGAATGCGGCGAGGAGGCGGGTACAACTGGGAGTGCAGTGGGCGGCGCCCTCGGCCGGCGCGCCACTTCAAATGGCGGACGCAGTGAGAGGTCGCGTCCGCCCTGACCCCCTTGACCGTGGACCTTGACCGTGTACGTCCGGCTTTGAGGACAACATTATCCTTAAGGCCTTGTTTGGTACTAGTGTATTTTAGGGAATTGGTGGGATTATCCCGGTCAAACCCCTAAATCCCCACATATCCCAGAACACCATTTGGTTCTAGTGTATATTTGACATGTTTCATCCCCACATTTCCCCACAAATCCCCAAACTCTAGTGCACTTTTCTCAATACCCAATACACTACTCCTACCTAGTGTATTGGGGATAAATGGGGATTTGAAGGGATTGGGTGAAGGTTGGGGTTTCACCCAATCCCTATGGGGATTATCCCCACCAATCCCCTCAAAAACCGTAGTACCAAACAAGGCCTAATGGACCTTGACCGTGTACGTCACCTTGTTTCCAGATCTGAGATGCCACGTGTACCAGATGAATGACTCCAAGTTTGACCACCATGATGCTAGGTGCGAGCCGAGGAACACTGTTAGAGAGACCCCCCTCATAATTTTCCTACATTGGTCGTTTGATTCATAGGATAGAATGCTATAGGATTTTTTTCCTATGAAATCATGTGTTAATTGGCAATCTAGCATCCACTCCAACTTTTTTTCACTTCCTTTGTTTTTCCTATGTCAAACACTTTGGTTTTTTTAGGGGAACATTGTGTTAATGTTATGGGATTCAAGTGGACATGCCACTCCAATCCTTTATTTTTCCTATTCCTGCGTTTTAAGTTCCTACGAAGAGAGTACTTGCTCTAAATGATGTGCCGCTGCAAGAGCCGCCTATATTAATTAACCATGCTCTAAAAAGGTGGACCAGCTTTGGCTATAGTATACTGTACGGTTAGTAGGTGACCTTGCACTTGCCTCTTCGCCTCTTCTGGAAATTGAACAATAATGATGGTACTACACTAGTACTTCTGGCAATCTGACACCAAATGAACTGCTGCACGTCCACCGCTTGTAAGCAAAAGTTTCTCCTCGTGCTACGAGCCACCGCGCACGCGTGGGCAAGGGAGAAGGCGTAGTAAGCAAGCTTCTCATCGTTCTACGAGTTGATGGGACACATCAAAGTTATTCAGTACTCTCTCCAAAAAGGGCCGACCATGTCCATGGCTACCATCCCGTGCTCCGTCATTGAGTACGTGCACTATTCACATGCCATCGAGGAGAAAAAATATTGCGTAGTACATGCCATCGAAGTGCACGACTCACTTACGCACTGCTTATCTCCATTTTCTTGCATGACACGTGCACCTTGATGCTAGATGTCCCGCGTGTTGGCAAAAGGATGAACAAAGCTCACGTAAAAAAAGAGTGGAAGAACATAGATTCCCGACGATCGAGAAGGAGCAAGGAACCTCGCGGTGGAGCGTCTGCACTCATAATATTTTATATTATTCAGTGATATAAAATCAACCAAATCTCTCCACATTCCTATACCATTCTATAGTGTGAGAATAACTTTGAATGTTACCTCCATGGGACACCTAGTTATAGTATATCCAGCAGCCCGTATCGCTTCTCGCTCCTCATCCTTATAGCCTGCCGATTGTACCTTATATACACTTGCTCTTTGAGCAAAGGCCTCCCTAAGCACGCATTAATTTCCTGGGCATGCTTCTTTCTACTCAATGTTGCGTGCACTTTGAGCATGTTGGCAACTCACTGCTAGCTTGCTGGCTCATCTTGCAATTGACGCTGACACATTGCAGCACTCCTCGTCTTGCAAGCCACCGCGCGCGCGCATGAGCGAGGGAGAGGTCGTACTAGTAGTAAGCAAAGCTTCTCCTCGTTTGCGAGTTGTCGGGACACATCAAAAGTAGTGTATTAGTCTCCAAAAAGGGCTGACCATGTCCATGGCTACCATCCCGTGCTCCGTCATTCAGTGCGTGCACGATTCACGTTCCATTGAGAAAATAATGTTGCGTACGTGCCATCGAATAGAATAACTTAATTTATAAAAAATGCGCCACCGCGTCATGATCGAACTTTGAATCATCCACGCGTGGTTCCCATGAACAACTACTACACTCGCCAAATTATCAGGTGAGCTGCCTCTTCGTACAGAAATGAGCTCACCGTGTACCCGCGCGTGAGTATTAGGGAAAGAGGCAAAGAGTACCTGCGTCGGTGCCTGCACCTCTTCTCTTCGTGCTTGTATTCCTTTTTTTGGGTGATTCGTGCACATACTCCACCTATGTTCATGACCGTTGGTGAGTCTCTCCTACTATACTTAACTCCTATTTCTTGCATGACACTTGGACCTGGATGCTGGATGTCCCACGTGTCGGCAAAACTTAGAAGAACGCTTTCCGACGACCGAGAAGGAGCAAGAAACCTCACGGTGGAGCGTCTGGACTCTTTAATATTTTTATTCATCGATATAAAATCTACCCAATCTTCTCCACAGTAGACCGGAAGAGTCTGAAACACGGCAGCCCAGTGTAGTTACATCATACATGGCCAAACCATGCTATCACCATATTTCTTGGCCTCTGTGCGACACCTAGCTCTAGTAATCCACCAGCCTGTATCGCTTCTCGCTCCTCATCTCTCTCAAAGTGCGGTGGGCTGGCGATTTTGCCGTCTATTGAGGTCGGTTAACTCATCACTCGCTCCCACATGTTAGCGACATGCCAAGAGCATTCAAAAAAATTACTATACTCTATTGTTATGCCAAGAAGAGGAAGCGCTTTGACCGACGGACCAAACGAGACAGGCGTGCCGTGCCGTGAGTGGGTCCAGCTTCTCGCTTTGAACTTGTTTGGTGTAGTAGTAACACTTGGTTTTGCACCTTCATAGAATGATGAAAATCCCCGCTAAAAAGGCGCTTTGCTTTCTGCTAATCCCGTCAACCGTTCTTGTTTTGTGCATTAAATTGTTAAGTGCCATAACTAAGATATAATTAACCAATGCATGTAAAACATTCTTGTTTAGTACTGTAGTACTCCACACGCATGCATGCGTTGCGATTAGTACTACTCCCTTCATCCATATGTATATATAGGGCCTAATGTATTCTTCGAGGTTGTCTTTGACTATTGATAAGATTTTATATAATTTGAAAATTATATCATTCGAAGATCCTTTCACGTACGAATTTGATGGTATGCTTTGAGCAACTTGCATGTCCTATACTGCTCCTGTTTGGATACTCTAACTTAGCTAGAGGTTAGACTAACTCATGACTAACCCTGAACTAACTCTAGCCAAAGAGGTGTTTGGATGACAGGGTTAGATTGACAATAAATGCACTTGATGGAGAGAGAAAAGTGAATTTTCAGTGGGCCCCATGAGAACTAGCTCCAATTAGCACCACTTGGCTGGCGGGATAGAGAGAGAAAAGTGATTTTTCAGTGGGCCCAATGAGAACTAGCTCCAATTAGCACCTCTTGGGTGGGATAGTTTTTTTTGGTGGGTTAGGTGCAACTTGCTCCAATTTAACCCTCATGTGTGGATACTTTAGGGCTATTTGAGCCCCAACTAGCTCAAACTTACTCTAACCCATGGATCCAAATAGGTCCAAAGTTAGTCTCGGAAAACGCATTAAGCCCTATATACATGGACAGACGGAGTACATGATACTAGCAAACGCTCACCATTAGTAGTAGTTCATTGGTTGGTTTCGATTTTTGATTGAGTTGTTGTGCTGCTACCGTCCAATATTCGCGTGTGGTTGTTTCTAGAATAAAAAAAAGGAGGTAGTACTTACTGTGGGAAAGGTGAAGTGATGGTTGCTTCGCCCGAGCAACTTATTACTCTGGGAATATTGGAGTACCAGCGGATTCAACGAAGAGAGAAATGATGGTTGCTTCGTCCGAGCAACTTACTGGGGCGAAGCTGGGGCTCTATGATTTGACTGCTCACTAGTCATTATTACTACGGCGCAACGACCAGGGTGAATCTCCCCTGCAGTTGTGCACTCAATATTGCTGCATGGCAGGTGGAGCCGGATGAAGGATGTCCCACATGTCGGCGAAACAAAGTTGAATTGTTTCTGGCATTGCTATCAATCTTTTAGGATTTGTTTATATGTACGCATAACTTTCCAGCATAATGAAATTATACTGTGATGCTATGAAGGTTTCAACTTTGGTTCCCGCAGAAAAAAAATGTTTCAACTTAGGATTCATGTGTCCTCTTGCCTCAAGATTCTCTCGTTACAACATTCCATCAAATACAAATGAAACTACCATGGCTACTCATGCATCTCAATGGTTCGCAGATCAGCGCCAATATTCATATCACAACTGAAGACAAAGTTGTGAGAAGGTGTAAAAATAAAGAAAAATATATAATTGATCGATGTTGTTCGTAGGCATGGCTCCATTTCCTGGGCACAGTGTTCATTGGTTGGCAGCTAGTTTCACGCAGCTCTGTAGCCAAGAAAGAGGTGTATGGAGGACATCACAGTCCGATCATTTTGTGTAGTTCCACTAAAATCGAGCTGATCATCCCTGTTTGCAAAGATATTCAGTCAGTGTGATTACAATAATAGTGGAACTAGATGATGAAACATAACACACACAAATAGAAGCCGATCACCTCTGCGATCTCTCTTTAGGACTAACTATTTGTTGGAGAAGATTAGGCACGGAGTTGGATGAGGAGGATAGCAAAACCAATCTCCCTTTCTGCAGTCCCACAGAAATGTAAAAACGTTGCCCGTGTGACATTTTGGCGGAACTGCACAAAACACTCTTAAGAAAAAAGTGATTTGTGTAGTTCACCAAAAGGTCGCAATAGCAACGAGGTGAAATGGATAGCCCTGTTTGCAAAAAGAGGTAGAAAGGAAACAATTATAGCCCAATAACAGGAGTTGAAGACACATACCCCGACAAAAAAGAAGCATATTCCATGTCATAAGGGAAAGATAGCAGCATGGTGGTTTATCAAAAACGGTTTGAGGACAAGATTGCAAGATGGAAAGTACGCCGGCCGAGATACGTTTTAAGCAAAGAACTAAAGAAGATCCACATGCAGGATTTTCCACATGCAGCAGCGTGGGAAGATGGGCAGTGGAGCAAGGCTGAAGGAAGCTGTACCTGAGGGTCATCGGGATGTAACTAGGAGGGCGCCGGCGGCCGGGATCTGCCCATAATGCGGCAATGAGCAAGTGGCGAAGGCCCTACCGCATCGGAGCTTGGTCAGAGAGAACGGCGGGTACCGCAGATCGGGACGTGCTGCCTCAACGCCGTCGAACGGAGAAACGATGCACATCCTCCCTTTCCGCCGGTGAACGGGATGCGGCCGGATCAGTGACCAACGGTGAGAGAGAGAGGCCACCGCCGCCTTATGTGAGATAGTGTGACGAGAGACAAACCCCGGCAGGCAGGCTCCATTGTATATAGTGGAGCGGATTTCTTTTTTCCCGACGACAATCATTTTATATTCTGTACGTGCCATTGAGGAATATAACTTTATTTAATACTAACGCGTCAAGTCAAACTTTGTTCCGTCTATGCGTGGTACACGACCCTCCTTCGAGTAAACAACCGCTACACGCGTCAAATTATCACGTGGGTTGCCTTTTCGTACAGAAATGAACTCCACCGTGTACTCGCGCAGGTGTGGCCGGGAACGAGACGTGAGTACGTGCGTCATGCGTGCACCTCTTCTTTACGTGCAGGTACGTACATGGGTGGGTGTGAGAGAGATGGTTTGTGCGAAACAGAGGCAATGTGTCGATGATATCTCAAACAAAAAAATGTAACATATGCAATGTGTGTGAAACAGAGTCATGGATATATCATATATAGAGGGAGCGATCCAAGAGAAGATAGTGGAGGGATCATCGGCGTGAGATATCGATAGAATCAAAAATAGGGATGAAGTGTGTGGGTGCGCGATCGATAAAGAGTGCCATTGAATTTGTGTTTGCCCACGTCAAAGATACAGGGCAGCTGGCCTACTGGAATGTGAGAGGGCAGAGGTGCAGTTTGTCTCTGTGGCATGGATACCTACCTACAACGTTCGACTATTGGTGTGTGTGGGGGGGGGGGGGGCAGAGACCTAACTATAGAGAGGTAGATCGACTGGTATATGTGTGGAGAAGGAGAGGGACCTAACTATGTATTGAGGGAGATCGATCGGCATACATGCATATGTGTAGCAGAGGAATAAGGTTGGGAGAGAGACAAAGGTAGAGTGTCAGAGGGTTGGTGGTGGAGTTTCTTCTCACAAATGGTGGGAGAGGCCTGCTAGACAAACGGAGGGTACGAGTGCAATATCAATAAGAGAGGGGATGTCTGCTGATACGTCTCCAACGTATCTATAATTTTTTATTGTTCCATGCTATTATATTATCTGTTTTGGATGTTTTATATGCATTAATATGCTATTTTATATGATTTTTGGGACTAACCTATTAACCTAGAGCCCAGTGCCAGTTTCTGTTTTTTCCTTGTTTTAGAGTTTTGTAGAAAAGGAATACCAAACGGAGTCCAAACGGAATAAAACTTTCGCGATGATTTTTCTTGGACCAGAAGACACCCAGGAGACCTGGAGTGCAAGTCGAAAGAGCCGCGAGGCGGCCACAAGTGTGGAGGGCACACCCAGGGGGGTAGGGCGTGCCCCCCGACCTTGTGGGCCCCTCGTAGCCCCTCTGACCTAGATCTTTCACATATATATACTCTTATACCCCAAAAACATCCAGGGGGCAACAAAACCACTTTTCCACCGCCGCAACCTTCTGTACCCGTGAGATACCATCTTGGGGCCTTTTCCGGCATCCTGCCGGAGGGGGATTCGATCACGGAGGGCTTCTACATCAACACCATTGCCTCTCCAATGAAGCGTGAGTAGTTTATTTCAGACCTACGGGTCCATAGCTAGTAGCTAGATGACTTCTTCTCTCTCTTTGATTCTCAATACAAAGTTCTCCTCGATGTTCTTGGAGATCTATTCGATGTAATACTCTTTTGCGGTGTGTTTGCCGAGATCCGATGAATTGTGGATTTATGATCAGCTTATCTATGAATATTATTTGAATCTTCTCTGAATTCTTATATGCATGATTTGATATCTTTGCAAGTCTCTTTGAACTATCGATTTGGTTTGGCCAACTAGATTGGTTTTTCTTGCAATGGGAGAAGTGCTTAGCTTTGGGTTCAATCTTGCGGTGTCCTTTCCCAGTGACAGTAGGGGCAGCAAGGCACGTATTGTATTGTTGCCATCCAGGATAAAAAGATGGGGTTTTCATCATATTTCTTGAGTTTATCCCGCTACATCATGTCATCTTACTTAATGCGTTACTCTGTTCTTATGAACTTAATACTCTAGATGCAGGCAGGAGTCGGTCGATGTGTGGAGTAATAGTAGTAGATGCAGAATCATTTCGGTCTACTTGACACGGACGTGATGCATATATTCATGATCATTGCCTTAGATACCGTCATAACTTTGCGCTTTTCTATCAATTGCTCGGCAGTAATTTGTTCACCCACCATAATAATTTCTATCTTGAGAGAAGCCTCTAGTGAACCCTATGGCCCCCGGGTCTATTTTCCATCATATAAGTTTCCGATCTACTATTTCCGTTTCCTATTTCTTTTACTTTGTAATTTTTACTTTCCGTTCCATAAACCAAAAATACCAAAAATATTACTTTACCGTTTATCAGCTCTATCAGATCTCACGTTGCAAATAACCGTTAAGGGATTGACAACCCCTTTATCGCGTTGGGTGCAAGGTTGGTGTTTGTTTGTGCAGGTATTCGGTGACTTGAGCGTTGTCTCCTACTGGATTGATACCTTGGTTCTCAAAAGCTGAGGGAAATACTTACTCTACTTTGCTGCATCACCCTTTCCTCTTCAAGGGAAAAACCAACGCAAGCTCAAGAAGTAGCAGGAAGGATTTCTGGCACCGTTGCCGGGGAGATCTACGCCAAGCCAAGACATACCAAGTACCCATCATAAACTCTCATCCCTCGCATTACATTATTTGCCATTCGCCTCTCATTTTCCTCTCCCCCACTTCTAAAACGATTTTTGAAAAAAAATCGCCTTTTCTTCGCCCTTCTTCCGTTCGTCTTCTTCGTTTGGTTTGGGTGTGCTTATCTCGCTTCTATGGCTAGTCCTCCTATCCTTGTTATCACTCCCGATAATGAGGTTCTCAACTTTAAACAAAGGGAAGGAGAGAACTTAAACGATGCTTGGTATAGAATTTGCAATGCTCAAAATAGATCTACTCGAAAGCAATCTACTTCCGTTCTTCTTCGCAATTTTTATGTAGGCATTACTCCTTAGAATAGATATGTTCTAGATACCATTATGGGAGGAAATTTCTTGGGGAGCCACACTTTTGATTCTTACAATGACATGATAGATTTGCTAGGACCGCCACCTCTTTTGGTTAATGGAACCGTTTTAACATTGGAACATGTAATGCAAAGATTGGATATTATTGAAAATAAAATTGCTACCGCCGAGTTGATTGAAAATTTGGATAAAAAGATTCATAATCAGATCACTCAATATGGATCTAAGGTAGGAGTTACCCTAAAGAACCTTAAGGAAAATGAACCCATAGTTAATGAAAAGATATATCAAGATTCTACTAGAATTGGCAAACTAGAAGATATTATTACTAACTTGGGTTCCGCTTTTTCCTCCGTTAAAACTACTCCAAATCTTCCTCCTACTAAGATTGCCAAGTTTACTTATGTTCCTAAAAATAAGGGTGAATCTTCTAGTAAAAACAATGAAGATCTCAAATCGATTAGTGTTCACCCCAACTTTCTCGACATTATTAAGGAACCTATCGTCATGAATGAATTTCTTGAATTATTGCCTAGGAGTTTGATCAATCATAAAACCCAAGCATATCCTAAGAACCCTAAGTGTATAATCGAAGAATTGCATGCCAAAGATGATAATACTTAGATCTATTCGTGTTTTATGCCTAGCTAAGGGCGTTAAACAATAGCGCTTGTTGGGAGGCAACCCAATTTTATTTTTGTTTTTGCTTTTTAGGTTATGTTTTGCAATAAATATTTCATCTAGCCTCTGGTTAGATGTGGTTTTGTGTTTTAATTAGTGTTTGTGCCAAGTAAGACCTTCGGGATGGCTTACGGTGATAGTTGATTTGATCCTGCTGAAAAACAGAAAAAAATTCGTCCAGTCCAGAATTGTTTAAATTCACTAGAGCATGGAATAACTCTGATTTTTTTACAGAAGATTGATATACGAATTTCCTATGTTGTCCGAATTTTTAAGAATTTTGGAGTTATAGAACTATTAGAACAATTCAGATCTTCGCAGACTGATCTGTTTTTGACAGATTCTGTTTTTTATGTGTTGTTTGCCTATTTTGATGAATCTATGGCTAGTATCGGGGGGTATGAACCATGGAAAAATTGGAATACCGTAGATATTACACCAATATAAATAAAGAATGAGTTCACAACAGTATCAAAAATGGTGATTTATTTCCTTATACTAACGGAACTTATGAGAATTTCTGTTGAGTTTTGTGTTGTGAAGTTTTCAAGTTTTGGGTAAGGATTTAATGGACTGTGGAATAAGGAGTGGCAAAAGCCTAAGATTGGGGATGCCCAAGGCACCCCAAGGTAATATTCAAGGATGTCAAAAAGCCTAAGCTTAGGGATGCCCCGGGAAGGCATCCCCTCTTTCGTCTTCGTCTATCGGTAAATTTACTTGAGGCTATATTTTTATTCACCACATGATATGTGTTTTGCTTGAAGCGTCTTGTATGATATGAGTTTTTGATTTTTAGTTTGCCACAATCATCCTTGCTATACAAACCTTTTGAGAGGGACACACATGAATCGTGATTTATTAGAATTCACTATGTGCTTCACTTATATCTTTTGAGCTAGGCAATTTTGCTCTAGTGCTTCACTTATATCTTTTTAGAGCACGGCGGTGGTTTTATTTTATAGAAATTATTGAACTCTCATGCTTCACTTATATTATTTTGAGAGTCTTTCTAAACAGCATGGTAATTTTCTTTGGTTATAAATTTAGTCCTAATATGATAGGCATCCAAGAGGGATATAATAAAAACTTTCATATAAAGTGCATTGAATACTATGTGAAGTTTGATTCCTTATGATTGTTTTGAGATATAAAGATGGTGATATTAGAGTCATGCTAGTGAGTAATTGTGGATTGTAGAAATACTTGTGTTAAAGTTTGTGATTCCTGTAGCGTGCACGTATGGTGAACCGTTATGTGATGAAGTCGGAGCATGATTTATTTATTGATTGTCTTCCTTATGAGTGGCGGTCGGGGACAAGCGATGGTCTTTTCCTACAAATCTATCCCCCTAGGAGCATGCGTGTAGTACTTCGTTTCGATGACTAATAGATTTTTCCAATAAGTATGTGAGTTCTTTATGACTAATATTGAGTCCATGGATTATACGCACTCTCACCCTTCCACCTTTGCTAGCCTCTCTAGTACCGCGCAACTTTCGCCGGTGCCATAAACCCACCACATATCTTTCCTCAAAACAGCCACCATACCTACCTTTTATGGCATTTCCATAGCCATTCCGAGATATATTGCCATGCAACTTTCCACCGTTCTGTTATTATGACACGCTTCATCATTGTCATATTGCTTTGCATGATCATGTAGTTGACATCGTATTTGTGGCAAAGCCACCATTCATCATATTTATATACATTTCGCTCTTGATTCATTGCACATCCCGGTACACCGCCGGAGGCATTCATATAGAGTCATATCTTGTTCTAGCATCGAGTTGTAAATTTTGAGTTGTAAGTAAATAAAAGTGTGATGGTCTTCATTATTAGAGCATTGTCCCATGTGAGGAAAGGATGATGGAGACTATGATTCCCCCACAAGTCGGGATGAGACTCCGGACGAAAAAAAAGAGGCCAAAAAAAATGAAAGAAGGCCCATAAAAAAATGAGAGAAAAGAGAGAAGGGACAATGTTACTATCCTCTTTGCCACACTTGGGCTTCAAAGTAGCACCATGATCTTCATGATAGAGAGTCTCCTATGATATCACTTTCATATACTAGTGGGAATTTTTCATTATAGAACTTGGCTTGTATATTCCAATGATGGGCTTCCTCAAATTGCCCTAGGTCTTCGTGAGCAGGCAAGTTGGATGCACACCCACTTAGTTTTCTTTTTGAGCTTTCATAAACTTATAGCTCTAGTGCATCCGTTGCATGGCAATCCCTACTCACTCACATTGATATCTATTAATGGGCATCTCCATAGCCCGTTGATACGCCTAGTTGATGTGAGACTATCTCCTCCTTTTTGTCTTCTCCACAACCACCGTCTATTCCACCTATAGTGCTATGTTCATGGCTCACGCTCATGTATTGCGTGAAAGTTGAAAATTTTGAGAACGTCAAAAGTATGAAACAATTGCTTGGCTTGTCATCGGGGTTGTGCATGATTTAAATATTTTGTGTGATGAAGATGGAGCATAGCCAGACCATATGATTTTGTAGGGATAAGCTTTCTTTGGCCATGTTATTTTGAGAAGACATAATTATTTTGTTAGTATGGTTGAAGTATTATTGTTTTTATGTCAATATTAAACTTTTGTTTTGAATCTTACGGATCTGAACATTCATGCCACAATAAAGAGAATTACACGGATAAATATGCTAGGTAGCATTCCACATCAAAAATTCTGTTTTTATCATTTACCTACTCGAGGACGAGCAGGAATTAAGCTTGGGGATGCTTGATATGTCTCCAACGTATCTATAATTTTTTATTGTTCCATGCTATTATATTATCTGTTTTGGATGTTTTATATGCATTAATATGCTATTTTATATGATTTTTGGGACTAACCTATTAACCTAGAGCCCAGTGCCAGTTTCTGTTTTTTCCTTGTTTTAGAGTTTTGTAGAAAAGGAATACCAAACGGAGTCCAAACGGAATAAAACTTTTGCGATGATTTTTCTTGGACCAGAAGACACCCAGGAGACTTGGCGTGCAAGTCGGAAGAGCCGCGAGGCGGCCACAAGGGTGGAGGGCGCGCCCCCGACCTTGTGGGCCCCTCGTAGCCCCTCTGACCTAGATCTTTCACCTATATATACTCTTATACCCCAAAAACATCCAGGGGGGCAACAAAACCACTTTTCCACCGCCGCAACCTTCTGTACCCGTGAGATCCCATCTTGGGGCCTTTCCCGGCATCCTGTCGGAGGGGGATTCGATCACGGAGGGCTTCTACATCAACACCATTGCCTCTCCGATGAAGCGTGAGTAGTTTATTTCAGACCTACGGGTCCATAGCTAGTAGCTAGATGGCTTCTTCTCTCTCTTTGATTCTCAATACAAAGTTCTCCTCGATGTTCTTGGAGATCTATTCGATGTAATACTCTTTTGCGGTGTGTTTGCCGAAATTCGATGAATTGTGGATTTATGATCAGCTTATCTATGAATATTATTTGAATCTTCTCTGAATTCTTATATGCATGATTTGATATCTTTGCAAGTCTCTTTGAACTATCGATTTGGTTTGGCCAACTAGATTGGTTTTTCTTGCAATGGGAGAAGTGCTTAGCTTTGGGTTCAATCTTGCGGTGTCCTTTCCCAGTGACAGTAGGGGCAGCAAGGCACGTATTGTATTGTTGCCATCCAGGATAAAAAGATGGGGTTTTCATCATATTTCTTGAGTTTATCCCGCTACATCATGTCATCTTACTTAATGCGTTACTCTGTTCTTATGAACTTAATACTCTAGATGCAGGCAGGAGTCGGTCGATGTGTGGAGTAATAGTAGTAGATGCAGAATCATTTCGGTCTACTTGACACGGACGTGATGCATATATTCATGATCATTGCCTTAGATACCGTCATAACTTTGCGCTTTTCTATCAATTGCTCGGCAGTAATTTGTTCACCCACCATAATAATTTCTATCTTGAGAGAAGCCTCTAGTGAACCCTATGGCCCCCGGGTCTATTTTCCATCATATAAGTTTCCGATCTACTATTTCCGTTTCCTATTTCTTTTACTTTGTAATTTTTACTTTCCGTTCCATAAACCAAAAATACCAAAAATATTACTTTACCGTTTATCATCTCTATCAGATCTCACGTTGCAAATAGCCGTTAAGGGATTGACAACCCCTTTATCGCGTTGGGTGCAAGGTTGGTGTTTGTTTGTGCAGGTATTCGGTGACTTGAGCGTTGTCTCCTACTGGATTGATACCTTGGTTCTCAAAAGCTGAGGGAAATACTTACTCTACTTTGCTGCATCACCCTTTCCTCTTCAAGGGAAAAACCAACGCAAGCTCAAGAAGTAGCATCTGCCTGTCTATGCACGTGCGTGTGAGAGACGGGTCGGGAGGTATGCAAGGATGATGAGGGGGGACGATATGGTTGTGGTAAGCCGACGTAACTACATAGGAAGATCAATCGTCGTGTGTCGGAGAAAGGGAGAGACATAACTAGTGAGGTACGTCGATCGGTGCGTGGGGAAAAAGAATTATAGTCGACCTAGCTATATGTAGGGAGATCGGTAGGTATACATGCATGCATGTGTTAGAAGCAAATAAGGTCCAGAGAGACGGACAGGGGGAGAGGGGTGCAGCTAGGAGGTGGTGCGAGAGGCCTACTATGTCAAGGGGGAGGAGTGTGCGAGTATGAGATCGATGAAAAGAGGGGCGGGAGTGTGCACCTGCGTGGAACCTTATTGGACATAGGGGGGGCATGGACAGTGAGAAGAGAAGAGGGAAAGTGTGTGTTTGTGGTAGGCACACTTGGCTAGAGAGGTATATCGATCGGTGTGTGCTGGAAAGAAGGAGCCGGGGGGCCTACACACACCGTGGGTGAACGACCTAAAGAGAAATAACGAATGTGCGCGATGGAGGGGACGCTGAGGGAGGGTGAAAGGGGGGCGGGCGTGTGCATGCACAATATAAAGTTAGCGTTGGCTACAAAGAGAAGAGGATTGTGTGGGTGTAAAAGATGAACAGAGATCATAATTCATTATAAAAAAGTGGATTCGGATATTTGAAGAAGATATCATAGTGTTTTAAACCGACGCATGCATGAATGAATATATATAATGGTGATACGCATGGTGTGGTTATGAACATGTTATACTACATATAATATATAGAACATTGATTATATTTTATGATAATGTGTGGCTTTTGCAGCTCAGGGCTAAATACTTGTCATAATGTAGGGGGCGGGGCACTATACTTTGTGTGATAAACACGGTGTACGTATGGAACATGGTTTAGATTATGAAGATCTAGTTAGTACATCAAATGTACTATTATTTGAAATCAACATCAAGTGTATTCAAAATTTTGAATTCGAGTTCATATAGTACACATAGTTCATATCTATCTCTATAGTAATCATGTGATGTGTTGTTAAGATAATACACGAATGATGGTTTAAGTTGGCAACAATCATGATTGTAGATTCTTATTCAAATAGAGAAACGAATTCAAATTTAGTTTGAATTGCAGCGGTAGTATAGACATTTGAAATGCACTAAAATGTTGGTATGAGTAGGTTACATGCATTATACAGCCAGCGAAAAAAATTAATTGGACATAACATAGATTCATAGCTTTGAATATCATTTGTACAGTAAAACGGGACAAGACTCTCTCTTTGTGTGGTGCGAATAGTTTTATTTTTTTATTTTTTTGTTGAGGGAAGTGCGAATTGATTTGGTACGTACAATATTACACGTTAGGCTTGTCCCTAAAATTCAACCCGCGCCTTGTTATATCCCGAAAATTCAGATATCGTGCTCCCAAAACTCGCGCCTTCACAACCCGCGCCTTGCTATCCCGAAATTACAACGCACACGAAAACTCCCTCCAGCTGCCAAATCCCGACACGCGAAATCCCCCTTCTAACCCTGAGCCAAAAGGGCCGCTAGTTCAAATCGATGGGGGTACTTTTGTAACACACCCTACATTTTGGACAAGCGCGTCCCTAAGTCATGGTTCCCCCCTCCCATCACCTCCTTTTCGCCAATCCCCATTCGAAATCCCAGGCCGCCATAACCTCTCTGCTCCAGTCGCGAAACCCCACCCTCCTCCGTCCGCCACCCCACCGCTGCCCAGCCAGAGCCTTTCCCCGACGATGTCGTCCACCGCAACAGCCCGATGTCCCTCATCCACCTCCCCGGATGAGGATCCGTTGTCGATATTGTCGTCCCGCCGGTTCAGCCGCCCCGTCCTCCACCTCTAAGGAGCTGCTCCGACGATCGCCTCGTCTATCGCGGCTGATCCATCCCCACAGCGCCGCCTTAACCTGCTCCACCAGAACCGCAGCATCCTCATCGACTCCTCGGACGAAGCCTAGGCTTACTCGGCGCCACCAAAGAGGTTGTACACTCATCGCATCGCACCTTCTTCTTAACTCGACCTCCCAGCACCGACGGTGCTCCATCCCGCACCCCCATGGCGCGGCTACCTCGAAGTCGGCGCCACGGGCGACATCTCCATGGCGGCTCTCCCCCAGTGCGAGGCCCCTTCGGTGGCGGCGTCCATACCAGCCGGATCTGCTGCTGCTGCTCCGGCTCTCGCTCGCTCACGCTGCTGCTGCTGCTCCGGCTCTTGCTCGGTCGCGCTGCTGCTCTGCTCTCCCCCTCGCTCGTGCTGCTGCTCTGCTCTTGCTCTCGCTCGCGCTGCTGATGCTGGTACACGGGCTGCTGCAGCTACACGAGTTGTTGCTCTGGCTCTAGTTCGCGCTGCTCCTCCAGGCGCTGCTGCTCCGGCTGCTTTCTGCTACTGTGTTCCCCGTCGATCGCTTGCTGATTTAGATCACTGTTTCTCTACTACTAGTGCTCGAGCGGCCTAAACTACATGTGAAGTGGCTCTCTGCTACCAGTGCGTTCAGTTTCAACAGTAACATTCAAATTCCACAGTAAATTTCAGTTTCGACAGTTAAGTTCAGAGTCAACAGTTTTTACCTCATCTGTTGTAGTCAGGTGTTTTTTGGTGATGTAAATTTTACATCTATCACTTTTTGGTAATGTATTTTACATCATCTATTGGAGATGCTATTAGAATCCCACTTGAGATTAACGATGTCTGTCTTGTACTGCTTTAGCCTCGACGTCTTACGGCTCGCCGGAGCTGCTCCAATGACGGAACCATGCGTCACAACAGAGCAGTGCCCTGGACACCGTCTATAGATTCCTCAGATCTTCCTCCACACCTCCGACAACCACCTCTACCGCAACTTCTTCAGCGACCAACCCAATGATGCTGAGGTCGACACGACTACGGCAAAGAGGTTGTACACTTGTCGCATCATTTATTACTCTACATTCATGTCGATCAATTAGGGCTATTTTGGTTCAAAGGAAAAAGTGAAGGAAAAACATAGCAATAGGAAATTTTCCTATGGCACTCTACTATTCAATTATTCATGCATTTTGTTGAAAGGAATGGAGCAAAACATCCACCTGGACCTACTTTTCAAAATCCTATGCATGAAAACAAGACCAAGTGCATTAGTGGCAGAATAACATTCTAACTGTACACGCTTTCATATGGTTTCACTTTAATTTGGCCATGTTTCTTTGTATTTCCTCTGCTCTTCCAATTCCTATGAACCAAACACCAAAGTTGACAGAAATCCTGTGTTTACAAATGCTCTGTTTCCAACGTGCATTCCTATCCTATTCCGGTGTTTTTCCTATCCCTGCGTTTTTAGAATCCTGCAAGCCAAAGGAGCCCTTACAGAATTACTTCAGTTATCGGTAGGTGTCGAAGAAAACTTTGTGTGGTTTGTCCTGCTCCTGCCACGACGTCGTCCACCTCACCTGAGCTGCTCCATCGACAGAAGCATTCACCAAACCAGACATCACGATTCCTGACCGTCTTTCGCCGCCTCATATCTCCTTCCCTGCCGCCGGCACCCACCGCAACTGCATCACCATCATCGACTCAGCAGATGAACCTGAGGAGTACACGGGTCCACAAGAGAGGTTGCACTCTTTTGTTTCTGCTTATGTTATGCATTGCTTAATATTACCTGCTACTTTATCATCCTGTTCACCTCTTAGACTCCAAGTCAGGTCCAAATTAATATTCAAACTTGAGTTTTAAAATTACTTGTGGGGCACATATCGAGGCAACAATGAATAGTATCTCTGTCTATTATCTGGTTCACCTAGGGTATGCCTATGTTGTTCATCTTGGGTGGGAAACAAATAGTAAAGCAATCATCATCTGTCTTTTTATTAAATTAAAGCTATCATCAGCCTGCTATCATTATTTTTGGATCCATCCACTGGTTGTTACCATCACTCTAGATTTCTGCATGCTCTCCTTACATAATCTCACTATATTTTTCGTATGCGTGTCAGATATTGTACACAGTCATGCTGAACATGTAGAGAAAAAGAGAAGAGTTTTGCGCGGCAATACAATGTCATGCAGACATCGCTTCATGGTGGGTTCAATGGCAAACCCTCCCCCCTCTCCAGATTGTAATCCAAAAAAAGATATCTGTTCTGAGGCGGATTCAGATGCAGCTGACCACTCCTATTTACCACCCAAGGTGTTTGCTCTAACTTGGCATGATGATGTTGGTCATATCATGCATATGTTGCCTTGCAGTGCCTACTTTCGACATCATATATGTCATCTGCTTAGTTTAGACATGTTCTGTAATGCCACCTGTTTAGTTTCTATATCATATATGGGAATTATGCAGTCTCATCTCTTTTAGCCAGCCATAATATATGTGAAATATGCAATGCCATCCTGTTTAACCAGGCATCATATATTTGAATGATATCTTGCCCGTTCTTTTCTTCATTACATTTTCATTTGTCGACAATGCTTGTACATTAAACTACTCTTCCTGTGAATCAGCCATTTAAGTGGGCGATGGAAAAATCTGGAGTGAAAACAAGGTCTTCAGAGCAGACAGTGCTACCTGTCGAAGCAGATCTCTTGTTGGGTCCCGATAGCTCCTCAGAGATGGATTCAGAGACAGATGACCAGTCCTATTCCCCCACCGAGGTGTATGCTCTAACTTGGCATGGTTATACTGCTCATATCATGCATATGGTGTCTTGCATTGCATAGTTTAGACATCATATACACAATATTCAACACCATGTTCTTAGTTCAGACATCATATATGCAAATGCCCTCTGCTTAGCATATAAATCACATATGTGAATTAAATCATGCGATCCTGATTACTTAGATAACATGTATGTGAATTATGTCATGCGAACCTGTTTACTAAAGACATCATATAATTATCTCATGCCATCATGTTTAGTTAGTCATTATATCTTTGAATTATGTCATGCTATGCTATCCAGTTTAGATAGACATCATATATGTGAAATTATGTCATGCTATCCTTTTTAGTTAAACAATATACATGTCAACTATTTCATGCCCTTTTTTTCACACTATCTATTGCATCTGTCTCTCATACAAGGTCTGTACATTCAACTATGTTTCCTGTTTATCAGCCATTTGAATTGGAGCGGGTGATGGCAGTATCTAGCGGTGTAAAAACACGGTCTTCAAATAAAACAGTGCTACCTCTTGGTGGAGATAGCACCCCGGTTGTACATGCACGAGAACCAGCCCTACCACACATAACCCAGACTCTCGTAGATTGTACCCCTACTGCGATGGACAGAGAACCAGCTTCACCCAATCTAACCCCAACCCCAGCAGATAGTAACCCAGTTCCTGTTGACACAGCACCATCTTCACCACAGAGCTCCCAAACAAGAGCAGTTAGTAAGGCAGATCCAGTGCCCAAAGCGCCAGTACTACCACGGCGAACCCCAACTCCACCAGTTAGTACACCTATTCCTGTGGAGAAAGCACAACCAGCCATTCGTAGTTTAGCATCTATCGCATTTGATGTTGTTAAATCCTATGTGCGTATCTTCCCCACATGGAAATATTATACTGAAGATGAAGGAAAATGCCAGTTGTAGGTGTTCGTCCAGGAGTTATGTGTAAGTAATGTTATTCATGGCAATTACTTTGTTTTGTCCCATACATTCTACCTCCATGATGGTTATAATACAACAAATTTTTTCATTTTTCTCTATAGAGAAGGACCGATTTGGAAACTCAGGATGAGGTAACCTGTGCTAATACCTCTGCTATCTTCAAGAATGCTTGGTGGCAGTATTGGAATTACCTGAAGAAAACATACTTCACTGGCAAAGAAACTCATCAAATTCCCTTACGTTCTCCTGAGACACATTTACTGGACGATGACTGGGAACGCCTTGTTCTGTACTGGTCCCGAACCAAGAATGTGGTAAGGTCTATGAGCTCATTTTTTATTTTTAAGTACTATATGCCTGCGTCTTACTGTACTCTGTTCGTGTAGAACAAGTGCTTAAACCTGAAGAACAACTATTCTCATTTAAGATTCCATTGCTATCGTGCATACTGCTTTGCTCTTGTATCATTATATTTACTCATACAAACTTATTTTTAAATTGAAGGATCCAATCGAAACTCCAATGACACAACAGGTATGTTTACGCATGTTTCTTTAACAGGTTTGCTCTTATAAATAACTCTGTTGATTTTAATTTCAATTGTGTATACAGTTGACTTCTCATATCATGCCCATTACTAGCATCACAACAGAGCCAATAGTGTTGTTGTACATGTATACCCGTGGTACCCATCTGAAATCTTGTTGTGCCATGTAGTTTCCCACGCTTTGTATTCTTTCAGTGCTGCTTTGTTTTGAACTGATATGATTTGAACCGTATCTCTATTTTGATTTGGCAAGACAATGCAGTGACCATAGGACATAGATATATGTTTGTTTGATGCTTTTATTATGTACTACTTGGCAATAGAAGACTTGGTAGTTTAATCCTGTCCACCTTACTAATGAACTGGTTCACCGAAATGAGTTTTATATACTAGTACATGCTAAACCTGTTATGTGTCTGCTTGTTTCTTCTTTTAGAATGCTGACAGAATATTGGGGAAGAGTGCCTTATTAAGCAGTGGTAAAGGAAGTAATGCAGATAAGGTTCAGGATAGTGAGACATCCTTGTTGGTCTCCAACAAAGCTGATAAAACAGCTAAGGAAAACTATCTTGAAGACAGTGAGACAACCCCAAAGTCCTGTCTTGGTGTAGTGTTCGAGTTACTGGCCACTACCGCTGGCACAAGCTATTCAAACTCACTGTCTGAATCAGTTCGGTTTCTTGAGTCTCAACTACAAGCTGAAAGACATCGATCAGATGTGCTATGACAAAAAGCCGAAGGACTGCGGAAGTCCCTGGAGAATTCAGATGCATATTTTCTGGTGCAACAGCAAGCTTTGGAGGATTTTAGCGCCAAACAGAAGAAAGCTAATAAGCTTGCTAAGCTTATTGCCAGCATGGTGGATACCCAGGATAACGTTTCTTGAGCTCTTCTGAAGTTGTTTCAGTTATGGACTTGTTTTGCTGCCGCGTTTATTTGCACTGGTGGCCAATTTAGATGGCCAGTGTATGTAATATGCTGCTTTGTTCCCTATATTTGCACTGGTGGTGAACTTTGATGACCAGTGGATGTAATATGTGTAATAGCCATAATAGCCTAGTGTTAGTTGCTTGCTTATTTATTTCCTTATTGTGTTGTTTAGTTGTTTGCTTGTAGTCACTGCAGTTTTTTTTCCGCGTTTTTCTAGTGGCCACAATAACCTATTTTTATAACTAGGCCACAATAACCATGGCAACACACGGACTGTTGTAACCATGGTCCTGCTACCTGTTGTAGTGACCATGGGCCTCCTACGGGCCGTAGGATCCATGGGCCTTCTACGGGCCGTCTAATCAATGGGCCTTCTACGGGTCGTATAATCGTTTCGCCAAACATGGGCAGTACTATTCGTGGACCAATAACGGTCCGCAAAATGGGCCGTAAACGGGCTAGAGTGAAAATCGTCTGTTTATGGCCCGACCATAATGGGCCGTTAATAGGCCGTATTTGATGACGCTATGAAAACAGCCCAACGGGTTAACGGGCCACAATCAGGCCGACTGTAACCACGGGCTGAATTTGGCCCAGAAGCGGAACAGGCCAATAACAGACCGTAAGTAACCGAATTCTGGAAATGAGCCCAAGAATAAATAGGCCCTTAGAAGGCCGAAAGTTAACACGGGCTGGAAACGGCCAACGGAATAATGCGCCGTTAATGGGTATAAAACGATACACTGTTCATTATGGGCCAGTTTCACCTCGGGCCTTTAATGGGCCCAGAGTTACAAAGGGCCTCGTATGGGCCGAAAGACGTCATGGGCCATACATGGGCCGGAAGTTACAATGGGCTGAAATCATATTGGACGGCCCAGATGACGCTATTGGGTCTAATTCGGATAGGCCGTAACGGGCCGTGAGTTAGCGGGCTGTAAATGGGCTATATGCGAACAGGCCGTTAACAGGCTTTCCTTGGGCCGGCCCGCTATCTTTTGACCAAGTCAAACGGGCCGGCCTTTTCACCGGAATGGGCCTCTGTTGGGCCATGCCACGTGTCGACGTATCATAGGCGCCTCCGGTCCAATGAGTGGATGACATCTGTCCCAACGGTGAGCTGACACGTGGTTCCTCTGGCCATTGAGAATTTTACACGTGAAAATCCCCATTGGTCCCGGCTGTTAATGGGTTATCGGATTCAAACCGGAACCCGATAGCTTAACGGTAACCTGTTACGGTGGATGCCACGTGTCAGTTACCCTTGACGAAAGCACTTCCATGACGCGCCATTTATCGTCATGGAAGTGGACACTTCCGTGATGATAATTTTGGTATTGTCATGGAACACTTCTACGACAGCACTGGTATGACTATCTTAATTCTGTCATAAAATCGTCATGGATGTACATGCATGACAGAAAACGTGACCTACTGTGACAAACACGTATCATCACGGAAGTGTATTTTTTTTGTAGTGCGCACAACCACGTCATTGGCACCCTCAGGGCACGGATTTGTTTCTCCTCTGACTTGTTTTAGCCAAGAATGCCTCACTTTTGAGCTATCGGCCTTGCCTGGGAGAGGGGGAGGGGGCTCAACACCAATTAAAACGCCAGCCCGAGCTCGCCAATTAACGACGCTGACATGACCGGTAACAGCTTGTCCGTTGATAGGAAGGCCGCTTATCATAGCCATGTCCTCTAGGGTCATCGTCATCTCCCCACAGGGAAGGTGGAACGAGTGAGTCTCGGGCCTCCAACGATCCACAAGTGCAGTCAACGCCGCATGGTTCACCTGCGGAGGGTGTCGCTTAAACTGCAACACGAATGGGAGAAGACCCAATCTCCGAATGTACGGCTCGTACCGCGCGTCGTAAGGAAAGTCATCAGCGGCATGACCCCTCGTGCGCATAGCAACTACAGGCTGCAAACAAAGTGATTTTTGGATCAATACAAGAACACAAATGAGAAACAACGAAAATTGATAAGTCTTGCTTCTTACCTTTCCGTTCTCAATGGCACGAGCACGATGATCCCTGTCAAACTCCTCGATTAATCCGTCATACCAAGGTCCATCATCATCCGCCATCCTACCAAACAAATCACAACATGAACTACAATTACAAACAATAAAATTTGCTTCTCCAAGTTATGCAAAATTTCTTCATATGCAACATCTCTTAAAGCATTCCTATTGACAATTCTAATAAATACATATCATATAGGAGTACCCATACCAATCTATTGAACAAATCATGTCACACACAATCATCAAATTTCATCATCTCTTCTGCAAAAAATATTATGCCATCTATAAATTCAACCGTATTGTCATACCACTTTACACATATCATATTTTTTCTAAATAGATTTGCTTGCCAACATATAACTAATTTACTAGCACATGCATACATCATCTATAATTCAACCAAATTATCAAGCTAAGTCTATTGGTGGACAACATATGAACTAACCCGAATTGTTTTTGCCTACATATCCAACTATACTACCTACAGAATCATCTACCAACTACAAACATATTCCTAAAACAAAGAAATCATCTACTCATATAACATCACCTAATGTGAAATAATGTATCCAAAAAGAGAGGAAAAAACCAAAACAAATTGGAGGGAATGGGGGAGAATACCTCAAGGATGCTTGGGGGGGGGGGGGGGGGTGTCAGATCTACGAATTTGAGTGGAGGATGGAGTTGTTTTTAGGGGGGGAACTTTTTTCAGGGGGGTGATGGTGTGAGGGAGAAGAGGGGCGACGAACAGAGCCTCTGTTCGTGAGGCGCCGTCAGGGAGAAGATGAGATGGGGATGGGCGGGCTGGCCCGCGTGGTTATCCACTTACCAGGGCTAGACGCCAAGAACCCTGGCGTCTGGCTCCTTTGCCACGTCAGCAGGTCAACGGCCAGCGGGTCGTGCGGGCCCAGGGGCCAGACGCCAGGGTGCGTGGCGTCTCCCTTGCAACCCAGACGCCAGGGATGTTGGCGTCACCAAAAAAGGTTAGATTCGATTTTTTTTTTAACAAGGTCAACTCCGGATTTTGTTAACACTATAGGTCAGAACAGTAATTTTGTCCACCTGTGTGTTGTTCTAGGCTTGTACTACTGTACTAGCTCGTCCCCCCTTTTCCTCCGTTCGCTGTTCTGCTGGAGACGGCACTGTTGGCCAGCGTTCCATTACTGTTCGCGATATGTTCAGATTTGACACTGACGAAATGCGATCCTCATCGTATCTTTCTCTTCCACACCGGCAAATCCCACATAGTATATCTCCAGATTCGACCGGCGATCTACCAAACGGGAGTTGAGTTCCTCACCGGTTCCTTCCGCCGCGTCCGAAATCTCTCTGCGGGGCGCCACGTCGTCGCCGCTTCCCGACAGCCCTGCCAGTTAAACTCCCTTGCTGACAGCCACGCGCCAACAGTGCACCACCACCGCACGAGGGTGGAGAAAAAATAGGTCGGACAAGAACATTTTTTTCTTCTTTTTTTGCGATTGATTGACAAGAACAAATTCAGATATCACGTCGTTTCATCCCCAACCTGGCTCGTGTAGTCATCCCGTGGGACCGCGGCCTTGTGTGAAGTCTGAACCCGCTCGCGCACGAACACGCTAACAGCTGCTGCAAGATTGAGCTGAGCTCTTCGTTTACTTTCTACCCCCTCCGTTCCAAAATTCTTGTCTTAAATTTATCTAAATATAAATGTATCTAATACTAAAATATGACTTGATACGTTCGTATTTAGACAAACCTAAGATAAGAATTTTAAGACGGAGGAAGTACTACCAGCTTCTACTACACTGGCCAGGCGAGGCCGCGACGACTGCCAGCGGGGACGCTGACGCGTCATTGGCTCCCCATTCATTGCGCTTCCGTGTGACCACCTGGTTCAACACGCCGAAATGGCGGGTCGCTCGCTCGCTCGCGCGTTCCTGACCTGATTTCGCAGCCTGCGATCGTCGTAGCTCAGCTTCGTCGTGCCTGCCTCCTCGCTGACTCGCGGGGCCCACGCGAGGTAGGGACCCGGGGGTCAGCGAGACGGGATCTGAGAGAAAGCGAACCTTGCCTGCATCACACGCCGTCGCCGCTATCGGCCAGCCTCACTCTCCCCCCCTTCTCCCTCCCTACAAAGAGAACGAAACTGAAGCAGCGACGCGAAAAAAAGGTTTCGAAAAATTAGAATCCATGGGAATTTAGATTAGAATTACAGGGTTTCGAATTCTCCGCGGCTGCGCCCATGGGAACGAGGCTGGGTGCGAGCGCGGTGTTCGCTCTGGTGCTGTGCGAGCTGCTCCTGTCGCCGTCGGCGGTGGCCTCGCCGGCGGCGGACGACGGCGGTCTACGGCGGCGGTCGCTCCACCAGCCCTTCTTCCCGATCGGATGGTCCCCGCCGCCGCCGGCGTCTGCCGATGTTGCCGCGCCTCCGCCGCCGGCTGCCGCTGCGGCCGTGACCTCGAGCCCCGCGCGGTCCGCGCCCAGCGTCACCAACATCGTCGCGATCGCGCTCACCGCGGGCCTCGTCGCGCTCGCGGTGGTCTCCTACTCCTGCGTCCTCCTGTGGCGCCGCGTCGCCGAAGGTGCGGAGGACGACCGTGCCGCCGCGAAGCCGGCGGGGCCCCTTGCCGCGAGAATTCCGAGTGATGCTGGAAGCAGCGCCCGGCACCAGACGTCGCCGCCGCCCAGCTCGACGGCGTCGGACGCGATTTACCTGGACCCTCTCACCGCGGTGATGGAGGTGCGCCACCACCGGTCCAGCCCTGACCTGCGCCCTCTCCAGCTGCAGAAGCAGCCCAGCCCTGACCTCCGCCCGCTGCCGCCGCTGAAACGGCTGGGCACGCAGCCGACGCCACCGCCCGCGGTCACGCCGCCTATGACCGGCACGGAGTACTCCTCCTCCGACGAGGACCAGGCAACGTTTTACACCGCGCGAAAGACCAACATGTCTTCATTCAGCCGGAGCACGAGCCAGCGCAGCACCATGGAGCAAGCAGTGCCGCCGCCGCCCGTGGCGCCTCCACCTGCTTCCGCGCACGTGCCGCCGCCGCCCGCTCCAGCGCCCGCGGCGCCCCCACCGCAAGCGAATCGCCTGCGACCTCCTCGTCCCCCGCCGTTGCCGAGGCAGAGACTGCTGCGGCCGATGCCCGCCGAGTCGCCTCCTCCTGCCGCCCTGGCCAATTTAGCCCTGACCAGTCCCCCTGAAGCCTCTGTCCAAAACAGGGAAACCGAGAGCTCTGACGTCCAGCCGGGCGGAAGCACCCGGCCGCCCAGCCTGAAACCGCTGCACTGGGACAAGCTCCGGGCCATCTCCGGCCGCACCACGGTCTGGGACCAGGTCAAGAATTCCGACTCATTCCGGTACGCCTCTCTGCCATTCCTGTTTCCACAGTATCTCGGTGACCTCGTTGTTTTCTCACAGAGCTGTTGTCAATCGTGTGGTGATATTTACAGCGTGGATGAGGCGGCAATGGAGAACTTGTTCCCCCAAAACAGCGCCGCCGCCGCCGCCGGGAATTCCGGTCAGGCGGCAGCGAGAGGAGGGCCAGGGAAGCAGCACAGCCGGCTGCTCGACCCAAAGAGGCTGCAGAACGTTGCTATCATGCTCAAGGCGCTCAATGTGACCGCGGACGAGGTGATCGGAGCACTCGTGCACGGTGAGTTTGCACACTCTTATTTCTACTTCCCGTTTGTTCAGGTCCCCTACCACAACTGTCCTTGTGGCGCTTGCAATTCTGTCTTCTGTTCTCTTGTGCAATTCCGGTGGCCACATGTCATGCCAGTGCATGGGTACAATCTAGTTATTGCTGAACCAAGTACATTCAACTTGGCAAATGATTGAAGACCACTGGTTGGTCCACAATGCCAAGTCCCATACCAGTGCTACATAGGACGGTTGCAAAGGACTGATTGGAAAATTTTCACCCTGACAGGTTTACTTGAATTGGTAAAACTTTCACATTCAGAATATAACCCGTGCGACGATTAAGCTGGTCCCGTGTTTTGTTTCTTCCAAAATGGTCCTGTCATGGTGATCAGGAAACTACTGGATACATGAACTGCAAGCCATTCTTGTGTTCATGGGTCATAAGGTCCGCGGCACACGTTTCACATGCCTCATCAAACCGTTTTCTAGTCATATGTTTCACACAGGAATTTTGTGCCCGAATTGGCGAAACACGTCACCATGTTCACCAAATACGCATATACTACACCTTGAAACCCGTATAATTATCGGGCAGAGCAATCCAGCGATTGTCGTGTTGCTCACCTAACTAATATACATTCCTAACATACCGGGGAATCTTTCCCACTTCCCTACATGACACCTTTTCTTTTATTTTGATGTGAGCCGATAGTGAAGGCTCCTATACTTGTCCTGCCTTTTGATCTCAATTGTCACATTCAAGATTTTTCTCTTGGGTGGGAGGTTGCTTTCACGATCAAATCGTCTGGATGCAGTGCGTTCCAACAAGGATCATTCTTGCATTTATAAGCTTATGTTGGTGGATAGTTGAGTTTCCAGAGCTGAGGGCCTGGACCGCGAGACGCATCTGACCAATGAAACACATAATTTTTCTTTCTTCTGTGGTTAAGTCTTGATTAGTTGGTGTGGATATCTTTGTGAACAATCGGTGATATATCATCATTGGTCATGTCAATTTAGGCAATAGTGGGGCAGATTAGGACATGTATTGGAGAGGGATCTGCATCTTTTGACAAGACACAAGTGCTTTACCTTTACCTTGGGATATATGATGTGTATATTTTCGATTTGGTATCACATACAGTTACCAGTATTAATTGTTTCATGTGAATGAGGTGTCAGCTGCGTGCCTGCGTTGAATTTCTGCGTTTTTTTAACATACAAAGTTAGAAGTCACTCCCTGCTAATTTTGACTTGCCCCTTCATTGAAGAATTTTTTTTTTCTCAGATTATTCATCACTTCTTGTCAACTTTTCTCTTTTGTTTTCTCTCGAGAAACACTATTCTCTTGTATTGTTCGAAGAAGCATCATTTTCGTTATTGTCCTTTAGGGATATTATTGAATGCTAAATCTATTGGAATATTATTGCATACTTAATCTGTTGTCGGTGGACAATCTCGTTTGATCCTCTCAAACTTTTGTTTTGTAGATTGCAATTAGTTTGATGAAATATAAAATATAAGTATGAGGTTATTTCTTTGGACAATAGTACATATTAGTTGTCGGGATATGATCACTGCTCAATTTGTCGTTTGGTAGAAGTAGCATACATTTTCCAGGATTTTAGTGGGAGGTCCTTTGGCCATGCACACCTTCAGACATATTCAGCCCCATAGCTGGTTCTGAAAGTGACTGGTGTATTATGAGTTATATCGCTAGTATGAGGTGTCTTCCATGTGTGCTATTACATAACTACTAGAATGATTAGCAAGGCGCTGTTAAGAGCCGGGAGCTTATTTTGTTAGAGAGAACCTTCTGTAGAAAAGGATAATGCTGTGGGTGACATAGTAGTGGGCCTATTACTCTGTTTTTGTTTTGGTTCTGATGCCACTTGGAAACATTCATTTGCTTATTTTGTTTTTGGCAAATGATATTATCTATGAATGTTGGATCCAACAAACTTTTTTGACAACCTTTTTTATTGTGCTTAACCAACAGATCTCACCTGTACATTTATCATAAATTCAGCTTTCGAGAATACTGTTCAATCTTTACAGCATCGAATATATATAACTCATGTGCTACATGACACAATAAAAAGTTCGGTACTGCTTGTGTAATAGTATAACGCTTTGATATTTTAATGTTGTATTAAAGGTGTGACTTTTCATTAGAAAGAAAAGAGACAGGCATGTTCAGACTTCAGACTGCATTCATGATCCTCCTTTTGGCAATGCATTTTTTCCTGTTTCAGCTGTCGACATAAATACTTTAAAAAAATCCTCCTTTTGGCGTGATGTTTAAATCAGGAATTCAAGTCCACGTGAAATTGATTGTGTTCTTACCGTTTGAAGTTTACATCATCGACCCTTTGGCTATGTGAATTATGACAGTTTCACTTCATGAATAAACAGGAAATCTGGAAGATAAGCCTGAGCTGTATGAAACACTAGCTAAGATGGCACCAACAAAAGAGGAAGAGTTAAAGCTAAAAGATTACAGTGGTGACTTGTCAAAAATTGATCCAGCGGAGCGCTTTCTAAAAGACGTTCTTAATGTTCCTTTTGCCTTCAAGAGAGTGGATGCAATGCTTTACAGAGCAAACTTTGACACTGAAGTGAATTATTTAAGGAAATCTTTTGGAACTATGGAGGTAAATAGCTATGATGAATTGATGATTACATCTTATAGTTTGCATTTCACAGTACTTCCTCTTATATTTTTTTTAGAAAATCTATCACAAATGCTTCATGCTTCAGAAAATAAACATCTGGCAATACTCTTTGTTGAAGTTCATCCGTTATTAGCTTCCGTTTGTCCTAGCATCTGTACCAGCTTGTGTCTCGAACTACTTCACTGTGTTGTGCCAGATCCCTGTTAAATTCCATTATTAATTAATATATGACGGACATTACGAATATTGAGGCCAATCTCAAATATACCTTTTCAGGCAGCATGTTCAGACCTAAGAAGCAGCAATCTATTCTTGAAGTTGCTGGATGCTGTTCTCAAGACTGGGAACCGCATGAACGACGGCACCAATCGAGGCGAGGCGAGGGCCTTCAAACTCGACACGCTTCTAAAGCTCGCCGACATCAAGTCAACCGACGGTAAAACGACACTGCTCCACTTCGTGGTTCAAGAGATCATCCGGTCAGAAGGCTTCGACTCCGACCAACCAGAAACCAATCCTGGCACTGGCAGTGCCAGCAAAGAACGGTTCAATAAGGACGGCCTGAAAGTGCTCGCAGGGCTCAGCAGCGAGCTCTCAAACGTGAGGAAGGCGGCCACGCTGGAGATGGACACGCTGAGCGGTAACCTGCTGAGGCTCGCGACCGACCTCGAGAAAGTGAGGATGGTCTTGCAGCTCAGGGAGACGTGTGCCCGTGAGGAAAGCTCGGGCGCGAAGTTCTTCGAGTCCATGGATGTTTTCCTCAGAAGGGCGCAAGCGGAGATCGGGAGCATGAAAATGGCAGAGAGGAGCGCATTGCAGCGTGTGAAGGAGACCACGCAGTACTTCCATGGTGATGGCAACATGGAGGAGCCTTCTCAGCCTCTGAGGGTGTTCATGGTGGTGACAGAGTTCCTGTTGATACTGGACCGCGTGTGCAGGGACGTCGGCAGGACGCCGGAGCGGGTGATGATGGGGTCCGGTAAGTCGTTCCGCGTCAGCGCCGGCACCTCGTTGCCGCCTCGCCGGTATGAGACGCGGCCGACGCTTAGCTCGTCGGACGAGGACAGCTCGTCGTCGTAGAGCAGCTTAGAGGAATGTCCCTTTTTTGGTGGGGTGCACAGGATAGTGCTAGTGGAGATTTTGAGGGCGGTGATTCTCGCAGGGTCGTTTATGTGTGATGATCACCCTCAGGGCTTAGAAGGGGCCGTCACTTTACTGTGTAATACTAGTACTAGATGTCTACAAAGGTTAAAAATATAGCTGTACAAAGACAAGTTTTTCTTGATTCTTACATATATGGGGGGAATGGGAAATTGTTCAGCTCACCATTGTTATTACCTGTCTCGTTGCTTCCCTTTGTGTAGTTCTCAGTAGTCTGCACAGAATGGACTAGCCATGGTTGCATGGGTGTGCTTCTGAATGGACTAGAAATGGTCAACCGGTCAGGGTGAAGTTTCAGAAAACACTGTAGAAAGAAATTTCACTTGTGAAGCAATCTAAGCCGTCTTTGCAGATCGACCCGAGTAGTCATAAATCGTGGAGGTGGAGGTTGGGGGGTTGCTGGGCAAGGGACCGATAGGTAGGTACGATGGGAATTCTGGTGTACGAAAAGCGGAGGAATACCACCACCACTACCAAAGCTATGACAACGAGGAGAACAAAGGAAACAGTAGACATGCCGGGCAGGAAGTAAAGTGCTTGCCGGTGATGGGCACGAAAAAGAGGCCATGGGATGGGAGATGGCGACGCCAAAGTGATGATTCCCGTTGTGTATTTTTGTGTATTGCTAGTGCCTCGTGAACGTTGCTGTGCAGGAGTAGAATACTCGTAGCACGTTGCGACCATTTACGGCCTCTGAAAGTAAGGATGGACTGTTCACTGTTGTAGATTTTTCTCTGGGTGCTAGTGAGCTGCTGCAGAAACGACGTTGAGATCATAGGAAACGAACGATCTATTCTAAACCTGGTATGCTGATCGGAGTGAGGAAGCGAGACGAAGAGAGAGGGCAGGCAGTGGACCGACCATGGCGTCCTTGCACGCCCGGTACCGGCGCGAATCTTCCCCCGCCGCCGGCGGCGCCGGCGCGGCCAAATTTGACGCGAATACTCGCAAAATTCTCCAACAAGCCCTATTAGAAAGCGAGGACATAATCAAATCATCTAAAAAAAATCACTCGTAGCTCTTCTATATGGGCCGGCCCAAAATAGCTGTAGCTGTTCCTCCTTGCTAACGAAAATACACTCGTTCCACAAAGGCAAAAATCAATTTGTCTAAAAAAAGAGGCAAAAATCAATGCTCCTCGCTCCCAGAAAAACCGGTTCCCGTTCTAGAGCCGGATTTTCCAAAAGGTTACAATAAAATACATTGTTTAAAGTCATTTAAAATATACTCCTTCCGTTTTAAAATATTTCAAGTTTTGGATTTGTCCTAAGTCAAACATCGTTATGTTTTTTTCCAGGTGAAAACATCGTCAAGTTTGACCATGTATACAAAAAGATATTAACATCTACAATATAAATATATATAGTATGAAAATATATTTTATGATGTATATACTGAAACTAATTTGATGTTATAAATGTTGGTATATTTTTTAAATAGACTTGGTCAAGGTTAAAGAGTTTGACTTAGAACAACCTAAAGCTTCAAACATTTTGGAATGGACCAAGTACATACGAAAATAAAAATGTTCATCTCATGTTTAAAAAATATGCTCGTGTTTAGGGAAAAATATTATTTACCAAAAAAATGTCCATGTGTTATGCAAAAAAGTTCATGAAAACCTTTTTATGTTGTCCCTGTCCATGAACGAGACACAATCTTGGTGCCAGCAGTTGCCCGGATTTTTTTTTACGAATACACAAAGCTTGTGTATCTTTCATTGATAGAAGAGAATAAAATGAATACAAAGAGGAGATACAACACATGGCACAAACGCAAGTAGGCGTGAACATGGTGCCTAGAGCAGAAGGACCAGGGATGCTCGGCCCAACCAAGGATACAACATAGCTAAACCTAGGAAGCCCCGATTTAGAGGGGCAAGCCAAACCAGCATGAAGTCCACCATCGCCAAAGCCAACACTGGGGATACCACGAGCGACCAAGATAGCACCTTCATGAAGGAAGATGACGTCGTTACACCGTCACCATCCGATCCGAAGAACCAGACCTAGGGAGTTTCCCCTAAGCTCGAAGAGGGGCGCAGGAGGAGGCCATGACAATGCCTCCAAGAAGAAAAACGAAACCCATGGGCGTCGCCACTGATAGCACCGGCAAGCCGAGAAAAAGCAACAGATAGACACAAACGGAGCTAACATTGGCCGAGTTACAAGGCTGATGTCAGCCGACTGAGTCAGTCGACCGATCACTAGCCACACCATTGCTACAAGATGATGGTGAAAACTTTTCAGGTAGATTTGCATGGATTGATGGAATTATCGAGTGAATGATGAAGCCATGAGATGGAAATAGTACATCTGGTGTGGCGCAACAGAGAAGACAAGAGGAAGACACAAAGCTTCTTCATCTTTGCTGCGGCACAATAGAGATGGGCAGATAATGGCCCAGAACTTCATTTCTTGAACTTGTGATATCGTTTGCTGATGCAATCTAATTATTGTTCGTGTCACTTTGTTGATGTTTGAATGAGAATGAATGTGAAATACATATGCTGTTTCCTCTTGCATGTTTCATATATGACATTATAATATACTGTTATATGTTGTTTCTACTTGTTTGAGCATCTGAGGTCAAGAGAAAAGGTAAAACTCCGGGCGGCTTTCAATAAAAGCCATCTGCAATAAGGAGCATCCCTGCCGACTCACAATAAAAGCCATGCCTGAGCTGTCTGCGATGAGCCTTTTGTAGTGTAATGGTTGTGATTGGTCTTTATGTCTAAATACTCTCTGACTAGTCAATGGTAGCAATTGCATCATGCATAATCTGGCATGAACTTCTTAAGGAATCTTATTGGTTGAGATTCCTCAGGCACGAGCTCGTCAAAAGAAACGTAGTATCTCTCTTTGTCATATACATGGCACGTAGTGAGTATTGTCTTCATCAACCGCCAATTCCAGCTTGCCTCATTGATATACTGCAGACAGAAGCCATGCAGGGAGCACAAATGAAGCTATGATGTCAAGACCCAGAGAAAATGCACAAAACTAGGAGAAGTATCAAAGCACCTTGCCCCAGTTCTGTTTAATGGAGTCGTGGGCAGCGCGAAGGTTATAACTTGGAATTCTCGGAGAAATGTGGTGCGGGACATGTACATTTATGTCATGGCAAAGGATCTCTATCCTGTAAATTTACAAATATGTTAGCCAGATAAAACTCAATTTCAGAATCAACATGTTTCCAAGACAATTTGACTAGATGGGAAAAGGAAGATGATTTGATTTACTCATGTTCACCTAAAGTTGGAACTTATACTCAGTACTCACAGTTTTGCATACATCCTTTATCACAGAATATTCACAAAACATTCCAAGATCCATTAGTAATGCACTAATACTAGATGCACTTCAGCGAAGTGAAGTACAATCCTATTCGTACGGAACTAGGACCAGAACTCCAAAGTTCAATTAAGCCTACTTAATTTGCAATCAAAACTATACTTGGAAGGCCCCGTCATATCCTCTCATGGCACTTTACCCAAAATGAAAAATGACTGCAATCCAGAAACATAACACAACATGCTGGTGAAGTTTCTTAATTTTCAATTGAAAGGCAAAGCAACAAATGAAAAACAGGTGTCATTTTATTTGGATGCAAAGTCTTTTTTTTAATCTTGTCATACTAATTCCATATGCGACGAGAATCAGTATGGAGATCATTTCCTGAAAGTTTGTTTAACATATATGATCATAACAAGAGTCCTAATATGCATGTAAACAAAACTGAAAGCAAAGATAAATAATTTGTACCATCGAGGATAGCTACAGTGAACCGTGCCATTTAATTGCGCCTGTGCAGCATTCCACTCTTTTGATGATTTGAAGGGTATATGAGGAGCAGTGTGATGTACCATCGTAAAGGTGCTCATCTGAAGCAAATAATTTAAAGAACACAAAGTTAAGTTAGCTTACAGTACGCAAACTCATAAACAATGAAGTCGATATTTCGTAACTTGGACCAATATGATTATCCTTTTATGTATGCATTTCTTGCTCTGTCAGTGTCTTCAAGGCTTCTAGCCACTTTAGTCAATGCAAGTATTATGGGGAGTTAATTTATTGTTGATTACAGGCGAACTGTGCCTCAGTCGATTCCGATGGGTGCTGTACACTGTCATTTTGTGGTCGGAACCATCACCCGCTGTTGATGCCAGAACCGCCGCCTCCCCGACGACCGGCCTAACCACCACCGCAGCCGGCGTCGCTGCCGCGCCGCCCCGCCTTTCCCCAACCACCTCCTCTGTCAGTTCGCCGCCGCCCCGGCTATCCCTATAAACTCGGAGGGCCAGGTTCTTTGCTAGCGCCAGTGTGTCAACCCCACCCCTCATCCTACGTCGGGTAGGGGTTCATCACTTCTCACCTGCCCTTCTTCACCACGACTAGCCGCAGCATCGCCGGCTGAACCTCAGTATGCTGCTTGCCTGTGCCGCGGTCTGCCGCAGCATCGCAGGCTCTGCATTGTCCTGTGCTTGACATATAGGAGTGGGTGCTATATGCCCGAATTGTTTGATTCAACCCCACTTCATGGTCGAATGCCGAAAAGTATCCTTGGCCAGTACTCCCTCTGTTCGAAAATAAGTGTAAACCACAACACTTATTTTGGAACGGAGGGAGTACGTATTATTTATACTTTATGGTTTAGCCGTTGTTCGCAGCATTGGAAGATGAAATTAAACATGTCTTCATGAAGACTACCAGTCTGTACCTTCCTAGTTCCTACTAAGATCACTGGGTGCAGAGAATTAACCTGATTAAATAAAGGAAAATCCTATGGCTCCGACGGGATAATTCCATTTACATCTAGAAATTTGGCAAATTCTAAGTGGAAGCTTGCACAATTGGCAGTCTTCTAGATAATCTGGTGGGCTCAAGTGTTCGTTATTCAATTACCACCACCACCAACAACAACAAAGCCTTTAGTCCCAAACAAGTTGGGGTAGGCTAGAGGTGAAACCCATAAGATCTCGCGACCAACTCATGGCTCTGGCACATGGATAGCAAGGTCCCACGCACCCCTGTCCATAGCTAGTTCTTTGGTGATACTCCAATCCTTCAGATCTGTCTTAACGGACTCCTCCCATGTCAAATTCGATCTACCCTGACCTCTCTTGACATTCTCCGCACGCTTTAGCCGTCCGCTATGCACTGGAGCTTCTGGAGGCCTGCACTGAATATGCTCAAACCATCTCAGACGATGTTGGACAAGCTTCTCTGTAGTTGACAAAATTTACAGAATTTTTTTGCTAATATCTACAACATGCGAGCACTCCTGCAGTCCTGCTCCTATACAACTTCTCTATATTGGCATTTGTGTTCTATACATTTGGTAAATTTAAAGAAGTTTGACTTAGATAAAGCTAGAATTTCAAATAATTTGGAATGGAGGGAGTAATGACAGTAACAAAAATCAGCAATGTACCCAAAAGTGATAAACCATCCATGGCATGAACCAGAACTTGAACCATCCAGCTATTCCTGATTGAAGAATGATTAGGGGCCATCCAATTGCCATGAATGCAAAGACACACGCCAAACTTATCTTCACCCTAGGGAGTTCATTTGGTCTGAATTTTTTTAGATCAAAGTGCCACATCAACCTGACAAGTTACATTGTGAACATAAATGTTATTGCCTGGAGGAATTTATGAGAAGTAATTCAACATAAGAGATGGCCATCAAAACATGTGACACAAGAGATGTTGGGTAGGATATACCAGTGAGCAATAGACATCCATGGCCTGATAGGACCATAACCAAATATAATTGCCTTCCTTAGGAAAGAAGACGATTCAATTTCCTTTTGCCAAACAGGTTGCCATGCAGTATCTTCTACTAACCTGGAGTTATACCAAGGTAAGAATTTGAATGACCAAAGTAGAACGTGGTTGGAAATGAAAAGGGCTTTCAAATCATGATATGGCTTTTTTGAAGTATATGAGTCTTGTCATAGTGCAATGCATGAACTGAAAACATCAACAGTAAAGTAACAGGCTGATACTATTGACTCATTAACTTGAATGACAACACCATCATCTGGACCATATTGGAGATGATTATACAGGGAGGTATGTACATACATATTTGTCTTGGCGTGATGTCTGTCATGCTTAAATCTCCAAGGTTCATAAGGGTAAATTAATGGCAGGAAAGCTAGAGTGCCAATGATATCCTCCACTAGCTTATTCCTTGAAAATGATTTATGTGCACAATCATGACCTATGACAAAAAACTTCACAAAGGCATCAATTAAATCGTGGACAGGCCACAAGGACAAAAACAAGCAAGTGTGCAACACATGTGCAAGTACATCCACAGGCAGGTTTGGAGGGAAAGAGAGCTCACCCCAGTCACTGCTGTACCAGCCCATGCCCAAGCAACGGGAAGAAGATACCATGGAGCTTTTGAAATAAGGAAAAGACCAAAAGCATATGAAGTAACTGATATCAGAACAGAAGCCCAAGCCTTTACATCATCGATTTCAAATACCTAGCAGGAGCAAAGTTTTACATAAGAATTTGAGTACAGGAAACATCAGGAGCATAGCTGGTATTGGCATTTGTCTAGTTGGTACCTCTTTAGGCAGAGTATCCATGACATCTTTAAGAGTAATGTTATCTGGTAGTTGTTCTCCAATTTGTTTGAAACCATAATCTTCAGACATTTGCTTCCTTTTTTCCTCATCATCAAGCAGTGGTGGAGTAACAGGTAGTACTGCTGCTTGCAACCTTCCCCTTTGTTTCAATGGTAAAAATTGGTGATGACTTCTCCCATTGCATAAAGAAAATCTCTTCACAATAAGTGAACCTGACAAAACATTCGAACGCAACATCCAAACAATGAAACGATGGGGCCAAATAAGAATGAAAATTGGGAAGTTAGATATATACTCCATCCATTCCAAAATATTTGAAGTTCTAGGTTTGTCTTAAGTCAAACTTCTTTAAGTTTGACCATGTATATCTAAAAAGATATTAATATCTACAACATCAAATATATATAGTATGAAAATATATTTTATGGTGAATATAACAAAACTAATTTGGTCTTGTAAATGTTGGTATAGTTTCCAATAGACTTGGTCAAACTTAAAGATGTTTGACTTAGGACAAATCTAGAACTTCAAATATTTTGGAACGGAGGGTATATGTGATGAGCTGAGCTGAGCAATTTCTCAATCAGCTCATTTGTATCACAATCTAATTACGGCCGTGCTACAGCATGGATCCGTGCCCAAGGCTTACAGAACGAATCACACGACCCCTTATTCTTCCTTGTGCCAGGACTCCTCCCCTCCTCCTACTCCACACGGTAGCTGCACTGCCTCCTTCTCTCCTGCACCTGTTCTGGCTACATTGCTACTGCCAGTGTCAAGTCAGGACACCGCTCACCCAAATCAGGCCATCCTCTAAGCCTGGCAGGGAGCTCATTACCGATCATTCGGTGTGCCACCTTGTCACTGTTGCCTCTACGGTCGCCGGCGTCGAGGTCAACCACCTCAACCGCCAGAGTGCAAGCCACAAGCCTTTCTACCGAAGGAAGATTGTTTGATATAACTAACCACTTGTAATGCTACATACAAGGACACAGCCTTGCATTCCCGCCATGCAATTGGCAGTACAATTCACAAATTCACAATACCACGACCTCAGCCTGGTGATTTCCCATCCAATCCTGAACAATTATATTCCAGGCAATTCAACGCATTGCTATGTCGACGAGAACAGGGGAGCCGTCTATCTCGCACCACACAAAGGCCCTACATTTCCAACCCCAAATGCGAGTGCTAGGACGGCGGGATGGTACCTGACAGAGCTCCCGCGGCTGCTCTCCGCGGCGAGAGGTTCTTGGCGGGTGCCTGGGCAACAACAAGCTCAGGTAAGTGCCTCGCAGGCATTAGCACGAACAGATGGCGGGCACACAAACAAAGCATGCGCAGGATAGCTGGAGCATGATGACAGGATAGGGTTCCTACCCGCCGCAAGGAGAGGAGCTGCAGAGGGGCGGAGAGGCCGCTCGCCGTCGCCATCTGCTCCCGCCGCCGCGGGCAGAACGGGGAGAGCGTGGAGACGGCGGCGGGGAGCTGGCGAGAGAGTGTGGAGATGGTTTGGATGGGGGAGAGCCCTGCGCTGGCGTGGTGGTTGTGAATTGTGATGAACGTAGCCCAGCAGAGGCGAGGCGAGCGCGCGCCGCAGATTGCAGCGACTACTGGCTGGGGCGCGATAATGGCCAGAGGACCTGGCAATAAATTTTGCGTGACAAAGGATTTATATTATTTTTTGCGTCACAAAAAGGGATATAGGAACACGGTTGGTAACAAAGTTTGACATGAAACCTGCGTGAACATAGACCATCAAACAAGGGCGCTAAGACTTCAAATCCGGCCCACCGGGGCTTCAAGTCCCAGCGCTCGCATTATTCCTAAATTTATTTCACTATTTTCGGCGATGCCCTTTCAGTGGGAGGAGACGTTCCCGTCGACGACGAGACGCCTACGGTGACTTCGTAAATTTCAAGATGACATGCCGGTAAAGTCTCTCGGAGGTGCTCATAGGGTAGGGTGTGCGTGTGTGTGTTCATAGGGGTGAGTGTATGCGCGTATGTATGAGCGCTTGCGTCTGTACTGATGTTAAAAAAAAAGACTTCAAATCCGGCCCCCTATGATCTTGTTGTTTCGGGACGTGATGTGGACTTTTTTTGCGGGAAGAAACTTTACTCAGAAATTCTGGAAACATCCTGAAAGAGCACAGCTTTGCTTACAAAGTGAGAATCAACCTGTGTTTGGATGGTCAGAGGGACAGTTGTATCCCTAGTCCACCAGGGTTCAAGTCCCGGTGCTCGCATTATTTCTGAATTTATTCAGGATTTCCGGCGATGCGCTTTCAAGATGATATGGCGGCTCAGTCTCTCGAAGATGCTCATAGGGGTAGGATGTGCGTGTGTGCTTTTCATATGGGTAAGTGTATGCGTGTATGTATGAGCACTTGCGTCTGTAAAGTGCGAAAGACCCTGTGCTTCAGGGAGACACCCCCGTGGAGAAGAAGAGGACGACACCTCGTTTGATCCGCACCTGCGGCCGGGGACTACTCCACCAGAAGCCGCGAGGGCCGGCCGTCGGTGGCGGCCGCACCAGCTACGAAGGAACACAACAACACGAGCACGAACATGAACACTAGCATCACACCTGCACAGAGAAGACACCCAACAGATCCAAGTAAAGCTGCTTCAAACTTCATCTTCTAACCGCCACCGCCGTTACTTCGTCATCTAGGCGGAGTGGCCGACACAAACGAGCCCTTGTACACTGTCGGAGGGCGATCTCCAGACACCAGGGATCAAGGATACCCCATATTTGTTAGTTCGGCCAGAGGCTAAAACACCAAGTCAATCAACTCTAGAAGGCAGGTGAAAGTGCTAGTTATCGATTAGAGGGGGGGGGGGGGGTGAATAGGCGATTTTTATTAAAGTTGAACGGCAAGAAGACTTCGAAGACAAACAATCAAATAGCACCTAGACAGGATGCAACGGAAGATAAACTACATTAGCCATGCCATAGTCAAAGATAAGTACAGAGAAGGCACAAAGACATATAGCAGCTAGGTAGAACAGATCGAGATAGTAAGACAGTATGAAGCCAAATATGCAATCAGGTGTGAATGTCTTCACACACTGAAGTCAATCAGAGCAGGCAAGTAATGACTTCACGAAACCAAACATTAAGTAAGGGTTGAAGTGATAGAACCAAATGCTTGACGAAGACAAAGGATTTGGTAGACCAGTTCTAGTTGCTGTGACAACTGTACGTCTGGTTAGGGAGGGAGAGAGAGGGAGAGATTAAACTCAGAAGACAACGTCTTCACCTTATTCCCCTTGAGCTAAGGTCACTTAGTCCTCGCTCAATCACTCAGGTAAGTCTTCAAGGTAGACTTCCAAACCTTCACAGAATTCGTTCACCGGCGATCCACAATGACTCTTGGATCCTCAGAACGCGACGCCTAACCGACTAGAAGATCACAGTCTTCAAGTGTAATAAGTCTTCAGATCACGCGGACAGAAAGACTTCAGTGATGCCAAACACTCTTTGGGCTCTGGGTGTTTTGGGCTTTGTCCTTGCAAGGATTCTCTCTCTCAAAGGCTTCGGAGGTGGGTTGCTCTCAAACGACAAAAGCCATGCATTAACTCTGAGCAGCCACCGATTTATGGTGGAGGGGGTGGGCTATTTATAGCCAGGAGGCAACCCGACATGATATGTCCGAAATGACCCTGGGTCACTAAGGAACCGACATGTGTCCAACGGTCGGATTTCAAACACACGTGGCAACATGACTTTTGCTACAAGCAAGGCTGACTCATCCAACTCTGGATAAGATTTTCTCTCATTGTCTTCACTCGAAGACATAGGATTTGGGTTGAGCATCACATCAGTTTTCTGACTTTGTTCGCTTGGACCCCACTTAACAGTTCGGTGGTTCCTATGACTCAAGAAAGAAGAAAATGAAACTACGAAAGAAACTATGTCTTCGCACTTCATTGTCTTCAAGTGAATGTCTTCACACGTCATTATCTTCGACGTGAATGTCTTCGCGAACCACCAATGTCTTCATACATTTTTAGGGGTCATCTTCGATGGGTAAACCGAATCAATAAGGACTTCTACCTGTGTTCTCCTGTGAATCTCACAAACACATTAGTCCCTCAACCACGTTTATCGTCAATACTCCAAAACCAACTAGGGGTGGCACTAGATGCATTTACAATCTCCCCCTTTTTGGTGATTGATGACAAACTGGTTGAAGTTTTCAACGGGGATAAAATATGTGAAAGTTAAAGTACGTGGTCATTGGCTTCATGAAGTGAAGGGCTCCCCCTGAAGATGTGCATATAAGTAATTTGCCTTTGAATGCAAATGCATATTGCAGGTTTTGCTTTGTGAAGATCTTCCTCTTTTCATGAAGTCAAATCAGAGTGCATATAAAGATGTATTGAAGATAATGACATGCACAATGATAAATGGGTGTCTACAGAATGATAAATGGGCGTCTGCATAAGATAGGAATTCAACCACGCATAACAAAGCAGCAGACGTCCCATTTGGGCTTAAGTGTTACAACTCAAAAACCAACTGTTCACGAACAAGAGTTGCAAAACTTAACAAAAATATAGCACATGACCCATATAATCCCGCTTGAAGACTATCAACTCATATGCTTCTCCCCTTTTGTCATCGAATGCCAAAAAGGAATGAAGACATCGGGCGTCTACTCGTTCCCGGGAGGTGTTGGTGTAGCCGGGTCGACAGTGGAGTTGGTGGTGCAGTAGGGCCTGATGCAACATCTTGGTGCAGCGAAGCCATAGCTGGTGAAGTAGCGTCGTCCTCTTCATCAATCACGCGTGCAACAACTGTTGGAGCGGATGATGAGTAGTCTGAGTCTTCAATGGATGGTGTGGGATGCCACTTAGCAGATTCAGGAGGCTTGGAGTCAAACTTGAATCGTTCTGTGAAGCCATCTGCAATGAGTTCATCTTCAAAACAGAGCATTGTGAGGCTCTTACAAGCACGCCGACAGGCTTCATGAGCAACAAACGAGTTCTTGGTGGAGAGGTTGCGAATCCAATTGATGTCCACGAGAAGACTTTGTATCTGGCGCTTCATCCAATCACGATGCCTATCATGCTTCTGATGAAGAGAAACTAGAAGTTCCCTGTCATTTAGTACTCGAGCACGCTTCTGAGTCCTTTGAGGAACTGTGCTGGCGGTCGCATCAGTGTTAGCACGATGCGGCAGACGAAGCTGGCCAACAAGGGGACCAGCAGCAACAGGATTGGGAACGTGAGTGGCTTCAAGAGGGGCTGAGAAGCTCCGAAAGGCAGCATAGTCTTCACGGACTGGTTCTTTGGTAGGCTCAGGATAGATGGCTTCATGAGACATATCAACTTCTGGCAGGAAGACAACATGATTGCGAGCTGAAGCTTGATAGTTGATAGTGGAGCGAAGCTTAATCAGCCGCATTATATTATCCATGGAGCATAGAATTTCTGGCCAAAAAGATCAATGGCTGAAGCGGCCAACTGCCTGATGAAGAAATCATGAGTATTGAAGCGGATGCCATTGAGAATGTAGAAAACCAAAGTCTCCATAGTGCCTTCAAGCTTCGCAGAAGATGAGTGCTCTTTGATTGGCCATAGAGTATGCCTCACAATATGGTAGATGGTGCGTGGCAAGTACTCGAGGTCATTGACAAAGAAATGAGTGGGGTACTCAGCATCTGCAGGCAATGGCTTCATCATAGACATCATTTGGCTCATATTGGGCTCTGGCTTCTGGAATATGCCCTCAAGTTCCTTTTCATAAAGCTCACAATCTGGCTCGTAAAGGTCACCAGGAGTGGGCAGGGAAGTGAGCTCGAGAATATCTTGAGCTTTGGCTTCATGATGAATATCTCCTGTCATCCACTCAATGACCCATGTCTTCGGATCCCGGTTGTAGCCAAATATGTGCAGCGTGTCATAGAATTGGAGTAGCAACTCTTCATTCCAGTGCTCCTTGTCGACAACAAAAGGAAGCAATCCAACGTCTCGGAAGCAATCAAGGGCTTCTTCTAGGTACGGGAGGCCAGCCATAGCATCATGGCTGAGGCGCTTGTGAGGAAAGTGTGGCACCCCGGCTCAGAGTAAACCGGAACGCCCCGTATTCCAGCCCAAGAACGAGTCTTCTGGAATACGGCACTATTGGCATAGAACAAATCAGCTCTTTATTGCAATAGATATGGTTACAACGGTACAAGGATTACATCGGCACGGCAACACTATGCCTGCCCGGGGTAGCTCTATGCTAACAGCGGAGTAACTCTCTCAGCAGCGGAACAATGACGACGGTGATGGACTCCACTCCGCAGGGACTCTGGCTAGAACGCGTATCATAGATCGCAAGCACAGGAACCTCGGCAAGCAAGCAATCACGGCATGACCTGCAAACTGGCATGACACGCCAGGTGAGTACTTTGAATGTACTCGCAAGCTCACAGCAAACATCAGCATTAAAGCAAGACAACATCATAGCAATCCAAAATTAACCAGCATGGTTATCTAGCAAGGTAGCTACTGAAATGACTGCAGTAAGGTAAAGCGTATTAAATCCATACTTCAAATAATCTCAGGCTCCAATCCGAACCTGTACCAAGTCCAATCCCCAAGCATGTGGTCATCCGACCACTCAACTCACAGCCATCTCATGGCTAACATATCAAATACCTGATTCCATCTGCACGACAAGTCTGACAAACTTACTCTCCTCCGGGTTGTCTCACAACCCTCAGAATACTCATGAACCACCGAGTACTTCTGATCATACGACGAGTTCTCCCATCATTATCATCACTACCATGGTTGACCACCTAGTGAGGTCTGGACGGACTGTCCAATACCGTGGACACGGCTATTCGAATAGATTTTACACTCTGCAGAGGTTGCGCACTTTACCCACACTATGGAGCACTGACCTCGTGATCCCATTCGGGTGGATCAGCGTTGCTCCAACGAAACCTGCCTGACCCGTGACTCTCCCATCGTACCACCGGCAATCATCCTCCCCCGGAGTCAAGCCCTGGGTGGCCCCTGTGTCACCTCGTGACACCTGCCACCGTCGTGGCCAAACTGAACTGTCCCAAACGGGGACGCCGGCACAAAACTCAACTGGGCTCACAAGGTTATCGCCGCCTACCGGGCCAGGGTAGCGCGCACGCATAACCTTCCCTGTCGGGCGGTACCGGTGAAAGAGCACGCGATCAGACCAAGTCAAGGCCGTCCCATACCGGCAAATGTGGCTGCACGGATAAGTCCGGACAGGTGACTCAAGGTCAACCATGAAATATCTAATCCCCGAATAATATTTCCGTCATGGCTGACACTCCGATAACCAGTATGCTTAAGCCACTGCTACTAATTCATCTCTACGAACTGCCGGATGAACTCCAAAATAATCATAGACAGTGATCTCAACATCACAGTATCAACAAGTGGGTAGGCTACTAGTCACTAATAATCCGGTACTCGACATGGTAGTCACCTATCCGAGAATTAACTCGATCATTGCATAATCCAATTCATTTCACAGATACTCATACTTACTGATAAAGCAAATAGTCAAACTATGACATTGCAATGCGATGATGCAGATGAGAGTTGTGGCTTGCCTGGGGATGAAGGAATCATCGGGAAGGAGTGCGGAATGGTCGCGGAGTTGACTGCCGGAAACAGTTCTCTCTCGGAGGGGCTGTTTACGGACAAGGGCAAAAGGGTCATTTCCACTGTGTGTAAACATTATGAAAATGACTCCATCAGAACGGGCTCAACAAGACGAAGACGTGGGCGTTGGATTCACCTCGATCGGAGTCTCGGTTGAAAAGTTATAGCCGTTCGAAGTACAGGGACCAATCTGCAAATAAATTATTCACAGACAGGCCCCTGGCGGCTAAACAGAAAGCGCACTCGGCTGAAATACGTCTTCTACACGGGAAAATGATTTCTCAGCCGAAGTAGATTCAAAATACGCTTTCTTTAGATGAAAACGTATTCTCTAGAATACGTCTCCACTTAAAACTGCGCGGGCCCGGGGTGGGGTCGACGCCTGTGAGGCTTACAGGCGGGGCCCACGGCTGACCTCCCTCTCTCTCCTGTCTCCTTCTTCTTCCTCCCGAGGACCAGAACAGAGGAGGCGAGGCACAGGCGAGGCCGACGCCGGACCGGCGACTCAGGCCGACTCTGACCGAGCTCCGGCCACCGGCGGGTGCAGAAGACGACGCCGCGCCCGGCAAGGGGCCCTCGTGCGTTGGGGAGAGGCCGTAGCTGCGGGGGCATTGGCGGACAGAGGAGGCGGACAGGGCACGGCTGGCGACCGAAGCTGCTGCCTCCGGCCACCCCCAGCCAAGGCAGGGGCACCGGTGGCCTCAGGGGGCGGCGCCGCATCCATCCCTCAGCGAAACGGGGGCCGGGAAGGGCTCTGGCCACGACGGTGTGAACTCCGGCAGAAGCGGCCTCCGGCTGATCTCGGGCGAGGCGACGGCGGCTCCGGTGATGGAACGAGGTAGTGGGGAGGGTAAATGGAGCTCAATGAAGACGCTGGTGAGGTCAGAACGGAGAGAGAGGGCTCGGCCTCCTCGAATTTGAGCACGAGGTGGCGGCGGCCATGGAGGCAATGGGCGGTGGGGAGGGCTTTTCCGGCTCGGGCAGGTGGCTAGGGAGGGGTAGTCGAGTGCGGTGAGTGTGATGGTGAGGTCGGGAGGGGCTCGGAAGGCCCTTTTATAGGCGGGGCGACGAGGGTGGCCGGGCTCGGCCACGGCGTCACGTCCACCACACGCCGGAGCCTTCGAGAAGCCGCGGGGAGGAGGGGAGAGACATCCACGAGCTTCACGGAGGATCGGGGAAGGCTCAGGCGAGGTCGGGAAGACTCGGGAGCTCGCGGGCGACTGAAATAGGGAGGAGCAGAGGAGGTTTGCGGCACGGGCACCGTCGGTGCACCGCGTCGGATGGGACGGGAGAGGGGGAGAGGGGTCCAGCGCGAGGGCGACGACGAAATGAAGTCCCTAGACATAGCTAGGTGTCGAAAGAGAGGAAGAAACCGACGAGGCCGAGGGCCCCAATGCACAGAGCGCGCGTACTGCACACCAGCCGCATGGTCACCGCGTGCATTGGCGCACACGGTGCACTCTGCTGCCTAATTTGATGTCTAGCGGGAAGTCCTTGCTCCTCAAGGCAGCTTGGGAGAGAAATCCCATCACAAGAGGCCAGGAGATGACTAGAGGGAGCTTGGATACAATGCACCAGCAAGCTGTTTGATGTGAGCTGAGAAAAGTTGAGAAGGAACTAGACTCAGATATTTGGCTGAGAGTGATCACTCACTAGGGTGATCATCACTGCAAATTTTCAGACCATTTGGATGGAGATAAATAGCACTTGCAGTTCAATGGGCTTTACTGAACAGAAATGCAAAATATGAAGTGGCACTCACATACTTGCTTGGATTGAGCTGAATTTTGGAGGAGATGAATAATTTGATCATATGAGGATACTGTATAAATTTCATACCATTTGGATAAACCAAAGTGGTACTTCCTTCACACAGCACCCCACTGGACAGAATCTTAGGGAAATTCTAGGGAATTATTGGGTTGATGAATTGAGCCCAAATTTTGTGGAGAGGTGTTATATAGATAGGTTAATGTCCTGGTAAAATTTCAGGAGTTATGGAGCAACATAAAACATAGTTGCTTCACAACCCAGAATAATGACCAGAAACAAAGATTTGATGCTATGCTCACATAGTTGAAGGGATGATGCTCAAATTTGGTGGAGAGTCAGGATTTGAGCATATCAATATGCCTGAAAAATTTCAACTCATTTGGATACTCCTAGCTAGCACTTGCTTCACAAAGATTCCAGTTGCCCAGAAACTTTGGAAATTAGCCAAGAGAGATTTAATATCCAAATAAAGTTGAATTTTGTCATGTGGCAATGATATGGATAGGAAAGAGTTCACAAAAAGTTTGAGAGCAAGCAAGCAAATATAATGGGTACTTGCTTCTCAATCTGACAGATAGGGCAGAATCAGAAAAGGAATATTTGTGAAATATTTTTGGGTATGGAAAGGAATATTTTGACATATCTGTATAAGATATGTCCCAAAGGATTTATGGGAATTATTTGAGAATTTTGGGAATGATAGAAATATGAGTTGCTTCACAACTCAGGGCAAACAGAGTTATTCCTTTAATAGAAAAAGGAATATTCCCAAGAAAAAGAATATTGGGAGTTGGTCCAAGATGGAAATGACATGGTCTTGGGATGGTTTTGAGGTTGGCAAGCCACTCGGGAAGAAGAATGAAGGGTGATCCCTCCAGGTTGCAAGACTACTAAGCCACAAAAAGCGAATCCGGACCAAAATCAAAAGAAAAAGAAAATGGGCAAAATCCAGGGTGTTACAATCCTACCCCCCTTAAAGAAATCTCGTCCTCGAGATTTGGTTGCTCAGGGATCAAACCAGAACATTTCCTCTTGAGGAAACCGTTTCCAACTCGGGTTTCCTTTTTACCTTTGTATAATGCTTCCACCGAGTTTTATATGACGGACTGCCTTGCTTCGGGGTGGTTTGCTTCACTGGACCCTTTTTCTGGCCAATCTTACCTCATATGTTACTCTGACTCCAATCCTTTTATATCTGCTGACCTGTCTGGGGCAATAAATTATCCTGACCAAACAATGTGCCATGCTCGTAAGTCCGAGGGTGATCCCTCATGGATGTGTCGTGACGAGGTCCAATATGAACGATTGTTCACTGAGTTGTGAACAGGTTCTCTTGGTGGACACGAAATCTTTTACTCATTTCACCGGGTGACTTCGAATGGCTGTGTGTCCTCCAGGCTTAAAACAATACTATGAGTCGTACCGTTCTCCAGGCGGAATCTGACTCCTCGCACGGATTGCTGGGTCATCTTGGGTATCTTCACTGTCCTGGGTATGAGGCTCTTACCAAATATTTGACTGTCACCCGTCATGACCCGCATAGAGGTGTACGGTCTTATTGTGATATTATCCATGGACTTGACTGACAGGAGTCCTAGCAGCAGAATCTTGTTCCCGGCAGGTTAGTCTTTAACTGATTCCCATCTGTGAGGACACATGCTTCGAGACTGACCAGCTTGGTTGCCCTCTTTTGACAATTCTAAGCATATCTGGTTGGCGGGGCGAGTTGTCTTGATATGGGGTCCTTGCAAATAGAATAGACCCCGTGGGTGTGTACCCATGGTGACTGGTACCGAGCCAGGCTTCTCTGAGTATCTATACCATGTTGATCTTGCCACCATTACCATATCTGTATGGCCAATCTTGCTTTTTCATTATAGTTCTCTTTGCCTGGATCCTTTACTGAAAGAACTTGGCTTTATGTGTTCTTGATTCTCCGTGTGACCATAGGTATTGTCAGGTGCAATATTCCGGTAGGCATATTACTTTACAAGTTGTAGCTGTAGGGTAACGATCGTCTGAACCCTTGAATAAAACCGGCAAATAAACCAGTATCCACCAGAACGGTCTTTACAACTCAGATCTGGGACTTTTACTGGAATAACTCAACCCCGACTCAAGACGGCTGAAAAGCAGCTCAGAGCATGAGACGGTGTCGATAAGAAGAAAGTAGCAACTCCCTAAGACGGCCGAAAAAAAACAGCTCAGAGCATAGGGTCATTGCTACGAAGAGAAATTCAACAGCTGCCCGAGACGGCCGAAAAGCAGCTCAGAACACGGACAGTTGTTGACAAGAGAAATAAAAATCGGCATCCACCCCAGACGGCTGGAAATAGCTCAGAACACAGGCGTGGTGCCGTCACCAAAGAAAGACAGACAAGGGTTCATCTGTGTCCCATACAGCTCACTATTATGTATATACCTTACCGTTTCTGCTGTCGGTTACTTGTTGTATGCAACAGGGTATTCGGCTATCCTTCTTGCTGAACTCTAAGTTCATAGCACATTATGGCTTGCTTCCAAGACATAGCAGGGTTCAAACTGTACTCATAGCAGACTCAAACCTTGTATATAAATCATACCTTTGGCACGGAATGCACTGTGGATCATGTACACAATTTGCCTTCTTGCTGATGTGATCCTTGCTGTTGTGAAAGTTGCACTGATGTATACTGGATGCTGATAATTAATCCGGCTAGGATATCATTTATATTCAGGCTCGATATTCCTGATATAGCACAGTCGGCTGAAAATTTCATATTGCTGAGCTGAGCTTCCACATGACTATCTCTTCACTGATTTCTTTGGGTTCAGGGTCGGTGAGCAACTTCCATAAGGGGAAAATAAGGTAACACCAAGGGCCCAAATAAAGAAACAAAAGAAACGACTAAACAAAAGCACACAAAACAAGCAAGATCACACACACACAAGCAATATCACATTCTACAGCTATTCACAGCAATAATATGCATTCCTACTTAAGCACACAAATCTCGCAAGAACTCCGGTATAACGGTCTAACATGCTGTGGCGATGTGCACGAAAGTGAATCAATGTGTGGAAGAAAATTGGTGTAAACAAGGCTACACCAAACACGGACTTAACACGGATGGAACCGGTGGCGAGGACGAACTTGGTGGTCGGGGGTCGGAACACAGAGGTTACGACCACATCATCATCAAGCGTACGGAAGAAAACCGTACACGTCCAAAGAATAGGTGGCGGAATAAGATAGTGGTGGAGAGAAAGGCTTGCAGGCATTGCCCTTTTCTGATAGCAAGGATCAGTAAGGGTTGCCAAAATGGCTAGAGGAATGGCACGATCCGGGATAGAAACATGTCTATCACCGAACCATAGGGGTGGTTGAAAAGGATATATTGGTATGGTACCTGTGCATCAATCCTGCAAGGGATCGATACAACCAGGCACCTTGGCATCACTCCGCTGGGACGAAGATGACACCAAACACCAAGGAGCATGCAACTGGAGGGTGCAGGTAGTGAATCGAAACCGATGCCACCTACACTCACCAGGGCAACCGTTAATGATAAATACTCTATATGCATGCTATGCAGCAAACAAGTGCAACAAACAAGTGCAGCAAACCGACAAGGCTCTATACTACCGCTTACTACCGCTCGCGCTGACTAGGGCGTCCTATAGCCAGACCTGCTCTGATACCAACTTCTGTGGCACCCCGGCTCAGAGTAAACCGGAACGCCCCGTATTCCATCCCAAGAACGAGTCTTCTGGAATACGGCACTGTTGGCATAGAACAAATCAGCTCTTTATTGCAATAGATATGGTTACAACGGTACAAGGATTACATCGGCACGGCAACACTATGCCTGCCCGGGGTAGCTCTATGCTAACAGCGGAGTAACTCTCTCGGCAGCGGAACAATGACGACGGTGATGGACTCCACTCCGCAGGGACTCTGGCTAGAACGCGTATCATAGATCGCAAGCACAGGAACCTCGGCAAGCAAGCAATCACGGCATGACCTGCAAACTGGCATGACACGCCAGGTGAGTACTTTGAATGTACTCGCAAGCTCACAGCAAACATCAGCATTAAAGCAAGACAACATCATAGCAATCCAAAATTAACCAGCATGGTTATCTAGCAAGGTAGCTACTGAAATGACTGCAGTAAGGTAAAGCGTATTAAATCCATACTTCAAATAATCTCAGGCTCCAATCCGAACCTGTACCAAGTCCAATCCCCAAGCATGTGGTCATCCGACCACTCAACTCACAGCCATCTCATGGCTAACATATCAAATACCTGATTCCATCTGCACGACAAGTCTGACAAACTTACTCTCCTCTGGGTTGTCTCACAACCCTCAGAATACTCATGAACCACCGAGTACTTCTGATCATACGACGAGTTCTTCCATCATTATCATCACTACCATGGTTGACCACCTAGTGAGGTCTGGACGGACAGTCCAATACCGTGGACACGGCTATTCGAATAGATTTTACACTCTGCAGAGGTTGCGCACTTTACCCACACTATGGAGCACTGACCTCGTGATCCCATTCGGGTGGATCAGCGTTGCTCCAACGAAACCTGCCTGACCCGTGACTCTCCCATCGTACCACCGGCAATCATTCTCCCCCGGAGTCAAGCCCTGGGTGGCCCCTGTGTCACCTCGTGACACCTGCCACCGTCGTGGCCAAACTGAACTGTCCCAAACGGGGACGCCGGCACAAAACTCAACTGGGCTCACAAGGTTATCGCCGCCTACCGGGCCAGGGTAGCGCGCACGCATAACCTTCCCTGTCGGGCGGTACCGGTGAAAGAGCACGCGATCAGACCAAGTCAAGGCCGTCCCATACCGGCAAATGTGGCTGCACGGATAAGTCCGGACAGGTGACTCAAGGTCAACCATGAAATATCTAATCCCCGAATAATATTTCCGTCATGGCTGACACTCCGATAACCAGTATGCTTAAGCCACTGCTACTAATTCATCTCTACGAACTGCCGGATGAACTCCAAAATAATCATAGACAGTGATCTCAACATCACAGTATCAACAAGTGGGTAGGCTACTAGTCACTAATAATCCGGTACTCAACATGGTAGTCACCTATCCAAGAATTAACTCGATCATTGCATAATCCAATTCATTTCACAGATACTCATACTTACTGATAAAGCAAATAGTCAAACTATGACATTGCAATGCGATGATGCAGATGAGAGTTGTGGCTTGCCTGGGGATGAAGGAATCATCGGGAAGGAGTGCGGAATGGTCGCGGAGTTGACTGCCGGAAACAGTTCTCTCTCGGAGGGGCTGTTTACGGACAAGGGCAAAAGGGTCATTTCCACTATGTGTAAACATTATGAAAATGACTCCATCAGAACGGGCTCGACAAGACGAAGACGTGGGCGTTGGATTCACCTCGATCGGAGTCTCGGTTGAAAAGTTATAGCCGTTCGAAGTACAGGGACCAATCTGCAAATAAATTATTCACAGACAGGCCCCTGGCGGCTAAACAGAAAGCGCACTCGGCTGAAATACGTCTTCTACACGGGAAAACGATTTCTCAGCCGAAGTAGATTCAAAATACGCTTTCTTTAGATGAAAACATATTCTCTAGAATACGTCTCCACTTAAAACTGCGCGGGCCCGGGGTGGGGTCGACGCCTGTGAGGCTTACAGGCGGGGCCCACGGCTGACCTCCCTCTCTCTCCTGTCTCCTTCTTCTTCCTCCCGAGGACCAGAACAGAGGAGGCGAGGCACAGGCGAGGCCGACACCGGACCGGCGACTCAGGCCGACTCTGACCGAGCTCCGGCCACCGGCGGGTGCAGAAGACGACGCCGCGCCCGGCAAGGGGCCCTCGTGCGTTGGGGAGAGGCCGTAGCTGCGGGGGCATTGGCGGACAGAGGAGGCGGACAGGGCACGGCTGGCGACCGAAGCTGCTGCCTCCGGCCACCCCCAGCCAAGGCAGGGGCACCGGTGGCCTCAGGGGGCGGCGCCGCATCCATCCCTCAGCGAAACGGGGGCCGGGAAGGGCTCTGGCCACGACGGTGTGAACTCCGGCAGAAGCGGCCTCCGGCTGATCTCGGGCGAGGCGACGGCGGCTCCGGTGATGGAACGAGGTAGTGGGGAGGGTAAATGGAGCTCAATGAAGACGCTGGTGAGGTCAGAACGGAGAGAGAGGGCTCGGCCTCCTCGAATTTGAGCACGAGGTGGCGGCGGCCATGGAGGCAATGGGCGGCGGGGAGGGCTTTTCCGGCTCGGGCAGGTGGCTAGGGAGGGGTAGTCGAGTGCGGTGAGTGCGATGGTGAGGTCGGGAGGGGCTCGGAAGGCCCTTTTATAGGCGGGGCGACGAGGGTGGCCGGGCTCGGCCACGGCGTCACGTCCACCACGCGCCGGAGCCTTCGAGAAGCCGCGGGGAGGAGGGGAGAGACATCCACGAGCTTCACGGAGGATCGGGGAAGGCTCAGGCGAGGTCGGGAAGACTCGGGAGCTCGCGGGCGACTGAAACAGGGAGGAGCAGAGGAGGTTTGCGGCACGGGCACCGTCGGTGCACCGCGTCGGATGGGACGGGAGAGGGGGAGAGGGGTCCAGCGCGAGGGTGACGACGAAACGAAGTCCCTAGACATAGCTAGGTGTCGAAAGAGAGGAAGAAACCGACGAGGCCGAGGGCCCCAATGCACAGAGCGCGCGTACTGCACACCAGCCGCATGGTCACCGCGTGCATTGGCGCACGCGGTGCACTCTGCTCCCTAATTTGATGTCTAGCGGGAAGTCCTTGCTCCTCAAGGCAGCTTGGGAGAGAAATCCCATCACAAGAGGCCAGGAGATGACTAGAGGGAGCTTGGATACAATGCACCAGCAAGCTGTTTGATGTGAGCTGAGAAAAGTTGAGAAGGAACTAGACTCAGATATTTGGCTGAGAGTGATCACTCACTAGGGTGATCATCACTGCAAATTTTCAGACCATTTGGATGGAGATAAATAGCACTTGCAGTTCAATGGGCTTTACTGAACAGAAATGCAAAATATGAAGTGGCACTCACATACTTGCTTGGATTGAGCTGAATTTTGGAGGAGATGAATAATTTGATCATATGAGGATACTGTATAAATTTCATACCATTTGGATAAACCAAGGTGGTACTTCCTTCACACAGCACCCCACTGGACAGAATCTTAGGGAAATTCTAGGGAATTATTGGGTTGATGAATTGAGCCCAAATTTTGTGGAGAGGTGTTATATAGATAGGTTAATGTCCTGGTAAAATTTCAGAAGTTATGGAGCAACATAAAACATAGTTGCTTCACAACCCAGAATAATGACCAGAAACAAAGATTTGATGCTATGCTCACATAGTTGAAGGGATGATACTCAAATTTGGTGGAGAGTCAGGATTTGAGCATATCAATATGCCTGAAAATTTTCAACTCATTTGGATACTCCTAGCTAGCACTTGCTTCACAAAGATTTCAGTTGCCCAGAAACTTTGGAAATTAGCCAAGAGAGATTTAATATCCAAATAAAGTTGAATTTTGTCATGTGGCAATGATATGGATAGGAAAGAGTTCACAAAAAGTTTGAGAGCAAGCAAGCAAATATAATGGGTACTTGCTTCTCAATCTGACAGATAGGGCAGAATCAGAAAAGGAATATTTGTGAAATATTTTTGGGTATGGCAAGGAATATTTTGACATATCTGTATAAGATATGTCCCAAAGGATTTATGGGAATTATTTGAGAATTTTGGGAATGATAGAAATATGAGTTGCTTCACAACTCAGGGCAAACAGAGTTATTCCTTTAATAGAAAAAGGAATATTCCCAAGAAAAAGAATATTGGGAGTTGGTCCAAGATGGAAATGACATGGTCTTGGGATGGTTTTGAGGTTGGCAAGCCACTCGGGAAGAAGAATGAAGGGTGATCCCTCCAGGTTGCAAGACTACTAAGCCACAAAAAGCGAATCCGGACCAAAATCAAAAGAAAAAGAAAATGGGCAAAATCCAGGGTGTTACAGAAAGATCATGTCCTGATTGTAAAGAATGCATGAGTAATAGCTTCGCTGCAACGGACTCCAGAATCTGTCCGAAGACATCTTTGGCCTCCTGTAAGGATTCTTGGCCCTGTCAAAGAATGTGTTGCGCTCTCTGAAGTTCAGCACACTGAAGGAAGTCGCAGTTGTGGTAGCGCTGGGAAGCCTTGGCAATCTGGGTATTGGCTTCTATGGTATTCATAGAGAGGCCCATGCATTTAAGGCGGTGTGAGTACAGGCCACCTGACACTGACCAATTGACCTTCATGATTGAAAGCCCATGCTATGGTATGCGGTACTGGTGCAGCAACAGCAACATCAGAGGTAGATGGCTGACTGTCTTCAGTGGCGGCATTGGCTTCAAGGTTCAGATAGGCTTCAGCTGTGGAGTGGCTTCAGCCATGATCACATCACTGGCTTTAGTATGAGGTGCAGCAACAGCAGTACTGGCTTCATTGACTGGAGGGTCAGGCAAGTTCACTTCTGGTGCAATGTTGTCAGCAGCAGGAATCTCAACATGTTGTTCTTCTTGATTATCATTGGCTAATGCAGCCGGAATATCTTCAGCCTCTTTGGCTTCAGATTCTTGGGCAGTATCAGAAGGGATGGCTTCAGGAAACACTTCACGTGCGACTGAGCTTGTGGTTTGCACATCCTCTTTAGGAATACTGGACATGGAGACAGAGGGCCTTGGGCCTCGGCGAAGCCTATGGAATACAGGCGACGCATGAGGGGAAGTTGTCTTCTCCACATCTTCTGGTGTGGCTTGGGGTGTCTCAAGCACTGGCGTGGTGACTTGAGCTGGTGGAGTACGCGGAATGACTTCATGGAGTGGGGAGTTGGGGTGTTGCTCTTCCCAGAACTCATCTTGGGTGATTGGCGTCATGGGACCACCAATGCTTATTTGCTCACTGCTCGTGGGAGCAGGCGATGATACCGGGTTCTGGGTCAATTGAGGAAGGACATCATCATCTTCTCTTTCAACATTGTCTTAACGACCAATGTCTTCAGCTGCGGTGGTGTCAACAGCTGGAATCTCAACAGTGACATGACCCTCTGTGATAGCAGGTTCATGCACAACCATTCTTCGCTCTTGGTTGGATGAGGCAGGAAAGGCAACAGATAGTGGCTTCACAAGAACGGCTCTAGAGGAGCAGATGAGGACGTTGGTGCTTGCGGCTCTTGAGCTCTTCGCGAAGCCTTTGAAGACTTCGACTTCATCCTTTTCTAAGAAGGAGCAGCGTAAGAGGATTCTTGATGCTTGCGCTTTTTGGCCTCAGCTTCTGCTTGCTTGGTCTTCTTCCTTTTTGAAGCAACAGATGGAGCATTAGGCTTTGGACCAGCAAAGTCTTTGGGGAAGATAATCTTCGGCTCTTCTTGCCGTGAGGCCTCAGGTTCAGGTGCAACATCCTTCTTCTTCTTGGCAGCAAGCTTGGGGTCGATGCTAGGACGCCCAAGTGCCTTTCTCTTCACTGCTTCATTGTGGGCCTGAACACATTTCTCAGCATAGTACTTGAGGCGCTCTCGAGAGCCCTTGGCTTGATCACGACACTTTTGAAACTCTACCTTCAGGTCAGCCAACATCAACTTAAACTTCTGAACATCAGAGACACTGAGCTTTGCCATGTGCTTCTTGAAGACAGCCTTCTCATGGTTAATTTTCTTCTTCTGCTCAATGACCTTTTGAGCAATAGCAAGTTCCTTGGTGATGCAGCTTTGGAAAGTGACACTGATGTCAATTGGCAGCTGCAGATCGTCAATGGTGAGAGAAGTGTCTTCATACCACTCATCAATAAAATTGTTCAGTATATCAGCATCAAATAGAGGAATATCCTTGTAAGTGCATCTAGTGCCACCCCTAGTTGGTTTTGGAGTATTGACGACAAAAGTGGTTGAGGGAGTAATGTGTTTGTGAGAATTGCAGGAGAACACAGGTAGAAGTACCTCATTGATTCGGTTTACCTATCAGAGATGACCCCTAAAAATGTATGAAGACATTGAAGACAATGATGGTTTGTGAAGACATTCACGTCAAAGATAATGACGTGTGAAGACATTCACTTGAAGACAATGAAGTGCGAAGACATAGTTTCTTTCGTAGTTTCATTTTCTTCTTTCTTGAGTCATAGGAACCACCGAACTGTTAAGTGGGGTCCAAGTGAACAAAGTCAGAAAACTGATGTGATGCTCAACCCAAATCCTATGTCTTCGAGTGAAGACAATGAGAGAAAATCTTATCCAGAGTTGGATGAGTCAGCCTTGCTTGTAGCCCAAGTCATGCTGCCGCGTGTGTTTGAAATCCGATCGTTGGACACGTGTCGGTTCCTTAGTGACCCAGGGTCATTTCGGACATATCATGTTGGGTTGCCTCCTGGCTATAAATAGCCCACCCCCTCCACCATAAATCAGTGGCTGCTTAGAGTTAGTGCACGGCTTTTGTCATTTGAGAGCAACCCACCTCCGAAGCCTTTGAGAGAGAAAATCCTTGCAAGGATAAAGCCCAAAACACCCAGAGCCCAAAGAGTGTTTGGCATCACTGAAGTCTTTCTATCCGCGTGATCTGAAGACTTATTACACTTGAAGACTGTGTATCTTCTAGTCGGTTAGGCGTCGCTTTCTGAGGATCCAAGAGTCATTTGTGGATCGCCGGTGAATGAAGTCTATGAAGGTTTGGAAGTCTACCTTGAAGACTTACCTGAGTGATTGGGCGAGGTCTAAGTGTCCTTTGCTCAAGGGGAATAAGGTGAAGACGCGGTCTTCTGAGTTCAATCTCTGCCTCCCTAACCAGACGTACAGTTGTCACAGCAACTGGAACTGGTCTACCAAATCCTTGTCTTCGCCAAGCAACTGGTTCTATCACTTTCCTCTTTACTTATAGTTTTACTTCATGAAGTCATTGCTTGCCTGCTCTGTTTGACTTCACTATGTGAAGACATTCTGTTTGTTTGCTTGTTTGGCTTCATACTGTCTTCCTATTCCGATCTGTTCTACCTAGCAGTTGTTAGTCTTCGTGCTTTCATTGTACTGCTTGCTTGACTATGGCCTGTCTAGTGTAGTTTATCTTCCGCTGCATATCATATATGTCGGATTCAGGGCTCTACAGACCCAAGAAGGTTCGAACTCTGAGGCGTGCGAAGATCTCAACCAACCTAGGTCTCCACTTGCCGCCCTACAGCCTAGCCTCGATGAACTCACGCGAGTGGGGAAGAAGACAAACACGGTAGCTTACCCAGGTTCGGGCCACCTTGCGGTGTAAAACCCTACTCCTGCTTTGTGGTGGATTGGCCTCACGAGGAGGTTGAGGATGAACTAGTATAGTGGTTTGAGCGACCTCATGAGGGCTCAAGAGGCAAGGGTGGAATCGATCTCCGGGGTCCGGTCCCTCTCTACGGTGGTGGCTAACCTATATTTATAGTGGCTTCGGTCCTCTTTCCCCAAAACTTAGGCGGGAAGGGATCCCACAACGGCCAATTCGAATGGGGACAAGTAGTACATCTTATCCTGACGAAAGGTGGTCTTCGCCTGCAAAGCTTCTGATCGTGACGCAGCTATGGGCTCGGCGATGACATTCGTCCTGCCGAGCTTGTAGTCTTGGTCCTCTTGCATTGGAATGGAAACCTTTGGAGGGCTCCTAGGGAACCCATGCCTGTCCTTGCTCCCTTAGCACTGAAAGGGAAACTGTCTCCTCTGCGCCCGCTGGCACCTGCCTGGCCTTGGTCATCATGGCCCACGTCATCGCAGCCTCGTGAGGCTGGGTACCTGCATAGAAAACTACGCTCCTCGGGAGGCAGCCTGGGGAGGCCGCTCCTCTGGAGGTCTTGGCGTCGTCCGCCTCGCGAGGCCAGGGGGCTGATACGTCTCCAATGTATCTATAATTTTTGATTGTTCCATGCTGTTATATTATCATTCTTGGATGTTTTACAATCATTTTATATCATTTTTTGGTACTAACCTATTGACATAGTGCCTAGTGCCAGTTGCTGTTTTCTGCATGTTTTTTACATCGCAGGAAATCAATACCAAACGGAGTCCAAACGCAGCGAAACTTTTTGTGGATTTTTTTTGGACCAGAAGACATCCAGTGGGTCGGAGAAGCACCTGGGGGTGCTCCGAGGGGAGCACAACCCACCAGGGCGCGCCTGGAGGCCCAGGCGCACCCAGGTGGGTTGTGCCCACCTTGGCCGCCTCCCGCACCGCCTCTTTACTCTATAAATACCCTAATATTCCAGAAACCCTAGGGGAGTCGACGAAAATCAATTCCAGCCACTGCAAGTTCCAGAACCACCAGATCCAATCTAGACACCATCACGGAGGGGTTCATCATCCTCATTGGTGCCTCTCCGATGATGCGTGAATAGTTCATTGTAGACCTTCGGGTCCATAGTTAGTAGCTAGATGGCTTTCTCTCTCTCGTTTGATTCTTAATACAATGGTCTCTTGGAGATCCATATGATGTAACTCTTTTTTGCGGTGTGTTTGTTGGGATCCGATGAACTTTGAGTTTATGATCAGATCTATCTTTTTATCCATGAAAGTTATTTGAGTCTTCTTTGATCTCTTATATGCATGATTGCTTATAGCCTCGTATTTCTTCTCCGATATTTGGGTTTTGTTTGGCCAACTTGATCTATTTATCTTGCAATGGGAAGAGGTGCTTTGTGATGGGTTCGATCTTACGGTGCTTGATCCCAGTGACAGAAAGGGAAACGACATGTATGTATCGTTGCCATTAAGGATAACAAGATGGGGTCTATTTCTACATAAATAGATCTTGTCTACATCATGTCATCGTTCTTATTGAATTACTCCGTTTCTCCATGAACTTAATACACTAGATGCATGCTGGATAGCGGTCGATGTGTGGAGTAATAGTAGTAGATGCAGGCAGGAGTCGGTCTACTAATCTTGGACGTGATGCCTATATAATGATCATTGCCTGGATATCATCATGATTATTTGAAGTTCTATCAATTGCCCAACAGTAATTTGTTTCCACCGTTTGCTATTTTTCTCGAGAGAAGCCACTAGTGAAAACTACGGCCCCCAGGTCTCTTCTTTAATATATTTGCCTTCAAGATCTATTTTGCTATTCGCTCTTTTATTTATTTGCAACTTTTATTTTCACATCTATTAATCCAAAAACCCAAAAATACCTCGCTGAATTTTATTTGCTTTTATTTGCATCTTTCAATCTACTACAATTTTATCTATCTCGTTACCCGAAAGGGATCGACAACCCCTTTTACACGTCGGGTTGCAAGTATTTGTTCTTTGTGTGCAGGAGCTGTTTACGTGGTGTTGTGTGGTTCTCCTACTGGTTCGATAACCTTGGTCTCATCACTGAGGGAAATACCTACCATCGCTGTGCTGCATCATCCCTCCCTCTCTGGGGAAAAACCAACGTGGTTCTAGCAGACATCAGGGGCCCTCGCGAGGGTCTTGTCTTGGAGGTCTTGCCGCTGGGCCACACCGGGCCGTCGATGGAGCCACGCTGTGGGCCGCAGGCAGGCAGGTCTGGGTATCCCTAATCCCAGAACACCGACAGTAGCCCCCGGGCCCAAGGCGCGCTCGGGCTGGCTTCGATGCGAAGCCAAGGGGCAAGGGCGAAGCACCGCGGGCCCCAAACTGCCTGCGGGCCAGGCTTGACGCGTGGTGCATGACGAGGCACGGATGCCTCCACTCCCCCACGCCGCCTCGGCAACCGCCCAGGCCGTCAAAATGCTGGCACATGCCACAGAGCCGCCTCTGCCCCGCTGTGTGCTTGCCTTCTGCCCCTCTTCCCCTTTCTGCTAGCTCAAGCCTTCCTCGCTGGGTTCCGCATCTGCTTCGGTCCACCTTGCTGCCATGGCTCCTAGGAAGAAGAAGGGCAAGGCTCCAGCTGTGGCAGACCCCCCAGTGGGGCCGGAGCCCGCGCTGGGCCGGTCCACCGTGATCAACCTCGAGGGGCTAGACAAGGTCCGGCCCGCGATCGCCGCCGACTCCAACGAGTGGGGGGCGACGAAGATCTGGCCTGCCTCCCGGTTATTAACCGATCTGGACGCCACCAACATCCCCCTTCACCTCCACGCCCTCTTCTCTGGCCTGCTGCCACCGTTCTCCAATTTCTTCAATGTCGTGCTGACGCACTACCAAATCCACGTGCTGCACCTTGACCCTGGGTCCGTTGTTCTCCTCTCCGCCTTCGCGTTCTTATGTGAGGCCTTCGTGGGCATTGCCCCGTCCGTGGCTCTGCTCCGCCACTTCTTCTCCCTTCAGATGGTCGCCGGCGAGCAATGCTCGGGGTGCGTGTCGCTTCGAGCGTTGGAGGCGACCGCGGGCTCTGGTATTGACATCGCACTCCACCCAGACGCGGAGGGATTCCGGAGGCAATGGGTGTATGTTGACGCAGCCGCGTACAGCCCGCTGCTTCTGATTCCGACGGCCCCGGCGGAGCCGAGCTCCGGGTGGGACCACGCGGAACTTGCCAATCCGCGGCTTGAGAGAGTCATGGTTAGGCTGGCTGACTTGAGGAAAGTGGGGGTGACGATGGTGATGGTGGTGAGGGAGTTCGTCCGGCGGCGCATCGCCCCACTCTAGCGCCATTCTCGCCCAATGTGGGCCTTCACTGGCCCCGCAGACGCCATGAGGCTCCAGGTGCCTTCCCTCCTTTCCAGTACTCTGCGCGGGGTGCTCCGCCTTCTGACCGGCGGGGACCCGACCGTGCTTCCTTCAGGAGGGCAGCCCTTGTACAACTACCCAAATGGGGGAGCCTTCGCCAAGAAGATGCCGTGCTTCGACGAGTGGGGGCTGCTCCCCAAGGACCATGCAGGGCCTCGCGACAACCCTCTCCTGGTGGCCTCAAGGGACGGGGGGCCTGAGGCGCGTGCCCCCCAAGCAGCTGCGGGGGGGGGGGGGGGGGTGACGGTGTCCTGGACTAGGGGATACTCACCACGTCGTCTCCGGACCAGTGGGTCGGGCCGAGGACCCCCATGGTGATTCACTAATGGGCCAGTTCGGACAGCCGATGACATATACGAGGAAGATTCCACAAGACTTGGTGATCAAGACAAGGACTCCTCTCCACCGACATATTCGACTAGGACTCTTGTTATCCTAGGCCTCTGGTATATTATATAAGCCGAGGCCAGGCTAGTCGATAGATGATTATGACATTACTCATCATACCTCTAGGGTTTAGACCACAACGTATGATCTCGAGGTAGATGAACTCTGTACTTGATACTCCATCAATATAAATAAGAGCAGGACGTAGGGTTTTACCTCCATTAAGAGGGCCCGAACCTGGGTAAAACATCGTGTCCCTCGTCCCTGTTACCATTGATCTGAGAATCCATAGCTCGGGACCCCCTACCCCGAGGTTTGCCGGTTTTGACACCGACAATGATGCTTTCATTGAGAGTTCCGTTGTGTGATCGACAATGGATCAATGGCTGGTCTGCAGATCAACTGCGACATCGGCGTCTTCATCGCCGGCTCGACTGGTCACCTCGGCTGGGCCGAGGACCAGGCTCCTCTTCGGATCGTCAAGATCGGACATATTTCCTCGTCATCATCAACTCCGATCTCTATCAAGATCATGGAGGAATCATCCATGGAGCCCGGGGGCTCAACGTCAACATTGCCCTCGTGCGACCGTGCTGTTTTTCTGGACAGCGAACTTGTATCCACGGCCACTGCCTCCTCGAGCATCGCTTTGACGATTTCTTTGGTGGAATTGTGCGTAATTGAGTCTATAACAACCCTGTAAAATTTCATCGCGTTCCGATGGAGCAATCTCCGTTGATCTCCGATATACCGGAGCCCTGTCGAATCTGGACGAGAATCCGGACAAGTTTGGAGCGTGGTGTCCAGAATCTAGCTCGGACGTACTTTGGAAGATCCAACCATTGATCAGCTGCGGAATTACTATATCTACCGCCCCTCAAAATTTCAGCTCGATCCGACCGTTCAAACTCCGGGAAACCTCCGATGAGCGCATCGATTTTCAGATCTGTTTTCTGCGCGAATACGAATCCGACCCGAGTTCATCTTTCTTCATGAACGGGATATTGGACAACCTTTTTGGAGGAATCTCTTTCTAGGGTATTGTGTTTTGTTTCCGAACACATGCTCACAAAATTTGCTCCTTTTCGGAGGTAACCTTCACCGTTGCGCCGGTGTCAAACCAGCCTGACAACTTTGCTGCACGGCTGCCGACCTGCGCCAGACGGGTCGTCGCTTCATCGAGCCGAACTCAACCTCTTCGGATCATTATCTCGGCAAGCCGAACAAGAGTTCGGCATCGTGAAGGGTAAATCATCACCAACATTGTCGCCCCACGAATTATACGGAGCGGGCACACCGGCATCGCTGCATGGTCACTTCATCAAGCGGACATTGACCGCGTCACAAGATCCGGCCCGCGACGGCATCGCCGCACTATTGCTTCTTCAAGCCTGGATGTGACATCTGCGTCCGAAGATCGGGAGTCAATTCCGGCCAGACTCGCCTCTATTATCCCGTATCCGGCTTCAATCCTGGACGCGACTTCGGCGTCCGAACATCAGGAGTCAACCCTGGCCGGACTCGCCCCTCGCACCATAGTACCGGAGGACGATTCCGAAGAAATCCCAAATACTAATCCGGCTGACCAAGCCAATGTCCACCACGCCAACCAGCTTCATCACGTTAGCTGGACCGGGGGCTTCGCCTCGTCACATCGACCGTGCGGCATCACCACCTCATCAAGCCGAACTCCTCGCTCGGTTACCTCGGGCTTGGGGGCTGGTACCTCGGCCAGGCCGAGGACTACTTCTTCATCCCGCCACAAGCCTGGACCTCTTCATCAATGATCAAAGTTCGACCGATGTTTCTTTATTTATTCTGGTCCTCCACGATCATCGTCGTCCAAGTTTTATTTTTCTTAGCTATTTGTTTAGCACATAAATTAATATACAAAGAGTATTTTCTGTTCTTTTGTACTGCACTAATTTTGCAGAGCGGCGGCGGCCATGTGCGCCGTCCGGTTACACATCGGATCTGAGGTCCGCTATGACGGACTAATTATGCAATGAATTTTTTAATTTATTATTATTACTATTATCTCCGGCTTGCACTATTTTCTGTGCACAGGTAAATGATCCGGGTTGGGCAGCGATGTCACCTCGGCGTACCGACGTACCATGTCACCTCGGCTGGACCGGGGGCTTCGCCATCACTTCATTAACCCACGCCGGGGACTTCGGCGTCATACTGCCGGCCTACTCCGTCGCCTAGGTCAGACTGGGGGTTCCACCCTGCCACATTGGCTGCGCTATGTCGCCACTTCGGAGTGCCGAGCTCTTCGCTCCGCCGCCTCAGGACCGGCTTGGGGGCTGGGACTTCGTCCCGCCGTAAGCTCGGGCCGCGCATCGACACCGAGCACATTAACCAGCTAAGTCGCTTCCATGCCCAGTTTTTTTTTAATTCTTGTTCGGTTCGACCAAACATTATATTTGTGTTAAAAACTTAGTTTGTCAACAAACATTGTTTGTTAAAAACACTTCCTTTCCCATGTTAACTGGGGGCTCTTAAATTTATATGAGCTGTTTTATAATAAGTGTTCTTCTTCTAAGTCGTTGCAAAGTCTTTTTCTACCACTCCTTTCTCGACTCGAGTGTGTGGTCAATAGCCGGATAGCCTGTTTTCTCTCTAATGCTGCTCGAGTTTAGTTCGCTAAACTGGCCTAAAGAGCAGTACTCCGCCTTCGGGATAGGAGGTTGCAGCCGTAGGCTGACCCGCTTGAAGTCTTGAGATCGGATGTGTCATATTAATCCACGACAGAAGCACAAAAGTAAGACCAATTTTCGGATTGGCACCAAATGACTTGATTTAGTGTGGGCGTAAGGTTTTTACTGAAGTTTTTTTGGTTTTCCAAGCCTATGGCACTTTTAAACTATTTGTGCGTTTCCAGCATAAGTCTCGCAGTGCAACGTCGGACACCTTTAGAGATTCAGCAAAAACATTCTCGGATATTGCTATATATGCATCGGTTTCGAATTGTGTCTTCGGTCAATAGTTGGGTTGCCCAGCTCCTGTGCTTGCCTCCTACGTTTCGCTTTATTCGGCTAGGTGTGCAAAGGGAGAACCACTACGATTGTGCTTCCAACTCGAATGGTTAAGCACCTCGGTGGAGAAAGCCAAAAATTGACTGTCACAATGGGCGTAAACTGGTCAGCGATCCGATGACGGTGTCAAACTATAGATCGATACCGATTACCCCGTGTTAAACGATGGGCCTTTCATAACATTGGCCAAAGTGTTAACGGCTAGACTTCGGTCGGTGCCGAACACTAACCGGGGGCTCATAGCTAGCTTCCCCAGTTTAAAGCTCCTATGACTAAGTGAAAGTTATAAAGCCCGCATATCTGATTGCCTTGTTTCTGCTAACACAACCGCCTCCGGGCACCAAGACATCGGCTAAGGGTTGTCTTGTTACTGCGGAAACACCCTGCGTAGTATCTACAAAGGGGTAGAAGCCGACGATGGGCCACTTTCAACTGATAAACGGTCGCAACGGAGTCAAAATAAACATATATCATTAGTGTTTGTATTCAGTATACAAGCGCTGCCTTCCGTAATTATCATTATAAAGCCATAAATATGCATCAAATTTGACTTAAGATTTTGGCCAAGATGGGTTGCCTGGCTCCTGTGCTTACCCCTATGTTCCCGATTGTTCGGCTAGGCGGTAAAGGGAGCACCTCTATGATTGTTACTACTGGGTCATCCGGGTTAGTACCTCAGACTGGGTGAAGCCAAAAGCTAGCCATCTTAAAGGATATAATTGGTCGGCAACGATGGAAGTGAAAATTTCGGTTCATTATAGACCAAAGAGTTCGGGAACTTTCCCCGAACTAAATCCTCAATATTTTTCTCCCACAATGATCGGAGGTGAGGTTTCATGATCATGGTCGGCATGACAACCAAAGAAAGGAACCAATAGCGGGAACGTTAAAAAGTAATATAACATATCTCTCCGCGTACCTTTGTTTATAAAACTGTATGACCGGATTGCCTTGTTTGTCATAAATCTTTGCCCTTATAAAGGCTTTATAAAATAGGACAAACACTCCCCGACTACTGGCCGAGGAGGTTGAAGCTGATGGTCGGTCAACAAAGTTTTGTACAATGCGGATCTGAGCATTAATGATGTAGAGTACTTGGATACATAAAATCATTACACATAATTTGTGATTTTACTCCGGATATTGATCCTTAATTCGGCCACCCATTCCCAAATTAAGGCTCGGGGGCTACTGGGCTTCGGGCTTATCATTTACAAATATTAAAGGGGTACATTGATCCCCTGATCTGGTGTTGCCACCCGACCAGTGGCTCGGGGGCTACTGCATTGCCTATTCAATGCAGAAAATTTAAAGTGCTTAGTGTTGGGCTTGTTCGAGCTATGGGCAAACGCGTCTTCGGACAACAATAGGTACCATCATGGACCTATTCGGCATCAAGCTGATATATTACGGCAACTTTTCAAGACCCTCTCTCAAGGGTCCGTCTGCCGATCACTATTTCCTCTAATATATTACACCGCGTTTCTATTCCTAAGTATGCTGCCGAGCTGGGAATTGATCCTCAGGCCGATTTCGTGAATCGACCTGAGTCTCAGGGGCTACTGGGATCTGCGATTTTGTGCTATCCTTCAGGTGCATGCCGGACATTCAACGGACACACACCTTGAGTTCTACTGGCTATATATCTCTACAGAGAATACATTGCACAAATCGGAATTAAATTCATAAAAATCAGCCCATGGCCGAGGTGGTTGGAGCTTGGGTACAGTCTGGCATAAAGCTCGGATACAAGTAGTTGGCTCCATAAAGGGCATTTCCAGCATTAAGCTCGGCTGAACTCCTTCAACTTTTTTGAACCAAGGTGATCTATGACACCTCGGATACAGTCCGACGTTGGAGCTCGGATACAGTCCGGAGTTGGAACTCGGAAGTAGTCCGGCGTTGGTGCTCGGCTGCAAAAAGATATACCTCGGATGCAATCTGGCGTTGGATTTCGGATGCAAGAGGGCACTGCCGCACGGGAAACACTTTAAACCCGAGGTGTGGCTTAAAAATAACAAGGCATTGATAAAGGCCGAAGACTTAAAGGGCTCCTCGGATGCCCGACGTATTAACACTTCGGATTTAGCTCGGCAATCCTCAAGATCGAAGATGGAAAGATTTGTTGAACCAGTTTTCAAGGCCGACGACCGAAGATGAAGAAAAGTTTGGAAGAACCGAGGAGCGTCCCCAACTTGAAGACCGATTCAGGGGGCTACTGACGGTGTCCTGGACTAGGGGGTACTCACCACGTCGTCTCCCGACCAGTGGGTCGGGACGAGGACCCCCATGACGATTCACTAATGGGCCAGTTTGGACAGTCGATGACATATACGAGGAAGATTCCACAAGACTTGGTGATCAAGACAAGGACTCCTCTCCACCGACGTATTCGACTAGGACTCTTGTTATCCTAGGCCTCTGGTATATTATATAAGCCGAGGCCAGGCTAGTCGATAGATGATTATGACATTACTCATCATACCTCTAGGGTTTAGACCACAACGTATGATCTCGAGGTAGATGAACTCTGTACTTGATACTCCATCAATATAAACAAGAGCAGGACGTAGGGTTTTACCTCCATTAAGAGGGCCCGAACCTGGGTAAAACATCGTGTCCCTCGTCCCTGTTACCATTGATCCGAGAATCCACAGGTCGGGACCCCCTACCCCGAGGTCTGCCGGTTTTGACACCGACACGGGGGGCTCCGAGCCGCGTGCCCTTGCAGCGGCCACCCCCGCTCCTCCGGGCAGCGAGGGAGGCAGCCCGCCGGGAGATGGGGTCGCTGCCCCCACTATGGGGGGCCACACGCCGGACCCCAGCGCGCCGTCCCCCGGGCGATGCACGTCCCGGAAGAGAAGGGAGTCCGAAGGCCGCCACAACTCTGCCCCGAGGGTCCTGAAGAGGAGGAAGTGGATCGCCGCGGACGAGTAAGCACCCGGCATTCCTTGATTCCCGCACATCATGTTTCTCTAATTCTTGTTCCTCATGTTCCCTTCCGACAAAGGACCGAGCGTGCCTCAGCCGTCGCTTCCGGAAGGCGCTGGTCCTGTGGTGGTCTCGTGCCTCACGAGCCACGTGGCCGCGCGTAAGGAGGCGGCCGCACCCGAGCCCAGGCCACTGATGTGGGGCCCTCGGCCCGCATTCCCGGCGCCCTTCTTCAGGAGCGGCCTCCGGATCGCAGGGGCGGTGCCAAGGGCTCCCCCGCTGATCCTCGCCGGTAGCTGGGTGGCTCGCGCGTTGGCATCATCCTCAAGCAGCAGGGCGAGCCCGCGTCAGGCCCTGCCTCGGACTGAAGGACCGGGGGGTGGAGCGCCAGCCCCCGGGCCCTCGCCGGAGGCTGGTGAGTCTTCGCGCGCCTCCCCTACTGACTGGGGCGCGGAGGGAGACCCCGACCAGGCGTTGGAACTTGCGCGCGGGCGCAGTGCCGTCCGGCACAGCCTTCTTCAGGAAGCGTCGAGCGCACTAAGCCGCTTTGGGGTGGAGCTCAGCGACGTCGACACGCGCCTTGAGGCGGAGCGTTTGCGCCTGGCGTGCGAGTGGCGCCAGCTTGAGGTCGCCATCAACTTTGGTCATTTGCAACGCGAGCATGCTCGTGCGGAGACCGAAGAATCCCTTGCTGCGGCGAGGGAGGCCTGCGATCATGCCCTTGAGGAGGCCCGAGATGCGGACCTTCGGCGCGAGGCTGCGGAGAAACGCGAGGAGGAGCTTCAAGCCTCAAGTGCCGCCCTCGAGCGGCAGGTGCAAGCGCGAAGAGCTGCACTCGCCGCCTCAGCGGGCGGGTTGTCCTCTGGAGACGAGGGGCTCCGCACGTTCGAAGACACACTGGCGCTGGAGGCGTTGGAGCAGAGCCTGGAGCGCGAGCGGCTAGAGGTGATGGAGCGCCAAGTGGTTGTCGCCGAGGACGCTCTCGCCTCCCGGGAGCTGAGGATCCAGAGAGAGGTCGACGAGAGGGTGGCGGGGGTCCGCAGGTCGCTCGCCGAGGGCTACCGCGAGAACTTGGAGCTTCAGGAGTCCCGGTATTGTAAGCGGCGCGATGAGCTGAAGGGCGAGGCGGACAGCCTCAAGAAGCAGTTAGCCAAGGCGGAGTGACGCGAGAAGACCGCGGTCAATGCCCGGGCCACGGCTGAGGCCGAGCTGTCGTTCCTTTACAAGAAAGTGGAGGACGTCACTTCCCTCATGGAGAAAGCCTCGGACGAGGCGAACCAGGCCCGGGGGCTGCAGCATACGTGCTCCCAGATGTTCCAGACCCTCGAGGGGAGAGGCAACCGGACCCTGAACGACATCTGCAATGAGAGCGTCTCCAGCCCTCTTGCCCCAACGACGCCGGCTACCTTGGCTTCTTCACGAGGATTGTGGAGTGCCTGGAAGGAGGCGTGGAGAAGGTGCGCCGACTTGTGGAGGAGAGAGGCCGGGACCTCCTTGCACATGTGTTCTTGTGCGTCTTCAGCCATCTTCTTCGGCTCGACCCCGACTTCGACTTCAATGCCGTGATAGCCCCTGCCTGAGGTGATCCAGGGCGCCCTGGGGAGCTGGATAGAGGATCACGTGGATGACCTGATCACGGAGTTTGCCCCTGCCGAAGGTGAAGGCCAGCCTGTGGTCGAAGGGCACTGGCCCTGATGGCGGCGGTGGCAGCAGCGATGATGGCGTCAGCGACGACGAGGATAGCGCATCTCCCTAGGCTGTCTTTTCCTGTTTACCTGTTTTAAGATTCTGAGTATGACCCCGCGAGGTCGTGACAAGCATTTTGAGAAAAAAGACCTCCTTGCGGTATTATTAAATAACGTTGTACTCCCTGATGCCGCTTCCCTTGCTTCTTATGCGCCCGCAGCCTTTGATGAGGGGCGGGTCGTAGCCGGTGTGCCGAGGCGTGGCGCTCGGTGAGGCTAGGAGGTGAACGCTCCTGAGGCCCAGATGTAGGCGATACATGCAGAGGCAACATATGCCCGGCGGCTCGCTCCAGAGTGTCGCGCGAGGATTCAGCCGCCAGGGTCCTGGCAAGGTGCGCGCATGGGCAGGCCCTGCCACTGATGCAGCCTGGGCCGTCCCAGGCGCACCCACCGTGCCCAGCCCCCGCTCGTGGGGTACGATGGAGGGAGCAACGGGCGACTGCCGCTCCTCTTAAAAAATGAGATTGGAGAAAGGAAATGCTGCAAGAGAAAAATCTGCCCTTTTCGAAAAACTCAAAACTCCAGCTTTATTCAAAAAACGGCAAATTGGGCTACAAGAGCGAACGAAAGAAAAGCCGCGTCCGGCGCCTATACTAGTCTTCTAGTCTTCCCACCAGCGCGGAGCATGGGGCCTCCACTGGGCGTGGGCATAGTCGTTGATTGACAGTGTCGTTCGCCAGCGCGGAGCATGGGGCTTCCACTGGGCGTGGGCATAGTCGTTGATTGACCGTATCATCCGCCAGCGCGGAGCATGAGCCTTCCACTTGGGCGCGGGTGGGATCCCCCGCGGGGCCAAGGAGCGGCGCGCCGGGGGACTCCAGGGCGTGTACAGCCCCACTCATTATTACGTGAAAGTGTCACGGGTAGACCCTGCAGGGGTGCAGAGCGCCCCACGCCCCCAAGGTAGGGGCCCGTTCCCCGCCCCGAGCACGCAACAATAGGCCCAGAGCGGGGGCTGCCCCGAACCAGCCCTCCGGCATGGGCGGAAGCCCACGTGCGTGCCCTCTGGGGCGGGTCCACTCCAGAACAGGGTCCCTGGCCTCAGGGGTCGGGGGCCCGGGGTTGCTGTTGAAGTGGTGCCGCGGCGCCTCGCGGCGCGGAGTAGGCCCTCGCACGGCTCACCTCATCAGGTGCCGAGGTCCGCGGGGGGGGGGGGGGGGGGGAGGCAGTTGCCGCGGTGCGAGCGGACCACGACTGGGGCCGCGACTCGCCTGGTCGGCCCTACGGCAAGCCCCCGGGCCACGTCTGGCGTGCCCAGCCTCGGTGCCCCCGAGGGCTCCACGTCGACGCGCTTGGCTTGAGCCGCCACTCCATGGGCGCGTTTGCGGGGTACGAGTTACCTGCGTTCCAAGGTTAGGGCAATATGTTCTGGAAAGGTTAGTTGTAGACGAGAGTAGTCCTCGCCAGCGGCGTAGGCGGGGGCGCTACGTCGGCTCATGAGGGGCCACAGCCTCACGAGATCTCGACGGTCTTGATGACCTGGCTGCCGGGGATGGCGCGCCCGGTCTCCACTCCTGCTATGAGGTGAACCTGTTGACAACGGAGCAAAGGCAGCGGTGGTCGTCGCCCCGGCGTCGGCCCCTGATTCTTCCGTCTCATCGACCGTCGGCGCCGCCGGCCGACCGCAGAGACCGGGAGGCGGCCCGTGGGAGCGGCCTGCACCGCCCAGTACACGGGGGAGCGCCTCACGAGGCAGAGGAGAGATCTAGCCCTCAGCCCAACCTCCGTGGGGCCCTCCAGGTCTTCTTCTGGTGGTAGGGCAGATGCAGCGAGGACACGCGCGGGTCCAGGATGGGGGCCGCGGCTCCTGCAGAGATCGGGAGGGCTCCAAGCCCCCTCACGCGGCATCGAGTAGCTCGGCGACTTGGTCCAGCCAAACATCGTAGATGCCACCAGCGGGACGATGACGCAAATGCTCCCGCACCACGAGGAGTGCAGCTTGTGCGCTCATAAACTCGTGATGAGCACGAGATGACGGCGTCGCGGCGAGGCCGCTGGCGGGTGCGATGGCGCGGCCACCGTGCTATGCAAAGGGCCATGGAGATGGGTCCTACCGCCGGCGAGCAGCGGTGTCTGTGGCGGCGTTAGCCGCGGGGCGAACGGGGCGGTGAGGAGTGCCGCGGCCAATGGGCCCCGTCTGGGCGGCGCGAGCAGCCCAATGCTTAGCGCGGGCTCGGCGAGCTCTGGCCATGGGGACGATAGAGCGGGGTAGGGAATGGGGAGAGGATTTCGACATGCCCCTACCTGGTGCGCCAAATGTCGGATTCAGGGCTCCGCAGACCCAAGAACGTTCGAACTCTGGGGCGTGTGTGAAGATCTCAACCAATCTAGGTCTCCACTCACCGCCCTACAGCCTAGCCTCGACGAACTCACACGAGCGGGGAAGAAGACGAACATGGCAGCTTACCCAGGTTCGGGCCACCTTGCGGTGTAAAACCCTACTCCTGCTTTGTGGTGGATTGGCCTCATGAGGAGGCTGAGGATGAACTAGTACAGTGGTTTGAGCGACCTCGCGAGGGCTCAAGAGGCAAGGGTGGAATCGATCTCCGGGGTCCGGTCCCTCTCTACGGTGGTGGCTAACCTATATTTATAGTGGCCTCGGTCCTCTTCCCCCAAAACTTAGGCGGGAAGGGATCCCACAACGGCCAATTCGAATGGGGACAAGTAGTACATCTTATCCTGACGAAAGGTGGTCTTCGCCTACAAAGCTTCTGATCATGAAACAGCTGTGGACTCGGCGATGACATCCGTCCTACCGAGCTTGTGGTCTTGGTCCTCGTGCACTGGAATGGAAACCTTTGGAGGGCTCCTCGGGAACCCACACATGTCCTTGCTCCCTTAGCACCTAAAGGAAAACTGTCTCCTCTACGCCCGCTGGCGCCCGCCTGGCCTTGGTCATCATGGCTCACGTCATTGCAGCCTGGGTACCTGCATAGAAAACTCCGCTCCTCGGGAGGCAGCCTGGGGAGGCTGCTCCTCTAGAGGTCTTGGCGTCGTCCGCCTCGCGAGGCCAGGGGGCCCTCGCGAGGGTCTTGTCTTGGAGGTCTTGCCGCTGGGCCGCACCGGGCCGTCGATGGAGCCACGCTGTGGGCCGTAGGCAGGCAGGTCTAGGTACCCCCGATCCCAGAACACCGACAATATAGGTGTTATTTGGTTGTCTGTCTTCAAAGACATTGCTTCTTCCGAAGACTTTCATAAAAATCGCCTATTCACACCATCTAGTCGATAACTAGCACTTTCAATTGGTATTAGAGCAAGGTGCTCCCTTGTTCTGTGTGATTCGGTTTAACCACCTGGAGTTTTAGCTATGTCGACTACAGGGATAACCAAAGTCTCCGTTGCGTGCCCTGTCTTCGATGGCACTGATTTCCCCTACTGGAAGAATAAGGTGCGCATGCATCTTGAAGCCATTGACAACGACCTCTGGTATGTCGTCAAGACCGGCATTCCCAAAGTCGGTGAAGGCGTCACCGCTGCTGATGTCAAGAGGTTCATGCAACTGGACTCAACCGCCAAGAACATCATCTGTGGTCATCTGACCAAAGGGCAGTATGGCCGTGTGAGTGCTCTGGAATCTGTGAAGCTAGTCTGGGACTAGCTGTCCAAGGTCAATGAAGGCGTCTCAACACAGAGAGACTCAAGGATAGATGCGCTTCACAATCTCTTCAACCGATTCAAGAGGAATGACAATGAAAATGTGCAACTCACTTTCGACCGCCTCACTGATATCACAAATGAGCTTCAGGCTCTTGGCGCCACTGAAATCACCAAGCATGAAGTCGTGAAGAAGCTACTGAGATCACTTGACAGCTCATTTGACACTCTATCATTGATGATCCAAGAACGCCCTAACTTCAAAGATCTCGATCCGTCTGACATACTTGAGAGGCTCAACACACATGAATTCCAGCTATCTGAGATGAGAGATATCTATGGTCCCAACTATGGCTGATCTCGTGCCTTGAAGGCCAAGGCTGAATCCTCATTTGAAGAATCTAACTGCAGTTCTGATGATCCTGAAGACATTGGCAAAGAGCTAGCAATGCTTGTGAGAAAGTTCCAAAAGTTCTCCAAGAAGAATCGTTTCGGAAAGTCTTCAAGATCCAGCTCCAAGAATGATGAGGCTTCCACTCGTGACGACAAGAAGAGAACATGCCACAAATGCAAGAAGCCAGACCACTACATATCTGAATGTCCTCAATGGGACAAGGAAGCAAAGAAAAAGAAGAAGAGCAAGGAATATGACTCCGACAACAAAAATAAGAAGAAGAAATCCTCAAAGTCTTCATCCTACAAGAAGAGCTCGTCTGGCAAGGCTTGTGCGTTCATTGGCAAGGAAATGGATTCAGAGGAGGAGTCTGCTTCTGAGGAGGCGGAGGTGGAGTCTGAGGAGGAGTCTGATTCAGGCGTGGCAAGCCTGGCTCTAGCTTCGGCATTTGTCGCCAGGTCCATCTTCAACATTGAAGATAATGGTCACGACGCCGACGCTGAAGCCAACGATGACGACGATTCTGCTCCACCTACTGCTTCATGGCAAGAGGTGCTAAGGTAAACTCACACGATGCTTACTTTCAGACCTCTACTGAAGATGACTCTGAATGTGAATCCAAACCCAGTTATAAAACTGTTGCTAAAATTGCAACTGAACAACAAACAACCATGGAAAAGATTCAAAAATTGTTAGACAAAAGCGATGACCTGTTGGACGAGGAAATGAATCGAACTTAATCCTTAATAGAAGACATAAAAAATCTTCACGTTAAGTACGAGGAACTTGAAAGTCGTCATGAAACCCTCTCAGCTACTCATGAGAAGCTTTCCTATGATTATCTTCAAAGGAAGCAAGATCTAGAGAAACTGAGAGCATCTCATGAAGATCTTCAAAAGGAAAACAATTCACTACTCGCTCAACAGATCAGTTCCGCTCAGGAAGATTTTGTGCCACCTTGCTTAAAATGCCTTGAGCATGACAATGCTATCTCTGTTGCTGAATGCTCTATTGCTTCTGAAGTTGCAATATCTTCAACTATTGATGTGGTAACTAACCCCTCTTGTGAGGATGCCACTACTATTGCTGATGAGAATGCCAGGTTGAAGACATTGCTTGAAACAGGCATGTACAAAAGCCTCAAAGGGCATCAGACCCTATGTGATGTCCTCAAGAAACAAATTCTCAACCGAAACCCTAGGAAAGAGGGTGTTGGTTTCGAGAGGAAAATGAATGCTGATGGCTCTTACTGGAAGCCAGAGCAGTACCCCAAAACCACATGGGTTGCTGCAAAGGGCCCTTTAGTGGATCCATCCACCTTATCTGGCTTCACTTGTGCTAGCCCTATTATCATTGATGAGTCATTTGACTCAAACTATAAACTGTTCAAGAATTAGAATGGTGAAGTATTTGCTAGGTTTATTGGAACTAACTGCAGGAATGGGCCACCTATGAAGAAGATCTGGGTTCCTAAAAGCTGCCTTGAGAAGCTTCCCGTGAATATCATCATGACACCACCAGGGAAGAAGACAAACCTCAGACCAAAGGCTTCATATGGTCCAAAGGCTTCATGCAGACAGAGGACCTCTAATGGTCACCCTAACGCCAATGTTTTGCAGGAAAACTATCATCAGACTCATGAATATGAGCGTGTTTCTTCAAACCTCTATGTTCACAAATCAAAGAACTTTTCTGCATATTCTTATGAGTACTATTCACCTCCTGCAAAACTATTTGCTAGGGCTCCAAAGCCAAAGTTCTCAGATGCTGCGCTTAGACTCATTGCTTCTAAGCCACCCCTTCAGATGTGGGTGGTTAAGAAGAATTAACTTCTCTTGCAGGGTCGGGTCTCCAGCCGAAAATCATTGACTTCTGAAGACAATGCTGGGGACCTAAAACATCTTGTGGGACGCAAGATAAAATGCCAAAATGGTCTTACCATTTATTTCGTCCCTGGTTTTCTTGATGAACATCCTATCTTACCATCCAAGAATCTTAATTTTGATAGTATGCTTGTTCGTCAAATGTTTATGCTTCACAATACTCTTGGTGAAGCCTATCCTACTAACTGCACTGTAGGGTACAACTCTGAAAGCTACTGAATGGATTATGGACAGTGGATGCACTAACCACATGACTGGTGATCGAAGTCTTCTCATGGACTTTACTCTTCGACCGTCTACTAAAAGCCATATCACATTTGCTGACACTGGTAAAAGCAAGGTATTGGGCCTAGGTAGAGTTGCTATCTCAAAGGAACAACACATGGATAAAGTGATGCTTGTTGAATCCCTTGGATACAACTTAATGTCTGTCTCAATGCTTTGTGATCTTGACATGATTGTGATATTTGGAAAATATTGATGCCTTGTGCTTATGGCTTCTGACAAATCTCTAGTCTTCGAAGGTTATCGAAGAGGTGATCTGTACATGGTAGATTTCTCCGCAGGACCACAACTTGCCGTATGTCTTCTAACAAAAGCTTTAGAGTGCTGGCTTTGGCATCGAAAGCTGGGACATGCGGGCATGAGGAACTTGCACACTATCATGAAGAAGAAGCACATCATTGGCATCGAGGGCGTCAAGTTCAAGAAGGATCATCTATGTGGTGCTTGCAAAGCCGGGAAGATGACTAGGGCAAAACATCCCTCCAAGACAATCATGACGACATCACCTCCCTTCGAGCTGCTACACATGGACTTATTTGGCCCTACTCACTACTCTACCCTTACTACCACTGCACATCTTTATGGCTTCGTAATTGTTGATGATTATTCAAGATATACCTGGGTGCACATAATTCTCTATAAGACTGAAGTGCAGGATGCCTTCAGACGATTTGCCAATCGCGCCATGACTAATTATGGCATCAAGATCAAGCACATTAGGAGTGACAATGGCACAGAATTCAAGAACACAGGCCTCGACACTTATCTTGATACACTGGGCAACACACATGAGCTCTCTGCTCCATACACTCCTCAGCAGAATGGCATCGTGGAGCGCAAGAACAGGACCCTTATTGAGATGACTCGTATGATGCTTGATGAGTACAAGACTTCAAGAAAGTTCTGGCCTGAAACCATTGATACTGCATGGCATATCATCAACAGAGTTTATCTTCACAAATTCTTCAAGAAGACATCCTATGAACTACTCACTGGTAAGAAGCCTAACGTAAGCTATTTCAAAGTCTTCGGTGCTAAGTGCTGGATCAAGGATCCACATCACACTTCTAAATTTGCACCGAAAGCACATGAAGGTTTTATGCTTGGTTACGGAAAGGATTCACACACCTACAGAGTCTTCAACCTCTTTCACTATAAAGTGGTTGAAACTGTAGATGTGCGGTTCGATGAGACTAACGGCTCGCAAAGAGAGCACTTGCCAAATGTGCTAGATGAAGCTTCTCCTAGTGAATCTATCAAGCTAATGGGTACTGGAGAAATCATACCCACCGAGGAACAGGCTGAAGAGGAATTTGTCATTCCAGCTCCTACTCATTGTGAAGACAATGCTGAGCCTGAAGACAATGCTCAAGATGAAGACAATGATCAGCAATAGCAAGATCTTTGCCCTATTCATCCTCGTGTGGCCAATGAAGTTCATATTGAGAAGATAATTGATAGCATCAACGCACCTGGTCTACTTACTCGATCAAGAGCTACTCAACTAGCAAACTTCTATGGGCACTTTGCATTCGTCTCCATATCCGAACCCAAGAAAGTTGATGAAGCCTTCCTGGAACCAGAATGGATTCAAGCTATGCAAGAAGAGCTTCAACAATTTGAGCTCAACAATGTCTAGGAGCTAGTCAAACGCCCTGATCCTCGCAAGCACAATATCATTGGCACCAAATGGATCTATCGCAACAAACAAGATGAACATGGTCAAGTCGTCGGAACAAAGCTCGTCTTGTTGCTCAAGGTTACACACAAGTAGAGGAAATTGACTTCGATGAAACCTTTGCTCCTGTGGCTAGGCTTGAAGCCATTCGCATACTGCTAGCCTATGCTAACCACAACAACATCCTCCTGTATCAAATGGATGTGAAGAGCGCTTTCCTCAATGGCAAAATTGAAGAAGAAGTATATGTAGCTCAACCCCCTGGTTTTGAAGATCCCAAGCATCCTGATATGGTCTACAAGCTCAACAAGGCACTGTATGGACTCAAACAAGCACCTCAAGCTTGGTATGAGACACTAAAAGAATTCCTGAAGAGCAAAGGCTTCAAACCTGGTTCTCTAGATCCCACTCTCTTCACGAAGACATATGATGGAGAACTGTTTGTGTGCCAAATCTATGTGGATGACATTATCTTCGGCTGCACTGACAAGAGATACAATGATGAATTCAGTCATATGATGCAAGAGCAATATCAAATGTCTATGATGGGGGAGCTGAAATTCTTCCTAGGTCTTCAAATCCATCAACAGAGAAATGGAATCTTCATATCACAAGAAAAATACCTCAAAGATTGCCTGAAGAAGTTTGGAATGCAAGACTGCAAAGGGTACACGACGCCAATGCCAACCAAAGGCCAATTGGGCCCCGACGACAATGGTAAAGAGTTCGATCAAAAGGTATACCGCTCCATGATTGGTTCTTTATTGTACTTATGTGCATCTAGGCCAGATATAATGCTTAGCGTTTGCATGTGTGCCCGATTCCAAGCAGCACCAAAGGAGTTGCATCACCTCGCGGTGAAGCGAATACTTCGATATTTGGCTCACACCCCAACGCTAGGATTATGGTATCCAAAGGGCTCAGAGTTTGATCTAGTTGGATTCTCAGATGCTGATTATGCAGGTGACAAGGTTGATCGCAAGTCTACATCAGGCACATGTCATTTTCTTGGATGATCTCTTGTCTGTTGGTCTTCAAAGAAGTAGAACTGTGTATCACTCTCCACTGCTGAATCTGAATACATTGTTGCTGGATCTTGCTGTGCTCAGCTTCTCTGGATGAAGCAAACCCTCAAGGACTATGGCATCAACATGAAGAATGTGCCCCTCTACTGCGACAATGAAAGCGCCATCAAGATTGATCACAATCCAGTTCAGCACTCGAAGACAAAGCACATTCAGATCCGTCATCACTTTCTCAGAGACCATGTGTTGAAGGAAGACATTTATATCATTCTCATCAACACTGAAGAGCAATTGGCAGACATCTTCACGAAGCCCTTGGATGAGAAAAGGTTTTGCAAGCTGCGGTGTGAGCTAAATATCTTAGAATCCTTGAATGTTCTATGAATGGACACACATCGTAACGCTTATGCATATTGATGACTTAGGTGCACAACACACAAAGTAACGTATGCCTTCAATTCATGAAGACATACACTCTAAGTGTGAATACATTAATGCGGAATTTGACTTCAGAGCGCCACGATAATTGTGCGTCGTGTCTGGGTCTAATACTTCCTATACGGTGTGTAACGCCACCACCAACCTTTCTAAAGATTTATGTTGTCGTCATATTGCATTATCTTCAAAGTTGGTTTGTCTTCAACATTGTTTGTCTTCATGATTTAGATTTGGTCTTCATTGCCTATCCTTACATATATATATATATATAATATATATATATATATATATTAATATATAATATATATATATATTATATTTAAAAGTTTTTATATATAGATATATATATATAATAAATATATAATATATATGTTCTGTCCTCTACAGCATTCACTTATAGCTATGTCTTCAAGTTGCCATTTTCTGCACTAAGTGAATGTGATCGGACCCTAACCCCATCTGTGCCTGTCTCTCCTACTCTCTCTAAATCTTCATATGCATTCTATTGACACATGTCAATTGTCTTCACTGTGTCCTTGTCAGTCGAAGATTAAGAGACAAACTTTTAAAATGCTTTTAATATCACTATCCTTTTGCTTGAATCCGGAGAAGCCGGAACGGCCACCTGACAAACCAGGCGCGCGTGGGGTCGTGGCACAACATTTAAGCTGTTGCATGCTTGCCATGTGTCCCTCAGATGTGAACCGCCAGGGGCAGCTGAGTAAACTCACTCTACCGCTCCCTTCCTTATAAATACCCAGCCCCCTGTGGTCATTAAAATCTTACTCCCCTCGCTGTCTCGCTCAAACCCTAGCACCGTCGCTAGCTTCCATCGTCGCTAGAGATAAAGCGCTTCGCTGCCGTGACTTCTCCGTCATCGTCTTCATGTCGATCGCGGACATCTTCTTCCCGCCGCCGCCGTAGGTGTCTTCCGCCGCCATGTTACGGCGCGGGAGATCGAACTACTCGACCTCCATCCCAACTCGTCTAGCAGTTCTTCGTCAGTTCATCTGCGGTAATTAAAAGCTCACTTTTTACCGCACGCTTGATTCGATGAGATTACAATATCTTCAAAAAGTTGTTTCTTCACTTCCAAATCTGGATCTTTCATATTCTGCATCTCATAACTTGCAAGTACTTTCACTTATGCTTCACAACTAGTTAGATTCCTCACTTGTACTTATTCATGGATTTGTACAAATCTGGAACCAACTTACATCAATAAGTGAATGTCTTCGCACTATGAGGTCAATGTCTTCAAACTAATTTATCTTCAAAATCCTCTGAGAATGCATATGACCTCTTCCCCTTCCCTCGCATCTCTAATGCTGTCACAGGTACATGTCCATGGGCGAGTCTCTTGGTTCTCATAGTCTGAATTCATTTGCAGATTTCTTACAGCATCACCTTGACTCTCCTGAAGCCAGTTCTTGTCTGACTAGTAAAGCGAAGCCTATCAGTCTTGTGAAGCCAATGGCAAGTGGTAAATTAGCCAAGAAAGGGGGCAGACAGCGCCGTGATAACACTTCAATGGACCTGCCACCAGATCTCTATGAACTGTACAAGTCTGATCTAGAAGAGAGCTATGTTGAGCGCAAATCTCGAGTCCAATGGATTCGAAGATACTGGGCAGAGCTGTGGTTTCTCTATCATTTTATAACGCCTGAATATGCTGACAAGAATGCTGTGAGGACACCATGGGCTGACATTGTGTATCACAAGCTTTACCCCAAGACCAGAGCTGAAGCCATTGAGAGAGGCTTCTAACCTTGCATGGTCAGAGGACCAATGCCAGAGAATGCTGACCCATCCAGTCTTTGATGGTGTCGTGAGGATGATCTGTTTGAAGCCAATCTCCAATTTGCTAAAGCTTCAGCACTTCAAAACAAGGACTTTGGGATTGACTTCAACCCAGGTCCAGCTGCACCAAGGACCGATGGCAGTCGGGTGGCCGAACCAAATCTTATCGGCCCTTTTGATGATTTTGCCTCATTTCTGGCACACTGTGCAGCACAGAGGGCCAGCATTGAAGATGTTGCTGAGGATGAGGAACAAATTGTAGCTCTAGAGCCCCCGAAGCCAGTGAAGAAGTCAAAGGCTTCAAAGCCTACAGCTGCTCCAAAAGCTTCAAGAGTGAAGCCATTGAAACCTGCACCTCCTGAATCCAGTGTGCAGTCTGAAGACTTGTCCCGCACATCTGCGAGGAAGAAGAAGATCTCCAAGCAAGGTCTTACACCTGCAAGCATCCTGTGCAATGAAGAGGGTGTTATAGATCTATCAAGTGATGAAGATCCTGCTGATGATGCCCTTGAGATGCTGATCAAGAGCAAACAGGAGGCTGAAATCTTCAGAGATTTGCCTTTGTTTGATGCTGACATTCTGAACAATTTCATTGATGAATGGTTTGAAGATACAACTCTCACCATTGATGATCTGCAACCGCCAATTGACATCAGTGTCATATTCTAGGGCTGCATAGCTAAAGAGCTTGCTCTTGCTCAGAAGGTTGTTGAGCAGAAGAATAAGATTGACCATGAGAAAGCTCTCTTCAAGAAGCACATGGCCAAGCTCAGTGTCACTGATGTGCAGTACTTCAAGAAGATGATGGCAGATCTCAAGGCTGAGTTCCATAAGCGTCATGATGAAGCCAAAGGCTCTCGAGAGCGCCTCAAGTACTATGCTAAAAAATGTGTTTAGGCTCACAATGAAGCTGTGAAGAGAAAGACACTTGGGCGTCCAGGCATTGACCCAAGATTGGTTGCTAAGAAAAAGAAGCCAGCTGAAGCCGAAGCTGAGGCTCCAAGGCAAGAGCAGCCAAGCATTGTCTTCCCTGCTAGCATGACCGGTTTGAAGCCAAAAGCTCCATCTGCTACTACTGAAAGGAAACACACCAAGTAGGCAGAGGCTGAAGCCAAGAAGCACAAGCATCACGAAGCCTTTGATGCCGCTTCGTCTCAAAAGAAGCTGAAGACAAAGTCTTTAAAGACTTCAAGAAAGGCCCAAGCACCAACTGAACCATCTGCTACTATGGAGCCACTGCTTGTTGAGCCTATCTCAGTCGCCATACCTGCCTCCTCCAATCGTTAAAGAAGACTTGTTGTGCATGTGCCTGCTCCCATAGAGGCCCATGACACTGAAGAGATCCCAGCTGCTGACACCACCACAGCTGAAGACATTGGTCGAGAAGACAATGTTGATGATGAAGCCCTTCCTTAAGTTCCACAGCTCACTCAGAATCCGGTATCATCGCCTGCTCCCACGAGCAATGAACAAATCAGCATTGGCGGTCCCACGACGCCAATCACTCAAGATGAGTTCTGGGAGGAGCAGCACCCAAACTCCCCACTCCATGAATTCATACAATGTACTCCTCCTGCTCCTATCTCTACTCCAGTGATTGAGACTCCATAGTCAACACCAGAAGACATGGAGAAGACTACCTCATCACTGCATGCGTCTCCCTCATTCTGAAGGCTTCACAAGGGCCCAAGGCCATCGGTCTCCATGTCTAGCATTCCTGAAGAGGATGTGCACACCACAAGCTCAGTCGCATGTCAAGTGTTTCCTGAAGCCATCCCCTTAGTGACTGCTCAAGAGTCTGAAGCCAAAGAGGCTGAAGATATTCTGGTTGCATCAGCCGAAGAAAGAGTAGAAGACGAAGCTATTATTCCTCATGCTGCACCAAGTGTGATTCCAGAAGTGATTGTGCCAGACCCACCAGTGATTGAAGCCTCTGATGCTGTTGTTGCTGCCACCCATAATGAAGCCAATGACGTTGTCATGGCTGACGCCAATACACAGCATGAAGCCAATGCCTCTCCCAAAGATGTTCAGCCATCCACATCGGATGCTGCTATTGCTCCACCAGTTCCACACACCATGGAGATGGCATTCAATCGTGTTGCTGAGCTGACCAGTGTCAGATGGCCAATTATGACACCTCCTGAAGCTCCTGGGCCCCAATATGATTACCATATCGAGCAAAGGCCTCAGACTCAGAAGCCCATTCCAAGAATGCCAAGGCTTCCAAGTGTTGTCACCACTGAGAGTTCATTCAGTGTGTTGAGCTTTAGAGAGCATAACACCTTCTTTGACAAGGCCAAGAACCATTACAAGAAGCCCAAGATTTCTTCTAACAGATTCTAGAGTCATCTTCAGCGAAGCTATTACTCATGCATCTTGTACAACCAGGACAGGATTTTCCCGCACAAGCGCCTATGTTGTGATGCCATGGCTGGACTGCCATGTCTGGAGGAAGCCCTTGACTGCTTCAGAGATGTTGGCTTGCTCCCATTTGTCGTCGACAAGGAGCACTGGAATGAAGAGCTTCTGCTCCAATTTTATGCCACTCTGCACTTATCAGGCTACAACAGGGATCCGAAGACATGGGTCTTTGAGTGGATGTCAGGAGCTGTTCATCATGAAACCAAAGCTCAGGATTTCATCGAGCTTACTTCCCTGCCCACTCCTGGTGATCTTTATGAGCCAGGTTGTCAACTGTATGGGAAAGAAATTGAGAGCATCTTCCAGAAGCCAGAGCCCAACATGAGCCAAATGCTAAGTATGATGAAGCCATTGCCTGTAGATGCTGAGTACCCAACACAGTTCTTCGTCAATGACCTCGAGTATTTGCCTCGCACCATCTACCACATTGTGCGGCATACTCTGTGGCCAATTAAAGGGCACTCTCCCAATGCCAAGATTGAAGGCACAATGAAGACTTTGGTCTTCTACATTCTCAATGGCATCCGCTTCAACACTCATGACTTTTTCATCAGGCAGTTGGCGGCTTCAGGCATTGATCTATTTGGCCAGAAGTTCTATGCACCATGGATCATGCGGATGATTAAGCTTTGCTCTTCAGTCAACTATCAAGCTTCAGCGCGCAATCACGTTGTCTTCCTGCCTGAAGTTGATATGTCTCATGAAGCCATATATCTAGAGCCTGCCAAGGCACCAGTCCGAGAAGACTATGCTGCCTTCCAAAGCTTCTCAGCACCTATTGAAGCCATTCATGTGCCAAATCCCATTGCTACTACTGCTGGTCCACTTGTCGGTCAGCTCAGGCTGCCGCATCGTGCCAACACTGATGCAACAGCCAGCACATTACCTCAAAGGCCTCAGAAACATGCTCGTGTTCTAAATGACAGAGAACTTCTAACTTCTCTCCATCAGAAGCAGGATAGGCACCATGACTAGATGAAGCGTCAGATGCAAAGTCTTCTTGTGGATGTCAATCGCATTCGCAACCTCTCCACCAAGAATTCCTTTGTTGCTCATGAAGCCTGTCGGCGTGCCTGGAAGAGCCTCACTCTGCTATGCTCTGAAGATGAACTCACTGCAGATGGCTTCACTGAATGATTCAAGTTTGACTCCAGGCCTCCGCAATCAGCAAGCTGGCGTCCTACACCATCGAGTGAAGATTCTGACTACTCATATTTGGCTCCAACTGTTGTTGCTTGAGTCATTGATGAGGAAGATGATGCCACTTCACCAGCTATGGCTTCACTGCATCACGATTCTACATCAGGCCCTTCTGCACCGCCCAACTCCAACGTCGACCCGGCTGCCCCAACATCTTCACCAACACCTCATGGGAACGCTTAGACACTCTATGTCTTCACTCCTTTTTGGTCATTCCTGACAAAAGGGGGAGAAGCATATGAGTTGATAGTCTTCAAGTGGGTCTATATGGGTCGGGTGCTTATTTTTGTTAAGTTTTGCAACTCTCGTTCTTGAACTGTTGGTTTTGAGTTGTAACACTTATGTCCAGATGGGACGTCTGCTACATTTGCTGCTATCTTTTATTGTGTGGTTAAATTCCTATCTCATGCGCATGAAGTCATTCTGCAGACACCCATTTTTCATTGTGCATGTCATTATCTTCAATTCATTTCTGTATGCACGATGAATTGTCTTCATGAACTAAAGGAGATCTCCACAAAGCAACACCTGCAATGTGCATTTGCATTCAAAGGCAAACTACTTATATGCACATCTTCAGGGGGAGCCCCTTTTAACTTCATGAAGCCAATGACCATGTTTAACTTTCACATATTTTTATCCCTGTTGAAAACTTCAACCAGTTTGTCATCAATCACCAAAAAGGGGGAGATTGTAAGTGCATCTAGTGCCACCCCTAGTTGGTTTTGGAGTATTGACAACAAACGTGGTTGAGGGACTAATGTGTTTGTCAGAATTGTAGGAGAACACAGGTAGAAGTCCCTCATTGATTCGATTTACCTATCAGAGATGACCCCTGAAAATGTATGAAGACATTGAAGACAATGGTGGTTTGTGAAGACATTCACGTCGAAGATAATGACGTGTGAAGACATTCACTTGAAGACAATGAAGTGCGAAGACATAGTTTCTTTCGTAGTTTCATTTTCTTCTTTCTTGAGTCATAGGAACCACCGAACTGTTAAGTGGGGTCCAAGCGAACAAAGTCAGAAAACTGATGTGATGCTCAACCCAAATCCTATGTCTTCGAGTGAAGACAATGAGAGAAAATCTTATCCAGAGTTGGATGAGTCAGCCTTGCTTGTAGCAAAAGTCATGTTGCCACGTGTGTTTGAAATCCGACCGTTGGACACATGTCGGTTCCTTAGTGACCCAGGGTCATTTCGGACATATCATGTCGGGTTGCCTCCTGGCTATAAATAGCCCACCCCCTCCACCATAAATCGGTGGCTGCTCAGAGTTAATGCATGGCTTTTGTCGTTTGAGAGCAACCCACCTCCGAAGCCTTTGAGAGAGAGAATCCTTGTGAGGACAAAGCCCAAAACACCCAGAGCCCAAAGAGTGTTTGGCATCACTGAAGTCTTTCTGTCCGCGTGATCTAAAGACTTATTACACTTGAAGACTGTGTATCTTCCAGTCGGTTAGGCGTCACGTTCTGAGGATGCAAGAGTCATTGTGGATCGTCGGTGAATGAAGTCTGTGAAGGTTTGGAAGTCTACCTTGAAGACTTACATGAGTGATTGGACAAGGACTAAGTGTCCTTTGCTCAAGGGGAATAAGGTGAAGACGCGGTCTTCTAAGTTCAATCTCAGCCTCCCTAACAAGATGTACAATTGTCATAGTAACTGGAACTGGTCTACCAAATCCTTGTCATCGCCAAGCAACTGGTTCTATCACTTTCCTCTTTACTTATAGTTTTGCTTCGTGAAGTCATTGCTTGCCTGCTCTGTTTGACTTCACTGTGTGAAGACATTCTGTCTGTTTGCTTGTTTGGCTTCATACTGTTTTCCTATTCCGATCTGTTCTACCTAGCAGCTGTTAGTCTTCGTGCTTTCATTGTACTGCTTGCTTGACTATGGCCTGTCTAGTGTAGTTTATCTTCCGCCGCATATCATATAGGTGTTATTTGGTTGTCTGTCTTCGAAGACATTGCTTCTTTCGAAGACTTTCATAAAAATTGCCTATTCACCCCCCTCTAGTCGATAACTAGCACTTTCAATCCTTGAAGATCTTAGCCTCCTGCTTGCTCTTGATCAGGAGCTCTAGTGCATCATCAGCAAGATCTTCATCACTGGACAGATCTATGACATCATCATCATTGCACAGAATGCTTGCTGGTGTGAGGCCTTGCCCTGAGATTTTCTTAGTATTCGTAGAGGTCCGAGACAAGTCTTCAGAATGCACACTGGTTTCAGGAGGTGCAATCTTTAGTGGCTTCACTCGCGAAGCTTTTGGTGTAGATGCAAGCTTTGAAGCCTTTGACTTCTTCACTGGCTTTGGGGGTTCAGGAGCTTCAGTCTGTTCCTCATCTTGAGCAGCTTCAACACTAGCTCATTGCTCGACACAGTGTGTTAGAAATCCATCAAAGTTATGGAATGGGCCAACAAGATTGGGTTCGACTTCACGACTGCCATCTTGCCTTGGTTCTGCTGGACCTGGGTTGAAATTAATCCCATAGTCCTTCTTGTTTTGGGCAGCACAACCCCTGGCGAACTGATAGTTGGCCTCAAATAGATCATCATCTCGACACCATAGCAAACTTGATTGATCTGGTTTTTCTGGCATTGGCCGCCTCACCATGCAAGGATAGAAGCCTTGCTGAATGGCTTCAACCTTGGTCTTGGGGTGAAGCTTCTTGTACACTATATCGGCCCATGGTGGCTTCACAGCGTTCTTGGCAGCGTACTCTGGGGTCACAAAGTTGTAATGAAACCATTGCTCAGCCCAGTACCTGCGAATCCATTGCACGCATGATTTGTGTTCTGCATAAGTTTCATCTGGATCAGATTTATACATCTCATATAGATCTGGAGGCAGATCCAGTGCAGTGTTGTCACGACGCTGTCTACCCCCTTTCTTGGCAAATTTTCCTCCGGCCATTGGCTTCACAAATATGATTGGCTTTTCTCTGCTTGATAGACAGGAACCAGCTTTAGGAGAGTCAAGGTGATGCTATAAGTAGTCTGCAAATGAATTCAAACCATGAGAACCAAGAGACTCGCCCACGGACATGTACTTTTGAAAGAATTAGAGATGCGAGGGAAGTAGGAGAGGTCATATGCATTCTCAGAGAATTTTGAAGATAAAATCAATTTGAAGACATTGACCTCATAGTGCGAAGACATTCACTTATTTGGATAAGTTAGTTCCAGATTAGTACAAATCCATGAATAAGTACAAGTGAGGAATCACACTAGTTGTGAAGCATAAGTGAAAGTACTTGCAAGTCATGAGACATAGATGGAGGAAGATCCAGATTTGGAACTGATAAAACAACTTTCTGAAGATATAGAAAGTTCATCGGATCAAACAAATCGTAAAAAGTAAGTGTTTATTTACCGCTCAATTACAGATGAAGAACTGCTAGACAAGTTGGGAGAGGAGGCCGAGCAGTTTGATCTCCCGCGCCCTAACTTGGCGGCGGAAGACAGCTACGGCAGGGACGGGGCAAAGATGACCGCGACCGACATGAGTACGATGATGGAGAGGTCACGGCAGCGAAGCGCTTCTTCTTCGGCGAGGATGAGAGCTAGCGACGGTGCTAGAGTTGCGAGCGAGACAACGATGGGTGTAGAGGAATTAATGACCACGGGGGCAATGTATTTATAAGGAGGAGGGCTGCGCTATGAGCATGGCATGCATGCACAGTTTAAACAACTGTGTCATGAACCCACCACATGGCTGGTTTGACGGGAGGTCGTTCCGTCTTCTCCGGGTTCCGGGAAAACGGATAAGGATAATAAAACATTTTAAATATTTGTCTCAATAATATTCGACTGACAAGGACACAATGAACACAATCAACACGTGTGAATAGAATGCATATGAAGATTTAGAGATATCTTGAAGAGATAAGCATAGATGGGGTAGGGGTCCGATCACATTCACTTAGTGCAGAAAAGACAACATGAAGACCTAGCTATATGTGAATCCTGTAGAGGACAGAATATATATATATATATATATATATATATATATATATATAGGCAATGAGATCCAGATAAAACAAGAAGATAAATCATGAAGATAAATCCAATGTTGAAGACAAACCAAATTTGAAGATAATGCAATGTATGCGACGCCAAATGAAAGGCTTCAAGACGATTTGGTGGTGGCGTTACCCACCGTATAGGAAGTATTAGACCCAGACACGACGCACAATTATTGTGGCGCTCTGAAGTCAATTTCCACATTAATGTCTTCACACTTAGAGTGGATATATTCATGAATTGAAGACATACGTTACTTTGTGTGTTGCGCACATAAGTCATCAACATGCATAAGCGTTAGGATGTGTGTCCATTCACAGGACATTTGAGGATTCTAGGATATTTAGCTCACACCACAACTTGCAAAATCTCTTCTCATTGATACGTCTCCGTCGTATCTATAATTTTTGATTGTTTCATGCCAATATTCTACAACTTTCATATACTTTTGGCAACTTTTTATATTATTTTTGGGACTAACATATTGATCCAGTGCCCAGTGCCAGTTCCTATTCGTTGCATGTTTTTTGTTTTGCAGAATATCCATACCAAACGAAGTCCAAACGTGATAAAAACTTACGGAGATTTTTTGGAATATATGTGATTTTTGGGAATTGGAATCAACGCGAGACGATGCTTGAGGGGACCACAAGCCCTGGAGGCGCGCCCCCTACCCAGGGCACGGCCAGAAGGCTTGTGGCCACCCTGTAAGGCAGTTGGTGCCCTTCTTTCGCCGCAAGAAAGCTAATATCTGGATAAAAATCGTGTTAAAATTTCAGCCCAATCGGAGTTACGGATCTCCGGGAATTTAAGAAATGGTGAAAGGGCAGAATCTGGGAACGCAGAAACAGAAGGAAACAGAGAGAGAGATCCAATCTCGGAGGGGCTCCCGCCTGTTGTGGGAAACCACGGCCACCTATGGGGCCAAGGGCCCCTTTTGGTTTGGCAGGGGGACTGAGCACATTGCACAAAGAGCGGAGGAGCGCAGCGTAGCGCGGCAGAGATCACACGGGCAGTTTTACCCAGGTTCGGGCCGCCGCGAGGCGTAAAACCCTACTCCTGCTTTGGTGGATTGATGGTGGATGGTGGTGGAAACGCAGCGCCCTTGCTCGGCAGGGTAGCCTCGGGACGAGAGCAGCTACGCGCGTATGAGTGTACAGGGGTCTGAATCCTTTCTATGGTTGCCATGGGCCTCCTTTTATAGATCAAGGGGTCACCACAGTGGCAAATCAGTCATTGTGTACTGATTAGATAGCGAACAGTGCTATCATATCTACTCTGCAGATAGAGCAGTACACATTAAATGCGCCACTCAGTGTCACATCATGGCCTGCCCGGTCTCCAGGAATTTAAGAAACGGTGAAAGGACAGAATCTGGGAACGCAGAAACAGAAGGAAACAGAGAGAGAGATCCAATCTCGGAGGGGCTCCCGCCTATCGTGGGGAACCACGGCCACCTATGGGGCCAAGGGCCCCTTTTGGTTCGGCAGGGGGACTGAGCACATTGCACAAAGAGCAGAGGAGCGCAGCGTAGCGCGGCAGAGATCACACGGGCAGTTTTACCCAGGTTCGGGCCGCCACGAGGTGTAAAACCCTACTCCTGCTTTGGTGGATTGATGGTGGATGGTGGTGGAAACGCAGCGCCCTTGCCCGGTAGGGTAGCATCGGGACGAGAGCAGCTACACGCGTACGAGTGTACAGGGGTCCGAATCCTTTCTATGGTTGCCATGGGCCTCCTTTTATAGATCAAGGGGTCACCACAGTGGCAAATCAGTCATTGTGTACTGATTAGATAGCGAACAGTGCTATCATATCTACTCTGCAGACAGAGCAGTACACATTAAATGCGCTGCTCAGTGTCACATCATGGCCTGCCCGACATGCCTTGCCGGGCTGTTCGGCCACCTTCTCTCCTGTCTGCATGACACGTCGCAGGACGGGTGTCGTCTGGAGGTGATTCCTATAGGAAATGGCTGCCATGTGGCAAAAGGCAGCCACTTAGTCATCTTGGGGCTTGACACCGCACCGATCGGTGACTTGCGTCACTGTGAGGTGGGGCGGTGAAGCCTTGGCGGGGTGTTTTGCCTTCGTATGCCCCGTCAGGCCTGCCAGGGCGGTCCTGAGGCTTGCTTCCAGGGCAACCTGCCCTCGCCAGGCTCTCCTGCCCGGCAAGGGACGTTTTCCCTTAGCGGTGTCTTGCTTCTTGGCTTGACTTGGTCTTCTCAACTCTCCCTTTGATTCCTCAAAGAGCCTATCTCTTTACCTTGGCCTTGTCTTGGGTGTTGCAATCTTGATCTTGGGCCTGTGCACGGTCTGGGCAACAGACCCAGGGTTTGTTGCACCGACAGGAGCCCCCAGGCCTGGCCTGAACGCGCTGTCGGGCGTCGTCAGGGTAGGCCCTAACTTGTGCACAGGCGAGGGGGAAATAGCTGCTCGCCCTTTGGGATCTTCTTTGCTTCTTCATTAATCTGAGCTCGGATCAGTTTCTGGTTCTTCCGCCCATCGCGTAACTCCAACTATGGCGGGGCCACTCTTGTAATGGCCCGTGAATGACTTTAACGCACGGGCGAGTAACTGCCAATTCACTCTTCCCACCACGCCCTTATCCCTCGCCACGTATGCTGCATGCATCGAGCGGGGTAGGTAATGGAGGCGCGTGGTGCGGGAAAGCGTTAAGGCAGGGGCCTGGTCTTCATGGATTGGTGGAGGAGGACGGCAGTCCCCCGCTGAGGGAGCGGCTCCCGACCCCGGCCCGTCTATAAAAGGAGGGACGGGGGAGGAGTGGGAGTATTCGTCCACTCACCTCCTTCATTCTCTGCTTCCTCCTGAGGTATGCCGAAGAGGAGAGCTTGGGGCCAAGCCCTGGGCCCTAGCTTGGGGTCGATGGCATCGAGTGCTGGGGCAAAATCCTCTTCATGTCTTCGTGCAGGCCTCAGGGGAGTGTGCGGGCGGCGCGGTGGTAGCACCGGAGGTAGCAACTCTGGTGCGCTCGTCGCCGGACCGCCCGTAGCTCCAATCTTTGTGAGGGGCGACGCAAGCAACACCACACCGAGGCCCATAATGGACATGAGGTGTGGTAGTCGATCGTGGCCTAGTCCTCCTTTTCCCGTGACGCCGGAGGGAGTCCACAAAGGTGGTTTGGTACCGGTAATGGCGGATTCCTCCTCTCAGGGCACCGCCTGCCCGACGTATGGGCGAGCTCCTCGTCCCTATGTGTGCTTCTTTAAAGGGCGGCAGCCCCTTGTCTTCGGGTCGTTGGAGACGACCATGCTCTCTGTGGAGCTACCTGGAGCGCTTGGTGCTCGCCCTGGTTGGCGTGGCGGGAGCTTCAAGCGACAGTGGTAAAGGAGGTGGCGGCTACCCATGACTCGTCAAGAGCGGGGGCGACCGCTCCGATGAGGCGTGCTTGCCGGCAGCACCATCACCACTGGTTGAGCTTCCGGCAGCGTCACCATCCACACCTGCCCTCCGGTTTCTTCCTCCTAGCCCGGGAACGACGTCATCCTGATCCTGGGGAGGCATCGAATCCCAGCCGGGCCTTCCCTCCGTCTTCTTCGTTTCCCCCTGTAGTTTCGAAGAAGGGAAGGACGGAGTAGAAAAAGGGATCATGAGCATTTATCTTTTTTTTTCAATCTAAAATATGTAGGCACTTGCCAAACTTTAGTTCAAATTATGTACTCTCTTTTATCCATGTTTGTGTTCTGTAAGGTCTGTACTTGTTGATCAGCATATTAATGAAAAAGATAAACCTTGCCAGCACTTGTGCATGTAACATGTCCATGCAGAGGGAGAATGCCTCTTTACGCTCAAGTAAACAAGTTTTTCCCCGGTAGGCTATCCTGCCGGTACCCTCAAGTTGCTGCCGCGGGGCTGGGCCTGCCGGGCACAAATCCTGAAGAGGGACCAGCCCCCCGCCAACTTTCTCGCCAAAGGCCACTACAACCTCCCTGACCAAAGCAAAGTTCGAGTCAAGGGACGGGTGTCGTGGGTGTAAGTCTGACAGTAAGAATAGGGGGTACGTAGGAGGAGGCAGGATCCTAGCTACGGTGAGGTTGTGCACGCAAGATGTACGAGTTCAGGCCCTTCTCGGAGGAAGTAACAGCCCTACGTCTCGGTGCTCGGAGGCTTGGTCGACTGGATTATGCGTGAGAGTTACAGGGGGTGCGAACCCTTGTGCCAGTGGAGGGGGGTGGCTTATATAGAGTGCGCCAGGACCCCAGCCGTGCCACATTACACAGGGTTCAATGTTCATTAAGACAGGGCGTTACTGGTAACGCCAGCTATAAAGAGCTATAAATGACCTTAAACACTACAGAGTAATGCCTGACCGTTGCCATCCTGAGTGACTCTAGGTCTTCTGTACTCCGAGTAGTTTCTTGTATGGTCGAGTGACTTCATCTTGGTCGAGTGGAATTGGGGTGTCCGAGTGACATAACTGGTCGAGTGGATTGCACTCCAAGGTGAACTCAGTCAGTTTCTTCTATTGCATTTTGAATGTCTTTGACTCTAGGGCAGCGTCCTTGGGTAGGGTATCTAGGTCAGGCCTATGACCCTACCCTAGGTACATGTCGTCATCATTAGCCCCCGAATGGATTGAGGTCCGAGTGAAGAAAGAGTTGAAGTTGACTCCGATTCGATTCCATACTTCGGAGGTATTTCATCAGAGTCTGCGAATCATGTTGAAGCTTCAATCTGGTTTCAGTCGCCTTGGTCCATTTAGAGGCCGTCGTCGAGTGAACTAAACTGACAATCTTCGAGTGTCGACATGGAACAAAATCTTCGGTGCGACTGGTTGCTCTACAGTCCCCGGTCCTCACGGGATTCGACATTTTGAGGAAGCGCGCGGGACGGAGCGTGCCGCAGTAGTTGGATTGGTCAGATAGGGACGCCTCGATTTTTGTGCCGCCTTTTTCGCCACGTATCGGGCGCGCGACTGTTGCGGGATTTGACAGGATCGTTTGGGCCCATGAGTCAGCCACTCGGAAGCAGGCCCATAAAAGGCGTCGAGGCCGATGTGTTTGCACAATGCGCCTCATTCCCCTTCTTCTTCCTCTGCTTCTCCACCACATCTCCCTTTGCTCTCGACGTCGTCGCCCTACCCGAACGCCATCCGCCGCAATGGGAAAGGACATGACGGCAGCCCTGGAGCGCGCAAAGAAGGCGACGGCGACGGCAAAGGGCAAGAAGACGAGTCGGGGGTCATCGTCGAGGTCTGGTCTGCCTCCTGGTTGGATCCAGGGAGACTGGATTCGATCTATGATCCAGAAGGAAGATCTGGAAGACATGGCCAACGTGGGTTTGATTGCCCATGGATCTTGGAGGTTGCCGGGGAACGAGACCGAGCCTCAGCCGCAGAAGGGTGAGTGCGTCCTCCTTGCAACTCATGTCGACCGCGGTTTCACTCTGCCTCCGCATCCTTTTTTCTGAGGTTTCCTGAACTTTTTTGGTGCCCAACTTCATCATTTCTCTCCCAACACCATCACATATCTTGCTGCATATGTCTCTCTGTGTGAAAACTTCTTGGGCTGTCGACCGCATTGGGGTCTGTTCAAGCACATCTTTACCTGCCGCTCTCAAACCGTGAAGAAGGTGAATCCGACTGATGAAAAGACGCACGTGATCCAAATGTGCGGGGGTTTAGGGATTCAGATTAGGGGTAGGAGTACTTTTCCTTCTATGACTCTTCCCGAGTCAGTCAGGGGGTGGCAGTCGACCTGGTTCTACTGCCGAGATATTCCGACCCCTTGTCAGTCGACTGGCCTTCCGACCTTCACCATGGAGCGAGTCCGCCAACCCTCTTCATTGACCATGACTCCAGCAGAGAAAGTAGAGGTGTCCATGCTAGTCGACCGGGTAGTTCAATTAGTCCGTGATGGTGTGACCGGCATGGATTTGTTGGAGGTGTTTCTCAGTCGACGCATCCACCCTCTCCAAGCCCGCGATCATCCAATGTGGATGTACTCGGGCAGTGACGACACCGCTCGGATCCACCCAGAGGAGGTCACCGAGGAGACGGTGGCATAGTGGCTGCGGAGCATCACGGGAAACAAAGACAACCCCAGGGGGTCTAGAAGAGTTGCACCATTCGACAATGACAGAAAGCCAGACAAGGTCTGTCCCTTGTTACCGAGTGCCTTTTTATTTCGATTTGTAACTGCCCTTGGATCTGATTGGTGCTCATTTAATTCCTTGTCTTGCAGATTTTTATTGAGATGTACTCGATGCCAAATGGAGAGCAAGTCCTGGAGGGAACGGAGAGCAGAGGTGAGAGTGGTGACTGGCAATCCCTCGACGACGATGAAGACGACAGTGATGACTCGGACGACAGTGAGGAAGTCGACTCGCCACCTCGCTTGGAATGCCGATCCAAACAGTCCCAAGATCCTGCAATCGGTCGTGGCAAAGCGGCTCCCCCAAGCACACAAACGCAAAAACGCACTCGAACTTCGACTCCGGAGCCGTCTGAAAAGGCCGCCAAGCAGCCCAAGGTCATCCCTTCAAAGCCTCGGAAGGCTTTGCCCAAGATCAAGGTGGATGTTCCCGTCGCTTCTGCGTAAGTGTTTTGCTTTCTCTCTTCGCTTTGCTTGGGAACTTCTATGTTATTGTCGACTCGTTCTCTTGCTTGACCGAGTGAATTCTGAAACTTTCAGTGCTGCTACTTCTGGGACCTCCACGGACATTTACAAGGATCAAGATGACGAGGAGACCGAAGTTGCGGCCACTTCCAAAGCGGGTACCACTCTACCATCTTGTCCTCGTTTTGTCAATTGTACTGTCGGTCGACTGAACTCTTACGGTCGAGTCTTTTGCAGCACCACCAAATGTCATTGAACTTCCAGACGACGACAATCATGAAGATGTGTCTCAGAAGACCACGGGAAGAATAGGCAGGACTTCGAGTAGGAGGGTGCCTGCCAGCAAGGCACCTCAGTCAACATCAGCGCCAGAACTAGTGATCCAGCAGTCCGGAGATCCAATTCAGGCTTCTGTTTCTTTTGCCGATGCTGTGTCGACTGATCGTCCTTCGGCGTCGACCGCCCAAACCCCTACTTCGTCTGTGCAACTTCATGCCTCGGATCCTTTAGTTGCTTCGACCATTCCGCCGACTCCACTCTTTGTTACCCATCATGTCCCAGAGGACCAAGTGAGCGCTGCTAAGGAAGCTATACGCCAAGCGGGCCTTATGATGGAGCAAATGAAGGTGGTGCATGAAGCTAGCAAGGCTGCCTACGATGCCAGCTCTGCTCTTCAAACCAATGTCCAGGTGAGTCGATTTCTGACTGATTTTTCAGCTTGATCTTTGCTCTGTTAGGATATGGCACTTGAAAACTGCTGCTTTATTATTCGTAAGATGTCCGTGGATGAGCGTTTTGAAACCTTTAAAGTGCATCTATCATGGGTCTACACCTTGCATCCGTTCACCCACTGGGTGTTTTAACTTTTGCTGTATAGTTCTTCCACTTGAGTCGACCAGGTCGCGTCGAGTGTATCCTTGAATCAGTGGGGGCACGCGGAGTGCACCCGCTGGGTGTAGTCCCCGAGACCGCCGTCGAATGTTTGATTCGGCGGGGGTCTTTTGTCGAATGACTCTTTATAGTTCTTCCACTCGGTCTAGATAGGCTGTGCTGAGTGGGATCCGGACCAGTGGGGGCACGCCAAGTGCACCCACTGGGTGTAGTCCCCGAGACCACGGTCGACTGCGGGTAGTCGGCGGTGATCTGAGAACAAATGTTGCCGCTTTTTTTTTCGACTGGACGGACCATGTCGAGTGGAAAGTCAAACCAGTGGGGGCACGCCAAGTGCACCCACTGGGTGTAGTCCCCAAGACTACTGTCGAATGTTTGATTCGGCAGTGGTCTTAGAACTCTTTTTGCCATGATGACTTGAACTTGTATCTTATCGCTCGGAAGCAATAAATCTTTGTTCCTGTCGACTGACGTGTCTTATTCGTTGATTGCAGAAATCTTGTGAGTTCGGGGCCCAGTTTGCTGAATTGAAGAAGAAACAGGACTAGCTCAATCTCGACCTGGAGCTGGCCAAGGAGAACTTGCAAAAGGCTAAGGATGAAGCGGCTGCCATGGGAGGTAATAACTTGCCGACTGTTTACCTTGCCATCTTTTCTTTTCGCCTTTTGAACCGAGTGACTCCACTCGAACAGATGTGCGTAGTGAAAACAGACAACTCCAAGCTCGTATGAAGAATGCTATTTCTTTAGACAAAATGAAGCAGGCTCTGGAGCGGAAGGACCTCGACCTTGCAGCAGCACAGAAGATGGCTCGGGAGAAAACTGAACTTGCCGACAAGAAGCTGGCTTCAGTCGGCAAGTTAGAAGAAGAAAACACCAAACTGAAGACTGCCATTAACGAAGCCAACAAAGAAGTCGTGCAGCTGAAGAAGGACAAGGTGGTCTTGACCGACAAAGTTGGAGATCTCACTCGGAGGAGGGACGAATTGGAGACCTATCTGGGAGGACTTGCCAAGAAGATGTTCCTTATGCTTGAAGGTACTTTCCCTTTTCCGACTGATTTGCAACTGTCGACTCATCATGCAACTGTCGACTCATCATTTCTCTGTGTGCGCAGAGTTCTGTCAAAACTTCGAGGAAGAGGCTAGGCGGATTGAGACGAATCTGGATCCCATTAACTCCCCTGTCATGGATGAAGCTGCGATGAACGTGCTGCGACTGGAATCTCGCCTCGCTGGTGTTATGGACTATCTTGCATGACTGAAGGTGGCGGCGTCACGGATTGACACGGAGCTCTGGCCATGTGCGACATTCCAGAATGACCTCGAGTCTCTGATGACTCGACTTAATGAAATCCCCGGTCGAGTATAGGCATGGAAGAAGTCATCTGCTCGGTGTGGCGCTGACGTGGCTCTGTCTCTTGTCCACGTTCATTGCAAGGAAGTCAAAGAAGAGAAGCTGGCAGCTCTCAAGGTCGCCAATACCAAGAAGCTTCAATTCCAGTCCTTCATGGAGACTTTCATTGACGCTGCTACTCGTATTACTGATGGAATCGACCTAGACGAGTTCGTCGAGCCATCTAGCCCTCCTCCTGCGGAGTGAACAAACTTTGTGCCTTGACTTTATTTGCCTCGGAATGCCGAGTGATTTTGTAACCGTTAAACTCTTTCGAGCCTGAGGCCTGAGCACTTCCGTTCGCAGTTCTGAACCTTGCTGGATTTATCCGAACTTGGCTTTTCTTTGAATATGGTTGCTTTGTCTTTACCACTTTCAAGTCTCTTGGCTCCGAGTGAAACTTGACTCTTCACTCGGAATAGACGTTGTACTCTTGGTGCGGCTCCGACGAGAGGGCCGGGCGTTGTATTTGTGGCGCAGCTCGGAGTGTGCGACCAAGTTTTCGAGTGAGGAGGATTGCTCTCCACTCGGAGCATGTTTTAACTTAGGCGAGTACGGGGTCGCAGCTAAGCCCTCGAGTGAGAGGGTTGCTCTCCACTCGGAGTGTTTTTGAAACTTAGGCGAATCGGGTTCGCGGCAAAGTCCCTGAGTGAGAGGGTTGCTCTCCACTCAGAGTGTTTTTGAAACTTAGGCGAGTACGGGGTCGCAGCTAAGCCCCCGAGTGAGAGGATTGCTCTCCACTCGGAGTGTTTTTGAAACTTAGGCGAGTACAGGGTCGCAGCTAAGTCCTCGAGTGGGAGGATTGCTCTCCACTCGGAGTGTTTTAACTTAGGCGAGTACGGGGTCACAGCTAAGCCCCCGAGTGAGAGGGTTGCTCTCCACTCGGAGTGTTTTAACTTAGGCGAGTACGGGGTCGCAGCTAAGCCCCCGAGTGAGAGGGTTGCTCTTCACTCGGAGCGTTTTTTGAACTTAGGCGAATCAGGTTCGCAGCTAAGCCCCCGAGTGGGAGGATTGCTCTCCACTCGGAGTATGTTTTAACTTAGGCGAGTACGGGGTCGCAGCTAAGCCCCCGAGTGAGAGGGTTGCTCTCCACTCGGAGTGTTTTTGAAACTTAGGCGAATCGGGTTCACGGCTAAGCCCCCGAGTGGGAGGATTGCTCTCCACTCGGAGTGTTTTTTGAAACTTAGGCGAATCGGGTTTGCGGATAAGCCACCCACTGGGGGATTTGAACACATATGCTTAAGGGAGCACAATCACTAAGATACTGCAAAAGTCTTGTCTTTGATAAGCAAACTAAAGGATTCTTATTACAACTCGTCGATCCGAGTGCTCAAGTATAAAAACGGCGGAGCAGGTCTGCATTCCACGAGCGTGGCTCGTCTTCTTTCTTGGCTACGTTGTAGAGGTGATACGCCCCATTGTGAAGCACCTTGGTGATGATGAAGGGTCCTTCCCAGGCCGGAGCAAGCTTGTGAGGCCGCTTCTGGTGTACTCGGAGTACAAGGTCTCCTTCCTGAAACGCTCGGCCTCTGACATTTCGGGCATGGAATCGACGCAGATCTTGTTGATAGATGGTCGACCGGATCAGAGCCATCTCTCGTTCCTCCTCTAGGAGATCAACTGCGTCTTGGCATGCTTGTTTCGCTTCAGCTTCTGAGAAGAGTTCCACTCGGGGGGCGTTGTGCAGTAAGTCACTCGGAAGCACAGCTTCAGCACCATACACCATGAAGAAGGGAGTTCGGTCAGTCGACCAGTTGGGAGTTGTTCTCAGTCCCCATAGGATGGACGGCAATTCAGTCACCCAAGCTCCAACGGCATGCTTGAGATCGCGCATCAGTCAGGGTTTCAGTCCTTGTAAGATCAAACCATTCGCCCTTTCTGCCTGTCCATTCGACTGCGGGTGCGCAACAGATGCGTAATCGACCCGAGTGCCTTGGGAAGCACAAAACGCTCTGAACTCGTCAGAATCAAAATTGGAGCCGTTATCTGTGATAATACTGTGAGGGACGCCATATCTAAATATCAGCTCCTTGATGAAACTGATGGCAGTGCTTGAATCAAGATTCTTGATAGGCTTGGCCTCAATCCATTTGGTGAATTTGTCGACTGCCACAAGCAAATGAGTGAAACCACTTCTGCCGGTCTTGAAAGGTCCCACCATATCCAACCCCCAGACTGCAAACGGCCAGACGAGTGGAATGGTCTTCAAAGCAGATGCAGGTTTGTGAGACATGTTTGAGTAAAACTGGCAGCCTTCGCACTTATCGACTATATCTTTTGCCATCTCATTTACCCTCGGCCAGAAGAATCCTTCTCGGTATGCTTTGGCCACAATGGTCCGAGAGGACGCATGGTGGCCACAGGTTCCTGAGTGGATCTCATTCAGAATCATTCGACCTTCTTCCGGAGAGATGCAACGCTGAGCAACTCCTGTGACACTTTCTCTGAAAAGTCGCCCTCCAATAACTGTGAAGGCTTTGGATCGGCGAACGATCTGGCGGGCCTCATCCTCATCTTCTGGGAGCTCTTGTCTAAGTAGGTACGCAATATATGGCACTGTCCAATCGGGGATAATCACCAAAACTTCCATGATCTGGTCGACCACTGCCGGGACTTCATTCTCAGTCGGATCGGTTGAGCTTATCGGTTGTGGGGGCTCCTCTGTAAAAGGATCTTCTTGAACTGACGGGGTGTGGAGATGCTCCAAGAACACATTACTGGGAATTGGTTTCCGAGTGGAACCTATCTTCGCCAGATCATCAGCAGCTTGATTCTTGATTCGGGGTATGTGGTGGAGCTCTAACCCCTCAAACTTCTTCTCCAACTTTCTTACTGCATTGCAATAACCAGTCATAGCTGGGCTTCTGATATCCCACTCCTTCATCACTTGATTGACCACTAAATCTGAGTCGCCGTAAACCATCAGGCATCGGACGCCGAGTGAAATGGCCATACGTAACCCATACAAAAGTGCCTCATACTCAGCTTCATTGTTTGAAGAATCAAAGTGAATCTGGAGGACATAGTTGAGCTTGTCACCCCTTGGGGATACTAAAACCACTCCAGCGCCAGAACCATTCAACATTTTGGACCCATCGAAGAACATAGTCCAATGTTCCGAGTGAACTTGAGTCGGTTGCTCCTGCTCAATCCACTCGGCGAGGAAATCTGCTATTGCCTGAGACTTGATTGCTTTCTTTGCCTCAAACTTGATATCCAAAGGAAGGAGTTCAATCGCCCACTTGGCCACTCGACCAGTTGCGTCCCGATTGTTCAGAATTTCAGATAATGGGGCATCGCTCACGACTGAAACCGAGTGGTCTGCAAAGTAATGTGCAACTTTCTTCATGGTCAAGTAAATCCCATAGACAAGCTTCTGATAATGCGGGTATCTTTGCTTGGATGGAGTTAAAACTTCAGAAATATAGTATACTGGGCGTTGAACTTTGTAGGCTTTGCCTTCTTCTTCCCACTCGACTGTGAGCACTATGCTGACAACCTGTCCAGTGGCTGCAATATATAGCAACAGAGGCTCTTTGCTGACTAGAGCAGCAAGCACTGGCTGGGTGGAAAGCAGGGCTTTGAGCTCTTCAAACGCTGCTTCAGCTTCAGGATTCCACTCGAACTTGTCAGACTTCTTCATCAGTCAGTAAAGAGGTAATGCCTTTTCACCGAGACGTGAGATGAATCGACTTAATGTAGCCAAAAAACCAGTGAGCTTCTGAACATCGTGCACACGCACGGGGCGGTTCATTCGAAGGATTGTGCCAACCTTTTCTGGGTTTGCGTCGATCCCTCATTCGGAAACGAGGAAACCGAGTAACTTTTCACCTGGAACTCCGAATGTGCACTTTGATGGATTGAGCTTGATATCATATCTTCTTAAGTTGGCAAAGGTTTCAGCGAGGTCAGTCAGTAGGTCGGAACCTTTGCGTGACTTGACCACGATGTCATCCATGTAAGCTTCCATGTTCCGACTGATTTGAGTGAGCAGGCACTTCTGAATCATACGCATGAACGTGGCACCAGCATTCTTGAGGCCAAAGGGCATGGTAATATAGCAAAAACACCCGAATGGGGTGATGAAAGTTGTCTTTATTTCATCGGGTCCATACAGTCGAATCTGATGGTACCCGGAATATGCATCCAAGAAGGACAATTGCTCACACCCCGCAGTCGAGTCGACTATCTGGTCGATGCGGGGCAGAGGGAAGTGATCTTTCGGGCAGGCCCGATTAACATGTTTGAAATCGATACACATACGAAGTGATTTGTCTTTCTTGGGGACTATGATGACATTGGCGAGCCACTCGGAGTGGTATATCTCGCGGATGAACTCAGCTGCCAGAAGCCAAGCCACCTCCTCTCCAATTGCCTTCCTCTTCTCCACAGCGGACCGACGAAGATGCTCTTTGACGGGCTTTGCTTTTGGGTCGACTCACAAACGGTGCTCAGCCAGACCCCTGGGTACACCCGGCATGTCAGATGGTTTCCATGCGAAGATGTCCCAGTTCTCACGGAGGAACTGGATGAGCGCTTCTTCCTATTTGCTGTCGAGTGTTGTTGAGATGAGAGTCGGGGCAGCATCGGGATCAGTTGGATGGATATGGACAGGCTTTGTTGCACCGGCCGACTGAAATGCAGACTCTGAAGCGGGCTTCTTTGCTCGCAATAAATCACTTGGATCTGCGTTCCTTTTGTATTCTTCCATTTCTACTGCTGCCATTTGCTCATCATCAATCTTTGAGCCCTTCTGGAGGCACTCTTCTGCTCTCTGTCGATTTCCAGTGACTGTGATCACACCCCTAGGGCCAGGCATCTTCAACTTGAGGTACATGTAACACGGTCGAGCCATGAAACGAGCATATGCAGGCCGACCCAGAATCACATGATAAGCACTGTGGAAATCCACCACCTCGAACGTTAACTTTTCCTTACGGTAATTCTTTGAATCACCGAAAACCACATCAAGAGTGATCTGACCGAGTGAATTGCCTTTCTTTCCTGGGATGACTCCATGGAATCTCATGTTGCTCTCGCTGAGCTTGGACATCGGAATGCCCATCCCCCGGAGGGTCTCAGCGTACAAAATGTTCAAACCACTGCCACCATCCATCAGAACCTTGGTCAGTCGGGTGCCCCCAATGACTGGGTCAACCACCAACGCTTGCCGCCCAGGGGTAGCAATGTGCGCTGGGTGATCGGACTGGTCGAATGTAATGGGAGTCTGCGACCACTTTAAATATGTCGTAGTTGCCGGAGCAACCATATTCACTTCGCGATTGATAACCTTCAGTCGACTTTTGCTCTCAATGTCAGCAAAAATCACTAAAGTGGCATTGACCTTGGGGTAACCATCATCCCCTTCCTTGTCTTCATCCTTATCAGATTCCTTTTCTTTTTCATTGGGCTGACCCTCTCGGAAGCTCTGAATCAGGAGTCGACACTATCGAGTGGTATGCTTGGGATAAATCAGGTTTCCCTCTTCATCTTTCTTGGTGTGTATGTGACATGATAAATCAAGCACATCATTTCCCGCTTGATCTTTCACTTTCTTGGGGGTCCAAGGCCCCTTAGGCTTTCCTTTGAACTTCCCTTGGTTCAAAACTGCGGCTTCACCAGGACCTGCGGGTTCGGCTTTGCGCTTCTGCTTCCGACTGGAATTTCCTCCTCCGGCGTCCTAGGCGACTGGTTTACTCTTGCCACTGCGGAGTCGGTCTTCTTCCTCGCCGTTAGCATACCGAGTGGCTATTTCCATCATCCGAGCCAGGGACATGTCTCCTGTCCGATCGAATTTCAGGTTAAGTTCTCGGTACCGAATGCCCTCCTTGAAGGCGCAAACTGCCTGATGCTCTGACACATTCTCCACGGTATGATGAAGAGTGGTCCATCTCTGGATATAATCTCTCAAAGTTTCACTCGGTTTTTGGACACAATGCTGTAGTTCAGTCAACCCTGCAGGTCGTTTGCAAGTGCCCTCAAATGTCCTGACGAACACTCGGGCCAAATCTTCCCAACAGAAAATACTACCAGGGGCCAACTGATTCAACCAAGCTCTGGCTGAGCCCTCCAGCATCAGGGGGAGGTGCTTCATGGCTACATCATCATTGCCGCCACCAATCTGTACAGCCACCCAGTAATCCTCTAGCCAAGTGTCTGGCTTCGAATCACCGGTGAACTTGCTTACTCCTGTCGCCAACCTGAAGTTGGGTGGAATCTCAGCGGCCCTGATGGCTCTGCTGAAACATTCAGGCCCAGAAACATGCACTCTGCCGCCGATCGGACGATCTCTATCCTGTCCTTCTCTGTGTGCCCGGTTCCTGTCGACCAGACCTTGCACAAGAATTGATCTTGCATCAAACCCGGGCTCTCTTGGGTTGACTGGGATTCTTCGCTCATCGCCATACGGGCGCCTGTCATCGTACTGCTGGGGCACATATGATCCGCCCCTCGGAGGGGGCGTAGGCACTCGACGGCGGTCATTACGGCCGAGTCGATGATCATACTGCTCGTAGTTTTGACCCAGATACTGCTCCTGGCGGTGCCCACGACCCTCACGCCGCAGAGGCGACCTCGGGCTGTGAGCCGACTGGACCGTGTCCGCCACCACGGACCCACTGTGGATCCTGTTGCGCGACTGAGATACGGCTGTGTTTTGCTCACCTGCTGCCCGGAGCAGCGCTCGGATCTGCATCAAACCTCTCCCAGCCTCTGATTGGGACGGCTGAATCGACTCTGCTATACGGGTTGCAGCTGTAAGATTTTGGATCGGAGTGCGGTATACCTGGGGCTCAGGAGGATACAACTGTCGTTGCCGTCGACTGGATTCGGGGATCTGCCGACAGGCTCGCTCGTCGAGCGAATGTTGGAGATTTTCCAGTCGCGCGCGCTCAGCCAAGGTGGCAAGACGCGCAGCTTCCAAGGCCCGAGCCTCGGAGGTCTCCCCCATGATGAGGGTGTGGAGGGCCTCCATATTGTGATGATGTAGCTCGTCCCTCTGCTCCGAAGTGAGGGCTTCAGGACGATATTCTTCGTGACCATGCGAGGAGCCACCGCCGCCATCGCGACGGAAACCAGGCGGGCCGCGCGGCGAATCGACCATCAGGACCTCTGCCGCAGGGTCACTACTTCCGCACTCGGACAGAGTCTCGGCGGAACCAGTCGACAGGTCGAATAGTCCGTAGGGAGATTCGTCGGGCTCAATTGCCGCGATTTGTGGGGTGGACGACTGGAGGGCCACCGCATGCTTCACCCACCGCTGAAGCCGCGATCGACAAGATCGCTTGCGACGGCGAACAGCGGGGAGTGAGGATGCCGCGGGAGCCGACCGATACTGGGTCGACGGCTGCCGCAGAAGGACGCCGCGAACACATGTGCGAAAGTGCGTCGCCCCGCGGACGGGGAGCGTCTCGATGTCGAGGGGGCCTCCTGGAGCCCGGCGGAGTCGTCGGCGATGAAAACGAGCGCGCCGAGACGGATCTCGCGGCCCTCAGCCAAACCTCCGCCAGAAACCATGTTGATGGAGATCAGAAAAAATGCAACCTCGCCGGAAGTCGCTAAGACGCCGCCCCAAGGTGGGCGCCAACTGTCGTGGGTGTAAGTCTGACGGTAAGAATAGGGGGTACATAGGAGGAGGCAGGATCCTAGCTACGGTGAGGTTGTGCACACAAGATGTACGAGTTCAGGCCCTTCTTGGAGGAAGTAACAGCCCTACGTCTCGGTGCCCGGAGGCTTGGTCGACTGGATTATGCGTGAGAGTTATAGGGGGTGCGAACCCTTGTGCCAGTGGAGGGGGTGGCTTATATAGAGTGCGCCAGGACCCCAGCCGTGCCACGTTACATAGGGTTCAATGTTCATTAAGACAGGGCGTTACTGGTAACGCCAGCTATAAAGAGCTATAAATTACCTTAAACACTACAGAGTAATGCCTGACCATTGCCATCCCGAGTGACTCTAGGTCTTCTGTACTCCGAGTGGTTTCTTGTATGGTCGAGTGACTTCATCTTGGTCGAGTGGAATTGGGGTGTCCGAGTGACATAACTGGTCGAGTGGATTGCACTCAAAGGTGAACTCAGTCGGTTTCTTCTGTTGCATTTTGAATGTCTTTGACTCTAGGGCAGCGTCCTTGGGTAGGGTATCTAGGTCAGGCCTATGACCCTACCCTAGGTACATGTCGTCATCAACGGGAGCACCTAAGTTTTGAAAGCGGCGAGGTTTTCCAATGCACAAGCTTTACTTACAGAACGCGTATGGATAAGAGAGAGAACTTATCTATTTGGGCTTGCCGGGGATCGCGATGTAGGCTTGTCTTCTCTTCTCCTTTTTCGGGACCGAATCCACGGTAGGAGCCTGCAGTATGATGCAGATGAAAATGATGCCTCATGCGATCTATTCTACATGAACATGCAATGCTCATGATATGCTTATGCATGCATGCAATTTGTCGGGGCCCCCCAGCACTTCATTTATTTCTCTGTTGCTCAGGGTCTGCGCTTGGCTTTGTACAAGGGGTTGCATGCAACAGAGGCAAGGCTTGTACAAAAGGGTGGCTGCCGGGCAGGGCCCGACAGCCGCGCCTTACGGGTAGAACTTGCGGAGATGCTCAATGTTCCATGAGTTTTGCAACTGAATGCCATCTCCGGTCTCCAGACGGACTACGCCAGGTCTGGTGACTCGTACTACCCGGTAAGGGCCTTCCCACTTTGGCGTCAACTTGTTTGCACCCTTTGCAGACTGAACACGCCTAAGGACAAGGTCGCCTTCCTCAAAACACCGGGCACGAACCCTGCGGCTGTGATAGCGATGCAGGGCTTGCTGAAAGTGCGTTATATCGACTAGAGGGGGGGTGAATAGGCGATTTTTACAAATTCGTCACTGAGGAATTTCAAGGTGAGGAAATTCCTAAGCCACGAACTACTTAGCAGTGGAGTAAGTACTCAGATGTAAACATAACATGGCATAAGTATAGTCATCATGATGAAATGAAATAGGCACAGAGTACAGGTAGCGTGAAACACAGGATAAGCAGGCTGAAGACTAAGTGACTGAAGAAATAGGATTGAGGAAATTGAGAAAGTCTTCAATCAAAGTCTTCAAATAGTAACGATCAAGAAAAACAACACATGAATGAGGAAATGAAAGGGTTGAGGAAATAGAACCAGTAGCTCGGTGAAGACAATGATTTGGTAGACCAGTTCCAACTGCTATGATAGTTGTACGTCTGGTTGGAGTGGCTAGGTATTTAAACCTGAGGACACACAGTCCCGGACACACAGTCCTCACCGTATTCTCCTTGAGCTAAGGTCACACAGACCTCACCCAACCACTCGTGGTAAGTCTTCACAGGTGACTTCCAAACCTTCACAGACTCGGTCACTCGGCGATCCACAATTCCTCTTGGATGCTCTAGACCATGACGCCTAACCGTCTGGAGGATGCACAGTCCTCAAAGGTAACAAGCGTCGGTTCCACACAGGAACAATCTCTTCAGTGATGCTCAATCACTTTGGGTTTGTAGGTGTTTGGGTTTTTGGTTTTTCCTCACTTGATGATTTTCACTCAAAGTCCTCGGAGGATGGGATGCTCTAAATGACAAGTGTCAATCTATCTCTCGGAGCAGCCAACCAACTAGTGGTTGTAGGGGGCGGCTATTTATAGCCTAGGGAGCAGCCCGACATGATAAGACATAAATGCCCTTCAATGATATGACCGTTAGGTGGGTAGATATTTTGGGACAGCTGGCGCGTAGCACAGCAACGGTCGGAAATTTGAGTATCAAATTCCTCAGGGCTATCATGTTCCTCACTTGTAGGCAATCCGCACTGGCAAATTCCTAACTCCTCAGTCAGAACAAATTCCTCAGAGAACAGAAGAACTTCGTCTCTGTCACTGAAGAAATTGACTGAACTGTATGAGATTTCCAATGGCTTCACTCGAAAGGATTGGGTAGGTGTAGGATTTTGAGATGAGCATCACTTGGAAACTTTTCCTTAGTTTTTCCTCGACCCCCTTTAACAGTACGGTGTTTCCTATGACTCAAGAAAAAGAAAAAGAAACTACGAAAGCAAAAGTCTTCACGCTTCATAATCCTCGCATGAATATTAAGTCTTCAAGGTCACACCAATATCCTCACTTTCAAAGTCTTCAAGAAAACCAAAGTCTTCAACTGAAGACATTCATTTTTAGGGGTCGACTTTCATCGTAAATATCAAACTCCTCATAGACTTATAGAACCTGTGTATACTCACAAACGCATTAGTCCCTTAACCTATAAGTCTTCAATACACCAAAATCACTAAGGGGCACTAGATGCACTTATAATCTCCCCCTTTTTGGTGATTGATGACAATATAGGTTAAGTTTTCAACGGGGATAAACATATGAAGTGTAAATACTGATAATGAGGAATTTGATTGCAAGATATATGAAGAACTCCCCCTGAAGATGTGCATATTTGAGGAATTTGCTTTGAATAGCAAATGCACATTGTAGAGTAATATCATGGAGATCTCCCCCTATATCTTGTAATTCATACACGCATTTAACATATGATATGAAGAATTTGAAATGCATGATGAAATATGGTGACTGATGTAATTCAGCATGCGTGCATTAACATAATGAGGAAATTGCATGCAGAAAAACAGAGCAGAAGTATCAGACCACCATAGGACTTAAGTTTACAACTCGATCCAACAAATACTTCAAAAGAATGAGAGTTGTAACTTAGCAAAAATTTGCCCATATATAGAGACCCGCTTGAAGACTAACTTAAATTTCTCCCCCTTTGTCATCGAGTGACCAAAAGGGACGAAACATGAGGACTAACGCCCCTGAAGAATATCATCATGATGTTGATGGAGGAGCGCCAGCGTTGTTGGGGTCGTCCGTTGGAATAGGGCCTGCCGCGGTGTCGTTCAAATCTTCAACTTCATCCGTCTCGCGCGATGAAGAATATGAACTGGCGACGAGCTGAGAAACTTTGACCTTCTTGAATTTCTTCGAAGGTGGCTGAGACCAGTCAAAGTCCTATTGGAATCCCATCTCCTTGAGTTCTTCAGCACTACAAAGATTAGACAGAATAGCCCAAGTGTGGTCAAAGACTTCATGCAAGTAGTAGTGATTCTTCTTCATAGTGTTTTGAGTGACTGTCATGTTCTGAAGAATTGCACCAAACTGACGCTTGACCCACTTGTGATTTCGATCAACTTTCTGATGAAGACTAAGGAGAAGTTCACGATCAGTCATCACACGCGGAGCTGTGGCTTGAGGATTTTGTTCTGAAGCTTTGGCGGCAGAATCTTGTGTTGCAGAGTCATCATTGGTGGAATATGAAGTAGCTTTGTGAAATTGTCCATCCAATGGACGAGTGCCTTCATCTATAACAGCAGCCTTGCCCTTCCCATCAGCTGAGGAAATAGTCCGTTTGAGGACTTCAATAGGGGGCAAAAAGCTGAGATGATTTTGAAAGTCAGCCTTATAATGAATTGAAGACCTTGATCTGATGAACTTCATGATCCAGGGAGCATAAGGCTTCAACTCAAAAGGTGACAGAGCAGCATTGGCCAAAGTCCTCATGAAGAAATCGTGGTAGTTGATAGGAATACCATGAATGATATTGAACAGCAGATTCTTCATAATGCCAACAACCTCTTCGTCATCAGAGTTGTGGCCCTTGATTGGACTGAGGGTTTTGGTCAAAATGCGATAAACTGTCCTTGGCACATAGAGCAATTCCTTGACGAGGAATTTGGTCCTTGGAGCTTGGCCTGGCTTCAAAGGCTTCATCAGCACTTGCATCAGATGATCAGATAGTTCAGGTTCAACATAGAGAAGCCTAGCACCTTCGGTGGGAGGACTGACTGGGACGGCATGCAGCAATTCAGAGACCGGTGCTTTGTAATGAGTATTTTCAGTCATCTAGTCTAGCACCCATGAATTCACATCTTCAACATTTCCAGTGATGTGCAGTGTGGCGTAGAATTGAAGAATGAGTTCTTCATTCCAATCGCAGATGTCGGTGCAGAAGTTGAGTAACCCAGCGTCATGAAGAATACTGAGGACTGGGGTGAAGCAGGGCAGCAATTCCATATCCACATGAGGAATTTGCTCATGGTCAAAGATCTTGTCCTTATCAAACAACAGTGAGGAATAGAAGTTCATCTGGCTAGCAGTCCAGAAGTGCTTGCGACAAAGTTTAGCAGAGTCATAGGGATTGTAGTCAGTGAAGAATATGTGCTCATTAAAGAAATCTTCAGCATTGAACTTCTGCTCCTTGGAGTGAGGATTCTGTGGCTTGGGCTGAAGGTTTATAGTTGAAGTCTTCACAGCCTCTTGAGGTATAGCCACTGGAGCCACATGCTGAGGAATTTCAGTAGCTGTATCAGCAGCAGCCTTGGTCTCCATTTCTTCAGCACTAGCGGCTGGAACTTCTTCAGGAATAGATTGAAGTGAAGATTGAGGTCCATCAGAGCCCATATGAATTTCTTCAGTTGGCACAGGGGACTGAGGAACTTGATGTAGTGGTGTTGTGAGAGGTGAATCGGGGTGATGACTTTCCCAAAAGTCATCATTCAGAATAGGAGTTGTAGACCCAATATCCACATCCTCATCTTTATCATCAACTTCCTCAATGCCTGCCTCTTCAGCTGTGAACTGAGGCATGGGCGATGATACCAACAGAGTTGAAGTGATATTGTCCATTTCAATGTCTTCATCCAATTGCTCTGTCGAAGCAGCAGAAGGATCATCTTCATCAGATTTACTTGGAATTGCATATTCCTCACCAAAGGGAATAATCTCCTTTGATGGCATGATTGATATTGGAACAGCATCAATTGGGTTTTCAGTTGAGCTCGTTAAAGTCTTCACTTTCTTGGGAGCTAAAGACTCTGAGGAGGCAGATGCTTTCCTTTTCTTCACGGCAGCCTTCTCTGCGGCTTTGGTCTTCTTCGCTTCTGATGCAGAAGGAAGGACATCTTTTATTTGTGATGACTTTGCAGGAGGAGCAGATGAAATTGGTTGAATTTCTTCAGGCACAACTGATGCAGTTGCCCTGGCTTGTTCAGATTCCTCAGGCGTAGTAGCAGATGTATCAACTGACCTGATTTGCTCCTCAGGCGCAACATTGGTGGTTGCCCTGGCATTTTCTTCAGAAACTGGAATTTCTTCATCAGCCTTGGTGCTTTCATTTTCTTCAACAGTCTGATTTTCATTAGCAGTACTTGCATGTTCTTCAGTCGGCTGAGCAGATGTGTCAGTCTGAGGAAATTTGGGTTGCGATGAAGCTGCAACATTTGGAGTGAATCCCTTTGCCATTCTGACGAATCTGACTTTGGCACCTAGCCAATCTGCACGGTATGCGTGAAATTCATCACTGAGTGCTTTGATCTCAGCCTGCATAGTCACAAGTTCTTCAGGAGACATTTTCACAACATTGTTCTTCAGAAAACGCTCCTTCTTGTACTGAGCCTTCTTCACCTGCCTGGCCTTTTCAAATTTCCATTTCTCTTCATTAATGAAGGCCGTCAACATGTGACTTTGACCAGGAGTGAGGTTTAATTCAGGCAAAGGTGTATTTGGATCCTTGTGCCATAGATCAATGAAATCAAGGATCTTCCTTGGATCCAGCATGAGGGGCACAACACTGCCTTTGGCACTAGAGGCCTTTTGTTGTCGATCTCTCATGATCTCAGCTAATTCTTCATCATCAGCTTCGTCTTCGCTTGACGGAACCTGAAAGGCGACCTGCCTCTTGTGAGGACTTGGCCTTGTGCCTCATCTAGCAGTGGCCTTTTTCTTCAGCAAGGTCGGAGCTGTTGAAGACTGAGGTGGAGCTGAGGAACCTGCAGATGCTCCTGAAGCAATTGAGATTCCAGTAGTCCTTTGGCACATGGCAAGATGCACAGGTGCTGAGGACCTTGCCACTGAGGGAGTTGGAGCTGATTTTGAAGAAGTTGCCTGAGGATCAGGCCGTGAGGGCTTTGAAGAGCTTGGCCGTGAGGGCATTGCAGCTGAGGAACTTGTCTTGACAGCTGGTTTCTTTGTCATAGCCTTCTTAGGCTTGCTAGCAGAGGCCTCAGCAGTGGCAGCAGCAGACTCTTCGTTGAATTTCTTCACTGCCTCTTTAGCCACTTTGGCCAGCTTGGCTTGACGCTTAGCCCACTCCTGAGGAAATTCCTCACCTCTTCTGATGCTTGTGGGATCAGCTTCTTGGCCTGGAGCCAATGGAGGTCTTGGGCATGGAGGGTTAACAGCAAATTTCTTCATGTACTTTGGAGTCACATATCGATACTCCCTCCATTCTCTTGCCCATCTTCTCTCAATCTTCTGAATGCGCACTTTGCGCTAATTTTTGTTCTCCTTGCCATGAGTTGCTTCATCAGGAGTACAATATTCATCATAGATGTCTTCAGGGATCTCAAAAGCAGTATTTGTTTCTGGCCTCTTTCCTCCCTTCTGAGATCTTTTACCATCAGCCATTTTCTTCACTTGAGGATTTTGAACAATGGATGTTTCTGAGGAAGTGTGCAAATTTTCTTCGAGGAACGCTGCAAATGAGTTAAGTTGATGAGAACCTAGAGATTCAGCAGCGGACATGTGTACCTGTGAACAGAATATAGGTGCGAAGAATTTGGAGAGGTCATATGTGTTCTCAGAAGTTTTTCAAAAGTATCGAGTTTGAGGAATTTGACCAGGGGTGTCTCGAGGAATTTCATTAAGCGTTCTTTGACTTAGGTTCCAGAGTTGTATAGATTGAAAATCCACACAATTGAGGAATCTTGAAGAAAAACGTTGCTTAGAGAAACAGATCAAGAACAGAAGCAAGTTGGTGTTTAAGAACATGAAAGTTGAAGAATAAACACCTTTCGAAGATTTTGTGGAAATCATCAGAATCAACAAGGGTAGTAAAAATAGATTTTATTTACCCTTGACGAAGAACACGACGAACTGAGGGTAGCAGTGGAGAAGCTCGTCCGTTCAGATCTTCCACGCCCTAACTTGGCGATGGAAAACAGCTACGGCGGTGGCGGAGTGAAGATTTCCGCGGCCGGCGTGAGTACGACGGCGACGAGGTCGAGGCAGTAAAGCTCTTCCTCACCGGTGACGATGGAGTGTAGCGGCGACGCTAGGTCTGAGAGCTCGAGCGAGGGGAGTAAGATCGAGCGGGGTAAATGAGATCTGAGGAGGGTGAGGGGTATTTATAGCCGAGGTGAAAAAAACCGCTCGTCCGAAGAAAATGGACGAACATGCCCCTGACCCTTCTCATCCTAACGACATGTGTCACCCACGTACTGTGAAGTGGAGATCGTGTTAGATCATGGGTGAATAGATAAATCTTATCGAGGGATATGGAACGGTTTGAGCGGCAAAAGCCGAAAATTCAGATAAGAATATTTTAATGTTTCATTCGCAAATTCTTCAGTTGTCAAGGACACAGTGAAGACTTTGAACGGGTTTCAAATAGAACGCACATGAAGAATTTGTGAACAGACTGGGTTGAGTTTAGCATAGAGGGGGAAAGGGTCCGATCACATTCACTTAGAAGAAAATCAATTTTGAAGAATTAGCAATAAGTGAATGCTGTAGAGGACATGAAAACTCAAATATATATATATATATATATATATATATATATATATATATATATATATAGATAGATAGATAGTCAATGAAGAACACAGTCGGAAAGAGTGAAGACTTTGCAAAGTTGAAGAATTTGAAAATTTGAAGAATTTGCAAAATGAAGAAAAACTCAATTTTTTGAAGATTTTCAACTTTTTGTGGTGGCATGACCCACCGTATAAGAATGATGATTTCAGACGCCGCGTACAATTGTCATAGGGCTCTGAGAATCAAATTCTTCATTAATTTCTTCACACTTAGAGGGTTAGTCTTCATTGATTGAAGAAAAACGTTTCTTCGTGTGTTGCACATCTAAGTCATCAATTTGCATAAGTGTTAGGATGTGTGTCCTTTTCAAAGGACATTCGAAGATATTTAGCTCACACCGCAACTTGCTAAATCTCTTCTCATCCAAGGGCTTGGTGAAGATATCCGCTAGCTGTTCTTCAGACTTCACTTGATCAATAGAGATGTCGCCCTTCAACACATGATCTCGAAGAAAATGATGACGAATCTGGATGTGCTTTGTCTTCGATTGCTGAACTGGGTTATGAGCAATCTTGATGGCACTCTCATTGTCACAGTAGAGTGGCACATTCTTCACATTGATGCCGTAGTCCTTGAGGGTTTGCTTCATCCACAGCAATTGAGCACAGCAAGAACCAGCAGCAATGTACTCAGCTTCAGCAGTAGAGAGTGATATGCAGTTCTGCTTCTTTGAGGACCAACATACTAAAGATCGTCCGAGGAAATGGCATGTGCCTGATGTTGACTTGCGATCCACACGATCACCAGCATAGTCAGAGTCTGAATATCCAATGAGATCAAAAGCCGAGCCCTTGGGATACCATAATCCAAGTGTTGGAGTGTAAGCTAGATATCGAAGAATATGTTTCACAGCCTTATGGTGTGATTCCTTCGGTGTAGCTTGAAAACGGGCACACATGCAAACACTAAGCATAATATCTGGCCTAGATGCACATAGATACAGTAAAGAGCCAATCATGGAGCGGTATACCTTTTGATCGAAGTCTATACCATTTTCATCGGTGCATAGATGGCCATTTGTGGGCATAGGGATTTTGACGCCTTTGCAATCTTGCATACCAAATTTCCTCAGAACGTCCTTGAGGTATTTCCCTTGAGAAATGAAGATGCCATTGCATTGTTGACGAATTTGAAGACCTAAGAAAAATTTCAATTCTCCCATCATGGACATTAAATATTCCTCACTCATCATATAAGCAAATTTGTCAGTATAACGTTGGTTAGTACAGCCAAAGATAATATCATCAACATATATTTGGCACACGAATAATTCATCATCATAAGTTTTGGTGAAAAGAGTTGGGTCGAGTGAACCGGGTTTGAAGCCTTTCTTCATGAGGAATTCCTTCAGAGTATCATACCACGCCCGAGGGGCCTGCTTGAGGCCATAGAGGGCCTTATTGAGTCTGAAGACTTGATCAGGATGCTTGGGATCTTCAAAACCTGGGGGTTGAGCAACATATACTTCTTCCTCAAGCTTACCATTGAGGAATGCACTTTTCACATCCATTTGATATAAGATGATATTATGATGGTTAGCATAGGCAAGCAATATGCGAATAGCCTCAAGTCTAGCAACAGGTGCAAAAGTTTCATCGAAATCAATTCCTTCAACCTGTGTGTAGCCTTGAGCTACAAGACGAGCCTTGTTCCTCACTACTAGGCCATTTTCATCTTTTTTGTTGCGGTAGATCCATTTGGTGCCGATGATATTGTGCTTGCGTGGGTCTGGTCGCTTGACAAGCTCCCACACATTGTTTAGCTTGAATTGATGTAATTCCTCTTGCATCGCTTGAATCCATTCAGGCTCCAGAAATGCCTCATCTACTTTGGTGGGCTCTGTGATAGAGACGAAAGCAAAATGCCCACAAAAGTTAGACAAATGTGAAGCTTTTGAGTGAGTAAGAGGACCTGGTGCGTTGATTATTGTCGGGGATACGGAGGGCTGAGTAAGATGGAGAACAAAAGTTCCTGGTTCCATAGGAAGCTTCTGCGCAGCGCACTTTGACAGGTGATCAGCAATGCTGTTTTCCGCACGGGGTATGTGCTCCGTTTGCAACCCGTCAAAGCGCTCCTCCAATCTTCTCACTTCCTTGATGTATGCCTCCATCAATGGGCTTTGGTAATCCTTGTTGACTTGTCTCACCACCAGTTGTGAATCTCCTCGAATGATCAGTTTCTTGATTCTCGATTCTGTGGCAATCCTGAGCCCGGCAAGAAGCCCTTCATACTCTGATGTATTGTTGGTCGCCTCCTCCCAGGGAAAGTGCATCTAGACGACGTACCTCAGATGCTCTCCAGTGGGAGTAACGAGAAGCACGCCAGCCCCTGCACCTTGTAGGGAGAAGGCACCATCGAAATACATGATCCATTCTTGGGGTGCTTCCTTGCCGGGGATAACTGTCTCCAATACCTCTTCATCAGGAGTTGGCGTCCATTCTGCAATATACTCTGCCAATGCTCTGCTCTGAATGGTTGATGTACTTTCAAACTTCAAACCAAAGCTGGATAACTCCAACGTCCGCTCCACTATCCTGCCGGTGGCCTCAGGGTTTCGGAGTATCCGTTGCAAAGGGAAACGGGTGACAACTATGATCTCATGGGCTTGGAAGTAGTGGCGCAGTTTCCTTGAGGCCATGACAAGGCCAAAGATCAATTTTTGCACGCCAGAGTACCTGGATCTAGCCCCCTGCAATAGGGAGCTGACGAAGTATACTGGGCGCTGCACCACTTTCTTCTTTGCCGTGACCAGAGAACTGCTTCCGCTGCTTTGCTCTTCTCCACCTTGATCTGTATCAGACCTTGTCGGGGTGTTATCGCTTTCCTCCCCGAAAGGGACACCAGCTGCGTCTGCTGCTCCATCCACTTCCCTCTGCGCCACCAGTGCTACGCTAACCACCTGGTTAGTTGCCACCAAGTATAGCAGCAATGGCTCTTGAGGTTTTGGAGCAACCAAAGTGGGCACAGAGGAAAGGTAGGCCTTCAAATCTTGTAGTGCGGCGTCTGCCTCTGGGGTCCATTCCATGGGCCCTGCCTTTTTCAAAACCTTGAAGAACGGCAAGGCATGCTCGGCAGACTTGGAAATGAATCTGCTAAGCGCGGCAACACATCCAGTCAAACGCCTCACGTCCTTGACTGTCTTGGGTGCTTGAATCCGCTCGATAGCCTTGATCTTGTCGGGGTTGGCCTCTATCCCCCGGTGGGACACAAAGAAGCCAAGTAGCTTGCCGGAAGGAACGCCAAACACACACTTCTCCGGATTTAGCTTCAAGTTGATCTTGCGCAGATTAGCAAACGTCTCTTCCAAATCCTGAATGAGGGTCGATCTGTCCTTGGTCTTGACCACAATATCATCCATGTAAGCCTCAACGTACCTGTGCAACTGTGACTCAAAACCAATCTGAACTGCTCTTGCGAAAGTAGACCCGGCGCTCTTCAACCCGAAAGGCATCCGCACGAAGCAGTATGTGCCACATGGGGTGATGAACGCGGTCTTCTCTTCGTCTTCCTTGGACATGAAGATCTGATCGATGCGCGGCAAGGGGAATGTGCACGTGCAAGGGACATATCCAGAGTAGGCATCCAGGAAGGAAAGCAGGTCGCACCCGGAGGTGGAATCCACAATCTGGTCGATGCGGCAAGGGGAATGGGTCCTTCGGGCATGCCTTGTTCAGATCTGTAAAATCTATGCACAGCCTCCACTTCCCATTGGCCTTGCGTACCACCACTGGATTTGCTAACCACGTTGGATGCAACACTCCTCTAACTAGACCAGCTGCCTCAAGTTTCTTGATCTCCTCGGCAATAAACTGCTGCCGCTCCAAAGCTTGCTTTCGGACCTTCTGCTTGACGGGTCGGGCATGTGGGCAGACAGCAAGGTGGTGCTCGATTACCTTCTTGGGAACACCGGGGATGTCAGATGGTTGCCAGGCAAACACATCGACATTTGCCCGCAGGAAGGCAACGAGCGCGCTTTCCTATTTGTCATCGAGGGTGGCACTAATGGTGAAAGTACCACCAGCGCCAGCCAGCCCTGCCGGGACCTGTTTCACAGCGGGTGCAGAGGCCTTGGATCTCTTGCTATTGGAACTCTCCGGCGAGTCATCAATAGGCGTAGCATACCCCGAAGAGGTACGCTTCCCAGATTCCTTGCTGGAGTCCCTGTTAGCCTTCTTCTTTCCATTACTTTCCTTGGCGGGGATTGCAGCTTCAGTGGCCTCTGCCGCGACTGCATCCCGATACATCTTGTCCACATAAATAATTGCGTCCTTCTCGTCTAATGGAATGGAAATGACGCCCACCGGCCCTGGCATCTTCAAGGTGCTGTAGGCATAGTGGGATGCCGCCATGAACTTGGCCAAAGCTGGGCGACCAATGATCCCATTGTATGGTAGGGGGAGGTGAACCACATCAAACACGATCTTCTCAGTCCGGTAGTTCAACTCCCCCCCAAATGTCACCGGTAACATGATTTTCCCCTTAGGACGACTCCTGCCGAGGTTGATTCCTTGAAATGTACCGGTAACCTTGAGCTCTTCTTCTGCTATCTGGAGTTTGCTGATGACCTTTGAAGAAATCAGATTCAACCCGGCCCCGCCATCAACCAGCATCTTTGTGACTTTGAGGTTGCAGATTGTTGGTGATACCAACAACGGCAAGCATCCTACCGTGGTGGTGCGGTCAGGGTGGTCCTCTTCGTCAAAGATGATGGGCGTGCGAGACCACTTGAGCGGCCTTCGAGAGTCTGCCGCTGGCTCCACGGCATTGACTTCACGCGCCCACCGTTTAAGTTGGTGGTGAGAGGAGTGCAAAGATGCACCCCCGTCAATGCACAGGGCGTCAGTGGCTTTCTGGAATTCCTGCTCACTGGTTTCCCCTTCATCTCCTTCATCACTCCCATCATTGCAATCCTCCTTCTCACGGCCCCTGGCGGGTTTCCCTTGATTCTGAGGAGTCTTGCCGGGGCGGCTTGCTCCGCCACCCCGGCCCTTTCTGCCAGCGCCATTCTGACCTTTCTCTTTATCTCGCTTCTCATATTCAGCCCTCTGCTTCTTGACAAGCTGCTCAACCTGATGACACTCCTAGAGATCGTGGCCCTTGGTCCGATGGATCTTGCAATATGGGCCATCGCCTTTCCCAGCCTTCTCGGTAGCCGCAGCTTCCCGGCAGTCAGTGCACATGGCAACCTGTTTGCCGGGTATCTCAGCCTTGGCTTTCTTGCCAGTACTAGGCAGGCCCGATCCCTCAATGGTCATCACTGCCTTATCCTTGCGCCTTTTGTTGCACTTCTTGTTCTTCTTCTTTTGACTGGTGGCCTTGTCATCGTCCTCTGAATCGATGTCGACGCCATCCTCTTCTCCGGGGAGCTTCCTCCCCTCCTCTATTCGAGCACACTTATCCACCAGAGTGTAAAGCTCCTTCACAGTCTTGGGCAATCGAATGTTCATCTTGGAACGTGTCCAACGATTGCACACATTGGACTGGAACGCAGCTATCATAGCTGCCGGGTGGATGTCTAGAATATTCCTGTGGACTCTACTGAATCTCTACATGCATTTTCGCAGGCTCTCGCCTTCTGTCTGCGGAAGAAGCTGCAAGTCGCTGGGCCGCCCTGGTTCTTGATGGCCGCCTGTGAAGGCGCCAATGAACTCATGGCATAGGTCAGCCCAGGTCAAAATGGAGTTCTCCGACAGGTGCATCAGCCAAGACCTCACATTTGGCTTGAGTGCCAAAGGGAAGTAGTTGGCGAATACCTTCTCATCTCTTCCCCCGGTAGTTTGAACAACGATGGTGTAGATGCTCAAGAACTCTGCCGGGTTCAGTCTTCCGTCATACTTCTCTGGTATCTCTGGCTTGAATGTGCGAGTGGACGGCCAACGGACTTGCCGCAGCTCACGGGTGAAGGCAGGGCACCCAGGCTCGAAAGGTAGGTACCCGCCGTCAGCGAGTGCGGGCTCATCGATGTCGGGGCCATCGCGCCTGTCAGACTGGCGGTGGGCGTCGAGGTGTCGCTCGGTGTTGACACGCGCGCCTTCCCTCTGCCTATCCTCCAGGACTCGCCATGGGCCTTGACGCGCTCGAGGGTCGGACGAAGCCATCGAGACGTCGTCAGGTTCTTGGTCGCGCGGCTCCCGCGCCGGCTGCCGCGGAGGGGACTGCACCGTAGGAGTGGCCCCATCTGCACGACCAGCAGCGTGGGCCATTGCCACTGCCTGGGGAGGCTGTGGCGGGCCAGCCCGCTGCGATCCTCCGGCCTCGGTGAAGCCAATCAGACTCTGAATGATGGCTCTCCACTCATCCATCTGATCGGCTGCCGGCAGAAATTTCAACAGTAGCTGAGCCCGCGCCATGGCCTCTGAAGCGGTGCTTGGCATGGATGTCGATGAAGATCGTAACATCACCCGGCTCCTGACGGTGCCGGTAGCGGTCGCACCATGCTCTCGTCGTCGTGAGCCAGCCGCCTGGATGGCGTGTGGACGAGGTGGAGGCGCTTGAGGGCCAGCGGCTCCGTTTGGCGTAGCGGCTGGGTCGGCTCGTTCCGGGGGTGGCACATGTTCTACAGCTGCTCCCACGGCGGGAGCGGTTGGGGAGTTGCGATTCCCCCCAGAGCGAGTACCCCCGCTGCGGCTGTGCCCCTCGGCCGGACGGGGAGGTGCAGATGGAATGATCTCTCCTCCCGTACCTCGTGGGGTGTGGCCGCTGGAATGTAGTTGGTGCTGTCCTTCTCCGGTGCCTCCTGCTCCTGCTTCGGCCGCAGGGGAGGTGGTAACGACGCCGCCCGCGCCAACCACGTCCCCTGCAGCGTCCGCACTTCTAGGCGTCCCCATAGCCCCCGCGGCACCGGCGGGCACGTGCGGTGGGGCCTTCAAGGTGGATGGATGAGTTGCAGCGCCGGGCTTCTTCTTGGGTGCCATGGACGATGGAGCCGTTGATGAAGAAGATGGCGGTGAAGATGACGCGCTTCGTACACTTCTCGGGTTCGCGCAAGCGCGGCCCCCTACCTGGCGCACCAAAGATGTCGTGGGAAACCACGACCACCTATGGGGCCAAGGGCCCCTTTTGGTTCGGTAGGGGGACTGAGCACATTGCACAAAGAGCGGAGGCACGCAGCGTAGCGCGGCAGAGATCACATGGGCAGTTTTACCCAGGTTCGAGCTGCCGCGAGGCGTAAAACCCTACTCCTGCTTTAGTGGATTGATGGTGGATGGTGGTGGAAACGCAGCGCCCTTGCCCGGCAGGGTAGCCTCGGGACGAGAGCAGCTACGCGCGTATGAGTGTACAAGGGTCTGAATCCTTTCTATGATTGCCATGGGCCTCCTTTTATAGATCAAGGGGTCACCACAGTGGCAAATCAGTCATTGTGTACTGATTAGATAGAGAACAGTGCTATCATATCTACTTTGCAGACAGAGCAGTATGCATTAAATGCGCCACTCAGTGTCACATCATGGCCTGCCCGGCACGCCTTGCCGGGCTGTTCGGCCACCTTCTCTCCTGTCTGCATGACACGTCGCAGGACGGGTGTTGTCTGGAGGTGATTCTTGTAGGAAATGGCTGCCATGTGGCAAAAGGCAGCCACTTAGTCATCTTGGGGCTTGACACCGCACCGATCGGTGACTTGCGTTGCTGTGAGGTGGGGCGGTGAAGCCTTGGCGGGGTGTTTTGCCTTCGTATGCCCCAGCAGGCCTGCCGGGGCGGTCCTGAGGCTTGCTTCCAGGGCAACCTGCCCTCGCCAGGCTCTCCTGCCCAGCAAGGGAGGTGTTCCCTTAGCGGTGTTTTGCTTCTTGTCTTGACTTGGTCTTCTCAACTTGCCCTTTGATTCCTCAAAGAGCCTATCTCTTTACCTTGGCCTTGTCTTGGGTGTTGCCATCTTGATCTTGGGCCCGTGCACGGTCTGGGCAACAGACCCAGGGTTTCTTGCACCGACACCGCCCCTCCGCCACCATGGAGGCCAAGGACTAGATGGGAAACCCTCCTCCCATCTAGGGGGGAGGCCAAGGAAGAAGAATAAGGAGGGGGGCACTCTCCCCCTCTCTCCCGGTGGCGCCGGAACGCCGCCGGGGCAATCATCGTGTGATGGCGTTCTACTCCAACAACTCCGTCATATTGACCAACACCTCCATCACCTTCCCCCATCTATCTACAGTGGCCCACTCTCCCGCAACCCGCTGTACCCTCTACTTGAACATGGTGCTTTATGCTTCATATTATTATCCAATGATGTGTTGCCATCCTATGATGTCTGAGTAGATTTTTGTTGTCCTATCGATGATTGGTGAATTGCTATGATTGGTTTAATTTGCTTGTGGTTATGATGTTGTCCTTTGGTGCCCATCATATGAGCGCGCGTGTGGATCACACCATAGGGTTAGTTGTATGTTGCTAGGACTATGTATTGGAGGGCAAGGGTGACAACAGCTTCAGCCTATCATAGAAATTGATGCATACGGGATTGAAGGGGGACCAATATATCTTAATGCTATAGTTGGGTTTTACCTTAATGAACGTTAGTAGTTGCGGATGCTTGCTAATAGTTCCAATCATAAGTGCATAGAATTCCAAGTAAGGGATGACATGCTAGCAGTGGCCTCTCCCACATAAAAGTTGCTATTGGTCTAGTAACGTAGTCAATTGCTTAGGGACAATTTCGCAAATCCTTCCACCACCTTTCCACACTCGTTAAACTAACTTAATTGTTTCTTTTTCTAAACAACACGTAACTTTTATTTTCACGTTCTTTAATATCTTGCAAACTTATCCCTTTACACCTACTTCTAGTTTCATACTTGTTCTAGGTAAAGCAAACGTTAAGCGTGCGTAGAGTTGTATCGGTGGTCGATAGAACTTGAAGGGAATACAAATCCTACGTTTAGCTCCTCATTGGGTTCGACACTCTTATTTATCGAGAAAGGCTACAGCCGATCCCCTATACTTGTGGGTTATCAAGACTTTTTTCTGGCGCCGTTGTCGGGGAGCAATAGCGTGGGGTGAATATTCTCGTGTGTGCTTGTTTGCTTTGTCACTAAGTAGATTTTATTTGCTATTCTTAGTTGTTTTATATCTTTAGTTATGGATATGGAACACGAAATACCAAAAAAATTAGGTGTACTTGCTACTCATGGAGATGGGGAACCTCCTAAAACCCTCGATGCTCGTTATGTGAAAAATATTGAACACTACTTTGATAATCCTAAGAAAACCCCGTTCAACTTGATAATGGGAGACACGTTGGATCAACGTGAATACTTTAGGGATTATCACTTGACTCTAAAAGGGAAACTATTATGGGATCAAATTCATATGTTGCATTGGTATGCTTGGAATTTATGCCGAAGATATGATTATACTTGTTGCTCTAGGATGAAGGCTCCACACCTTCCCTTTTCATGTAAATTTAATGATAATGAAACCTTGGCTTCTTATGCTAATGGTATATATGATTACTATGATGTGGAACGAATAGAAGAATTCGTTGCTTTTAAGGGTGCTTATGAAATTGAATCTTTGTTTAAAAAGTGTGGAAATCTTGATGATGCTATTTACAGACCTGAAAATTATGCTATACTTAAATATTGCTATGAGAATTATGAATATAATGCCGATATTAATGAGTTTATTGAGAAAGTCTCCGCTGTCCAAGAAGAGACTAATATTTTTCAGGAATCTGTGGAAGAAGAAATTGATGACACTGTGTGCTCATTAGATGAAAAAGATGAGGAGGAGAGCGAAGAACAAAAGGAGGAAGAGTGGATTGATCACCCGTGCCCACCTTCTAATGAGAGTAACTCTTCAAATCATACATTGTTTAATTTCCCTTCGTGCTTACCGAAGGATGATTGCTATGATAATTGCTATGATCCCTTGGATTCGTTTGACATATCCCTTTTTGATGAACTTGATGCTTGCTACGCTTGTGGCCATGATGCCAATATGAATTATGCTTATGGAGATGAACTTGCTATCATAATAATTGCAAGTAGGAGCAGCAAGCATATGCATATTATATCTATCAAAATCATCATGTGCAATAGTAGAATGCAACCCATCAATATAGTCCTTAATAAGCGCAAACTTCTCCGATATAGTGTAGTTGGGAGAATTCAAAAAGACAATAGGACTATCATGTGTGGGTGCAATAGTAACAATTTCCTTCTTAACATAAGGAACTACATCTCCGCCTCTCTATGTTTCCAATACGATAAAATTGCAAGAAGCTGTTTATGCTATGTATCGGCCTTTACTACGTGTGCATGAATTGTTCTTTTATGACATGCCGATGCATAAGAAGAGAGTTAGACTTCGTTGTTGCATGATATATGTTACTTTGTGCTCACTACTAAATCACAAATCATTGTTAATTAAAATTGGCTTTGATATACCTTGGGATCCGGGTGGATCCATTACTTGAGCACTATATGCCTAGCTTAATGGCTTTAAAGAAAGCGCTGCCAGGGAGACAACCCAGAAGTTTTAGAGAGTCTTTTATTTCTGTTGTGTGCTTTTAAAAAGTTTAAAAACAAAAAAATAAAGTGGGGAACCTAAAACTTTTCAAAAAGAAAAGTGAAAAGTATGAAGGACGAGCACCGTTAAAGTGGGGGAGCACCTTGAACTTTGTTCATGCCCATGGAAACTTTGCAAATCTTGAATTACAGAAACTTTTCAACAAAAATAATTATCCCCTTGTACAAATCCATTGTATTATAAAAATAATGTGCCAAGATTTTCCTTTAGGATGATTAGATTGCTTGTTTGGTATGTGCACTGCAAAAACAGAAAGTTCAGCTGTAGTATGTGAATTTACATTTTTTACTAGAATGTCAAAAGCTTATGAAACTTTTTGTACAGTATTTCTATACAATTTTTTTATTTTTTCCTAATTTTTCAGAATTTTTAGAGTTACGGAAGTATGGTAAATGTTCAGATTTCTATGGACTATCATGTTTAAGACAGATTCTATTTTTGATGCATTGTTTTGCTTGTTTTGATGAAAGTACCGATTGTATTGGTGGTATAAGCCATAGAGAAGTTATAATACAGTAGCTAAAATGCAAAAATTAAATTTGAATGGGTTTGGAATAGTACTTAAAGTGGTAATTTGCTTTATTATACTAACGGATCTCATGAGGGTTTTGTTAAGTTTTGTGTGATTGACGTTTTCAAGTTTTGGGTGAGATCACGATGGATGAAGGAATAAGGAGTGGCAAGAGCCTAAGCTTGGGGATGCCCGAGGCACCCCAAGGTAATATTCAAGGACTCCCAAGCAACTAAGCTTGGGGATGCCCTAGAAGGCATCCCCTCTTTCTTCTAACGTCCATCGGTAATTTTACTTGGAGCTATATTTTTATTCATCACATGATATGTGTAAATCTTAGAGCGTCGTGTGCTTTTTATTTTTATTTTAATAATGCACCATGCTGGTATGAGATAGTCCTTGGTTGATTTATAGAATGCTCTTTGCACTTCACTTATATCTTTTGAGTATGGCTTTATAGAATGCTTCATGTGCTTCACTTGTATCATTTGAAGTTTGGATTGCCTGTTTCTCTTCACACAGAAAACCGCCATTTGTAGAATGCTCTTTTGCTTCACTTATATTTGTTAGAGCGTGGAAAATCTTTTGTAGAAAGAATTAAACTCTCTTGCTTCACTTATATCTATTTAGAGAGTCATCAGGAATTGGTCATTCACATGGTTAGTCATAAAATCCTACATAAAAACTTGTAGATCACTGAATATGATATGTTTGATTCCTTGCAATAGTTTTGCGATATAAAAATGGTGATATTAGAGTCATGCTAGTGAGTAATTGTGGATTGGTAGAAATACTTGTGTGAAGGTTTGTGATTCCCGAAGCATGCACGTATGGTGAACTGTTATGTGATGAAGTCGGAGCATGATTTATTTTTTGATTGTCTTCCTTATGAGTGGCGGTCGAGGACGAGCGATGGTCTTTTCCTACCAATCTATCCTACCAGGGGCATGCGTATTAGTACTTTGCTTCGATGGCTAATAAATTTTTGCAATAAGTATGTGAGTTCTTTATGACTAATGTTGAGTTCATGGATTATACGCACTCTCACCCTTCCATCATTGCTAGCCTCTTCGGTACCGTGCATTGCCCTTTCTCACCTCGAGAGTTGGTGCAAATTTCGCCGGTGCATCGAAACCCCGTGATACGATACACTCTATCACACATAAGCCTCATTATATCTTCCTCAAAACAGCCACCATACCTACCTATTATGGCATTCCATAGCCATTCCGAGATATATTGCCATGCAACTTCCATCATCATCATATACATGACTTGAGCATTCATTATCATATTGCTTTGCATGATCGTAAGATAGCTAGCATGATATTTTCATGGCTTATCCTTTTTTGATATCTTTGCTATGCTAGATCATTGCACATCCTGGTACACTGCCAGAGGCATTCATATAGAGTCATGCTTTGTTCCAGATATCGAGTTGTAATATTGAGTTGTAAGTAAATAAAAGTGTGATGATCATCATTATGAGAGCATTGTCCCAGTGAGGAAAGGATGATGGAGACTATGATTCCCCCACAAGTCGGGATGAGACTCCGGACAAAAAAATAAAAATAAAAAAAGAGGCCAAAAAAAAAGAGAGAGCCCCAAAAAAAAAGAAAACAAAAAAAATGAGAGAAAAAGAGAGAAGGGGCAATGCTACTATCCTTTTACCACACTTGTGCTTTAGAGTAGCACCATGTTCTTCATATAGAGAGTCTCTTGAGTTATCACTTTCATATACTAGTGGGAATTTTCATTATAGAACTTGGCTTGTATATTCCGATGATGGGCTTCCTCAAATGCCCGAGGTCTTCATGAGCAAGCAAGTTGGATGCATACCCACTTAGTTTTCAGTTTGAGCTTTCATACACTTATAACTCTTAGTGCATCCGTTGCATGGCAATCCCTACTCCTTGCATTGACATCAATTGATGGGCATCTCCATAGCCCATTTATTAGCTGTGTCGATGTGAGACTTTCCCCTTTTTTGTCTTCTACACACAACCTCCACCATCATATTCTATTCCACCTATAGTGCTATATCCATGGCTCACGCTCATGTATTGTGTGAAAGTTGAAAAAGCTTGAGAACATTAAAAGTATGAAACAATTGCTTGGCTTGTCATCGGGGTTGTGCATGATGAAATACTTTGTGTGATGAAGATGGAGCATAGCCAGACTATATGATTTTGTAGGGATAACTTTCTTTTAGCCATGATATTTTGAGAAGACATGATTGTTTTATTAGTATGCTTGAAGTATTATTATCTTTATGTCAAATTATAGACTATTGCTTTGAATCACTCGTGTCTTAATATTCATGCCATGATGAGATTATATGATCAAGATTATGCTAGGTAGCATTCCACATCAAAAATTATCTTTTTTATCATTTACCTACTTGAGGACGAGCAGGAATTAAGCTTGGGGATGCTGATACGTCTCCGTCGTATCTATAATTTTTGATTGTTTCATGCCAATATTCTACAACTTTCATATACTTTTGGCAACTTTTTATAATATTTTTGGGACTAACATATTGATCTAGTGCCCAGTGCCAGTTCCTGTTTGTTGCATGTTTTTTGTTTCACAGAATATACATACCAAACGAAGTCCAAACGCGATAAAAACTTACGGAGATTTTTTTTTGGAATATATGTGATTTTTTGGGAATTGGAATCAACGCGAGACGATGCCTGAGGGGCCCACAAGCCCTGGAGGCGCGCCCCCTACCCAGGGCGCGGCCATGAGGCTTGTGGCCACCCCGTAAGGCGGTTGGTGCCCTTCTTTAGCTGCAAGAAAGCTAATATCCGGATAAAAATCGTGTTAAAATTTCAGCCAAATCGGAGTTTCGGATCTCCGGGAATTTAAGAAACGGTGAAAGGGCAGAATCTGGGAACACAGAAACAGAAGGAGACAGAGAGAGAGAGAGATCCAATCTCAGAGGGGCTCCCGCCCCTCTGCTGCCATGGAGGCCAAGGACCATAGGGGGAACCCTCCTCCCATCTAGTGGGGAGGCCAAGGAAGAAGAAGAAGGAGGGGGCTCTCTCCCCCTCTCTCTCGGTGGCTCCGGAACGCCACCGGGGCAATCATCGTGTGACTGCGTTCTACTCCAACAACTCCGTCATCTTCACCAACACCTCCATCACCTTCCCCCATCTATCTACATCGGTCCACTCTCCCGCAACCCGCTGTACCCTCTACTTGAACATGGTGTTTTATGCTTCATATTATTATCCAATGATGTGTTGCCATCCTATGATGTCTGAGTAGATTTTTGTTGTCCTATCGGTGATTGGTGAATTGCTATGATTGGTTTAATTTGCTTGTGGTTATGTTACTGTCCTTTGGTACCCATCATATGAGCGTGCGTGTGGATCACACCATAGGGTTAGTTGTATGTTGCTAGGACTATGTATTGGAGGGCAAGGGTGACAGCAGCTTCAGCCTAGCATAGAAATTGATGCATACGGGATTGAAGGGGGACCAATATATCTTAATGCTATAGTTGGGTTTTACCTTAATGAACGTTAGTAGTTGCGGATGCTTGCTAATAGTTCCAATCATAAGTGCATAGAATTCCAAGTAAGGGATGACATGCTAGAAGTGGCCTCTCCCACATAAAACTTGCTATCGGTCTAGTAACATAGTCAATTGCTTAGGGACAATTTCGCAAATCCTTCCACCACCTTTCCACACTCATTAAACTAACTTAATTGTTTCTTTATCTAAACATCACCTAACTTTTATTTTCACGTTCTTTATTATCTTGCAAACTTATCCCTTTACACTTACAAAGTACTTCTAGTTTCATACTTGTTCTAGGTAAAGCGAACGTTAAGCGTGCGTAGAGTAGTATCGGTGGTCAATAGAACTTGAAGGGAATACAAATTCTACCTTTAGCTCCTCATTGGGTTCAACACTCTTATTTATCGAGAAAGGCTACAACTGATCCCCTATACTTGTGGGTTATCACTCATCCAAAGGCTTTGTTAAGATATCTGCCAATTGCTCTTCAGTGTTGACGTGAATGATATCAGTTTCTTCCTTCAGCACATGATCTCTGAGAAAGTGATGACGAATCTGAATGTGCTTTGTCTTCGAGTGCTGAACTGGATTGTGAGCAATCTTGATGGCCCTTTCATTGTCATAGTAGAGGGGCACCATCTTCTTGTTGATGCCATAGTCCTTGAGTGTTTGCTTCATCCAGAGAAGCTGAGCGCAACAAGTTCCAGCAGCAATGTATTCAGCTTCGGCAGTAGAGAGTGGCACACAGTTCTGCTTCTTTGAAGACCAACAGACAAGTGATCGACCAAGAAAGTGGCATGTGCCTAATGTAGACTTGTGATCCACCTTGTCACCAGCATAATCAGCATATGAGAATCCAACTAGATCAAACTCTAAGCCCTTTGGATACCATAATCCTAGCGTTGGGGTGTGAGCCAAATATCAAAGTATTTGCTTCACCGCGAGGTGATGCGACTCCTTTGGTGCCGATTGGAATCGGGCACACATGCAAATGCTAAGCATTATATCTGGCCTAGATGCACATAAGTAGAATAAAGAACCAATCATGGAGCGGTATACCTTTTGATCAAACTCTTTACCATTGTCGTCGGAGCCCAGTTGACTATTGGTTGGCATTGGCGTCTTGTAGCCCTTGCAATCTTGCATTCCAAACTTCTTCAGACAATCCTTGAGATATTTTTCTTGAGAAATGAAGATGCCATTGCTTGGTTGACGATTTGAAAACCAAGAAAGAATTTCAGCTCCTCCATCATGGACATCTGATATTGCTCTTGCATCATATGACTGAATTCATCACTCTATCTCTTGTTAGTGCAGCCAAAGATAATATCATCCACATAGATTTGGCATACAAACAGTTCTCCATCATAAGTCTTCGTGAAGAGAGTGGGATCTAGAGAACCAGGTTTGAAGCCTTTGCTCTTCAAGAATTCTTTGAGTCTGCCATACCAAGCTTGAGGTGCTTGTTTGATGCCATACATCGCCTTGTTGAGCTTGTAGACCATGTCAGGATACTTGGGATATTCAAAACGAGGTGGTTGAGCTACATAGACTTCTGGAAAGTTTCTCATGATCAGTTGAGAGGGTTTCATGACGACTTAGAAGCTCTTCATACTTAACTTGAAGATTTTTTATGTCTTCGATTACGGATTGAGTACGATTCATTTCCTCGTCCAACAGGTTATCGCTTTTGTCTAACAATTTTGGAATCTTTTCCATAGCAGTTTGTTGTTCAGTGGCAATTTTAGCAGGAGTTTTGTAGCTGACTTTGGATTCGCATTCAGAGTCATCTTCACTTGAGGTCTGAAAGTAGGCATCGCGTGAGTTTACCTTAGCACCTCTTGCCATGAAGCAGTAGGTAGGAGCAGAGTCGTCATCATCATTAGCTTCAGAGTCGATGACGTGACCATTGTCTTCAGTGTTGAAGATGGACTTGGCGACGAAGGCTGAAGCCACTGCCAAGCTTGCCACGCCTGAATCAGACTACTCCTCTGACTTCACCTCAGCCTCCTCTGAAGCTGACTCCTCCTCTGAATCCATCTCTTTGACGATGAATGCACGAGCTTTTCCAGATGAGCTCTTCTTGTGAGATGAAGACTTTGAAGAAGATTTTGATGATTTCTTCTTCTTCTTCTTCTTGTCAGAGTCATAGTCCTTGCTCTTCTTCTTTATCTTGGCTTCCTTTTCCCATTGAGGACATTCAGATATGTAATGGCCTGGCTTCTTGCATTTGTGGCTGGTTCTCTTCTTGTAGTCACGGGTGGAAGCCTCATCATTCCTTGAGCTGGATCTTGAAGACTTTCTGAAGCGGTTTTTCTTGGAGAATTTCTGGAACTTTCTCATGAGCATTGCTAGTTCTTTGCCAATGTCTTCGGGATCACCAGAACTACAGTCAGAGTCTTCAGATGAGGAAACAACCTTTACTTTCAAAGCACAGGATCGGCCATAGTTTGGACCATAGATATCTCTCTTCTCAGACAGCTGGAACTCATGTGTGTTGAGCCTCTCAGGTATATTAGATGGGTCAAGATCCTTGAAGTCAGGGCATTCTTGGATCATCAGCGATAGAGTGTCAAATGAGCTGTCAAGTGATCTCAATAGCTTCTTCACAACTTCATGCTTGGTGATCTCAGTGGTGCCAAGTGCGCGAAGCTCATTAGTGATATCAGTGAGACGATCAAAGGTGAGCTGGACATTTTCATTGTCAAGCCTCTTGAAGTGGTTGAAGAGATTGCGAAGAACATCGATTCTTGAGTCTTTGAGTTGAGCCGCCTTCGTTGACCTTGGACAGCCAGTCCCAGACTAGCTTCGTAGATTCCAGAGCACTCACACGGACATACTACCCTTTGGTCAGATGACCACATATGATGTTCTTGGCAGTGGAATCCAATTGCGCGAACCTCTTGGCATTAGCAGCGGTGACACCTTCACCATCTTTGGGAACACTAGTCTTGAAGACATACCAGAGGTCGTTGTCAATGGCTTCAAGATGCATGCACATCTTATCTTCTAGTAGGGGTAATCAGTGCCATCAAAGATGGGGCACGCAGCGGAGACCTTGATTATCCCTGCAGTCCACATAGCTGAAACTCCAGGTGGTTAAACCAAATCACACAAAACAAGGGAGCACCTTGCTCTGATACCAATTGAAAGTGCTAGTTATCGACTAGAGGGGGGGGGGGGTGAATAGGTGATTTTTATGAAAGTCTTCGAACGACAAGAAGACTTTGAAGACAAACAATCAAATAGCACCTAGACAGGATGCAGCGGAAGATAAACTACACTAGCCATGCCATAGTCAAAGAGAAGTACAGAGAAGGCACAAAGACATATAGCAGCTAGTTAGAACAGATCGAGATAGGAAGACAGTATGAAGCCAAATATGCAATCAGGTGTGAATGTCTTCACACACTGAAGTCAATCAGAGCAGGCAAGTAATAACTTCACGAAGCCAAACATTAAGTAAGGGTTGAAGTGATAAAACTAGATGCTTGACAAAGACAAAGAATTTGGTAGACCAGTTCTAGTTGCTGTGACAACTGTACGTCTGGTTAGGGAGGCTGAGATTAAACTCAGAAGACAACGTCTTCACCTTATTCCCCTTGAGCTAAGGTCACTTAGTCCACGCCCAATCACTCAGGTAAGTCTTCAAGGTAGACTTCCAAACCTTCACAGACTTTGTTCACCGGCGATCCACAATGACTCTTGGATCCTCAGAACGCGACGCCTAACCGACTGGAAGATTATAGTCTTCAAGTGTAATAAGTCTCCAGATTACGCGGACAGAAAGACTTCAGTGATGCCAAACACTCTTTGGGCTCTCGGTGTTTTGGGTTTTGTCCTCGCAAGGATTCTCTCTCAAAGGCTTCGGAGGTGGGTTGCTCTCAAACGACAAAAGCCGTGCACTAACTCTGAGCAGCCACCAATTTATGGTGGAGGGGGTGGGCTATTTATAGCCAGGAGGCAACCCGACATGATATGTCCAAAATGACCCTAGATCATTAAGGAACCGACACATGTCCAACGGTCGGATTTCAAGCACACGCGGCAGCTTGACTTGAGCTACAAGTAAAGCTGACTTATCCAACACAGGATAAGCTTCTCTCTCATTTGTCTTCACTCGAAGACATAGGATTTTGGTTGAGCATCACATAGGTTTTCTGACTTTGTTCACTTGAACCCCACTTGACAGTTCGGTGGTTCCTATGACTCAAGAAATAAGAAAATGAAACTATGAAAAGAACTATGTCTTCGCACTTCATCGTCTTCAAGCGAATGTCTTCACATGTCATATGTTCGACGCAAATGTCTTCGTGAACCACCAATGTCTTCAATGTCTTCATACATTTTTAGGGGTCATCTTCGATGGGTAAACCGAATCAATAGGGACTTCTACCTGTGTTCTCCTGTGAATCTCACAAACACATTAGTCCCTCAACCACGTTGGTCATCAATACTCCAAAACCAACTAGGGGTGGCACTTGATGCACTTACAGCAGGCAAGGAAAGTATAAACACAGAAGGGTTTATACAGGTTTAGGCCTCCATCTCGGCGTAAAACCTGACGTCCTATTAGTATTCCATATAAACCTGGGAGTACAAGTGCTTGGGTGTACAAAAAGAGGTGGTCGGGTTGAGAACAGTGGTGGTCGGGGTACTAACTAGAGTGCCCGATTACTCCTATTTCTATCTCTTCCTTCCCTCTTCTAGCAATCCCTGAGCGTGGAAGTGGAGTGGTTGATGTGTGTGATGTTGCTTCTCCTCCATTCGACCATGGCCCTCCCCTTATATAGATCCGGGGGCACCACACTTGGTCTGCTTAATAAATACAAAGTAATGTACAAAGAGGTATTTAGTCTAACTAGTACACTTGCTTTTGACGAGTGGTCAGTAGATAACTTGACACTGTGTTGTGTTAGGTACTTGAGTGCCTTCCCCGACGTGATGTGCCGCACCGCCCTTCTGCCTCTTTATTCTGTGTCAGTGTCCTATCGTGTCTCGTGCCCCTTGGGTCCTCGCGATGATGGCCCTAGACATAGCCATGCGATTGGCTACTCTGGTAGTCTGGTCAGGCATTCAAAGCCTAGTCGTTGGAGTGTGCCGCAAGGCCAGCTCCCCTGGTAGACGCGTGTCCTGCCAACTCGGGGAGGCAGCCCCTAGGTGCATCATGGCTGATGTCATGGCCCTCCTTGGGGATCTTCTCTGGTTGTTTTCCCTTCGTGTGATGCCTGCATTTTAATCTCTTTGAGTTCCTCTTTTTACCATGGTGCCACAATTTAAATTTTAGGGTATTTCTAAATAGGTTTATGACGGAGCGGGCACGTATGCACAATATATTGAGTATACCCCATGTTCTAATGTTCTGTTAGTAGACCCCGGGCCCGCCTGCAACATTCTTTAAATGTGGTAAAAGGAGAGGGCATGTGCCCGAATCACGGTGGGGGTGGGCCTAGTAAAGATAATAATGTCGCCCACCTCGGGAACCGGCGACGCTGCGCATCTAGTGGGAAAGGGAAGTGCTTTTCGTGTGAACGTGGGACGCGGGTTTCCTATACTCACTGTGGAGTAGGGACAATGCTGACGACTCGGTGCTCGGGAAGGTGTAAAGACATGACAAGACCGCTCGGTTTGGATATAATGGCCTCAGTCTCAGCCCTTGCCCCGAGGTTGACCGCCACAAGACCCGAGGAGGTTCTACTAAATGCCCATCGAGGAGCTCGCTCCGCCCACGACCTCTGCTCTTATTGCGACTATAAAAGGAGGGGAGACACTTCGTCCCGGGCTCCACCATTCCTACTTCTACCGCCTCTATCAACACTTTTGTTGCCACCATGTCTTCGTGTCATGCTTCTCCTAGGGGTTCCGCTCCTCAATCCTCTCCCTTATTTTGTCTGGTCCATCGCTCCAGGCTCGAGACGAGAGTGCTGTTCCTTGTTCCATTGAACATGGTTAGGGATCCTCCGCCACTTCTGTGCCCGGTCCTCGAGATATGCTTTGTAACACCCCATGTCATTAGCCATAGTAATCACTTTTGATAATGACAAGTCAGCTAGATTAAGAGTGCATAATCATCATTTGCATCATATTGCATTTCAACTCCTAGTTCAAACTTCAATTAAATTCAAAGTGGAAAATAAAAGTTGTTCAAACACAGAAACTAAAATGTTCATTAGATAACAAATATTCTAGAGACAATTCTAAAATTGTAACCAACAATTAATAAACTAATTAAGTGACTCTAACAGTAGCAAAACAACATTGGTTAATACCTTTTTATTTGAATAAAATCCCTATGAAAACGTTTGGACCCAAAACCTTTTTTATATCACTGTTAAATATTGCACTGCTATTATAAGGGCAAGTTCCATATTTTGTAAAAGCCATTTGGTTTAAGAAAAAGAAAAGACAAAACAAAAATAAGAAAAGAAAACAGAAACAGAAAATAAGAGAAAAGAGAAAAGACCTAAAGCTACTGTGCACTCAGGCCTGTCGCTACAGCGCGGCCCAGCCCACTCCGCGCCATCCCCCACCTCCCGCACTGCTCACTGCCTCGCTGTCGAACACCACGCACCCGCACGCGCGCGCGCACCCGGCCACCCCTCGCTCGCCGCTCGACAGCGCATTGCCGCGCGCGCCGGGGATAAGAGCAGCTCCCCGCTCCCGCTAGCGAACCCTAGCCACCATTTCCCCCCGCTCCCCCCCGTTCCCCACCTCGCCCGAGCGCCGCCATGACCGTGGTCCCATGAAGCACGCGGCCACCGGCCCTCACTCGCCTTGCTGACGTGCTCCCCAGCTCCGCCGTCGTCCCCTATGCCGCCTGCTACCTCGAGCTGGAGCTCGGAGCTTCGGCAGCGACCGCGGCGACCTCATCTTCCTCCCCGGCTCCGTCGTCTTCATCACCGGATTCCGCCGCCCTCCGACCACCACCGGCTTCACCGGGCCTTCCCAGCAACGTTAGTGAGCCCCTCCCTCTTTCCCCTCATTCCCCGCGCTCGATTTCGAGCTCTGGCGCCCGCTACCCCATCGCCCGATGCCCACCGCCGCGGACCTCGTCGCCGGCGACCATTTGGTCCCTTGCTGCTGTCCATCCTACTCGTCGTGCCTCATAGAACCTCCCTAGCGCTTCGCCTCATCCATTTGCACGCCAATGCGAGTAACACGAGCACCACCCGAAAGGCTCGCCGCCGGCGTCGTCGTAGCGCTCGCCCCCGACCACCCCAGCTGCTCCGACCGCCGCCATCCGATGCGCCGTCGTCTTGCCGTTCGAACGTGCCTAACGGCGCCCAAAATGGTGCCCTGTGCGCGGAATCCGACCACACCCGAGGTCACACCGCCGCGAAACGCGCTCGCCGGCGAGATTCCGGCGAGTCGCCGGCCACCGCTGATGTGGCCTGACACGTGGGACCCCCTGTGTCGCTGATGGGTGGGTCCCGTTGACCCCAGTCAACGCTGACTGGGCTGGCCCCTGTCTATGACATGTGGGTCCCGCTAAATAAACTAATTAAATAAATAAATAAACTATTAATTAGTTAATTTAGTTAATTAGTAAACTAAACACTCACTGACCAGTAGGCCCCACCTGCTAATTGGTTTAGTTAGATTAAATTAACCCTGTTTAGTTAGCTCAGTCAAGGACATGTGGGTCCCAAAGGACCCACCTGTCAGGTTTGACCTCGGTCAGCCCCTGTTGACCTGCTGACATCACACCTAGGTCATGCTGACATCATCATTTACTATTCTGGATAATGTTGGATTAAATAAATAATTAAAATCAGAAAATTAATTAAAACTTTGAAAAATCATATAAAATAAACCGTAACTCCGATGAAAATAATTTATATATGAAAGTTGCTCAGAATTTCGATATGAATCTGAATACGCCCTTCGTATTGCTGTCAGATGCCCCTAGCTACCTGAACATGGAACTTTTAGACTGATTTTGATAAATGAATAGTGCTCAACTTTAATAAAATAAATACGAATAAATTCCTAAATTAACTAACTCATTTAGTTAGGCAGTAGAACACCTGTGCATAGCATTTAGTCATGTCATACATATTGTTTGCATTTTGCCGTGAATTTATTGTTTCTCTCCCCCTCCTTCTCTCTCGATAGACGCCGAGACCGACGACGTTGCAGCTGAGTACGACTACGCTACAGACGAGCAGCCCGTTGATGACCCCTCTTTCTTGCCAGAGCAACCAGGCAAGCCCCCCCTTGAGCATCCAGATATCGCCCATTCCATTTCTCCTGCTTGCATTAGATTTTGCTACTGTTAAATGTTTCCTCCTATTCTGATGCATAGCCTGCTTTTGTAACCTGTTTATTGTTACCTTACCTGCCTATGTTAAACTGCTTAGTATAGATTGGTAGTGAACCATCAGTGACCCCCACCACCTTACCCTTGTTGCCCCTGCTTGATCATCGATGACTTGATCGATGTGATCATCGACCAAAGATCGACACATCACTTCACCCCCTTCATTGTACGACTCTGCATAGTTACTATCGAGTGTCGAGGGTGATACCTCATAACGCACTTCTGATGAATACTCTGCAGTGTAGCTGTTCGGTCGTGGTCATCGAGGGTGATTCCTCCTTCTCCACTTCCGATACGACTCTGTCGTGCAACCCTTCAGTGTGAACCTCGAGGGTGATGCCTCATACGTTCATCCTGATGATTTCATCGAGTGGAATTCACCGAGGGTGATTCCTCGGGTTTTCCCCCTCGATGTTATGACCACATGGTTACTTTGACCTTTGTTACAGGCGGGTCGACCCTGATGGGTACCCGCAGGGGATCTATGATGTCGGGTGTGCCGGAAGGGCACTCGAGTGTGATATTGTGGCGGAGATTCAGAAACTCTGACTGTCTCCGCGTGTTAATAAAGGAGCCTATTAGATTTGGGTATTTGATCTGAGTGGGTCGACGTGCCCTATACGCACTACCATCACACGGGATTACAGTTTATGGGGCCCTCTACGTCGTACATTTCTCCCGAAAGCTCTTCAGATGTCACGGTTCACCGTGCGGGCTGATTGTCGGGAATGGGCTGGATACTTCACTGACGAGTTTAGTGTCGCGCCTGCACCCCGGCCAGTCTCGCAATGCGCAGGGTGCCTAGGGCGATGGCCCAAGACCTCTGGGTGCATAGCTTAGTCCGGTGTGCTGACCTCTCTGCTGAGCCTAGGTAGGGCGCTGCTTCGTGTTGATCTTCCGAGGCCGGGCATTACCCAGCAAGTGTGTCCGATCGGAGTTGATCGAGCGTGTTGGGTAACAGTAGTGCACCCCTGCAGGGAAGAATAATCTATCGATAGCCGGTCCTATGGTAAAGGACGCTCAGTTTGTTTATCCCGATCTACTACTTGAACTGGATACTTGTTACTTAATTGAAGCTTCGGGATCGCTTTCTCGCAGGGAGTCGAGGAAGGATCTCTAAGCTGTACTTCAACATGTTTGCTTAATAAAATGCTATTCTACTCTCTTCTATTGCTGCAAGATGGTGGCTTCGTGAAGATGTTTGAAGATGCTAGTCTTCGATAGGACTAGGCCATTCTCTCTATTCTGGCATTTCTGCAGCCCAGTCCACATATACAGCCTGTCTCCTTTGATAATGTTGCATATGTAGTGTAGATCCTTGCTTGCTGAGTACTTCGGATGAGTACTCACGGTTGCTTTGTTACTTCTTTTCCCCCCCATACCCCACCTTTGATGTTACATCAGACGATGGAGCCCCGGAGCCAGATGCCACCACAGGAGCTTACTACCAGGAGGGTCCAGACGGCACGTACTACTGGATCAAGCCAGCCGACCAGGAGTAGGATCGGAGGCTCCCAGGCAGGAGGCCTACGCCTTTCGATCTAGAGTCGTTGTTTGTGCTAGCCTTCTTAAGGCAAAACCTTGTCTAACTATGTCTGTACTCAGATATTATTTGTATGACCGACTTATGTATTCGGATCTTCGTGATCCCTGGTCTGTAATATTGTGGATCTTCGTTTATTTGTGTTAGAGTTGTGTTGTGATATCTTCCCGTGAGTCCCTGTGCTTGATCGTGCATGTTTGCGTGTATGATTAGTGCACGATTGAGTCGGGGGCGTCACATGCTTCCCATTGATCCTTTAGGGAGTGTGGGCAGTGTTTCCACCTCCCGTTCTGGTGCTGACCCAGGCTCCACCTCGGGTGAACATGAAGGCGTTCGCACCGGCGCATGTGGCCCAGGTCACTCAAGAGTTCTTCTCTAAGCACCCTGGGCGAATGGCAGCGGTGGCGTCTGCCCAGATATGTGCTCGTCGAGCTCGGGCCACCCGCCTTCGAGACGCCATGGCCTCAAGGCTCAAAGCCTCCAGTGCTGCCCAAAAGGTGTGGGAGCGTATCCAGTCAGATCTTTTGTTGCAGCCGCTGATGGGCTTGAAAATCGACGCTGTGCATTCTCAGGTGAACCGAGAGCTGAACTTCCTAGCCATCCGCATCATGGCAGAGGCGAACACAGAAGAGTGCACGGAGATGGGAGCCTTCGAGCCTTCCCTTCCTTCATGGCAGATCCTTAGTTGGGCTATGGAGCAAGCGGGCTCCCAGAATCCTTCTCAGGCGGTTCGATGGGTCTGCCTCTAGAGGGTTCTTCCAGAGAACGAGCTTGGGGCTCCGCCCCTGGTGCTAGCGGGGGACCCCTCGATCGACTTGAGCCTCTAGGTCATCTTTTTCCTTTCTGTATTATGTTACAGGTCTTATGAGCGCCCTATCTTTAACTAGCTCCCGACGGCCCACTAGCGGGGCTAATTTTGTGTAAAGTAGGAGCATACCCTAGCTTATGTATTTTGTTGATCCGTGAGTGATGCTCTCTTTTTATATCGGGAGTTTTTTTGTTCATCCGAAATGTGCCGTCGTGCCTCATCGTGACTTCATGGCTTTTTTTGTAGTGCTCGCTTGGTGTCAACGCCGTGTGCCTGGCTGCGACCCTAGGTCTTAGTATGTTAGTAAGTTAGTTTGTGAGAATATATCTTGGGGCCTCGTCATGACTCTAGGGCTTTCCTTCATGTTACAGGGAGCCTGGCTGTGACCCAGGGCTTTTTAGAAAAAGGGCGTCCTTCGTGTGCGTGGGCGCGACTATAGGGCTTTCTGCTTGAATGGAATCCCGAGCCGTGCTCCGTCGAAGTTTCGTGCCTGGGTGCAAATCCAGGGATTTAGGTGTGGCCAGGTTGCACTCTTCCGCATGCGGCATACTGCTTCTGGTTAAGAGACGCCTGATCCCTTCCCTCTGACCTCCTTCCGAGAGAGGAAGGCCAAAAAAAGGACCGCTGTCAGCATGCAGCAGACCGCTTCTGGTTGGAGGAAGTGGTTTCTCATAGTCCCTTTTTTTAAAAGGGGCTATGAGAGAACCCCCGTCGGCATGTGGTGGACTACTTGCTATTGGGGGTTGGGTGTGTCTGATAAAACACACCCGAAGGCACTATGGAGGAGCCGTCCCCGTCAGTTTTGTAGCGGACTGCTCCTTGTTGGGGTGTGCTCGCCTCCCCCGGGCCGCCCGGGGTATGGCTTATCAGCCCGATGACACGAGGGGTCATTCTCGCCCTTTCAAGATGTTACTGTTTTAATTGTTTCTTTTGTTCAATCATTTTTTTATAAGGACGAGAATGACCGAAGGGTATTAGATAGGGGTAGCGACCCCCTACCCTGTCCTCGTGCCACTCTTGATCGCGTGTTCCTCCTTGTATCAAATTTTAATCAAGCAGAATATAGTATTTCTTTAAAATAACTGGCAACAAATTACTCCGTCTGACTTACATTATGGAGAACGTGGCCTGGCTCGATGTCGTGGAGATTTAGACGTGGATCTTTTGCTGCTTGCTTCCTATCCCTCCCTTTGTGTTTTCTTCCCTGCGCCCCGAAGATCGTTGGCCTCATTTCTGGCTCCTCTCTCTTCTCCTCCTAGGTCCAGCCTCGCCTCCATCTCGGCTGTGCTGACCATGCGCGAGGATTCCCCAAGCGCCATGATGTTCTCTTAGGGGGGATGCTCCCAACGAGGAGGCCTAAGCCTCCTTCCTTTTCGCCCTTGGCCCGGCGAGATGATCCTTACCACAACACCCGACGGGATCACATGAGCAACCGATGCTGGCTCAGTTATCCTACCATGCCGTTTATTGTGTCGACGCCTGATGATGCCTTGTAACTCCCTCGGATGCATATGCTCGGGCCACTGCCTTACTATCCTGACCATCTCCATGATCACCTGCAACAACTAGCTCAAGGGAGATTGGTCGCTGATGGATACCGGGGGATGTAGGAGGAAAGCATGTGTGGCTGCCAATGCCGAGACTGGGGTCATATGCCCAGTATACGGGCAATAGACCGGATGCCCAACAAACCCGAAGTTGGCAAGGCTTTGGATGCCACAATTTTTGGCATGGCTGCTCCTTTCCGATGGGAGAATCCCAAGCTCTCTGGCGGGCGGATAGCGCCCTGCCAATCCTTGCCGAATTTGACATTCGGGCGAGTTGATTATTTAAGCCTTAGCCCCCTACCTGGCACGCCAGATGTCGGAGGGCGATCTCCAGACACCAGGGATGAAGGATACCCCGTATTTGTTAGTTCTGCCAGGGGCTAAAACACCAAGTCAGTCAACTCTAGAAGGCAGGCAAGGAAAGTATGAACACATAAGGGTTTATACAGGTTCAGGCCACCATCTTGGTGTAAAACCCTATGTCCTGTTCGTATTCCATATAAACCTGGGAGTACAAGTGCTTGGGTGTAGAAAAAGAGGTGGTCGGCATGAGAATAGTGGTGGTCGGGGTACTAAGTAGAGTATCCGATCACTCCTATTTCTATCTCTTCCTTCCATCTTCCAGCAATCCCTAAGCGTGGAAGTGGAGTGGTTGATGTGTGTGATATTGCTTCTCCTCCATTTGACCATGGCCCTCCCCTTATAAACATCCGGGGGTAACACACTTAGTCTGCTTAATAAATACAAAGTAATGTACAAAGAGTTATTAAGTCTAACTAGTCCACTTGCTTCTACCGAGTGGTCAGTAGATAACTTGACACTGTGCCATGTCAGGTACTCGAGTGCCTTCCCCGACGTGACCATTGCACCACCCTTCCGCCTCTTTATTCCATGCCAGCACCCTGTCTTGTCTCGTGCCCCTCAGGTCATCGCGATGATGGCCCTAGACAGAGCCCTGCGCCGGGCAACGTACTATGGTAGTCTGGCCAGGCATTGAAAGCCTGGTCGGTGGAGTGCGCCGCAAGGCCAGCTCCCCTGGCCGAAGCATGTCCTGCCAGCTCAGGGAGGTAGTCCCCGGGTTCATCATGGCTGATGTCATGGCCCTCCTTGGGGATCTTCTGTGGCTGTTTTCCCTTCGTGTGATGCCTGCATTTTAATCTCTTCGAGTTCCTCTTTTTACCATGGTGCCCCAGTTTACATTTTAGGGTATTTCAGAATAGATTTATGATCGAGCGGGCACGTATGCATAATATATCAAGTCCATGTTCTAGTGTTCCGTCATACACAACCTCTGAAGCTCCACAACGACGACGAGGCGCACGCCGCTACAACGGCGGAGCCCGAAGAGCAAATGCCACATCGAGGCTGTCGTTGCCGCCACGCCGACCTCGCACGACACTCCCTCCTCCCAGATCTAGCCCCGAACACCACTGAAGATGCAACGTCGGGGTGGGATTTGGAGGCAATTTATTCGGCGATGCACTACAAAAAAAACACTTCCGTGATGATACGTGTTTGTCACACTAGGTCACGTTTTTTGTCATGCATGTACATCCATGACGATTTTATGACAGAATCAAGATAGTCATACCTATGCTGTCATAGAAGTGATCCATGACAATACTAAAATTATCATCACGGAAGTGTCCACTTCCGTGACGATAAATTACGCATCATAGAAGTGCTTTCGTCAAGGGTAACCGACACATCGCCTCCACCATAACGGGTCGCAGTTAAGCTATCGGGTCCCGTTTTGGATCCGATAACCCACTAACAGCACGGACCAATGGCAATTTTCCACGTGTAAAATTCTCATTGGCCGACGAAACCACGTGTCTGCTCCGCGCCGTGACAGATGTTAGCCGTCCAATGGACAGCACGAGCGTATGATACGTTGACACATGGCATGGCCCAACAGTGGCCCATTTAGGTTAAAAGGCCGGGCCTATCAAAATAAGCAGGTTGGCCCATTAGCGGCCTACTTGCGTCAGGCCCATTCACAACCACAGCCCATACGAGTTACACAAAATTGGCCCGTCAAAGGCCCATTCTAGATTTGACAATTTCCAGCCCATTGTCAGTTCTAGCCATTTGTAACACTGGGCAAATAAAGCTCATACATCATGGACGCGCATCAACAGAACTTACCATTTGAACTATAATATCTTCAGAAAATAGGATTGGCCAGATTCAGATAGCATAAATTTTAGTCTGCAAAATCTCCAATTCCTTTGTGGTTACCTCAGTGTCTTGTTTCATTTTTTTGACTCGTGCATCTAATACCTGCAACTCCAGTCTCAACATGTTGAGACTCATATACACGTTGTCTTGCCACCTCTAGTTGATGCTCTAGAACATTAGCACATTCCAATTCCAATCCATAATCATTTGGTAATGGCCATGCCACACTGCTCTCAGATCTTTGTGTTGATGTCACTTCATCCTGAAATGTTTTTGTAAGTACACATGACTAGGGCAAAAATATAGTCACAACAGTGAAGCGAGCAAGACAGACTATCTTGTACATGGCAAAACAGGACTAACAATAATGTACACGTCATGAAGCATAAATAGGTGATATTTTAAAAATTATAAAAATAATAGTCTGTGCAGCCCGCATACAGAAATCTCTCTTAGCTCACCAAAGGAGCATGATGTTGGGGCCAAATCCAAAACACAGACATGTTACAAATTTAGACCACACGCAGCTACTGAACATTATATATATATATATCTTGCGTATATATATATCTTGCGTATAAGTAAGCAAGAAGTTAGCCATTCTGTAGCTCGTATTAACTAGCTGGAACATTGTGTGCCATGTTCAAGAAGAGTCTTAGGGAGCATAATGAACTGCAGATGGATTCATACAAACCTACTACAGCAAGCAAAACTATGCAATCATTAACCTCGTATAAACTAGATTGTGAGCCTCATGCAGTAATAGTTGGTTAATAGACTTCAAAGCTTCAGGCACACTTCGCCAGAGTAATTAAATTGTAAGGCTTTTAATTATGTCAACTAATTGTTATACAAGTACCCTACATCAGGCAACATTGTTTGGGCATCTCAATAACTGAGGACAAATAAAGCAATTGAAAAGAGCAATTTAACTATGCCTGAAACAAACAAGCAATTGAACTGTTGAGTTGGCAGCATGCATACATGCACGCCTCAATAACATCCTTGGCCTATGTTGGGGATATAACCCCATGATATGACCCGCCATATTGGGCCGGGTCATCTAGATGGCAGCTGAGGAGCAAGACTCAAGACGGGCTGAGGCGCCCAGGTGGAAGACCGGCAGGGTGGCTCACAGAGTGGGCCGGCTTAGGGCCCTGCATCCGAAGATGGTGTTTTGTAGCTCCGGAGTACAAGTCGCCAGGAGTTTCCTTACTTAGGGAAGATGAAAGGATCGAGAAGAATGGTCTAGAGGGGGGGGGGGTGATTAGACCCTCAACAAGTGAAAGTAGCAATTTTTAAGTTCCTCAAGTTGAAGTGGAGTTTTAGCACAAGTTTAAGCATTCACAATACATTTCAAGCAAGCAGAGCAAGAGTATATGTAGCGGAAAGAGTAAAGCATGCTAATTGCAAGAAAGTAAAGGGATGGGATTGGAGTATGCAAACACAATGTAGACTCGAAGATTTTTGGCGTGGTTCCGATAGGTGGTGCTATCATACATCCACATTGATGGAGACTTCAACCCACGGAGGGTAACGGCTGCGCGAGTCCACGGAGGGCTCCACCCACGAAGGGTCCACGAAGAAGCAACCTTGTCTATCCCACCACGACCATCGCCCACAAAGGACTTGCCTCACTCGGGTAGATCTTCATGAAGTAGGCGATCTCCTTGCCCTTACAAACTTCTTGGTTCAACTCCACATCTTGTTGGAGGCTCCCAAGCGACACCTAACCAATCTAGGATACACCACTCTCCAAAAGGTAATAGATGGTGTGTTGATGATGAACTCCTTGCTCTTGTGCTTCAAATGATAGTCTCCCCAACACTCAACTCTCTCTCACAGATTTGGCTATTGTGGAAAGTTGATTTGAGTGGAAAGCAACTTGGGGAAGGCTAGAGATCAAGATTCTTGTGGTAGGATTGGTATATCTTGGGCTCAACACATGAGTAGGTGATTCTCTCTCAGAAAATGAGTAGTGGAAGTGTAGGCACGTTTTGATGGCTCTCTCACAAATGGAGATGGGGGTGGAGGGGTATATATGACCTCCACACAAAATCCAACCGTTACACACATTTGAACCAACTCGGTCAGACCGAATAGAAGAACTCGGTGAGACCGATTTAGTTCAAAATGTGAATGCTAGGAATCTCGGTGGGACTGATTGGAACAACTCGGTGGGACCGATGTGCTAGGGCTTAGGGCAAACATCAACTCGGTGAGACCGAAGTGAAGCAAAAGACAACAGAGCGAATGTCAAGCTAACTCGGTGTGACCGATTGCATTGACTCGGTGAGACCGAAGGAGTGCAACAAGTCACAGGGAGATTGCAAGGCCATCTCGGTAAGACCGAGATCCGTATCGGTGTGACCGAGGTGTTAGGGTTTCTGGCAGTGGCTATGTCAAATGAACTTGGTGGCTTCGGGTAGAAAGAATCGGTGGGGCCGAGTTTGACTTTGGGTTTTGGACATATTTGGAAATGAGAAAGTGGTTGAGGGATTTGGAGCAATATCACTAAGCACTTGAGCAAGTAGACCATAAAGCAATACCTCATCCCCTTTTAATAGTATTGGCTTTCCTATGGACTCAATGTGATCTTGGATCACTAAAAGTAAAATGAAGAGTCTTGAGCTTTTGCAAATATGTGTCATTAGCATTTTGAAGGGTTTCCACATCCTCTTGTCCATGCCACGCCACTGTTGAACTTGTCTGAAATACACTAGATAAAAGTGTTAGTCCAACAAGAGATATGTTGACATTAATTACCAAAATCACCCAGGGAGCACTTGTGCTTTCAGTCTCCCCCTTTTTGGTAATTCATGACAACATACATCAAAGCTTTAGATAAAAGATATGAAGAGTAACAAGTAAAGCTTTGGAAGGACATGTAACATGCATAAGCTCCCCCTACATGTATGCAATCGTGTGAAGATAGAATATACTAGCATGTGAATGCATAAGCATGACAGAGCAAGCAGAGAGTTACATGTACCTTGGCTATATGCATCAGAGCAAATGATAAGATTAAGAAATGTACCGACATGGTTATGATTCCCTCTTGCAAACAATATGTACATTAGCAAGAGATCATCATACACATGGGTGTGATGCATGTACTTACCTTGTGGTCTTGAGCTAACTTTGGAAAGGGTGGACTTGAGAAAACAGGGTTAGAAAACACAAGAGCACTCATGATAAGGCAATTTCAGAGAACCACAAAGATACCAAGATTGGGATGTGTCGGTGCAACAAACCCCCAGGTGTGTTGCCCAGACTGTACACAGGCTCAAGAGCAAGGTTACGACATTCAAGACAAGACCAAGCAGAAGAGATGGCTCTTTGAGAAATCAAAGGGCGGATCAAGAAGACCAATACCAACCAAATAAGCAAGATATCATTAAGGAAAAACCTCCCTTGCCGGGCAGGCGAGCCTGGCGGGGTCGAGGTTACCCCAAGACAAGCCTAGCCTGCCGGGGACGCCAAGGGCGGATTACCCCGCCAAAGCTCCACCGCTCCACCTCACAGCAACACAAGTCACCCATCGGTGCGGTGTCGAGCCCCCAAGTGACTAAGTGGCTGTTATTTGGTACGTGGCAAGCCATTTCTGAGGAAGATCATCCCTAAATGACAACCGTCCAGGCGACGTGTCACGCGGACAGGCGAAAAGGTGGCTGAGTGGCACGGCAAGGCTTGCCGGGCTATGCCATGATGTGACACTAAGCGGTGCATTTAATGCACCCTGACCTGTCCATAAAGTTAGGTATGATAGCACTGTGGCTATCTAATCGTTGGATAAATGACTGTTTTTCCATTGTGGTAACCCCTTGACCTATAAAAGGAGGGCCGTGGCTACCTTAGAAAGGATTCAAACCCTTGTACACTCGTACGCGCGTAGCCGCTCTCGCCCCGAGGCAACCTTGCCGGGCTAGAGCGCTGCGTCTCCACCACGATCCTTCCATCAATCCACCAAAGCAGGAGTAGGGTTTTACGCCTCGCGGCAGTCCAAACCTGGGTAAAACTGCCCGTGTCATCGTTGCCGTGCTACTCTATGCTTTCCGCTCTTTGTGCAATGCGCCCTTCCCCCTTGCCGAACCACAAGGGGCCGATGGCCCCATAGGTGGCCGTGTGATACCACGACAGGATGAAATGTAATGGGTGAGTACTAAGTACTTCATTTAGATATAGACATGTCCCCAAGGATTTAAAGATTTGCAATAAGTTCCAAGGATTTTCCCCCCTTAAGATAACATAGACACTTTTCTCCCCCTGAATCTGATATTGGATAATGGGAGAAGGTAGGGTGAGAGAAAATCAGAGCTGACTTCAGACCAAAAGAAAGTAATATTAGAGCAGTTTGGACATCAATCATATCAATCATACTAACATGTCTTTCCCCTCTTAAAGACATGTGACTTCTCTCCTCTTGTTAGTGTGCATCTTCTTTTAGAAGAGGCTTTGATGCTCTCTCTTTGATAAGCTTTGATGTTCTCTCTCTCTCTCTCCCCCTTTGACATCAATTTCCAAGAAGGGCTTCTTCAGGAATTCGGGTCAATTAGGTTTGGTCCTTGAGAGACACTGCAAAGCAGCATGTAGCTTAAGATGCTGGTAGACGATAAGAATCATTGAGTGGAGTTGGGAAAAAAATATGCAATATAAAATGGCAAACAATTTTCTCTACAGTGAGATCGGTGACACTGAGAAGTTTCCATCGGCAACACCGAGATATCAGAGCTACTGAGGATGCTCATCGGTCAGACCGAGCTAGTCCGTTTCGGTTGTACCGATGAACTATGCACAAGATTCCCTTGTGTTTCGGTCTAGCCGATAGGCGCGGATCGGTGATACCGAGTTCAATACAGAGAAAAGAACTTGTCATCTCAGCTCACTAGGCAAAGGAAATCTCACAAAGATTTGCAAGGAATTTGCAGAAGATTTGCAATGAATTAACAGAAGATTCACGTATGAAAGACAGAAAAGAAGAAGAAAAGAGAATCTAGATGAAGAAAGGAAAACACTCTAGGGAATGCAAAGGACACAAGAACACTAGAGAACTTCATCTAGAAGGGGTCGGCGACAAAGTCACCTATGTTAGAGTGTATTGATTTAGGAGTCAAGTGATATCACTTGATCATAGGTCATACTCATCGTTTAAGCTCAAAATGGGGTTACCATTTTTTGTTCAAGCATTTTGTTGTATTCACACCTTGTTGAGTTGCTATAGCTCATGTCTTGGAGCAAAGCTTCTTTAAGGTGGAATGACATACCTTGGATTGTGGCGTTGATCTTGATCATGTAGTTGAACTTGTGTTGGATGCTCAAGATTGATGTTGTCCATCAAGAGTTGGGAGCACCATTTGAAGTTGAAGTTCATCTACCTACATGGGTTAGTCTTGCAAGGAAGAGCACTTGTGTATCCAAGATGACAATCATGAACTTGATACCAAATAAAATTTGATATATTGAATTTGTCAAAGGATATGTTGAGTGAGTTCATGCTTCCTTGTATTCAACAACCATATCATAGGAACTTGGTGATGTAGAGATCGCTCAAAATGTAAATGGCATGCAATCTCATAGATTTGGGTTCATCCAAGTACCTACAAGGGTTAGATAATATGCAAGGGTGCAAATATAGATCCAAGTCATATGATCATTATCATAAGAGAAATATCAAGGATTAGTCATAAAGGCTCATGCCTTGCATGTATCCAAATGGAGTTTCTACTCCAAGTTTGAGGCATCAATGATGTTCAATTCACCTCTCAAACGGCAAAATACTTTCTCATCAAGCGGTTTGGTGAATATATTCGCCAATTGCTTATTGGTATGAACATGCTTAAGATTGATGTCTCCTTTAACAACATGATCTCGAATGAAATGATGACGAACTTCAATGTGCTTAGTTCAAGAATGTTACACGGGACTATGAGCAATCTTAATAGAATTTTCATTGTCACATAGCAATGGAACATATTTCACATGTATACCATAATCTTTAAGAGTTTGGGACATCCAAAGTAATTGAGCACAACATGATCCGGCGGCAATGTATTCCGCTTCGGCCGTAGATAAGGATACCGAGTTTTGTTTCTTGGAGGACCAAGACACAAGGGATCTACCAAGAAATTGACAAGTACCCGAAGTGGACTTTCTATCAACCTTGTCACTAGCATAGTCCGAATCGGAGTAGCCAACAAGATCAAAAGATGACCTCTTAGGATACCAAATGCTAAAGTTTGGTGTATGAATTAAGTATCTCACTATCCTTTTCACAGCCTTAAGATGACATTCTTTAGGGGGCGCTTGATATCATGCACACATGCACACACTTAGCATAATATCGGGACCGGAGGCACATAGATATAACAATGAACCAATCATAGAGCGGTAAACCTTTTGGTTAACCGGTTTGCCATCCTTAGTCAAGTCAAGATGTCCACTAGTAGGCATGGATGTTTTCATACCTTTGCTTTCTTGCATGTTGAACTTCTTGAAAAGATCCTTGGTATACTTTGTTTGGGAAACAAAGGTACCTTCCTTAGTTTGCTTGATTTTCAAACCAAGGAAAAATTTGAGTTCACTCATCATAGACATCTCAAACTTCTCTGACATTAGCCTTCCAAACTTTTGACTAAAATGAGGGTTAGTAGATCCAAATATGATACCATCGACATAAATTTGGCACACAAATAATTCACCATTAACCCTTTTAGTAAAAAGTGTAGAATCAATCTTCCCAATTTCAAAGCCTTTTTCAATAAGAAACTTGGTCAAGCATTTATACCATGCTCTAGGAGCTTGTTTAAGACCATAAAGAGCTTTGTGAAGTTTATAGACATGATCGGGTTTTTTGGGATTAACAAAGCCGGGAGGTTGTTTAACATAAACGTCCTCCTCAATTTCACCATTTAGAAAAGCACTTTTAATATCCATTTGGTATAAGGTGATATCATGGTGATTGGCATAAGCAAGTAAGATGCGTATGGACTCAAGTCTAGCAATGGGGGCATATGTCTCACCATAGTCCATACCTTCGACTTGAGTGTAGCCTTGAGCAACGAGACGGGCCTTGTTGCGTACAACTTGTCCATCCTTGTCTTGTTTATTCCGAAACACCCTTTTGGTTCCAATGACATTGTGGTTGTTGTCTGGCTTTTCTACCAATGTCCACACTTGATTCCTCTCGAAGTTGTGTAGCTCTTCGTGCATAGCATTCACCCAATCCAGATCCTCAAGAGCTTCTTATACCTTCATAGGTTCAACATTAGAAATGAATGAGTAATGTTCACAAAAGTTAGCCAAACGAGTTTTAGAGCGAGTGATTCTCCCGATTTGAATATCATCAAAGATTTGTTCGACGGGATGATCTCTTGTGATTCTTGCTCTAACTCGTGAGAGCTTTTGCTTGGGTTGAGGTGGAACATTCTCTTCATCATCATCTTCATTGTTGTTGGCGTTGTCGTTCTCTTGCCGAGGTGGAGAAGGAGGTTGTGGCGGATCATCTTGTTGTACTTCCTCATTTTCTTCGTCTTGACGAGTTCCACTTGTGGATGCCTCCATGTCAACTTGTGGTTCACCTTGATGTGAAGTTGAGGCTTCCACTTGAACGGACGAAGTACTCTCCTTCACCTCCGTTAGGCGAATCTTGCCAATGGACAAATCTTGAATTGCTTCCGAAGAATCTTTTTCTCCTACATCAATTGGCAATTGCTCTACTTGTGAGTCGTTAGATTCATCAAACTTCACATCTACCATCTCTTCAACCTTTCGGGTGAAATTGTTGTAGACACGGTAAGTGTGAGAGTTTGAGCCATAACCGAGTAGAAAACCTTCATGAGATTTAGGAGCAAATTTTGAGCGACGATGCTTATCAAGAATGTAGCACTTTGAGCCGAATACTCGAAAGTATCCAACTTGGGGTTTGTTACCGGTGAGAAGCTCGTATGCCATCTTGCCGAGAAGCTTGTGAAGATATAGTCGATTTGTAGCATGACAAGCTGTCTCAACTGCTTCCGCCCAAAAGTGTCTTGGTGTCTTGTATTCATCAAGCATTGTTCTCACCATCTCAATAAGCGTCCGGTTCTTCCTCTAAATAACTCCATTTTGTTGAGGTGTGTACGTAGCCGAGAGCTCATGTGAAATCCCTTCTTCGTCAAGAAAGGTATCCACATTGGCGTTCTTGAATTCCATTCCATTGTCGCTTCAAACCTTCTTGATCTTCACTTCAAATTGATTTTGGGCCTTCCTAGAGAAGTTCTTGAAGATGTTTTAGACCTGCAATTTATCATCAAGAAAGAACACCCACGTAAATCTGGAAAAATCATCAACAATGACCAAACCGAACGAGTTACCACCGAGACTCTTGTAGGCGTTAGGACTTAAGATATCCATGTGAAGTAGCTCAAGCGGTCTTCTCGTGGTCATGATCTTCTTCATGGGATCACTTCCTCCAACTTGTTTCCTGCTTGACAAGCACTGCAAAGTCATCACCTAGAGAGAGTGATTCATTAGATTTATGATCATGACAATGTGCATCTTTATGAATTCTAATAACTTGTGAGATGATGCTACTAATGACTCCAACATCTCCTTTGGCAAGCATAAGATCACGGAGCTCAAATAGACAATCATCAAATTTAGGATCACTAGGATTCATCTTATGAAAAGCAATGGACTTTTGAAGAATCTCATCTAGATTTTTCAAGGAATAGTTTGGAAAACGCTCCTCAAGATATCTCCATATAGTATAAGCACATTCAACTATAGGCAAGCATATACGCAAATTTCTAGGCAAACCTCTAATGATAAGATCAATAGTTCTATGATTTCGGATCATGTCAAGATACTCATTGGGGGTAGGATGCAAGGGATCAATGAGAGGTGCACAAGGACTAGTAATATACTTGTTCAAATCATATTCATTGAAAACCTCAAGCATCTCATTCTTCCAAGAATTATAGAACTCTCCGCCAAGCATAGGCACTCTATGTCTAATACTCCCAATTGTAGACTCATCCATCTTCCTCCAATGGTGATTAAACCAAAGCAATGGAGACCAAAGCTCTGATACCAATTAAAAGGATCAAGAAGAGGGGTCTAGAGGGGGGGGATGATTAGACCCTCGACAAGTGAAAGTAGCAATTTTTAAGTTCCTCAAGTAGCACAAGTTTAAGCATTCACAATACATTTCAAGCAAGCATAGCAAGAGTATATGCAGCGGAAAGAGTAAAGCATGCTAATTGCAAGAAAGTAAAGGGATGGGATTAGAGTATGCAAATGCAATGTAGACTCGGAGATTTTTGGCGTGGTTCCGATAGTTGGTGCTATCATACGTCCACGTTGATGGAGACTTCAACCCATGAAGGGTAACGGCTGCACGAGTCCGCGGAGGGTTCCACCCATGAAGGGTCCACAAAGAAGCAACCTTGTCTATCCCACCATGGCCATCGCCACGAAGGACTTGCCTCACTCGGGTAGATCTTCACGAAGTAGGCAATCTCCTTGCCCTTACAAACTTCTTGGTTCAACTCCACATCTTGTCGGAGGCTCCCAAGTGACACCTAACCAATCTAGGAGACACCACTCTCCAAAAGGTAATAGATGGTGTGTTGATGATGAACTCCTTGCTCTTGTGCTTCAAATGATAGTCTCCCCAACACTCAACTCTCTCTCACAGATTTGGCTATGGTGGAAAGATGATTTGAGTGGAAAGCAACTTGGGGAAGGCTAGAGATCAAGATTCTTGTTGTAGGATTGGTATATCTTGGGCTCAACACATGAGTAGGTGGTTCTCTCTCAGTAAATGAGTAGTGGAAGTGTAGGCATGTTCTGATGGCTCTCTCACAAATGGAGATGGGGGTGGAGGGGTATATATAGCCTCCACACAAAATCCAACCGTTACACACATTTGACCCAACTCGGTCAGACCGAATAGAAGAACTCGGTGAGACCGATTTAGTTCATAATGTGAACGTTAGGAATATCGGTGGGACCGACTAGAACAACTCGGTGGGACCGATGTGCTAGGGCTTAGGGCAAACATCAACTCGGTGGCGCCGATTGCATCAACTCGGTGAGACTGAAGTTAAGCAAAAGACAACAGAGCGAATGCCAAGTTAACTCGGTGTGACCGATTGCACTGACTCGGTGAGACCGAAGGAGTGCAACAAGTCACAGGGAGATTGCAAGGCCATCTCGGTGAGACCGAGATCCGTATCGGTGTGACCGAGGTGTTAGGGTTTCTGGCAGCGGCTATGTCAAATGAACTCGGTGGCTCCGGGTAGAAAGAATCGGTGGGGCCGAGTTTGACTTTGGGTTTTGGACATATTTGGAAATGAGAAAGTGGTTGAGGGATTTGGAGCAATATCACTAAGCACTTGAGCAAGTAGACCATAAAGCAATACCTCATCCCCTTTTAATAGTATTGGCTTTCCTATGGACTCAATGTGATCTTGGATCACTAAAAGTAAAATGAAGAGTCCTGAGCATTTGTCAATATGTGTCCTTAGCATTTTGAAGGGTTTCCACATCCTCTTGTCCATGCCACGCCACTGTTGAACTTGTCTGAAATACACTAGATAAAAGTGTTAGTCCAATAAGAGATATGTTGACATTAATTACCAAAATCACCCAGGGAGCACTTGTGCTTTCAGAAGAAGATAAGATATGTCGGAATCGGGGCTCCGCGGACCCGAAGAAAGGTTTGAACTCTGGGGTGTGCGCGGTGAACTCCACTACGTTAAGGCTTGCTGCTCACCGCTCCATGGCGATGCTCTGGCGCGTTCTAGCGAGAGGGGAAGGGAGAGGAACACGATGATTTACCCAGGTTCGGGCCACCTTGCGGTGTAAGAACCTACTCCTGCTTTGTGGTGGATTGCCTCGCGAGGGAGGATGGGAATAGGTGTACAAGGATGAACTCTCTGGGGGCTTGAGAGCTCATGGGTCAACCGACCCCTCTCTACGGCGGAGACTAACACTACTGCAGGATGCTGCTAACGCAACACTACAATCAGAGACCCTTCGACGAAACTGTGTGCGATGCATTAATCGGAAACAGTGATGTAAAAAAACCATCAAAAAATATGCAAAACGTTTGCGATGGTGGATACATCAAACACGGTTCGGATTTTACTTATGTGTGCGATGAGGGGCATACGGTTCACTCCAATGAACTGTTTGCAATGAGGCAGAACAAGAGAAACGGGCTGCCAGATGAAGGTGTGTGCTATATACAGCATACAGTTCACTCGGATTAACTGTTTGTGATTAGGCAACGAAACAGAAATGGTCAGCCAGATCAAGGTGTCTGCGATTGAGGGCATACACTTCAGACGGATGAACTGTTTGTGATTAGGCAACACAACAGAAACGGTTAGCCAGATCAAGGTGTCTGCGATTGACGGCATACACTTCACACGGATGAACTGTTTGCGATTAGCCACAACAAACAGAAACAGTTAGACAGATCAACGTGTGTGTGCTAGACGGGCACACATTCTAATTAAAAGAAGCGTGCGCGATGGTAATAATGAGCGCGCACGGTTGATGGAACAAGACGTGTGTTGACATCGCCTATTACGGCGCACCCTGCAAACGCCACGTACGCGGCCGAGAACGCGTGCCCACGTCACGCCGTCCGGGAATAGTGCCACACTTAGAAATTATAGAACCGTCAATAAATTTGGAGCCTGCGTCCCGTCACATTCCAAATTACTACCTCTCTATATTTAATTGCAAACCTGTTCACACCGATCAAAACCTAAATAGTTTCCCACTTAGGAGCGTATTAGTACTCGGTTATAAATACTACCTACTCCAAGATGACTGCACATTCCTCCTCAACTCCTCATCCACAAAAACAAACAAGTCATTCATCGTCGTTGAGGGAGTCCTGGATTAGGGGGTCCTCGGGTGTCCGGTCTATTCGATATGGGCTGGACAGATGGGCCGTGAAGATAAAGCAGAAGACCATCCCCCGTGTCAGGGTAGGACTCCTGTATGCGTGGACGGCAAGTTTGGTGTCCGGATGTATTATTTCCTTCTTCTGTAAACCGACTCTGTACAACCCTAGGCCCCTCCGGTGTGTATATAAACCGGAGGGTTTGGTCCGTAGAGGCAATCAGAATAATCATATGCTAGACAGCTAAGGTTTAGCCATTACAATCTCGAGGTAGATCAACTCTTGTAACCCCTATACTCATCGAATACAATCAAGCAGGACGTAGGGTTTTACCTCCATTAAGAGGGCCCGAACCTGGGTAAACATCGTGTCCCCATTGTCCATTGTTACCATCGATCCTCAGACACACAGTTTGGGACCCCCTACCCGAGATCTGCCGGTTTTGACACCGACATTGGTGCTTTCATTGAGAGTTCCGTTGTGTTGTCGACAGAAGAATCGATGGTTCGCCTTGTTGTCGATAACGATGCTGTTTCCGGGGAGACTTTTCTCCCTGGTCAACTCTTTGTGTTTGGTGGCTTCACGCTACGTGCCAACTCGACCGGCCACCTTGAGCAGGTCGACAGCTACTCCCCTGGTCACCAGATCAGGTTTCGAAGCTTGAATTACATCACGGATATCCGTGGAGACTTGGTCTTCGAAGGGTTCTCGGCCTCGGCCGCCACTCTTCACCCACATGAAGGAATCCTGTCAGATCCGTTGTCAGATTCCGCTCAAGGATCGACTCTCGTGCCTGCCCTGGCCTTAGATCCAGGGTGGACCACTCTGTCCGAAGGTGGGAGGCTAAACCCCACCGGACTCTCTCCCATTATGGAGCTTCTTGCCGGAGACCCAGAGGCGACTATACTATCAGCAGACCCGCAGTCAAACATGACTCTTCCTGACATCTGGGAGCCAGACTCGCCTCTGGACGTCAACTCCGAACTCTCGAGGTCTGCGTCCATTGAGCTTGGTCAAGTGGTTATTACCGAACCTAGCTCCGCAGATCATCATACGCCCGTCCGGCTTTCGCTCTTAAACGAGACACTGGACCTAATGCGATATCTCGCCATCACGGAAGTATCATCTTCGAACTACGACCAGCCTAAACTGGGGGCTGAGAGCAGGGAATTTTATGTCCCACCCACCACCCACTTAATAGCCACTGTCGAGGATCTAACTGACATGCTAGACTACGCCTCCGAAGACATCGATGGTATGGACGACGATGCCGGAGCCGAACCAGGTCAAAACCCGCCTATCACTGGGCGTTGGACGGCCACTTCTACCTATGATGTATACATGGTGGACACACCTGAGAAGCAGGACGATGATGGCACTCAAGATCCAGATCAGGACAAGCCCGTCGAGGATCCACCAAAGCGCCGGCGTCAGCAGCGCCGCTCACGATCACGTCGGGCGAAGGACAGCAACACTGGCACCGAAGATAATAACACTCCGAACAATGCCGAAGACCCTGTCGACCCTGCGTTCGAGCAGGATGATAGGAAGAGGGACAAGTCAATTCCGACGAACTTGTCGATCATGAGGATTCGGAAGATAGTAACTATCTACCGGCCTCCGAGGAGGATGTTAGCCTCGGTAACGAAGATTTCATCGTGCCAGAGGAACCCCTCGAACAAGAATGCTTCAAGCGACAGCTCATCGCCACTGCGAGGAGCCTGAAAAAGAAACAGCAACAGCTTCAAGCGGAACAGGATACGATCAACGACAGATGGACCAAGGTCCTGGCTACCAAAGAATACGGCCTCGAGCGCCCGACAAAGAGCTACCCAAAACACAGGCTACTACCATAATTCGACGACGAAGCCCTTGAGCCAATACCGTCAAGATACAATCATGCTGATCAACCGGACCGACCACCACATGGACGTGACAAAGTGGCTAATTATGCCGAACACCAGCCCACGCCACCTCGCCGTAGAGGCAAAGAGGCAATGACCCCGGGCTACACGTATGACTTACGTCAGGACCTGGACAATAGAGCCAGCCAGACCAGATCAATCTACGGATCAAGGGGACGTGCTCCAACACGAGACGACGGCCATCAAGCCTGGTGTGACAAGCATAAGCAAGTTCGAGCCGAGAACCGAACACGGTTGTCATTCGAACTCCGTCGTGATGTTGCCCGATATAGAGGCACCACACACCCCATGTGCTTTACCAACGAAGTAATGCAGCACCAGTTTTCGGAAGGGTTTAAACCCGTAAACATCAAGGCATATGATGGAACGACAGATCCCGCTGTGTGGATTGAAGATTTTCTTCTCCACATTCACATGGCTCGCGATGATGATCTCCACGCCATTAAATACCTTCCTCTAAAGCTAAAAGGGCCAGCACGGCACTGGTTGAATAGCCTCCCAGAGAACTCCATTGGCAGTTGGGAGGATTTAGAGGATGCTTTTCGGGACAACTTTCAGGGCACTTATGTCCGGCCATCGGACGCTGATGACCTGAGTCACATAGTCCAGCAACCCGGAGAGTCAGCCCGCAAACTCTGGACTCGGTTCTTAATTAAAAAGAACCAAATTGTCGACTGTCCGGATGCTGAAGCCTTAGCGGCATTGAAACACAGCGTCCGCGACGAATGGCTCGCCCGACACCTCGGTCAGGAAAAGCCGAAGACTATGGCAGCTCTCACTGCACTCATGACCCACTTCTGTGCGGGCGAAGATAGCTGGTTGGCTCGTAGAAGCAACAACACCAGCGACCCTGGCACCTCTGAGGCCAAGGACGGAAATGGAAGGCCACGACGCAGCAAAAATAAGCATCGGAACAACAATGAAGAAACCAAGGATACGGCGGTCAACGCCGGATTCAGTGGCTCTAAACCCGGTCAGCGGAAGAAGCTGTTCAAAGGAAATAGAGACGGCCCGTCCAACTTGGATAAAATACTGGATAGGCCCTGTCAAATCCATGGCACCCCTGACAAACCTGCCAACCACACCAACAGAAATTGCTGGCTTTTTAAACAGGCCGGTAAATTAAATACCGAACATAAGGGGAAAGGACCTCAAAGCGAGGACGACGATGAACCCCGCCCTCCGAACACCGGGGGACAAAAGAAGTTTCCCCCCGAGGTGAAAACAGTGAACATGATATATGTCACGCATATCCCCAAGAGGGAGCGCAAGCGCGCATTGAGGGACGTCTACGCCATAGAGCCTGTCGCCCCGAAATTTAACCCTTGGTCGGCTTGTCCGATCACCTCCGATCGCAGGGACCACCCAACCAGTATCCATCACGGAGGTTCGGCGGCCCTGGTACTCGATCCCATCATCAATGGATACCATCTCACTAGAGTCCTTATGGACGGCGGCAGCAGTCTCAACTTGATTTACCAAGACACTGTCCGTAAGATGGGTATTGACTCGTCAAGAATCAAGCCCAGCAACACTACCTTTAAAGGAGTGATACCTGGCGTAGAGGCCCGCTACACGGGTTCCTTAACACTGGAAGTAGTATTCGGCTCTCCAGATAACTTTCGAAGAGAAGAATTGATCTTCAATATCGTCCCTTTCCGTAGTGGTTACCATGCATTGCTTGGACGAACTGCTTTCGCCTGCTTTAATGTAGTCCCGCACTATGCCTATTTGAAGCTCAAAATGCCCGGACCGCGCAGCGTCATCACAGTCAATGGTACAGAACGGCTTCAATAGCGCATCGGTCATCAAGACCCATGACACCGCCAAGCGAATCCGATCAACATTACAGCATGACACCTCAGCAAATCCGGAGCTTGAATAGCAGTTCAGCCTCCGCTGATCGCCCCATAAGGTTGCGGCATACGTACCGCGCGTGCATAATTACACACTTAAAATACCCTGGGCAGCGTCGGAGGCATACTGCAGAACAGGTCTATAGTACGGCTTGACCCTATTCGGACCTTCACTTTCTTTTTTCTTTTCTTTCTCTTTTACCACAGGTTCATTAAAAACCTACCTACTCTACGGTTGTACAGGGACTCCTTTCTAGATTCCCCTTTCTTATAGACGACCATCGACTCCTCCTCTCAAAGTATTTCCAACCAAGGAGAAATGGCGCAGACGTGCAGCACGGCATCATTAGGACCTTCAAGCCACTATTTTCTCAGAAAAGCCCTGTATAAACCTTTCCCTTGTGTAAACTTTCGGCATGTAAAATGGCCTTGGCCTTCGGGCATTATCTGTAATGACACGTCTCGACGTATTAATCAGGGCATAAAGGAAGCAGTTGATCACCACTTTTGTTTGGTACTCATCTATTTTATATTATCATCTGTCTTCCCTCCCTACGTCCGACTGCCACATGTGCCTTAGTCCGGTCTTAAACACCGGGGGCTGTATTCGGCCCGGCACATTTTAAAGTCCGAACTACTATGGGGTACTCTTCGGCGTCCCGAATATTGCATTATATGCATCGGCTCCGAATCATGTCTTTGGTCTATAGTTGGGTTGCCCGGCTCCTGTGCTTACCACCTTACGTTTCGCTCGTTCGGCTAAGGTAGTAAAGGGAGAACTACTGCGATTGTATTTCTGGTTTGTCCGGTCAAATACCTCAGTAGAGAAAGCCAAAAACTGACTGTCATGATAAAGTGAGAGCTGGTCAGCGATTCAGTGACTTAGTCTTATACTACAATCGTTAGCGATTTACTCCGTGTTATACGAGGGGCTGGTCTTCGTCCAGCCGCATGAAAAAGGCACCGTAGTCCGGATAGCCGCACACGCACCAAGGGCTAGTACTTAGCCCCACAGTCAAACTCCTATGGCTAAGTGAAAGTAATAAAGCCGCATAGTCTGATTGCCTGGTTCACCACGTTGACATCTCCTTTACGGACCAAGACATTGGATAAAGTGTGTTCACGTGTTACGCCGAACACCCCTGTAGCATCTACATGGGGGCTGAAGCCGACGACTGGCAACTTTCAGAAATAAAACAATAAACGGCCGCACAGGAGGAAAAATTGCTTGAAAGAAAAGGCACAAACATAGCTATATAAACAGCATGGGTTCATCGCATTGTTTGTACAACCCGAACACACTCAATCAAAAATTTCATCCTTCGAGCATTGGCCCTCGATGACTCGGGCTCCTTCTAGGATGTCATCGAAGTACTTCTCCGGCTTTCGGTGATCCTTGCCTTCGGGCGGGCCTACGGTTGCCACTTCGGTGGCCTTCATCTTTGCCCATTGCATCTTGACGCGGGCGAAGGCCATCCGGGCACCCTCTATGTAGGCCGAGCGCTTCAATGCATCAATCCGAGGCCGCACGTCGATAAGCCGCTTCACCAAACTGAAGTAGCTACTAGGGATTGGCTCGGCCGGCCAGAGCTGGACTGCCAAGTCCTTCATGGCCAAACCTGCCACCCTATGCAGCGCAGACAGCTGCTTTAGTTGGTCACCCAGGAGTGGCGTCGAGTGTTCTGGTGCCACAAATTGCGACCAGAATAGTTTCTCGGTCGAGTTCCCCTCCTGGGCTCGGAAGTACTGTGCGGCATCAGCGGCACTCTTCGGAAGATCCGCAAACATGCCTGGAGAACTCCACACTTGGGTCAGCAAAGCATACCTCTGACCTCCAAAGACACTCTGCAAAAGAAAGGCCTTACCAGCCGCTATCTGCCTCGCCTGATGGATCTCTTCATGAGCACTCCGGGACTCGATCCGCGCCTCTTTGGCATCATGGAGAGCCTTGGCAAGCTCGGTCGACTGGTCCGAAGTCTTCTGCTCTAAAGCTTCGCATTTGCTGATGGCATCCTTCAGCTCCTGCTCTACTTCGGCCATCTGAGCTTCGTGTTGACGGCGGGCATCTTGCTCGGTCTTCAGTACGGCAGCCGCCTTGTCAGCGGCTACCTTATTCGCCTCCGCCTCCTTTTTGGCCTGGGCAAGGGCGCTTTTGAGGGTCTCGAGCTCGGCTGCGCCAGCTGTGATTATCATCAAAGCATTCCATAAGTTAATCTCTAAATATACATATCACTTCTGATATCGAAATAACCTTTTAACATTATATGCATACCTTGCGTCTCATCAAACCACTTATTAATGCGGTCAATTTCCTCATTGGCCACCTGAAGCTTCCGATTGAGTTCGGAAACTTCTGCGGCCTGGGCGGTCGCCGCCAACAGGGTAGCCTGTTACAATAACAGCACATCAGGTTAACTCTCCCGAATACTATATGGATCCTCTATCCGGTTTCTTTTAACCGAACAGAGCCTCAGGGGCTACTGTCTGTACACAGGTATATTCCTCTATATGAAAAGTTTTTTAGAACATTACGTCGCATACCTCAAAGCCTGTCAGTAGGCTAGTGAAGGCTTCGTTCAGTCCGCTCTTAGCAGACTGAACCTTCTCCACCACCGCACCCATCAGGGTGCGGTGCTCCGCCATGATGGAAGCATGCTACAGTGCTTCCTCCAGAGCGTTGGGTGCCTCCGGATTAGTGGAGGTCGCCGATGGAGCTGATGCTCCTCCCCCCTCTTTCAAAGAGGGCTGCTTATCCAATCCAGGAGCCGTGTTGGTCTCCGGAATGGTGTCCGGTTGGGGCCCGGATGGTTGGGGGTCCCCACCGTCGATTTTCATAGGGGTCGCCTCCCCTAGGTTTTTGGCGACCGAGGTATTAACCTCAGGCGATTTCTCGGCGGCTTCGTTCGCCCCCCCTCTGCCAAGAGAGGTCCTTTGGGATGACACCTCGGTGTCCTCCATGATGATAGGCGAGGTGGCACGCGTCGGTGTGTCACTCTCTGCCATTTCGGGTGGCAGAGAGTTCCCCTCCGATGATGGGGTTTGCGGGAGCTCGCGGGGAGGGCTGAAAGGCAAATAACAAAATAACTTATATAATGGAAGCAGGTAGACCGAAGATAAACAGTAAGTTTCCGGATACTTACGATTCGGTCAGGGGCTTCACCCTAGGTGGCTTCTTGGGGACTAGTTCGGTCTCTGAGTCCAAACTGTCCGGAAGGGCCAGCTTCCCTCTCTTGGGCGCCTCCTCCTTCGGGTCTTCTGAGGTCTTCCTCTTCGGCGCTTGATAGGGCGCCGGGACCTGCATCTCCGTTAGCTGCGGTATGGCCGGATCCTCAGGCAGCGGTGCCGGACAGTTGATCCGCTCGGCCTTTGCCGTCCAGACCTGTAAAGAAAACGGGCGATATAATTTCTATCATATCTGAAATATTGATCGGATAGGCTATGCTTACCGCCGTGGCTGGGTTCTCGATGTCGAGCCCGATGTCTTCATTCTTCTTCGGCCACTTTTTCTGAGCCTTGAAGAGCTGCTTCGATATATCTTCGTGCGTGGTGCCGAAGAAGCGCTTCAGGGTCCGTGGCTTCTTCGGATCGAACTCCCACATGGGGGAGGCCCGGAGCTGGCAAGGAAGGATGCGGCGGAAAAGCATCACTTGAATCATGTTTGTGAGACCAGTGTTCTCACCCAACATGTCGGAGATGCGTTTTTGGAGCACCTTCACCTCCGGTTTGGACCCCCAATCAAGACCCTTGGCGGTCCATGAGGTGAGTCTCGTGGGGGGTCCGGATCTGAAGCCTAGCGTGGCTGCCCAGTTGGCATCACGAGGTTCGGTGATGTAGAACCACTCCTTCTGCCACACCTTGACCGTCTCCACAAATGCCCCTTTGGGCCAAACGGCGTTGGGGAGCTTGCTCACCATAGCCCCGCCGCAGTCCGCATGCTGTCCGTCGACCACCTTTGGCTTCAGATTGAAGACCTTGAGCCATAGGCTGAAGTGTGGGGGGATGCGGAGAAGAGCCTCACAAACGACGATAAACACCGATATGTGAAGGAAGGAATTTGGAGCTAGATCATGGAAATCTAGCCCGTAGTAGAACATAAGACCCCGGACGAAGGGGTGGAGGGGAAACCCTAGCCCCCGGAGGAAATGGGGGATGAAGACGACCCTCTCACCGGGCTCCAGAGTAGGAATGACCTGATCTTTGTCAGGGATCCTATGCGCGATATCCGCGGACAAATAGCCCGCGCTTCGGAGCTCCTTGATGTCCTTTTCAGTGATGGTGGAGGCCTCCCACTTGCCCTTGGAGCCAGACCCGGCCATTGCTGGGGTGGGTGGTAGCGGTGGAGGAGATTGGAGCTATGGGCGCTGGAGCTTGGAGATTGGGAGACAGAAGCTCGAGGAAGGCATGGGGAAAAAGGAGGGATATTTATCCTCTTATAGACGGTAAAAATACCAAACGTCCCCTTCTCAAGCCATAAACCTCGCCTGTTCCCAACGAAATCGTGTGTAAGGTGCGGTTGGATTACCCAAACCATATTGATGAGAATCCCGTAATGGGCGGGCATGATCTCTATTTTGACAAGACGAGCCAATGAAGGCTAGACCTCGAAACGTGAAACGGGAGTCATGAAAACGGTTCAAAATATTAAAGAGTCAAGTGTGACGCTTCGCCAAAAAATTTGTCAGTAAAAGACACTGCCCCTATTTTGACATCTTGCCTTCGTGGCTAAGGGTTGTATTGATTATGCAGAGCCGGATACAGTTTCTTTATGCATGGAGCTAACTTAAAATTTTCGGGGGAAGGAACCCACCTTGCAATGCCGAAGATAATCCGCGTGCCGAACTCATCGTCATCGAAGACTGGTTCAGGGGCTACTGAGGGAGTCCTGGATTAGGGGGTCCTCAGGTGTCCGGTCTATTCGATATGGGCCGGACTAATGGGCCGTGAAGATAAAGCAGAAGACCATCCCCCATGTCCGGGTAGGACTCCTGTATGCATGGACGACAAGTTTGGTGTCCGGATGTATTATTTCCTTCTTCTGTAAACCGACTCTATACAACCCTAGGCCCCTCCGGTGTGTATATAAACCAGAGGGTTTGGTTCGTAGAGGCAATCAGAATAATCATAGGCTAGACAGCTAAGGTTTAGCCATTATGATCTCAATGTAGATCAACTCTTGTAACCCCTATACTCATCGAATATAATCAAGCAGGACGTAGGGTTTTACCTCCATTAAGAGGGCCCGAACCTGGGTAAACATTGTGTCCCCATTGTCCATTGTTACCATCGATCCTCAGACACACAGTTTGGGACCCCCTACCCGAGATGTGCCGGTTTTGACACCGACAGTCATTCCCTTGCGTCTGCCATGGCCCGCATGAGTTTTGGGTCGAGAGATTAATACCTGGAAGAGGCGAGCATGGAAGCGGAAGCATGAGAGATGTCCCGCCTCGCCACGAAAGCAGCTGACATGTCCCGCCGCGCCGTCGATGCAGCAGACTGGTCCGGCCGTGCCGCAGAAGCAGCAGAGCTGTCCCGCCATGCCGCGAATGCAGCAGAGATGTCCTCCCGCGCTGCGGCGGCCTGGGAAAATGTCTTGCGGGTAGGTGAGGACTCTCACAAGCGCATGCGCGCTATGTTCGATGACCTGATGGGTCGGATCTCCGACTGGATGAAGCTGCAAGACGAGATGAATGCCTCATTTGAAAATGCTACCAGCGTCATCCGGGGACTAGGGGAGGACAAGGTTAAGCTCCGCACCAAGCGTGACCTGCTGAGGGGGAAGATCACCGGAACGACGAAGCAGCACGAGGAGACCACTGCCTTGTTGAAGAGGACCGGCGTCATCGTCAAGAAACTTATGGACGAGAATGCCATGCTCCGCATCGAGCGCTAAAGGCTGGTGGAGGAATCTGTGGAAGCTCTCAAGCAGCGTCTTGAGGACACGAAAGAGCTCATCGCCGCTCGCCACGAGAACTAGTCTCCGCGGCCTGTAGCAATGCATGAAGAAAGTAGAGATCAGCAAGCCAGATCTTTGTCTGCGTCTTCCTTCTTCTTTTGCCCTTGTGTATTTCGAGCGTTGCCGCATGTGGCTTTTTAATTATCTTCCTAAATATGTAAGATAATTATTATCCACTGTCATCGTCCGTATATTCATCAGTCTTGCTATAAGTCACAGTCGATGCTATATAGGTCCGTCGGATCTTACATCAAGATCCGTGCAAAATTTTCTTTTCAGATTTTCTTTTTTCTCTCTTAAATCTCAGTCGAGTGAGACATAGCCACACCATTAAAACGGGGCTCGGGCGCCATTAATGGAGGCGTTGGGAGAGAGGTGGGCGGCGGATAGAGGTCAAAGGGCTCTCCTCCCGATGAGCATGCACAGGGGTCTGATCGCACGCCTCCTGTACTCAAATAGCTACCCCGCACGGCACCTCCTGGCCAATAAAAAAAGGGGACGCGTGGTGGCACGTAAATGGTAAGTAGAACGCCCATGGTTTCAATAAAACTAGTGTGTCTGATTGTAACGTGACAACACTTGTTCCAAAATGACTTTGTTGTTTGTTAATGTGCGCGCCTTCGCAAATCGGACAAAAAATTTACCACATCATGTTGGTGCCATGCCATGACACCATGCCAAGTTTCATGATTTTCAGGCGAGTTTTGAATTTACAGAAATTTTAAAACCAAGTTTCTCGATGTTTTCGGCCAAGCCAAGACGCCCAGATGTTTGAATTCCATTCCCCTTTTGTTGCATGGGACCTAGAAATTTGCCCAAGTACACATAAATGATTTTTCAACTAACTTTGGCGCACTGGAGCATGTGCTTGTAGTTCAAATTTGAATTATGTGCATTAAATGCCTAGAAATTCAATTAATGTATAAAAAGGCCAAACGAACCCGGAATAATTCCAAAATTTAGCACGAAACTCCTATTGGTCTAAGCTACCTGTGTAAAAAAATTCAAGGCGGGAGAAGGCAGTGTATGTCGTTTCGCACACGGAGGTGACTTGTTCCCTCTTGGAACCACGAGCATTCTTGAGAGAAGCTCCAGTTTGCAAGAAGCTTATACCAAAGCTTGTCCTAATTCAGCCAAAAAAATTACCACAGCATGTTCGTGCCATGTCATGACACCATGCCAAGTTTCATGATTTTCAGGCGTGTTTTGGATTTACAGGATTTAAAAAACCAAGTTTCTCAATATTTCCAGCCGAGCCATGATGCCCAGATGCTTGAATTTCATTCCCATTTCTTGCATGGGACCTAGAAATTCACCCAAGGACACACATGTGATTTTTCAACCAACTTTGGTGCACTGGAGCATATGCTTGTAGTTCAAATTTGAATTATGCACATTAAATGCCCAGAAACTCAATTAATGTATAAAAAAGGCTAAACAAACCCGAAATAATTCCAAATTTTAACACGACACTCATATAGTTCTATGTTGCCTCTGTAAAAAATCAAGGGGGGAGGTAGCGTATATCGTTTCGCACACAAAGGTGACACGTTCCCTCTCGGAACCACGAGTCTTCTTGAGAGAAGCTCCGGTTTGCAAGAAGCTTATACCAAAACTTGTCCCAATTCGGCCATTTTTTACCACAGCATGTTGGTGCCATGTAATGACACGATGCCAAGTTTCATGATTTTCAGGCAAGTTTGAACTTACAGGAATTTAAAAAACCAAGTTTCTCAATGTTACCGGCCAAGCCACGACGCCCAGATGTTTGAATTTCATTCCCATTTCTTGCATGGGACCTAGAAATTCACCCAAGGACACACATGTGATTTTTCAACCAACCTTGGTGCACTGGAGCATGTGCTTGTAGTTCAAATTTGAATTATTCACATTAAATGCCTAGAAACTCAATTAATGCATAAAAAGGGCCAAACGAACCCAGAATAATTTCAAATTTTAACACGATACTCATATAGTTCCATGTTTGCTCTGTAAAAAACTCAAGAGGGGGGGGGGAGCTTATGTCGTTTTGCACACAAAGGTGACACGTTCCCTCTCGAAACCACACGCCTTCTTGAGAGAAGCTCCAATTTGCAAGAAGCTTATACCAAAACTTGTCCCAATTCGGCCAACTTTTTTCCACAGCATGTTGGTGCCATGAAATGACACCATGCCAAGTTTCATGATTTTTAGGCGAGTTTGGGATTTACAAGAATTTACAAACCAAGTTTCTCAATGTTTCCGGCCGAGCCACGACGCCCAGATGTTTGAATTTCATTCCCATTCTTGCATGGGACCTATAAATTCACCAAAAGACACACATGTGATTTTTCAACAAACTTTGGTGCACTGGAGCATGTGCTTCTAGTTCAAATTTGAATTATGCACATTAAATGCCTAGAAACTCAATTAATGCATAAAAATGCCAAACGAACCCGGAATAATTCCAAAATTTAACACGACACTCATATAGTTGCATGTTCACTGTAGATAAATGTTCTAGCAATTCAAACACCATCCTTTCCCTCCGTAACACCATTTTGTCTTTCAAAACAGAATGAAAAAATCAGGTATACCACAAACAGTTTACTAGCAAGAATTGTGTGGGATGCGTTATAAAACATCTTGGCGCACCGTCTTGTCTGGCTTACGCAGGAAGCTTCGTCATCTACAGTTCACCGCCCGCGCTTGAACCACACTTGCACACCAGTTTCTCGCGGCATCGAGCGAAATTTTTCTGCCACCGTAGAAATATCTATCTCCCCGCCCCCCACCCCACCAAAAGCCACATTTCCACTGTTCCTCCTTGCTTTCGAAGTTCAAACCTTCATTGCTGCTTACTGGCAGCGCCGCCTCCTCGCCGGCGACCCTTATTCTTGCAATGCCGCCTCCTCGCCGGCGACCCTTCTTCTTGTAATGCCGCCTTCTCACCGGCGACCCTTCTTCTTGCAGCTCTGCCTCCTCACCGACGACCCTTCTTCTTGCTGCGCGGCCTCGTCGATATGGTCAGCTAATCCACACCCCACCCACACCATCCTCCTCCTTCCCTGTCCCACATGCCCCGACCGATGGCGTGATATCTTCCGCCGAAATCACTAGCCCCGTCCTCCAATTAAGCGCCGCCCACAGCCATTTTGCACGCAGTATAACATGGAGCTCAGTAGCATCTGGCAGCGAAGAAGCAAATCACGGCCGCACGCGCGGACGAGGTCGCTATGGCTTCCATGCGTGCCGACCTCCAGATCTTGGAGGAGAACCTCATCTTCGAGGCCACCGTCGACACCGCCACGCGGTTGTCTACTTTAAAATACAGTTCGTGCTGTTTTCTGGAGGCCACTGCCAGTGCCTTCTAGTGATTTGTCCTCTGTAATGTTAATATGCAATCTGATATTCTGAAATGTAATGTTCAGCTAACAGTCTGGTCCAACAATTGCTACATTTTGTAGTACTATTCTCAAGCATTCTTGGTTTCGTTAACTGTCTTATCTTCTAGTATATGTTCTATTATGCAATGTCATGCTCAGTTAACTATTTTGGTTCATTTGGTCTGCTGTCCAGTTAACTGTTTGGTTCAATTCTGCAATTTGATTTTCATTTGTTGTGGGTACAATTTTGTATTGTTATGCATGTGAGAAATAAATCGAATTTGGCTGTACTCAATACATATTCTAGTAATAGTATGGCAACTCTCAGTTAACCTGATAAAGATCTTCCTTATATGTGTTGTAGGGAAACAGTGGGAGACACTGCAGTTTACCATCAAGGTTTGCTCATGCATGGTCCTTTCGCTAATAGCACATTATTGTGCAGTTGTAGGAATCATTCTAATATTTAGGTTCCTTACAATTTGGCCTTGCACATGTAGGTCCTGCTGTTAGAGGCTTAGACCCACTGTTCGACCCATTTTGCATATGGGGAAATGAGATGTCCATGAACATCAGTCAAGTCAAGAAACTTAGAAAGATTGTTAGGGTAAAGAAACTTGCGACGAATAACAGCAAGATCTTTGTTTGCACAATGAAGAAGATATCAGTCAACTATAGGATGGTACTAACTCTTTTACCTTGTTTTTACCCCTTGCGCCATTTCAAAATTTATAACAGCGATTTATGCATATCTTTGTTTTCAGTACTTTTCAAAGCAGTTCACCGATGATTACCTCTCAAACCACCTGCATGGTCAAGAGGCAAAGAAGGTATTCATTCAACACCCACGATATAATATTGAAGTCTTCCTGAAGAGGACGAAGGTTGGGCGGGCAATTATCCATAGCCACTGGCCTAAAGTTGCAAGGACATTCAACATCACTGAAGGCTCAATATTCACCTTCCGCTTCTGCAGTTTCTCAGATGAGATTCATCTGTCTATTTTTTTTGAATATATTCATCTGTCTATTTACCGTGTATGATGCTACTTTTCCAAAGGTTTTCGATGTTGCATGTGAAACTTGGTGCTGTTGTGTAATGGCGTAGCTAGCTATATCCCTCTTTGGTGTAACTGAGTGCTAAAGCTATCTGATGTAATTCGATTATGAAATCCTGGTTGCCATTATATGGATATGAAATATACGGTGTGTTTTATAAGAAATGTCAATTTGATTACTAGACGGATTATCAAATAATAGGCTAATTACCCTGCTTATTGGGATTTTCTATTGCAGACGGTTACTCAGACAACACCGTGGGCGATGAACTCAAAGAACCCACACGGTTTCTAGAAAGTAGGCATGTTGGATCAACTAACAATCACACACAGCTTCCGGCACAGAACTGTTTGAGTTAGGCCACCTTGCACAAACGTTTCCACACAAAAAACTGTGTGTGATATACATACGAACGGAAACGTTTTTCTGGGATTCATTATGTGGGATGTACATACAAACGAAAACGATTGGGCTTCGATGCCTCGCCCGATCGCACACGAGCTCATTTTGCCCCCTCCGGTGTGGCCGGAGGGCCTATCCCTGACAGTTTCTGGGTCATGCGGAAAGGACCCCCTTATCGCACACACTCACTAGGCGACGGTTTAAAACTCCGTCGCGGAAAGGGGGTAAAAACTGTTTGTATAGCGCGTCTCTGCACTAGTGTAACCTATGCTTATACATGGCCTGGTCCTCTTTCCCCAATGATCTAGGCGGAAAGGGATACCACAACGGCCAAATTTGAAGGGGGACAATAGTACATCTTATCCTGGCAAAAGGTGGTCTTCATGTGCAAAGCTTTTGTCCATGACGCACAGGTGGGCTCGACGATGACCTCCGTCCTGCCGAGCCTGTGGTCTTGGTTTCGTTGCACCGGAACGGCAACATTTGGAGGATTACTCGAGAGCCCGCGTACGTCCTTGCCTCCTTAGCACCGAAGAGGAAAGTGTCCTTGCCTGCGCCCGTTGGCGCCCTCCTGGCTCCGTTCGTCATGGCTCACGTCACCACAAGCCTCGTGAGGTTGGGTGGTGAGCCTAGAGATGTCCGCCCCTCAGGAGGCCTCGATGTAGTTTGCCTCGCGAGGCGGGGGCCCTCGCGAGGGTCTTGCTCATGAAGTCTTCGCGTTGGGCTGCACCGGGCCTTCAACGATGCCACGCGCTGGGCCACAGGCAGACGGGCCTGGGTACCCCTGGTCCCAAAAGCCCAACAATAGCCCCCGGGCCCATGATGCGCTCGGCTTTGCTCGGAAGCGGAGACGAAGAGGGGAGGGCGAAGCAACGCGGGCCCTCATAGCCTGCAGGCCAGGCTTGACGCGTGGCGCTCGACGGGGTGTGGGATGCCCCCACTTCCCCACGACTTCTCGGCAACTGCCCAGGCTAACATAAAGCTTGGCGCATGCCGCGGGGCCATCAGTATGCCGCCGCTCACCCGTCCTCTGCTCATTCCTTCTCGAGCAAGCTTGCGCCTTGCCCGTCGGATCTTGCGCCGCCCTTGGCTTACTGCGTCGCCATGGCTCCCCGAAAAAAGAGGAGCAGGGCCGCGACGGCGGCAGACCGCCAAGCGAGGCTGAAACCCGCTCTGGGTCGGTCCACGGTGCTCAACCGTGAGGGGCTGGACAAGGTCCTCCCAGTGATCGCAACCGACTCCAACGAATGGAAGGCGACGAAGATTTGTCCTGCTTCTCGGCCCTCTACTAAGTTGGAGGCGACCACCGTCGCCCTTCACCTCCATGCCCTCTTCTCCGGCTTGCTGCCGCCGTTCTTGGATTTCTTCAATGTCGTGCTTTCGCATTATCAGGTCTATGCATTGCACCTTGACCCGAAATCCATCCTCCTCCTTTCCGCCTTCGTGTTCCTGTGCGAGGCCTTTGTGGGTGTCTCCCCCTTGGTGGCGCTGCTTCTCCACTTCTTCTCCCTGCGGCTGACCGCCGACGCACAGTGCTTCGGGTGCGTGTCACTCTGTGTAGTGAGGGCGACGGCGGGCGAGGGCATTGACATGGAAATCCGCCCAGATGTGGAGGGCTTCCGAAGGCAATGGGTGTACGTCGACGCGGCCCAGTTTAGCCCCTTACTTCAAACTCTGTCGTCCCCGGCGGAGGTGAGCTTTGGGTGGAAGCACGAGAGGCTCGTCAACCCGAGGCTCTCGCGGGTCACGACAAGGATGGCCAACCTGAGGGCGGCAGGTGTGACGGTGATGATGGTGGTGAGGGAGTTCATCTAACGATGAATCGCCCCCCTCCAGCGCCATTCCCACCCAATGTGGGCCTTCACCGGCCGCGAGGACGCAATGAGGGTCTAGGCGGCTTGCCTGCCCCCCAACATGCTGAGTGGGATGCTCCTCCTCTTGACTGGCGGGGAAGCGAGTGCGCTTCCTCAGAAAGGGCTCCCCTTGTACAATTACACGAGCAGGGAAGACTTCGTCAGAGGATGTCACGCTTTGATGAGTGGGGGCTGCTACCCGAGGGCCACGAGGGGCCTCGAGACAACCCCTTTCTGGTGGCTCCAGGTCTTGAGGGCTTCGCGGGCGAAGCGCCCCTGGCGACAGTGGAGGGGCGTGTTGAACCCCCTACTGCGCGGAAGCCCGCCCCCGCACCTACGAACGATGGTGGCGCCATCTCGCCCAGGGGCGCGGCCACCGCCTCAAGCATGGGGAGCCACATGCCGAACTCCAGGGCACCATCTCCCGGGCCTCACGCCTCTCAGAGGAGGGGGCGGTCCGAAGACTGCCCCTGCTCGCCTCCGTGGGCCATGAAGAGGAGGAAGTGGGTCGCCACAGACGAGTAAGTGCCCCGCTCTCCTTGATTTTTATGAGGCAAGCTTCCCTAAGCTCTTGTTCCTCAGGTCTTCTCTGGGCGAAAAGGCGAGGGTGCTCCCACCGCCATCTCCTGGGGGCGTGGAGCGAGCGGCGGCAGCGCGTTCCTTTGGCTTCGCGGCCTAGTCCCCGCGTGCAGGGGCGACCGCATCTTTCTTGAGGCGACCTCTGGCGGGCCTCCTCCTGCATCCCCGGCATCCTTCATCGAAACTGGCATCAGGCTCGCGAGGGCAATGCCGCCGCTCATCCCGCCAACTTTCGTCGGTGGCCAGATCTGCCGCGAATCAACGGCCCCCGCGGGTAGGGTGTCGAGCCTGTGCGGGGCTGCGCCCCCAGTAGGGGGATCGGACAAAGGGCCGGCCGGCCCCCGGTCCCCAGCGAGCACGACCGGACCTTCCCGTGCCTCCGCCGCAGACGGGAGCGCGGAATGAGGCCCAGGTCGGGTGCTGGAGCTCACGCTCTGCTGTGGCGCTAACAGGCACGACCTTCTCCGGGATGCGAGGGGCGCACTGAACCGGCTCGAAATGGAGCTTCACGACATCGACTTGTGTCTTGAGGCCGAGCACTTGAGCCTAGCACGCGGGTGGCGCCAGCTTGAAGTCGCCGTCAACCTCAGCTGCCTACAGCACAAGTCCGCCCGCTCAAAGGACGAGAAGTCTTCAAGCTGCGGCGAAAGAAGCCCGCGACCGCGCCTTCGAGGAGGCTGAGGCCACAGACCGACGGCGCAAGGCCGCAGAAGCCCGCGAGTGGGAGCTCCTGGCCTCAAACGCTGCCCTGGAGTGGCAAGCCCAAGCACGCGAAGTAGCCCCTATCGCCTCGGCGGAAGGGCCATCGGCGCGAGAAGCGAGGCTCCGCACTCTGGAAAAGGCGTTGGCGCTGGTGGCATCCGAGCAAAGCCTGAAGCACGAGCGGCTGGAGGTGATGGAGCACCAACTAATAGCCGCCGAAGATTCACAGGCCTCCCAGGAGGCGAGGGTTCAGGCGGATATCGAGGGGATCGCGAGGGCCCGTCGGGCCCTCATCAAGGATCACCACCAGAAACTGAAGCTTCAGGAGACCCGTTTCTATGCACGGCGCGGAGAACTGAAGGACGAGATCGACGGCCTCAAGAAGAAGCTGGCCGAGGCGGACAAGCACTAGAAAACCGCACTAGATGCCCAAGCCACGGTCGAAGCCGAGCTGGCATCCCTTTATCAGCAAGTGCGGGATGTCACTTCCCTCGTGGAGCGGGCACCGGACGAGGCGAATCGGGCTCAGGGGTTGCAGCAGACGCGATCCGACATGTTCCGAGACCTCTAGCGATGGGTCGCCGTGCCCTGAACTCCATCTGCAAGGAGAGCGTCTCCAGCCCACTCGTGCCTGATGACGCCGGTTATGTTGCCTTCTTCACCAGGATCGTGGAGCGGCTTGAGGGAGGCGTAGAGAAGGTGGGTAAGCTCGTTGAATTAGAAAGCCGTGACCTCCTTGTGCAGGCATTGACGCGCGTCTTCAGTCATCTCCTTCATTTCGATCCCGACTTCGACTTCGAGGCCGTGATAGCCCCCGTACCCAGGGTGATTCGGGATGCCCTGGGCGAGTGGGTGGAGGACCATGTGGATGCTCTGATCACGCGGTTCACCCCTGACAGCCACGAAGACCACCTCAAAGCCGAGGGGCATGGGACTGATGACAGCGATGATGACGATACGTCTCCTTAGGTTGCCTTTCTTCTGTTTACCTAGTGACATTTGAGTATGGCCCTGCGGGGATGTAAAGGGTATTGATGGAAACTTCTAATGATGCACCGAACCATATTTGTGCCTTCCTAGGCTGCCTATCTCTTATGCTTATCCTGTGTTCATAGCCCCCGGGCGAAGGTCGACCGTCACTGGTATGCCGGGTCGTGATACCCGGGCAAGGCCATGAGAAAAGCACTCTTGAGGCAAGAGACCGAAGGCAACGCGTGCCTGCTGGCTCGTTCATGAGCATCGCGCGAGGACTTAGACACCAGAGTCTTGGTGAGGTGGTTGACACGTCTCCGTCGTATCTACTTTTCCTAACGCTTTTGCTCTTGTTTTGGACTCTAATTTGCATGATTTGAATGAAACTAACCCGGACTGATGCTATTTTCAGCAGAACTACCATGGTGTTGTTTTTGTGCAGAAATAAAAGTTCTCGGAATGGAACAAAACTTTTTGGAGAATTTTTATGCAATAAAACAAAAATACTGGAGCCAAGAACCACCAGAGGGGGCCCCCTTGGTGAGCACAACCCAACAGGGCACGGCCCCCCTCCTGGCATGCCCAGGTGGGTTGTGCCCACCTGGTGGCCCTGCTGACCCTATCTCCGACGCTAAAAATTCTTATTTCGGAGAAAAAAATAGGAGAGAAAGAATTATCATGTTTCACGAGACAAAGCTCCCGCCGCCTCCTGTTCTTCATCGGGAGGCCAGATCTGGAGTCGTTTGGGGATCCGGAGAGGGGAATCTTTGTCATCACCAACCCTCCTTCATCGCCAATTCCATGATGCTCCCCACCGGGAGTGAGTAATTCCTTCGTAGGCTCGCTGGTCGGTGAGGAGTTGGATGAGATTCATCATGTAATTGAGTTGGTTTTGTTAAGGCTTGATCCCTAGTATCCACTATGTTCTGAGATTGATGTTGCTATGACTTTGCTATGCTTAATGCTTGTCACTTTGGGCCTGGGTGCCATGATTTCAGATCTGAACCTTTTATGTTTTCACCATTATATCTATGTTCTAGATCCGATCTTGCAAGTTATATGCACCTACTACGTGTTATGATCCGTAAACCCCGGAGTGACAATAGTCGGGATACTTTCCGGTGATGACCGTAGTTTGAGGAGTTCATGTATTCACTATGTGTTAATGCTTTGTTCCGGTTCTCTATTAAAAGGAGGCCTTAATATCCCTTAGTTTCCTTATGGACCCCGCTGCCACGGGAGGGTAGGACAAAAGATGTCATGCAAGTTCCTTCCATAAGCACATATGACTATTTACGGAATACATGCCTACATTATATTTATGAACTGGAGCTAGTTTTGTATCACCCTAGGTTATGACTGTTATATGATGAATATCATCCAACGAATTCACCGATCCAATGCCTACGAGTTTTTCACATATTGCTCTTGCTAAGTTACTATTGCTATTGCTACTGTTACACTTGCTACAAAACCATTGCTATCACTGTTACCGTTACCTTTACTGTTACCACTGCTATCAAAACTATCATACTACTGTGCTACTGATCACTTTGCTGCAAATATTTAATCTCTAGGTGTGGTTGAATTGACAACTCAACTGCCAATACTTGCAAATATTCTTTGGCTCCCCTTGTGTCAAATCTATAAATTTGAGTTGAATACTCTACCCTCAAAAACTGTTGCGATCCCCTATACTTGTGGGTAATCAAGACCATTTTCTGGCGCCGTTGCCAGGGAGCATAGCTATATTTGTTGAGTCACTTGGGATTATTATCTATTTATCATTATGAAGAATCTGAAGGATACCAAGACTAAGATTTTTCCCTCTAAGACGAGGGGAGGTAAGGAACTGCCATCTAGCTCTGCACTTGATTCACCTTCTATTTTGAGTAGACTTGCAACACCACCACATGCTATTAATCATGATATGTCGCAAGTTATTGATGATGCTACTTCTACTATGAATGATACTCATGATGATGCTAGTACCTTGCTTGATGATAATATGACACTTAGTGAATTTCTTGATGAACAAATTGCTAGAGCTAAAGAGAAAGAAATTACTGAAACTGATGAAGTACTTGAAACTGAAAATCTTGAAACACCTATTAGTCCTAGCTCTCCTAGATATGAATCACCTAAGATACCTGAAGGTTATGTTATGGATGAGGAGACAGCTATAGATTTTCTTGCTTGCAATGATAGAGATGATCTTAAGAAATTATTATGCAAACTGAAAGAAAAATCTTTGAATCACTGGTACCATAACGTGCTATACAAACGGTTTTTAACCCCTTTCCGCGATGGCATTCTGAACCATCGCGAAGTGAGTGAATGCGATAGGGGGGTTCTTCCCACACGACCCAGAAACCGTCGGGGATAGGCGAGCGGCTACTGACGATCGCCATAGAATAAACATATGAGAAGTCGCCCCAGTCCCACACATTACGTCTCGACGTTACGTTTCTGATCCAAGAGACATCCCAAACGATTACGCCGCTATAGTCATGTGAAAAAGGTGGACATTAACATTTAATCTGCCGATATGTTTGCGATAGGTATGTTATCGCACATAGTTCAAGAATTTAAAATGTGTGAGGTGCCTATACTAACGCCAATGTGTCCATTTTCACAACTGTGTGCGATAGGTATTCCTATCACATGTGCACACAGGTTTGAAACATTTGTCGTATTACCATGAATCGCACACGCATATGAGACGAAACCGTGTGCGTCCGTCAGGCATCGCAAATGTTTCATGTCAAAGAACCGTCTGTTCTCTATTTTTCATCGCACACACAGTTTTCTTTCTAACCGTGTGCATATTATTTTATTCGCTTCTGTATAATTTTATTTTCCCCTATAATTTATTATTTGAGTTGGAAAGTTTGAAATATGAAATGTGGAATTCAAATTCTCAGCACAATGGTTCAACAACGAATCCATAAATAAAATTCTCAGTACAATATGTTCAGTAATTACAGGATTAGACAGCAATTAACTATGATGAACCACAATATTTAGAGGCGGTAAAGGTGAAGAGACAAGTGTAAATCATTTTGGCTGCCGATGGTGTTGAAGAAGCGGAATGCCCATAACGTGCCCTCCTGCATGCCATAGGCACGAACAACTTTTGTCCAACCCCTTGTGACGATCGCTCACCCATCCTTCACCGCCTTTAGGAAGACTTCTAGAGCATTATCATGGTAGCATGATTTATATACTTTAACCTTAGTAGCCTCCACTCCGGTCATGTAGTTTGCAAGGTAATCATCAGTAAATAGCTTCGGAAACCACTGAAAAGAGAAAAAATTCAGATACCGAGGTCTAATAGAGTAACTTGTTGTGGGCAGGGGGAAAAGGCAACACATTACTTACCATCCTAAAGTTCACTGTTGTCTTGGACAAAGTGTAAATGAAGAGCTTAATTCCCATCACCCGTTTCTTTTGCCTAACAATCTTTCTTAGTTTCCTCACTTGACGCTTGTTCATGAATATCTCATTGCCCCATATGCAAAAGGGATCGAAGTGTGGATCAGTACCGCTCATATATGTACCTACAAGCAACCAGTAAATGTAGATTCACTCATTTTGGTCCATATGTAGTCTATATTGGAATCTCTAAAAATACTTATATTTAGGAACAGATGGTGTATAAGACATGGGATGTAGCTAACCTCGACGGCGAACAATAGCATCGCCCATTGTAGCCCTGTGTAAGTACATGGAAAGCCAATGTTAACTACAACAGGGTTAACATCCACCAAAAATAGCAAATGGTAATAAAACGGCAGCATCTGTAGTGATATCTTCATTGTGAAAAAGTAGCACGGTAGCAAAGGGAGGGATTAAAAAATGGATAGAATTGTTTACTGCAACAGACAACCTAGTATAGACATTGAAACTGGTACTGATAGAAATGAAATTGTCAGAGTTAAACATCGCAAGGCAGGTGCTACTAGTGCAGAGAATGGCCCTGTTGTCTACTAAAAGGCAGGGAAAATAGATAAGACGGGCTAGGCATGTTTACTACAACATGCTTAATACATGAACCGTACAAAACATGGCCATTGCAACTGGTATTGGTAAGATTCAACTGGTGAGTTCATACTTGGTAAGTCCTGAGGGGTAGTGGCTGGGGCACTTCATATGGACAAGAGCCCGCCCCAAGTTGGCCGCAGCGGAGGCGAGGTGTTCCTCCGGGTCGATGAGTGGATTAGTGTCGCTGACATGTGTACCTACAAGAAGCAAGTAAATGTTAGAATCCAAACTACAATTACACAAATGATGCAAAATACTGTAAGACATGGGATGCAGCTAACCTCGACGGCAAACAACAGCATCGCCCGTTATGGCCCTGCGTAAGTACATGGAAAGGCATGTTAAGTACAACAGGGTTAGCATCCACTAAAAATAGCAAATGGGCAGCATCTCTAGTATATCTTGATTGCGGAGAGTAGAACGGTAGCAAAGGGACAGATTAAAAAATGGATACAGTTGTTAATTGCAACAGGCTTAACAGCATCATAAGTCATGTTTTGTAAGTTTGTAGCCATTGAAATACAACTGTTTAAAACTGGATACAACTGTTAATTGCAACAGGCTTAATAGCCATTGAAACCGGTACTGATAAAAATCAAATTGGCAGAGTTAAACATCACAAGGCAGGTGCTGCCAGAGCAGAGAATGGCCCAGTTGTCTATAAAAAGGTAGGGAAAATAGCTAAAATGTGTTAGGCATGTTTACTACAACATGCTTAATACATCGACCGTACAAAACATAGCCATTAATTGCAACTGGTATTGGTAAGATTGAACTGGTGAGTTCATACTTGGTAAGTCCTGAGAGGTAGTTGCTGGGGCACTTCATCTTGGCCAGAGCCCGCCCAAAGTCAGCGGCGGCGGAGGCGAGCTGTTCCTCCGGGTAGAAGCGTGGATCAGTGCCACTGACATGTGTACCTACAGGCAACCAGTAAATGTTAGAAGTTGAACTGCAATTGCACAAATGATGTGAAATACTGTAAGACATGGGATGCAGCTAACCTTGACGGCAAACAACATCATTGCCTGTTATGACCCTGCGTAAGTACATGGACAGGCATGTTAAGTACAACATGGTTAGCATCCACCAAAAATAGCAAATGGGCAGCATCTCTAGTGATATCCTGAGTCATGTATTGTAAGTCTATTGCTGGTATTGGTGAAATTGAGCTGGACAGTTAATACTTCACACAGTGTGCAGTACTAAAATAAACAAGGCACGAACATGCTTAATACATCAACCGTACATAACATAGCCATTGCAAGTGGTATTCGTAAGATTGTGCTGGTTAGATCATACCTGGCAAGTCCTGAGAGGTTGTCGCTGGGGCACTTCATCTAGGCCAGAGCCTTCACCAAGTCGGTGACGGTGGAGGCAGGGTGTTCCTTCGGGTCAACATGCACAGCAGCCATCGTGCCATCGACCGCCATCAGCTCCTCGACCTCCACGTGATATGTGGTTGGGCTTGCGTGGCGATGCTCTGGAGGTAGGGGCGGTGGGGATTTGGAGACATGAGGATGTTTCGCAGGCGCCATTTAAGCAATCAGGTCGGGGCCGTGATAGAGATCGGTGGGTTACCTGACTGGATCGGCGATGCTCGGGCAGAACATTGATGTGGTTGAAGTTGTGGTTGCGGCGGCGGCGGTTTGAGCTGTCGGTAGGGGGGAGGGGGGGAAGAGGGGGATACTGAGGAAATTTGATGGGTGGGGATGTGGTGGGAGGAATAAATTCTGAAATCGCGTGCCTAATAAAAATTTCGATGCAAAACTTGAAACTTGGGCGGGGGAAACACACAACGCAGACGAAGCGCGTAAAATACTCATGTGCGAGAAAAGAGAAAATTGGCAGATCCCGTCTCCAAAAAAATGTACACGTGTAGTTGATTTTTTTGGTCAATGGTACGCTTGGTTTATTAGGAAACATCGCACAGGTAACTGACTTATGGATCATTAACGGAAAAAAAAATGCACACGGGTACGCCATAGAAATCGTGTGTTTTGTGATCTTCTAATAATTCTTATATCTATCAGCATCTCCGACCGCACCTAATTTCAAAAATCTCTTTCATTGTATCAGGATTATTCAATGTACATGAACGAGGCAAGGTGACACCCGATGAGCAATCATCGGTTTATGAAATGCAATCAAGTGTCAACCTGCCTCGCTCATGTAGCCAGATTTGATCCTATGCAACAAGAGAGAAGCTTGCTGCCATTCGCCGGCGTGGCAATTTAAGCCGGTGTGCGGCCAACTCACGCAGCGAGGTGGGGCTAAAAACCAGTTGCGACCAGCTCTAGTCTCCGATGGCTGCGGGCGGACGTTTCGGGAGTATTTAGGGCCGGGGTGCGGCTACAAAACTTCAGTGAACACATGCTAATCAACGCTCAAAGCCCTCAAAGGATGCGCTTACCGACATTGTACGTTAATAATAGATAGTACCAACTTAAAGTACTACTGGTAATTTGCTCTAAAACTAGTACGTATGTAGTACTGGTAGATGCTCGTAATTAATTATACAAACTTACGGGCGACACACACACTAACTACTTCTCACATGCTTCCATCAGGGCATGCTGGCCAGACGCCGTTGTTCACCTTCCCGGCCTTGTAGGCGGCAGCCCACCGTGCTTCGATCTCCACTGAGCTCTCCTCAGCACAGCATGCGGCCTCTTCTTTCTTGCGGCGGCGGGACTCTCTTTTCTTGACTGCTTTCTGCCTTTTCTGCTCCTTCTGTGCGGCTTTGGCCGCCTCTAGATCCACCGCCCATTCGGTCATGGCAGCATCAAAGTCCGCCCACATACTTGTGCGGCCGCCGGCGGTGATGAACTCGGCGCGGCGAGATGCCATTGCTTCCTTACCATGTGTGCGGTCGCAGGCGGCGAGGAACGCGGCGCGGCGGGATGCCATCGCTTCCTTACTAGTTACTGTGTGCCGCGGTGCCATTAACGACGCTTGGAGAGAGCTCTGGGTCAGAGTGGCCTGACAGCCATACAGTGTGGTGGTTTTTAAGAGCTCAACGACAAACGACGAAGGAAATTTGGCTTCCCTTACAATTTTGCTCATTCATTATCGCACACGGTTCATCTCCGTCGCCTCCGAAAACAGTGTGCGCTGAGCCTATTGTGTGTTGTGTTATGATTGGTCGGAACCCAACCACGCGGATCACGCGTGTGCATCGTAGGATGCGCCACGATCGAACGACAATCCACGTCCCTCACATCACACCCGTGCAGCTGTAGCTGGATTGGATTTATATGCGCTAAATGCCTAGAAAATGCACATAATCCCCTAAATATGGAAAATGAGCCCGGAAAAATGCCAAATTTGAACACGGTGATTTGTAGGGTGTATGTTCATCGTAGAAAAAAACTCAAGGGCAAGGAACGAAGAAAATTTGGATTCCCCTTCAATCTTGGTGATTTCCCCCTCGAAAGCATGGAACTTCCTCGGTGATGGTTCGATTTATGAAGGGCGTGCATGACGACATAAGCCAAACCTTCTCAAATTTTTACCAGGGCATGGTGAGGCCATACCATGGCACCATGCCAGGCGTCATGTTTTTCAAGCATTTATTTCATTTTTCTATAGTTGAAAACCCAATAAACAAACGTTTATGGTCGACTGTTGCCACACATTTCATCGAAATATCCACCCATTCCTTGTAAAAGGCATGAGAATTTACTAAATGGCACGAGCATGGTTTTCCAGGCCGTTCTTGTGCACCCTTTCATGCACCGATTCTTTGAACTTGAATTATGTGCATTAATGCCTAGAAAATGCACATAATCCCCTAAATATGGTAAATGAACCCGGAAAAGTGCCAAATTTGAACACGATTTGCAGGGTGTATGTTCATCGTAGAAAAAACTCATGGACAAAGGACAAAAGAAATTTGGATTCCCCTTCAATCTTGGTGATTTCCACCTCGAAACCATGAAACTTCCTCGGTGATGGTTCGTTTTATGAAAGGCGTGCATGACAACATAACGCAAACATTCTCAAATTTTTACCAGGGCACGGTGAGGCCATACCATGGCACCACGCCAGGCGTCATGTTTTCCAAGCATGTATTTCATTTTTCTATAGTTGTTAACCCAGTAAACGACGCGTTTGTGGTTGACTATTGCCACACATTTCCTTGAAATCTCTGCCCATTCCTTGTAAAAGGCATGAGAATTTACTAAATAGCACGAGCATGGTTTTCCAGACCGTTCTTGTGCACCTTTTCATGCATCGATTGTTCGAATTTGAATTATGTGCATTAATGCCTAGAAAATGCACACAATCCCCTAAATATGGTAAATGAGCCCGGAAAAATGCCAAATTTGAGCACGTTGCATTGGAGGGGGTATGTTGATTATTGGAAAAAAACTGAATGACAAACTAGGACGGAAATTTGGATTCCCTTTTAATCTTTTCCCCCTCGAAAGCATGAAACTTCCTCGGTGATGGTTCGATTTATGAAGGGCGTGCATGACGACATAAACCAAACCTTCTCAGCTTTTTACCAGGGCACGGTGAGGCCATACCATGGCACCATGCCAGGCGTCATGTTTTTCAAGCACGTATTTCATTTTTCTATAGTTGATTACCCAGTAAATGACGCGTTTGTGGTTGACTATTGCCACACATTCCCTTGAAATCTCTGCCCATTCCTTGTAAAAGGCATGAGAATTTACTAAATACCACGAGCATGGTTTTCTAGACAGTTCTTGTGCACCTTTTCATGCACTGACTGTTCGAATTTGAATTATGTGGATTAATGCCTAGAAAATGCACATAATCCCCTAAATATGGTAAATGAGCCTGGAAAAATGCCAAATTTGAACACATTGCATTGAAGAGGGTATGCTGATTGTAGAAAAAAATGAATGACAAACTAGGAAGGAAATTTGGATTCCCAGCCCCTTCAATCTTGGTGATTCCCCCCTCGAAAGCATGAAACTTCCTCGGTGATGGTTCGATTTATGAAGGGCGTGCACGACGACATAAGCCAAACCTTCTAAAAAATTTTACCAGGGCATGGCGAGGCCATACCATGGCACCATGCCAGCTGTCATGTTTTTCAAGCTTGTATTTCATTTTTCTACAGTTGAAAAACCAATAAATGACGTGTTTGTGGTTGACTATTGCCACACATTTCCGTGAAATCTCTGCCCATTCCTTGTAAAAGGCATGAGAATTTACTAAATAGCACGAGCATGGTTTTCTAGACCATTCTCGTGCACCTTTTCATGCATCGATTGTTTGAATTTGAATTATGTGCATTAATGCCTAGAAAATGCACATAATCCCCTAAATACGGTAAATGAGCCCGGAAAAGTGCCAAGTTTGAACACAGTGATTTGCAGGGTTCATGTTCATCGTAGAAAAAACTCATGGACAAAGGACAAAGGAAATTTGGATTCCCCTTCAATCTCGGTGATTTACTATCGCACATGATTCATCTCTGTCGCCTCTGTGAACCGTGTGTGTTCACCCACACATGCAAAAGGAAAAAAGAAAACCCTCGCCCACTTCATCCCCACCCACTCACCGTGGACTCCTCCGCAACTCTGCACCTCATCAACTTCTATAGCGGTGGCCACCGTAAGTTCGATGGCTGTCATCGGCGGGCGAAGGTCACGCTCCAAACGGCACAGGATTTCGCCCCTACCACTTGCCGCCGCCTATCTGCACTGACTTGCACCGACATTCTAGACTCTGGTCGATTGGGGTTTTGTGCAGGATTGGGCCGGGGATTTTTCTTATGGAGAAGGTAATCAATTTAGTGAAATATTCACTCATCTCTTATCGTAGTCCGTCCGTCGCTATTAATCAACCGGCGGAAATCGTCGTGGATTCATTTTTCTTCTAGCTGATTCGAGGGTTTTCATTCATGTGTCCATAGTGCGAGCACAAATTGGGCAAGTGTGGTCGCGGCCAGTCGGAAACGAAGTTCTATCTCACCATTCCGGATGACTTCAGGGAGCGCTTGGTATGTTCAATCTCACCCTACCACGGTCGGCATGGCCTAAATTTGTGAACATATACCGTCTATTGCTACATTTGGATAAAAGGTACGGTGCCACGTGCAGCCTAGATGTCGAAGCCGATTTCCCCCTATATTAGGCAAATTTATGATGTATTGTTCATTCAGTTACTCTCATATTTGCATCAAATCTTTGTTACATTATCTATTTTTAATTATATATTTTTGTACTTTGCTTTCAACTATATATTGATATGTTCTATCAGTTACTCCCATATTTGCATCTTGCTCTGCTATTTCAATATATCTAGTTTACGATCTTAATTTTCATTTCAAGTAGTACATCCCTTGCTTTGCAAGAACAGAGAAGGAAATCTTCGGTGAGGGAGTCATGGACTAAGGGGTCCTCGGGGCGATGACCCATTGTATATGGGCCAGACTGGTGGAGCCGTGTGGTGACCGGAGACCTGTGAAGCCGTGGTGTGCCCTCCAAGTCAAGGGTGGACGAGATCTCTTTCCTTCTTGTTGTAATCAATCTTCGGTGACCCTAACCCTATCGGTGTCTATATAAACCGAGGGTTATAGTCATTAGGGGCAGAGCTATCTTCATCCCCCCGTAGCCTAGGGTTTAACTCATACTGATCTCGAGGTAGATCTACTTTGTAAACCACGCTATACAATCAATACAATCAAGCAAGACGTAGGGTATTACCTCTTCGAGAGGGCCCGAACCTGGGTAAACACTGTGTTCATCGTCCCTTGTTACCCATCGATCCTAGATCCACAGCTCGGGACCCCCTACCCTGAGGTCTGCCGGTTTTGACACCAACATTGGTGCTTTCATTGAGAGTTCCGATGTGCGATCGCCAAGAGGGTCGATGGCTCAACCGGTCAATGGAGACCGCACCCGTACCGAGGGCTTTACCACCCCTGGTCACCTCCTCGTCTTCGGTGGTATATTAGTATGCGCCAACCCCGTCGGTCGCCTCGACCAGATCGAAGGCCTCACCCCCATTGAAGGATCCGTCGGTCTAGGGGCATCGACCCCAGGACTAGCAAACTCACAAAAGTCCGGTATCTTTCAAGGTTCAGCCCCGAAGCCCAACTCTGACGGACTGCCCGCAGGGCCTCCCGTCGAGTCACCTTAGCGTTCGACGCCCCTATGTGCCCAGTCGGCAGATCAGTTGGCAGATCTGTTTCGCACAATAGGAATTTCTGTTATCAGGCCTACAGCCTATGACCGGATCGAGCTTAAACCCGATGACCGAGAAATAAACACCCCTCTGGCCACGCACCTCGTCGCCACTGTCGAAGAGGCACATGAGGGGCCACAGCCATGCAAGCTAAAGACGGTGTACACTCGAATCTCTCGCTCGGAGTCAGACACCAGCCCGGATGTACGTCCGGACATAACACCTGGCACAAATCCCGGCCTTGAGCCTATCCGGCTACTCACCAGTTCGGATTCGAGTCATGTGCGGTCAGGACTGGACATGCTTCAACCTCCTATCAAGGATAGTCCGGATCCGCGGCAGGGGGGAATTCTCGAAATTTTCCCACCCACCCACCACACGGAATACTCTCCGGATTCAGGAAGCCTAGACATATGGGACCTCATGTACGTCAAGCAGCTGCCAAACGGGACAGTCGACCATTATTGGGCTAGATTTCTCCTGGTAAAAAATAGGATGGCACCTTGCTGTGACAAAGAAATAATTAAAGCCTTCCAGTTCAAATGTAGGGATGAGAGCCTCTTAAACGCAGTCGCGCGCCGCCGAATTCAAAGCTTCACCGAACTGTCAGACATGGTACGCAAATATTGTGCCATGGAGGACACATGGAGGGCGCAACAGCTTAGCATGGGGCCACAGCCCACCGCGCACCACGGAAAGCCTCGCCTTAAACGAGCCTACACAAATCAGTCACTGGAGCGCGAGCCCAATTACAAGAAAGCCAGGCCCAGATCAGTGTTAGATGAGTTGCTGGATAAACCATGCCCAATACATTCGGTCTTGCTAGATGCAAACCCAGCCCACAGACTTCGAGCCTGCTGGGTGGTAAGACAAGTGGCCAAATATGGCGAACCAATCTTGGGCCTTACACCCCCAGATAAACAGTCTTCAGCCGCACCACAGGACCACAATGTCTTTATGGTATATGAGACGTTCACCTCAAATAGCAAAGGGAAAAAGGCTCTTCGGGAGCTCAGCCAGATATATCAAGTGGCGGCTGCACAGTCATGGGAGAATACTCCTATCACCTTCGATGAGAAGGACGAGCCAAGCCCTCGCATCAACCACGCACCGGCCGCACTGGTCCTCGACCCCATTATCGATGGCTTTCGGCTGACTAAAGTACTAATGGACAAAGGCAGCGGCCTCAATCTCATTTACGAGGATACGCTCGAGAAGATGCAGATTGATACGTCTCCAACGTATCTATAATTTATGAAGTATTCATGCCATGTTTACAACAATTTTATATGGTTTTGGTATGATTTTATTAGAACTAACCCGGACTGACGCTGTTTTCAGCAGAACTACCATGGTGTCGTTTTTTGTGCAGAAATAAAAGTTCTCGGAATGAGCTGAAAATTTACGGAGAATATTTTTGGAAAATATAAAAAATACTAGAACAAAAAGATACCGGAGAAGAGTCCCAAGGCTACCACAAGGGTGGGGGCGCGCCCCCTGCCTTGCCGCCGCCTCATGGACCCCCCTGATGTGAGACCGATGCCAAAAACTCCTATAAATCCAGAAACCCCCGAAAAGAAACCTAGATCGGAAGTTCCACCACCGCAAGCCTCTGTAGCCATGAAAGACCAATCGGGAGCCCGTTCCGACACCCTGCCGGAGGGGAAAACCATCACCGGTGGCCATCTTCATCATCCCGGCGGTCTCCATGACGAGGAGGGAGTAGTTCACCCTCGGGGCTGAGGGTATGTACCAGTAGCTATGTGTTTGATCTCTCTCTCTCTCTCTCGTGTTCTTGATTTTGGCACGATCTTGATGTACCGCGAGCTTTGTTATTATAGTTGGATCATATGGTGTTTCTTCCCTCTCTATCTCTTGTTGTGATGAACTGAGTCTTGCTCTTTGAGGTTTCGTTATGTTGGATTGAGTATTGGATTTGAGAACACTTGATGTATGTCTTGGGATGGGATATTTGTGGTGACAATGGGATGTTCTATTGATTCACTTGATGTATGTTTTGGTACTCAACTCGCGGATTCCCGAGGTGACATTGGGGTAATCTATGCATAGGGGTTGATGCATGTTTTCGTCCTACGTTCTCCGATAGGAACTTTGGAGTGATTCTTTGTTGCATGTTGAGGGATTGTTATATGATTCAATTATGTTATCATTGTTGAGAGAACTTGCACTAGTGAAAGTATGAACCCTAGGCCTTGTTTTCAAGCATTGCAATACCATTTTCGCTCACTTTTGTTACTTGCTTCCTTGCTGTTTTTATATTTTCAGATTACAAAAACCTATATCTACTACCCATATTACACTTGTATCACCATCTCTTCGCCGAACTAGTGCACCTATACAATTTACCATTGTATTGGGTGTGTTGGGGACACAAGAGACTCTTTGTTATTTGGTTGCAGGGTTGTTTGAGAGAGACCATCTTCATCCTACGCCTCCCACGGATTGATAAACCTTAGGTCATCCACTTGAGGGAAATTTGCTACTGTCCTACAAAACTGTGTGCTTGGAGGCCCAACACGAGTGTACAAGAAGAAGGTTGCGTAGTAGACATCAAGCTCTTTTCTGGCGCCGTTGCCAGGGAGGTGAGTGCTTGAAGGTATATCTTTAGATCTTGCAATTGAATCTTTTAGTTTCTTGTTTTATCACTAGTTTAGTATATAAAAAGAAAACTACAAAAAAATGGAATTGAGGTTGCCTCATTTGCTTCATCTTTTTAATGTCTTTCATGAAAATGATGGAAAGGAAAATTGTGCTCAAGTGTTAGAAGAAGAAGTCTATAAAATGTTTGACACTAAATTTTTGAATGATGAGCATGATTGCAATGTTGTTAGTATGAATTCTTTGAATATCCATGATGCTAATGATATGCAAATCCATAAGCTTGGGGATGCTATGTTTGATGAAGATGATATTTTTAGTCCCCCAAGTTTTGATGAGAATATTTATTATGATGATAGCATGCCTCCTATTTATGATGATTATATTGATGAAAGTGGGTTTGGAAGAGTGTCAACTCTAGGTAGTATTGATCCCACTATTTTGGAGGGTGTTGAATCTTATTACAATATTGATAAAAGTGGATTTGGAGAGGTCATGACTTTATTTAGTGATGAATCCACTATTTCGGAAGAGGTTCCAATTGATTATGAGAACAAAGTTGCTATCTATGATGATTATTGTGATGACATGTATGCTATAAAGAATAATGATAACCATGCAACTTGTCATCATGATTTTAATTTTCAATTGGATTATACCTCATATGATAGTTATGTTGTTGAGTTTGCTCCCACTACTATTCATGAGAATAAATTTGCTTGTGTGGAGTGTAATAAAATTTCTATGCTTGTGGATCATGAAAAGAATGCTTTATGTGATAGTTATATTATTGAATTCATTCATGATGCCACTGAAAATTACTATGAGAGAGGAACATATGCTTTTACATATTGCAATAATATCAAGTTTCCTCTCTATGTGTTGAAAATCTTGAAGTTTTGCTTGTTTTGCCTTCCTATGCTAGTTGATTCTTGTTCCCATAAATTGTTTGCTCACAAAATCCCTATGCATAGGAAGTGGGTTAGACTTAAATGTGCTAGTCATATGCTTCATGATGCTCTCTTTGTGTTTCAATTCTTTACTTTTATGTGAGCATAATTGAAATCATCATGCCTAGCTAAAAAGGCATTAAAGAAAAGCGCTTGTTGGGAGACAACCCAATATTTAACCCTACTGTTTTTGTGTGCTCACATGATTATGCTACTGTATTAATCATGTTTTACAGCTTTTGTTTGAATAAAGTGCCAAGTAAAGCCTTTGGGATAGTGTGGTTGATAGTTGATTTGATTCTGTGCAAAAACAGAAACTTTTGCGTCCAGTACAGAAATTCCTATATTTTACTGAAACACGGAAAACTTCTGAATTTTTTTACAGTTGATTTATATACAAATTGTCTACGTTTTCCTAAATTTTCAGAATTTTTGGAGTAACAGAAGTATGATTTCAATGCAGATCTTTACAGACTGTTCTGTTTTTGACAGATTCTGTTTTCAATGCATAGTTTGCTTGTTTTCTAGTTTCTATGGCTTATATTGCTCAATATAAATTGTAGAAATGATAGGGTACAGTAGGTAGAATGTGAGAAAAATTTTGAATCTTGTCTTGACAGTACCAAAGTGAATGATTTGTTTTATCATACTAACCCATCTCACGAAGTTCCGTTAAGTTTTGTGTGATTGAAGTTTTCAAGTTTTGGGTGAGATATCGATATGAGGAGAATAAGGAGTGACAAGACCCTAAGCTTGGGGATTCCCAAGGCACCTCAAGGTAATATTCAAGGAAGATCCAAGCATCTAAGCTTGGGGATGCCCCGGAAGGCATCCCCTCTTTCGTCTCCAACATTATCGGTAACCTTACTTGGAGCTATATTTTTATTCGTCACATGATATGAGTTTTGCTTGGAGTGTCATTTTATTTTATTAGGACTTGCTTGCTGTTATTTAGAGTAATGTTTTTCTTCTTTGATTTCAATAAAAGTGTCAAGTATGCCTTTACCATGCTTATTTTGCAAGTCTATATGTTGCTGTTTTGAAAACAGAAAGTTTTCTATCGTTGTCTGAATTCTTCTAGAAAGTCAGAAGATGATAAAATCTTGAAATTTTTACACAATGAGTAATAACAAATTTTCTACAGTGTGGTCCTTTTTCAGAATTTTTGGAGTTAGGTAAGTATGAGTACAATTGCACTCTTTACAGACTGTCCTGTTTAGACAGATTGCTATTATGTTTGCATTGTTTGCATATGTTTGCTTGTTTAATGATTCTATTTGAGGATAGGAGTATTAAATATGCAGAGGCATTTAGTATGCAATGTTAAATAATAATTTTAGTTATTTTCTACAGTAGAGAATGATAAGTTTTTTGCATTTGATTTATACTAACTTATCTCACGAGTTCTTGTTAAGTTTTGTGTGGATGAAGTTTTTAAGAATTAGGGAAACCGTGATATAAAAGGAATTAAGGAGACACAAAAGCTCAAGCTTGGGGATGCCCAGGGCATACCTAGTTAATATTTCAACAAGTCTCAAGCATCTAAGCTTGGGGATGCCCCGGTTGGCATCCCACCTTTCTTCATCAAGAATTATCGGTTAGTATCGGTTGAGCCTAAGTTTTTACTTCTTCACATGATGTGTGATATTTTTAGAATGTTATTTTATTTTGTTTTGCTTGCTGTTTGAATAAAATACTTAAGATCAAAATTTTCTTTATGAGGGAGAGTCTTCACATAGCTACTTAATTATTCGACTACTCATTGATCTTCACTTATATCTTTTTGGAGTAGTTTGTCATTCACTCGTGTGCTTCACTTATATCCTCTGAGTAAATGGTTGAATGAATTGAATATCATAAGTCTGAAATTATATATGTTCCATATGCTTATCCCATGGGTAGTAATTACTTCACATATAAGAAGTAGAGGTGGTAAATTTATTGAAAGTTAGCAAACATAGTATTGGTCACTTGAACAGTTCATGAAAGAATATTGAAGGAAGAGAGATTTCACATATAAATATACTGTCTTGGACATCTTCTATGATTGTGAGTCCCATTAATTATTTTCAAACTTGAGCAAATTAGTTGAAGTTGGACAAGTGTAGCGACCCGACCCGAATGGATCGAATCTCTGTGCTCACGTGTCATCCCTGGATCGGTAATGCTGACACACACAGTACTCGAAGGATTTATAACATAGTGCAATCACACACTTATTACATCAAATGTCTCAAAAGAGAACTTATTACAAAAAATATGGCTTAAGGCCATCTAAATAAGATAACAGCGAAAGGCTTGGAAGATAAAGTGAGTCCATCAACTCCAACGGCATAGCTGAGTGCACGACAACGACCTAGCGCACCTTACTCTTCGTCTGAAAAGTCTGCAACATGATATGTTGCAGCCCGAAATGGGTCAGCACATGGAATATGCTGGCAATATAACACAGAAGAGCAATGAACAGATAAATGCTATCACTACATGCATATATGCCTGGTGGAAAGCTCTAGGGTTATATTGTTTTGCGAAAAAGCCAATTTTTTCCTACAACAAAGGAATTTATTTTATTTAACTATCATGGTGGTTGTTAAACATTGAGAAGGTAAATCCCCATCTCAATCCCAATTAAAAGTAATCATTAAACCCAACAAATTAATTTAGAGTGATGGGATCAAATCAATAATTCAGGTACCAGATACTCAAGATGTCCATAACCGGGGACACGGCTAACCATGATTAGTTTATACGCTCTGCAGAGGTTTGCGCACTTTTCCCCACAAGACTCGATCTCCTCCGTTGGATTTCTCGCACTACATGGTGTTTGAGAAACGGATGACCGAGACACAGTCTTTCAGAAGCATTAACTCTAACCCTGGGTAGACAGTACCAACCTACATCCCCTACATCTGCTAGCCTACCACTGGAAGAGATCATGCAACATACTCAACTATGCTAGAGCCCATAATAGCTTGTGGCTGCACACGGAAGTTTCTAGCATGAATAATCTTATGATCCCTTTGAGCCTGGGTGGCGAACCAAAAAGACAACACTGGTATATCCCCAGGTGCCTGCAACCAATCCACCCAGATGTGTATTTAAGTAGCCACCTTAAGTTAACCATTAATTAACAATCTCACATCTGTCATGGATACACTCAAACCCAATCCACGTCTACGAGCATAGCATGGCAATATAAGCATAACGTAGAAGTAACTCCCAAGGGTTTGATAATAAAGGGCAATAGGTTCTACCTCATCATCTACTTCCCAATACCCACAAGTTAATCACATCCTAATCATGCAGTGTTTGAGGATTGAAACTAATGCATAAAAACTGGGTAATAAAGGGTTATGATCAATGTGTTACTTGCCTTGCTGACAATCTGCAAACCCTAGAGACTCGTAGTAGCACGCTTCGCACTCCAGGAATTCTATCGCAAACAAACAATAGCATACATAAGCAATCAAGCATAGATGCAAGGGTAAAACTCAAATAAGAAGATCAAATCTGAAAGTTCAACTGAAGAGATTTGATCTGCAAAAAGAATCAATCGAATCGGAGCTACGGAACTGAAACTACGGTCAAAAGAACTTAAAAAAAATCTGCTTGAAACCAAATTTTAAATTGTCAAAATCATGTTCAAGTTGATTAAACAGAAGAGGGGTTCGAGACGAAGATTTTGGCGTTGGTTTCACTGGATTTGGACGAACGGTTTAGAAACGGCGAGGGTTTGAAGATCAGGGGCTAATCTGCGATAAAAGAAATCGCGGATAGGTCCCTGGCAGAAAAAGAAAAATCTATCGGACGAACGTCCGCTAACAGAGACAAACGAACGAAAGCGTTCGTTAACAGATCTAAACGAACGAACGTTCGCTAATTAATCTAACCTTATAAAAATAAACTGAACTAGGGTTTTTAAAAAAAACCGGCGGTTTTACCTAAAATAAAAAAAAACGGCGGCGACGGCGTCGAGATCCGGCAGCGGCGGCGCGGCTCCGGCGAGGCGGGGCGAGCGGCGGCTTGCGGGCGGAGGCGCGGCTGCGGCTTACGGCGGCAGGCGGCGGTGGCTAAGGGCGGCGGCGGCGATGCGCGGCTGCGGCGGTGGCGACTCGGGGCGGCGGCGGCGGCTCGATGGGGACGAGGGGGGGGCAAGGCCGAGGCCGTGGCGGCACCGGACTCCGAGAGGAGTCCCAGTCGGGGACGGGAACGAAGGCGGTGGCGGCTTGGCTCGGCTGGGCCTTCGGCCCAGTCGGGCGAAAGGTTTTTTTTTAAATAAGTTCCGCCGAAAAAAATCCTAATAAAATATAAAAAAATTCTAAAAATGCCAAAAACAATTTTCACCGTCTAAATAGAATATTTAGAACAAAGTGAACATTTTCTTGGCCTAAAAATGCAGTTTTGAAAAATGCATATTTTTCTAATTCAAATAAAATAGCAAATAAAATCCAAATAACAATTATTTATTTGATTTTAATATTTTTCCTCCAATATTTCTTTTATTTTGGAGAAGTCATTTTATCTCCTCTCATATATTTTTAATATGAAATATTTTGGAGAGAAAAATAAATAAAACCAAAATGATCCTCTTTTCAATATTTGAGAAAATTCAATAAATGAAATCCCCAACTCTCTCCGTGGGTCCTTGAGTTGCTTAAGATTTCTAGGATCAGAAACGAAATGCAAATAAAATATGATATGCATATAATGACCTATGTATAACATTCCAAATTGAAAATTTGGGATGTTACAACAAGGAAGATAACATAATGAGTTATGCTTGGGTATATTTGTATAGAAGTTATATTGTTATGGATCCTCCAACATGTGGTGCTTGCTATTTAGAATCTTTTGCTAGCCAAAATTTCTGTACTAAGCAGGAATACTGCTTGTGCATCCAAAACCCTTAAACCCAGTTTCTTGCGATGAGTGTCCACCATATCTACCTACGGATTGAATAAGATCCTTCAAGTAAGTTGTCATCGGTGCAAAAGGCAATAAAAATTGCTCCTAAATATGTATGATCTTTTATTGTAAGGGAAAATAAGCGTTGTACGAACTTGCGATGGTAAAGAAATAAAAGCGATGGACTGCATAATAAAGGTTGCTATCACAAAGGGCAATACAATGTGACGTTCCTTTGCATTAAGGGTTTGCACATCCAAAAATAAAAAGCGCACGACAACCTCTGCTTCCCTCTGTGAAGGGCCTATCTTTTACTTTTATGCAAGAGTTAGTAGTGTTCCTTCTCATCAACCTCAATTATTCTCTAGTTGGCAAGTACCATGTGGTGGGGAAAGATCTAAGCATATATGGCCATTCAAATATATTTGATCATGAATTATTATTGTTGACAATTATCTATATGATAAATAAGTTGGGAGGCGAAACACTAAGCCCCTATCTTTCTCTGTGTTCGATGGATCCTATTTGTTTTAAAAATATGCTTTGAGTGGTAGCAATCATGGAAGACTATATGATAGTTGAGTATGTGGAATTTGCTAAATCAAAGCTCTTACATAGACCCTTCCCGAAAATAAGATGAATTGCAATTGTTTGATGACTGAGAACATAGTTTGTTAGTTTTCAAGAAAGTTTATGGTCTATGCTTTAACATGTGAATAGCTTGCTACTTAATCATGAGAAGTTTTATGATATGAGCTACTGTTATGATATATAATGATGCTAGAAAAAGTGGTTGAAATTATTATTGATCAAACTTGTGCACTTGCTAGCATTCACACTTCATAAATTATTTCTTTTATCATTTACCTACTCGAGGACGAGCAGGAATTAAGCTTGGCGATGCTGATACGTCTCCAACGTATCTATAATTTATGAAGTATTCATGCCATGTTTACAACAATTTTATATGGTTTTGGTATGATTTTATTAGAACTAACCCGGACTGACGCTGTTTTCAGCAGAACTACCATGGTGTCATTTTTTGTGCAGAAATAAAAGTTCTCGGAATGAGTTGAAAATTTAGGGAGAATATTTTTGGAAAATATAAAAAATACTGGAGCAAAAAGATACCGGAGAAGAGTCTCGAGGCAACCACAAGGGTGGGGGGCGCCCCCCCTAGGGCGCACCCCCTGCCTTGCTGCCGCCTCGTGGACCCCCCTGACGTGAGACTGACACCAAAAACTCCTATAAATCCAGAAACCTTAGAAAAGAAACCTAGATCAGAAGTTCCGCCGCCGCAAGCCTCTGTAGCCATGAAAAACCAATCGGGAGCCCGTTCCGGCACCCTGCCGGAGGGGGAAACCATCACCGGTGGCCATATTCATCATACCGGCAGTCTCCATGATGAGGAGGGAGTAGTTCAACCTCGGGGCTGAGGGTATGTACCAGTAGCTATGTGTTTGATCTCTCTCTCTCTCGTGTTCTTGATTTGGCACGATCTTGTTGTATCGCGAGCTTTGTTATTATAGTTGGATCATATGGTGTTTCTTCCCTCTCTATCTCTTGTTGTGATGAATTGAGTCTTGCTCTTTGAGGTTTCGTTATGTTGGATTGAGTATTGGATTTGAGAACACTTGATGTATGTCTTGCGATGGGATATCTGTGGTGACAATGAGATGTTCTATTGATTCACTTGATGTATGTTTTGGTACTCAACTCGCGGATTCCCGAGGTGACATTGGGGTAATCTATGCATAGGGGTTGATGCATGTTTTCGTCCTACGTTCTCCGATAGGAACTTTGGAGTGATTCTTTGTTGGACGTTGAGGGATTGTTTTATGATTCAATTATGTTATCATTGTTGAGAGAACTTACACTAGTGAAAGTATCAACCCTAGGCCTTGTTTTCAAGCATTGCAATACCGTTTTCGCTCACTTTTGCTACTTGCTACCTTGCTGTTTTTATATTTTCAGATTACAAAAACCTATATCTACTATCCATATTACACTTGTATCACCATCTCTTCGCCGAACTAGTGCACCTATACAATTTACCATTGTATTGGGTGTGTTGGGGACACAAGAGACTCTTTGTTATTTGGTTGCAGGGTTGTTTGAGAGAGACCATCTTCATCCTACGCCTCCCACGGATTGATAAACCTTAGGTCATCCACTTGAGGGAAATTTGCTACTGTCCTACAAAACTCTGCGCTTGGAGGCCCAACACGAGTCTACAAGAAAAAGGTTGCGTAGTAGACATCACAGATCAACAGGTCTCGCATCGAACGCAGTAGCACTACATTCCGCGGTATAATACCCGGTAGGGAGGCACACTGCTCGGGACGCATAACCCTCGATGTTGTGTTCGGCACACCCGACAACTACAGATCCGAACCCTTGCTATTCCACATTGTGCCCTTCCGCTACGGATACCATGCCCTTCTAGGGTGAGAGGCATTCTCAAGATTTCAGGCCATACCACATTACGGGTATATGAAACTCAAAATGCCAGGGTCCAATGGGGTAATTTCACTTAAAAGCGACCCAAGCAGAGCCTTGAGAGCCAAAAACAAAATGGCATCTCTCGACCTAGAGGCACTATCCGAAGCCCTCGCGGCCGAAGAATTAACAGCTTTACGCACTACCATCGACAGGGACGATGTGGTTCTCAGTAAAAGACAAAAATCCACGTCATTCAAGCCAGCCGATGAAATAGTAAAATTTCAAGTGCACCCAACAGATCCCGACAAAATGGCATCCATAGGAGCACAGCTGGACCCCGCAGTCGACGAGGCATTAAGGACATTCCTGCGTGATAATTGGGACATATTCGCCTGGCACCCCTCGAACATGCCAGGAATCCCACGCAGGAAAGCAGAGCACAACCTCAACATTCTAAAAGGCTTTAAACCAGTGAAACAGACCTTGCGCCAATTTTCCGAACCCAAACAACAAGCCATGGGCGAAGAACTCGCAAAACTATTGGAGGCCGGATTCATCCGTGAGATCAAGCACCCTGAGTGGTTAGCAAACCTGGTAATGGTACCAAAGAAGGATAAGTCCTGGCGGCTCTGTGTCGATTTCAAAGACCTTAACAAGGCCTGCCCCAAGGATCATTTCCCTCTGCCGAGGATAGACCAGATCATCGACGCCACCGCCGGACATGACTCACTATGTTTTCTTGACGCATACTCCGGATACCACCGGATCAAGATGAAAGAGTCCGACCAGGCGGCAACCGCATTCATTACCCCTTACGGGCCCTTCTGCTTCAACGCCATGCCGTGCAGATTGAAAAACGCAGGAGCCACATACCAACGCATCATTCAAGCATGCCTCGAAAATCAAATTGGCAAAACGGTCGAGGCATACATGGATGATGTGGTTGTCAAAACCAAACACATAGACCAACTGGTAGACGACCTACGCCAAACCTTCAACAACTTGCGAGCTTATGACATACGGCTCAACCCAGAAAAATGTATCTTTGGGGTCCCCGCCGGAAAGCTGCTCGGATTCATCGTTTCCCATAGAGGAATCGAGGCCAATCCGGCCAAAATTAGAGCGCTATCTCAGCTCGCAATACCAACAGAGCTCAAACATGTTCAGAAGCTGGCAGGATGCATGGCAGCCTTGAGCCACTTCATATCCCGCCTCGGAGAAAAAGCATTACCACTCTACAAGCTGCTCAAAAAGACCAAGAATTTCCAATGGACAGATGAAGCAACTACGGCACTCGAGGAGATTAAAACACTCCTAGCCAGCAACCCTATCTTAACCGCACCTAGTGTTGGCAAGCCCATGTTGCTATATGTCTCAGCCACCAATCAGGTGGTCAGTGCAGTGCTTGCGGTGGAAAGGGAATCCGAGGGCCATAAATTTCAAGTGCAGAAGCCGGTCTATTATGTGTCTGAAGTGCTAACACCATGTAAAACACGGTACCCGCACTACCAAAAGATAGCTTACACAGTCTTCATGGCATCCCGAAAGCTTCGACACTACTTTCAAGAATGTTCAGTCACAGTGGCATCAGAGGTCCCCTTGAACGATATAATCAATAACAGAGACACCACGAGCCGCATCGCCAAGTGGCCCATCGAGCTCCTCCCCTTCGAGATAACATACAAACCACGCCGAGCCATTAAATCTCAGGTGCTGGCCCATTTTATTGCCGAATGGACCGAAGCTGAACTAACCCGGGAATACAACACATATTCACACTGGACAATGTATTTTGACAGCTCAAAGATGTTAGCCGGACTGGGGACTGGGGTCATCTTAATCTCCCCCACAGGCGACACTATTCGGTATGTCTTACAGATAATGTACAAGGACTCCAATAACGCAGCCGAATACGAAGCGCTACTACATGGCCTTCGTATGGCCACAACAATGGGAGTGCAACGCCTCGAGGTAAGGGGATATTCAAACCTAGCGATCTCTCAAGTCAACGGCGAATTCGACGCCAAGGACCCCAAGATGGCGTCTTACAGAAATGCAGTCCTCCGGATATCGGCCCGATTCGAGGGCCTAGAATTTCACCATGTCGCTAGAGACAGTAATCAAGCAGCCGGCGTCCTCGCCCACATGGGCACCAAGCGCGACCCTGTTCCCAAAAACACCTTCCTCAAGCGGCTCTTTAAGCCCTTCGTGGTGTGGCAGGACAATGTCACCAGCGCATCAACACATGAGCCCGCTAACAACACCTCACCGGACACGCGCCAGATGACTATATCATCGGCGGCTCCGCACTCGAGGAAACTCCCTCCGCCCATGAAAGTCATGGCCGTAACCCCAACCTGGACAGAACCCCTGCTAGCCTATCTCACACAAAAGCAGCTTTTGGAGGACCAAACCGAAGCACGGCGTATAGTTCGGTGCTCTAAAGCATACAATGTCCATGAAGGCGAACTCTATAAAAAGAGTACCACAAGAGTTTTACAAAGATGCATCTCCGAGGAGGAGGGGGAGCAGCTCTTGGCAGAGATACATGCAGGCATGGGCGGACACCACGCGGCGGCTCGGGCTTTGTTCAGCAAAGCTTTCCGAGCAGGTTTTTTTAGCCTACCGCCCGTGAAGATGCCCGGACATTAGTTCAGCACTGCGTCAGATGTCAGCTGTTCACAAATCAAAGCCATATGCCCCCCACAGCCCTTTGGACGATACCGATAACTTGGCCTTTCGTGGTCTGGGGTCTCGACATGGTTGGGCCACTCAAAGGGGGGACACACAAAAAGAAATACCTATTGGTCATGGTCGACAAATTCACCAAGTGGATTGAGGCAAGACCCATTACTTCGGCAGAATCTGGACCACTCGTCGACTTCCTATCCGATGTCATACACCATTACGGTGTCCCCCACAGTATAATTACCGATAATGGTACCAACTTCACTACCCATGAGGTCAAAGACTGGTGAGGCAAAATGGGCATCAAGCTCGATTACGCCTCGGTCTACCACCCACAGACCAATGGGCAGGTCGAACGGGCCAATGGACTCATCATGAGCGGCATTAAGCCTCGCCTAGTTCGATCCCTTGAACAATCTGACTGCCATTGGGTCGAGGAACATGATTCCGTACTATGGGGGCTGCGCACCACCCCTAATCGGTCAACCTGATACACACCATTTTTTATGGTATACGGTGCGGAAGAAGTCCTCCCATGCGACCTCATCCATGATGCACCTAGAGTGCGCATGTACGAGGAAAAGGAAGCCGAGCTCGATCGGCAGGACGATCTAGACGCACTGGAAGAAGAGCGAGACATAGCTCGGGCTCGGTCCGTGTTCTATCAACAGCAAGCACGACGTTACCACAACCGCGAAGTGCGGGCAAAGACATACAACGTGGGAGACCTTGTCCTCCGACTCCCCAAAAAACAGAAGAATAAACTATCACCTAAATGGGAGGGACCGTACATCATCGATGAAGTACTTATAGGAGGAGCGTATTGTCTTTGCCGCCCGTCTGACAATGGCCTCGAGCCGAACCTGTGGACCGTAGCAAGGCTGTGGCATTTTTACACCTGAGTCCGATGTCAATTTTTGCCTTGTTTTTTTACCTTTTTCTCCCTTTCATCGTGGTGCTAGTTCGGTTAAATCGAACCTCACCAGGCCCCTACTATATACCATTAAATGTAATACCCAGCTTCGCTTGGGGGCTCGCTTAGACAAGCCGCATACATGCATACACCACATTCGTTATGATTGCATCCTTCTCATACATGTTAAGCCAACATATGCACTTGTTTGACTTAAGATCTTTGCCATGCCGGGTTGCCTGGCTCCTGTGATTACCCCTACGTTCCCGATTGTTCGGCTAGGGAGTAAAGGGAGCACCTCTGCGATTGTTATGACCGGGTCACCCAGGGCCGTACCTTAGATGGGAGAAGCCGAAAGCTAGCGTTCTTACAGAATACAATAAGTCGGCCTAAGGGAAGTGAATATAGCCTCGAGCTTACCACGAAGGTTCTTTTTTAAAGCCATTGGTGTCCGTTGATCTTACGTATCCGGATTATTATTTACCTGAAGAAAGGAACCCTTGGAGGAACTATTTTCATCAGAAGATGTTTCTTACGTCAAATAGTAATATAACATAGCTCTCCATACATGTTTTGTCTGTTTAAGCCAGATGGCCGGATTGCCTTGTTCCCGAAGTATTGTTTTGTTTTCATGGCACAAAGTATGGAACACTTCCTGATCCATGATTGGGGAGGTAGAAGCCGATGGCCGGCTAAGACAACATTCTTTCAAAAATAAATAAGAACGCGGATTGAGCACGGTCAACGTAAAGTACATGGATACATAGAATTGAAAAAAATACTCCTTCTCGACATTGTCTATCAATTCTTCTAAAGCACAGTCCTTTTGAGAATAGGGAGTGGCTTGCATCACATCGTTGTATACCAAGCTCAGCGGTATCTCCCGACCGTCCGAACCCACGGGTCCAACCCGGGCCATATGCACCGGGTCCAGCTTGGTGAAGCTGCCCACACCTCGCGCGCTCCTTCTCGACAGGCCGAGATCTTCCATAATTCTAACCTTTGCCGAGCCCCTTTAAAGAGACTGGCTAGATCGGACATACTCTCTGGAGGCGCATCTGACGGCCATAACGCCTTTGCCATGCTCTTCAGGGCTTTCCGGGCCTTCTCGTAGGTCTTCGACGGCTCCTTTAATAGGTTCCCGTCATACATGCCTACTTCTTCCTCGGGTCGCCCAGTCAGGAGACCTAATAAACAGGTGTTTCACATCCTCATTAACACATCAATGACACAGACCAACAGCACGGTGCAATCAGTACTTACCGTATATGCCACCTTTTAGATTTTGGTTTTCCCCCAAAGCTTGTGCCAGCTGAGTCTTTAAACTCTCAATTTCCTCGGCTTGCCGTTTATTCTCTACCTTGAGCTCATTTTTCTCCTCATAACTCCGCGACAACATGCGTTTACCAGCCTCAAGCTCTTTGCGCAACTCGTTCGCGGCCTCCATGGCTGCATGACGAAAATAGTGTGAACACATAAAATACACCATATACCCTTCCCTGAGTTGGGAAGCGATTCTTCTCACTTACCGGACTTATCGTTGCTGGCTTCTCGAGCCGCATCCAGTTCGGCCTTGTTGTCGACCAACTGTTTCCGGCTAGCCTCAAGCTCTTCGGCCAGGTTTTTGCTATGCTCTCTTGCGGCGTACAAAATCACATCATTAGAAATCCTTAACTCGGCCGTCCCGCCCGAATTAAGACTTGGGGGCTAGTTAGTTAGGGAACTTGCTCTCAAGCTATATACCTGCACCTTGGCGGCAAATAGACCGGCAATCCCATCAAGGCCTATCCGGGCTGCTCCAAGGTACACGTCTACCGAGTTAAAAGCATTAAACTCCTGTTCGGTAAGGCGGTCTGGCGCAAAGTCTCCCTCCGGTGGCGATGGTTCATTACACTCTCGACTTCGGAATTAGTGATCGAAACTTCGTCGGAATCCGCCAGAGGCACGCCAGCCACCGCATATTCGGAGGGGGCTCCGGCCCGTGCCGAAGACCGGGGACCGGAATTGCGGTTCGGCGCATCCGGGAAACCTTCGGATTGATGTAGAGACACACGCCTTCTGCAAAGGTTGAGCGGGCCTTAATAAACAAATGACAAAGGCGATCCTCGCTTCAATTCTAAAACGTGTTACCTCTGGGCAGAAGGGGCAGGTGTGTCCGCCTCGGTGGAAGCTTTCCATTTTGATCTCCCGTCAAGGGTTGAAGCTGGCGCGGTTTGCGCTCCTCCCGAGGCATTTTTACGTGTAGTACGGCGACCCTTGGGAGCAGAAGTCAGCACCGGGGGGGGGTAGTGCGAGACGAGCGCCCTGTTCGGGAGGGGGTCTTATTTTCACTTACTGTGGAAGAAGGAGGAACCCCGAGGTGATCGGCTGTCACGGCCACCCTGACGCCATCTCTGGGTCGTCATGATACCCCGGATCACCTTCGCGAGAATGATTCTCTGGTTGAGGAGGAGGGCAACTGGTGGACACAACTTGACGCCTCCATCCTTGTTTAAGTGGCGATCAGTGAGAATTCGATGATATGTGGGCTCAAAATAATGGATTATGGCTTACCCAGTTCGCTGGATTGTATCTGAAGTAGCCTTCTCGAATACTCATGCAAGCGAACTCTACTTCGTCCCCCTTGAAGAGGTCGGCCAGTATTTTAGCCAGGGCCGCCTTGTTGTCTGGCCCTTGCCGCTGGTGATGTGTCACATCGTTGGTCCTGTTATAGCATCATAAGGGGTGACCCCGCTGTTGGAGGGTTTGCACGCATCGGGTAATGGCGATGGCCATAACCTCAACCATGGTCAACTTACTGCTAGTCAGCAGCCTAATCTTGGCTGACAGGGCCCGCACTTCTTCGCTATCCTTTTGGGAAGGACCCTTGGGTCACCAGTTGTACCGCTTTATAGGCGGGTCATTCGAATATTTTGGTAGCCCTTGCCAATTGGATCGGTAAGGGGAACGTCTTCGATGTAAAACCACTCTGAAGTCCATCCTTCGGGATCTTTCTGTGGGGTCCCGATTGGGTACCCCGTCCAAGCTATTCGCCATACCTCAGCACCTCCTACCTCAAATATAGATCCCTCTTGGAGGCGAGGGACAAGACAAAAGTGCTTCCTCCACAAGTCAAAGTGGGGCTCGCAACATAGAAATATCTCGCACAAGGCCACGAAGCCAGAAATGTGTAATATGGACCCTAGGGTGAGGTTGTGGAGCTGGGTCCCATAGAATTCTAGTAGACCTCGTAGAAAGGGATGGATAGGGAAACCCAAACCTCTCAGAAGGAAGTGTACGAGACATACTCTCTCCTCCTTGCTTGGGGCGGGTGAGTTCTCGGCAAGGGCGCGGCCATCGATGGAGATGAGACCGGCGCGGACTGGGACCAGATCGGCCAAAGGGAGGAAGCGTTGTGTCTGCAAGCGACTTAGCTGGATGCACAAGACTGAACAACTTGACCAATCGCCTGGGAGCGGGCCGTGAGGGCGCGAGGACGAACCTAGGATGTCGGCCATGGCGTCGGAAGATTGCTTCAATGATGTTCTTGGAGAAAAGGGGAAGGATAACTGTTCTCAACACCTTTTGATCTATAAATAGGCATCTTGTCGTGAAGCCAAAAGGATGGGTGCGTGGAACGGCGGTGTTGGGCCGCGCGCTCTCGGAAAAGCGTGTACGGTCCTTACCTCGAGGAACGGTATTGAACTTCGGTGGTCCCACCTCAGTTTTGAGATATATTCAGATCTTAGAATCTTGAGACTGTCTGGGCCTGAGTATATTAGATCGGGTTCTGGATCATGTTCAGTGGAATTTTCACGGCTTCAAATGGAATGGAGGAACTCATCTCGCAAGCTGATGATGTGAAGATTCCAAAGGATGATCCTCGGTGTTGGAGGCAAGTTCGGGGGCTACTGAGGGAGTCATGTGAAGGAAATATGCCCTAGAGGCAATAATAAAGTTGGTATTTTATATTTCCTTATTCACGATAAAGGTTTATTATTCATGCTAGAATTGTATTAGTCAGAAACCATAATACATGTGTCAATACATAGACAAAACACCATGTCCCTAGTAAGCCTCTACTAGACTAGCTCGTTGATCAAAGATGGTTAAGGTTTCCTGACCATGGACATGAGTTGTCATTTGATAATGGGATCACATCATTAGGAGAATGATGTGATGGACAAGACCCCTCCGTTAGCTTAGCATAATGATCGTTCAGTTTTATTGCTATTGCTTTCTTCATGTCAAATACATATTCCTTCGACTATGAGATTATGCAACTCCCGGATACCGAAGGAATGCCTTGTGCTATCAAACATCACAACGTAACTGGGTGATTATAAAGATGCTCTACAGGTAGCTCCTAAGGTGTTTCTTGAGTTGGCACAGATCGAGATTAGGATTTGTCACTCCGAGTTTCGGAGAGGTATCTCTGGGCCCTCTCGGTAATACACATCATAAGCATGCAAGCAAACGACTAAGGAGTTGGTCACGAGGTGATGTATTACAGAATGAGTAAAGAGACTTGCCAGTAATGAGATTGAACTAGGTATAAGATACTGATGACCGAATCTCGGGCAAGTAACATACCGATGGACAAAGGGAATTACGTATGTTTTCATAACGGTTCGACCGATAAAGATATTCGTAGAATATGTACGAGCCAATATGGGCATCTAGGTTCCGCTATTGGTTATTGACCGGAGAGGTGTCTCGGTCATGTCTACATAGTTCTCGAACCCGTAGGGTCCGCACGCTTAACGTTCGTTGACGATATAGTATTATATGAGTTATGTGATTTGGTGATCGAATGTTGTTCGGAGTCCAGGATGAGATCACGGACATGACGAGGAGTCTCGAAATGGTTGAGAGGTAAAGATTGATATATAGGACGATCGTATTTCGACACCGGAAGTGTTTCGGGGGGTACCGGGTACTTATCGGGTCACCGGAAGGGGTTCCGGGCACCCCCGGCAAAAGATATGGGCCTTATGGGCCAAGAGGGGAAACGCACCAGCCACAAGGGGCTGGTGCGCCCCCCATATGGGCCGGCCTAGGAGGATAAGGAAAGAGGGGAAGGGAAAGGAAAGAGTGGAATAGGATTCCCCCTTCCTTCCCTCACCTCCTCTCCTTCCTTCCCCCTCCGACTAAATATGGCAAGGAGGGGGCTCGGCCTAGGGAGACCCCAAGTAGGATTCGGCCTACTTGGGGCGCCTCCTGGCAGCCTGCCCTCTCCCTCCCATCTATATATATATGTGGGGGGGCGCCCTAGCACACACCCAGACAATTGTTTAGCCGTGTGTGGCGCCCCCGTCCACCGTTTACACCCCCGGTCATATTTTCGTAGTGCTTAGGTGAAGCCCTACGGAGATCACTTCACCATCACCATGCCGTCGTGCTGACGGAACTCATCTACTACCTCGATGTCTTGCTGGATCAAGAAGGCAAGGGACGTCACCGAGTTGAACGTGTGCAGAACGCGGAGGTGCCGTACGTTTGGTACTTGATCGGTTTGAGCGCGAAGAAGTTCGACTACATCAACCGCGTTGTTAAATGCTTCTGCTTACGGTCTATGAGGGTATGTAGACACACTCTCCCCCTTGTTGCTATGCATCTCCATGGATAGATCATTGTGTGTGCGTAGAATTTTTTTTGTTTTCCATGCAACGATTTCCAACAGTGGTATCAGAGCCAGGTCTATGCGTAGATGATATGCACGAGTAAAACACAAAGAAGTTGTGGGAGGTGATGTTCATACTGCTTACCACCAACGTCTTATTTTGATTCGTTGGAATTGTGGGATGAAGCGGCCCGGACCAACCTTACATGTCCACGTACATGAGACCGGTTCCACCGACTGACATGCAACTTGTTTTGCATAAAGGTGGCTGGCGGGTGTCTGTTTCTCCTACTTTAGTTGAATCGAATTTGACTGTGGCCGGTCCTTGAAGAAGGTTAAAACAACAAACTTGATAATTCACCGTTGTGTTTTTTGCCGTAGGTAAGAACGGTTCTTGCTAGAAGCCCGTAGCAGCCACGTAAAACTTGCAACAACAAAGTAGAGGACGTCTAACTTGTTTTTGCAGGGCATGTTGTGATGTGATATGGTCAAGACATGATGTGATATATGTTATTGTATGAGATGATCATGTTTTGTAAGTTATCGGCAACTGGCAGGAGCCTTATGGTTGTCGCTTTATTGTATGAAATGCAAACGCCTTGTAATTGCTTTACTTTATCACTATGCATTAGCGATAGATGTAGAAGCAATAGTTGGCGAGACGACCACGACGCAACGATGGAGATCAAGGTGTCGAGCCGGTGACGATGGAGATCATGACGATGCTTTGGAGATGGAGATCAAAAGCACAAGATGATGATGGCCATATCATGTCACATATTTTGATTGCATGTGATGTTTTTCTTTTATGCATGTTATTTTGTTTAGAACGGCGATAGCATTATAAGATGATCCCTTCACTAAATTTCAAGGTAAAAGTGTTCTCCCTGAGTATGCACCATTGCTACAGTTCGTCGTGTTGAGACACGACGTGATGATCGAGTGTGATAGACTCTACGTTCACATACAACGGGTGTAAGACAGTTTTACACATGCAGAATACTTGGGTTAAACTTGACGAGCCTAGCATGTACAGACATGGCCTCGGAACACTGGAGATCGAAAGATCGAACATGAAATATATAGTAGAATTGATCAACATAGAGATGTTCACCATTGATGACTACCCCATCTCATGTGATGATTGGACATGGGTTAGTTGATTTGGATCACGTATCACTTAGATGACTTGAGGGATGTCTATTTAAGTGGGGGTTCTTAAGTAATTTGATTAATTGAACTTAATTTATCATGAACTTAGTCCTGATAGTATTTGCATTTCTATGTTGTAGATCAATAGCTCGCGTATAGCTCCCTTGTTTTATTTTTGATATGTTCCTTGAGAAAACTAAGTTGAAAGATGATAGTAGCAATGATGCGGACTAGGTCTGTGATCTGAGGATTATCCTCATTGCTGCACAGAAGAATTATGTCCTTGATGCACTGCTAGGTAACAGACCTATTGCAGGAGCAGATGCAGACATTATGAACGCTTGGCGAAGCTCGATATGATGACTACTTGATAGTTTAGTGCGCCATGCTTTACGGCTTAGAACCGGTACTTCAAAAACATTTTGAATGCCACGGAGCATATGAGATGTTCGAAGAGCTGAAATTGGTATTTCAGACTCATGCCCATGTCGAGAGGTAAAAGATCTCTGGCAAGTACTTTGCCTACAAGATGGAGGAGAATAGCTCAGCTAGTGAGCATGTGCTCAGAATGTCTGGGTACTACAATCGCTTGAATAAAGTGGGAGTTAATCTTCCACATAAGATAGTGATTGACAAGAGTTCTCTAGTCACTATCACCAAGCTACTAGAACTTCATGATGAACTATAATGTGCAAGGGATGAAGAAAACAATTCCCAAGCTCTTCGTGATGCTGAAATCGATGAAGGTAGAAATCGAGAAAGAGCATCAAGTGTTGATGGTTAACAAAACCACTAGTTTCAAGAAAAAAGGCAAGGGACAGAAAGGGAACTTCAAGAAGAACAACAAACAAGTTGCCGCTCCCATGAAAAAGCCCAAAGCTAGACCCAAACCTGAAACTGAGTGCTTCTACTACAAAGGAAATGGTCACTGGAAGCGGAACTGCCCCAAATACTTGGCGGATAAGAAGGATGGCAAAGTGAATAAAGGTATATTTGATATACATGTTATTGATGTGTACTTTACTAGTGTTCATAGTAGCCCCTGGGTATTTGATACCGGTTCAGTTGCTAACTCGAAACATGAGTTGCAAAATGAACAGAGACTAGTTAAGGGCGAGGTGACGATGTGTGTTGGAAGTGATTCCAAGGTTGATAATATCACCGTCGCACACTCCCTCTACCTTCGGGATTAGTGTTGGACCTAAATAAATGTTATTTGGTGTTTGCGTTGAGCATGAATATGATTAGATCATGTTTATTGCAATACGGTTATTCATTTAAGTTAGAGAATAATTGTTGTTCTGTTTACATGAATAAAACCTTCTATGGTCATACACCCAATGTGAATGGTTTATTGAATCTCGATCGTAGTGATACACATATTCATAATATTGATGCCAAAAGATGCAAAGTTGATAATGATAGTGCAACATACATGTGGCACTGCCGTTTAAGTCATATTAGTATAAAGCGCATGAAGAAACTCCATGCAGATGGACTTTTGGAATCACTTGATTATGAATCATTTGATACTTGCGAACCATGCCTCATGGGCAAGATGACTAAAACTCCGTTCTCCGGAATAATGGAGTGAGCCAATGACTTATTGGAAATAATACATACCGATGTATGCGGTCCGATGAGTGTTGAGGCATACGGCGGGTATCGTTATTTTCTGACCTTCATAGATGATTTGAGCAAATATGGGTATATCTACTTAATGAAACAAAAGTCTGAAACATTTGAAAAGTTCAAAGAATTTCAGAGTGAAGTGGAGAACCATTGTAACAAGAAAATAAAGTTTCTACGATCTGATCACGGAGGCGAATATTTGAGTTACGAGTTTGGCCTTCATTTAAAACAATGTGGAATAGTTTCACAACTCACGCCACCTGGAACACCACAGCGTAATGGTGTGTCCGAACGTCGTAACCGAATTTTATTAGATATGGTGCGTTTTATGATGTCTCTTACCGATTTACCACTATCGTTTTGGGGTTATGCATTAGAGACAGCCGCATTCACGTGAAATTGGGCACCGTCTAAATCCGTTGAGACGACACCGTATGAACTATGGTTTGGCAAGAAACCTAAGCTGTCGTTTCTTAAAGTTTGGGGTTGCGACACTTATGTCATAAGGCTTCGGCCTGATAAGCTCGAACCCAAATCGGACAAGTGCGTCTTCATAGGATACCCTAAGGAAACAATTGGGTACACCTTCTACCACAGATCCGAAGGCAAGATCTTTGTTGCCAAGAATGGAACCTTTCTAGAGAAGGAGTTTCTCTCGAAAGAAGTGAGTGGGAGGAAAGTAGAACTTGATGAGGTAATCGTACCTTCTCTCGAATTGGAAAGTAGTTCATTAGAGAAAACCGTTCCCGTGATACCTACACCAACTAGAGAGGAATCTAATGATGATGATCATGAAACTTCGGATCAAGTTACTACAGAACCTCGTAGGTCAACCAGAACACGATCCGCACCAGAGTGGTACGGGAATCCTATACTGGAAGTCATGTTACTAGACCAAGGCGAACCTATGAACTATGAAGAAGCTATGATGAGCCCAGATTCCGACAGATGGCTTGAGGCCATGAAATCTGAGATAGGATCCATGTATGAGAACAAAGTGTGGACTTTGGTGGATTTGCCCGATGATCGGCAAGCCATAGAAAATAAATGGATCTCCAAGAAGAAGACTGACGCTGATGGTAATGTTACTGTCTATAAAGCTCGACTTGTCGCAAAAGGTTTTCGACAAGTTCAAGGGTTTGACTACGATGAGACGTTCTCACCCGTAGCGATGCTTAAGTCCATCCGAATCATGTTAGCAATTGCCACATTTTATGAAATCTGGCAAATGGACGTCAAAACTGCATTCCTTAATGGATATCTTAAAGAAGAGTTGTATATGATACAACCAGAAGGTTTTGTCGATCCTAAAGGTGCTAAAAAAGTGTTCAAGCTCCAGTGATACATCTATGGACTTGTGCAAGCATATCGGAGTTGGAATATACGCTTTGATGAGGTGATCAAAGCATATGGTTTTATACATACTTTCAGTGAAGCCTGTATTTACAAGAAAGTGAGTGGAAGCTCTGTAGCATTTCTGGTATTATACGTGATGACATATTATTGATTGGAAATGATATATAATTTCTGGATAGCATAAAATGATACTTGAATAAGAATTTTTCAATGAAAGACCTTGGTGAAGCTGCTTACATATTGGGCATCAAGATCTATAGAGATAGATCAAGATGCTTGATAAGACTTTCAATGAGTACATACCTTGACAAGATTTTGAAGGAGTTCAAAATGGATCAGCCAAATAAGGAGTTGTTGCCTGAATAGTAAGGTGTGAAGTTGAGTAAGACTCAAAACCCGACCACGGCAGAAGATAGAGAGAGAATGAAAGTCATTCCCTATGCCTCAGCCATAGGTTCTATAAAGTATGTCATGCTGTGTACCAAACCTGTTGTGTACCTTGCCATGAGTTTTGCAAGGGGGTACAATAGTGATCTAGGAGTAGATCACTGGATAGCGGTCAAAATTATCCTTAGAGGACTAAGGAAATGTTTCTCGATTATGGAGATGATAAAGAGTTTGTCATAAAGGGTTACATTGATGTAAGCTTTAACATTGATCCAGATGACTCTGAGTCTCAATCTGGATACATATTGAAAGTGGGAGCAATTAGCTAGAGTAGCTCCATGCAGAGCATTGTAGACATGGAAATTTGCAAAATACATACGGATCTGAATGTGGTAGACCCGTTGACTAAAATTCTCTCACAAGCAAAACATGATCACAATTAGTACTCTTTGGGTGTCAATCACATGGCGATGTGAACTAGATTATTGACTCTAGTAAACTCTTTGGGTGTTGGTCACATGGCGATGTGAACTATGGGTGTTAATCACATGGTGATGTGAACTAGATTATTGACTCTAGTGCAAGTGGGAAACTGAAGGAAATATGCCCTAGAGGCAATAATAAAGTTGTTATTTTATATTTCCTTATTCATGATAAAGGTTTATTATTCATGCAAGAATTGTATTGATCGGAAACCATAATACATGTGTGAACACATAGACAAAACACCGTGTCCCTAGTAAGTCTCTACTAGACTAGCTCGTTGATCAAAGATGGTTAAGGTTTCCTGACCATGGACATGAGTTGTCATTTGATAACGGGATCACATCATTAGGAGAATGATGTGATGGACAAGACCCATCCGTTAGCTTAGCATAATGATCGTTCAGTTTTATTGCTATTGCTTTCTTCATGTCAAATACATATTCCTTTGACTATGAGATTATGCAACTCCCGGATACCGTAGGAATGCCTTGTGTGCTATCAAACGTCACAACGTAACTAGGTGATTATAAAGATGCTCTACAGGTATCTCCGAAGGTGTTTCTTGAGTTGGCATAGATCGAGATTAGGATTTGTCACTCCGAGTTTCGGAGAGGTATCTCTGGGCCCTCTCGGTAATACACATCATAAGCTTGCAAGCAAACGACTAAGGAGTTGGTCACGAGGTGATGTATTACGGAACGAGTAAAGAGACTTGCCGGTAACGAGATTGAACTAGGTATGAAGATACCGACGATCGAATCTCGGGCAAGTAACATACCGATGGGCAAAGGGAATTACGTATGTTGTCATAACGGTTCGACCGATAAAGATCTTCGTAGAATATGTAGGAGCCAATATGGGCATCGAGGTTCCGCTATTGGCTATTGACCGGAGAGGTGTCTCGGTCATGTCTACATAGTTCTTGAACCCGTAGGGTCCGCACGCTTAACGTTCGTTGATGATATAGTATTATATGAGTTATGTGATTTGGTGACCGAATTTTGTTCGGAGTCCACGATGAGATCACGGACATGACGAGGAGTCTCAAAATGGTTGAGATGTAAAGATTCATATATAGGACGATGGTATTCGGACACCGGAAGTGTTTCGGGGGGTACCAGGTACTTATCGGGTCACCGGAAGGGGTTTCGGGCACCCCCGGCAAAAGATATGGGCCTTATGGGCCAAGAGGGGAAACGCACCAGCCACAAGGGGCTGGTGCGCCCCCCATATGGGCCGGCCTAGGAGGAGAAGGAAAGAGGGGAAGGGAAAGGAAAGAGTGGAATAGGATTCCCCCATCCTTCCCTCACCTTCTCTCCTTCCTTCCCCCTCCGACTAAATATGGCAGGGAGGGGGCGCGGCCTAGGGAGACCCCAAGTAGGATTCGGCCTGCTTGGGGCGCCTCCTGGCAGCCTCCCCACTCCCTCCCACCTATATATATGTGGGGGGGGGGGGCGCCCTAGCACACACCCAGACAATTGTTTAGCCGTGTACGGCGCCCCCCTCCACCATTTACACCCCCGGTCATATTTTCGTAGTGCTTAGGCGAAGCCCTACGGAGATCACTTCACCATCACCGTCACCACGCCATCAAGCTGGCGGAACTCATCTACTACCTCGACATCTGGCTGGATCAAGAAGGCAAGGGACATCACCGAGCTGAACGTGTGCAGAACGCGAAGGTGTTGTACGTTCGGTACTTGATCGGTTGGAGCGCGAAGAAGTTCGACTACATCAACCACGTTGTTAAACGCTTCCGCTTACGGTCTACGAGGGTACGTAGACACACTCTCCCCCTCGTTGCTATGCATCTCCATGGATAGATCATTGCGTGTGCGTATAAATTTTTTTGTTTTCCATGCAACGATTCCCAACATCATGGACTAAGGGGTCCTCGGGGCGACGGCCCATTGTATATGGGCCGGACTTGTGGAGCCGTGTGGTGACCTGAGACCTGTGAAGCCATGGTGTGCCCTCCAAGTCAAGGGTGGACGAGATCTCTTTCCTTCTTGTTGTAATCTATCTTCGGTAACCCTAACCCTATCGGTGTCTATATAAACCGAGGGTTGTAGTCATTAGGGGCAGAGCTATCTTCATCCCCCCGTAGCCTAGGGTTTAGCTCATACTGATCTTGAGGTAGATCTACTCTGTAAACCACGCTATACAATCAATACAATCAAGTAGGACGTAGGGTATTACCTCTTCGAGAGGGCCCAAACCTGGGTAAACACTGTGTTCATCGTCCCTTGTTACCCATCGATCCTAGATCCACATCTCAGGACCCCCTACCCTGAGGTCTGCGGGTTTTGACACAGACATTGGGCTTTACTTTGTTGATGACTCCATGGATGTCATATTGACAACGCAGCATGGATTTACAATGATAGTTAGCGTAAAACTTGATAAAGATGGTCACTCCTATTTTGATGCGGACCTTTGGAGAAAAATGTCTAAGTGTTATGAACTGAAAGCTGGTAATAAAATTCTAGTGCATGCACCACAGCCTGGTCTAATTAACATGGATGTTTACTTCCCCGACGTCATCAGCCGATCAAAGTCTGATCCAGGTTTGTGTCCTTTCAACTTTCTCTATGCTGGCATATTACTTAGCAAAATCGGGGTATTTGTTCTGACTATTTGATCACTATTTAAGCAACCAATTGTGATTTCATTTTCTGACTCCATTCCTAGGCAGTAACAAATTCTATTTACCAATTGATGCGCACTATATATTCTTCTTCCATGTTCTGAATAAATAATATATTTCCACCTTTTAAGCAGGATATGTTGGATGCATAGTTAACGATCTGAATGTTACTAAGCGTACCAAATTTCACTGGAAGGACTTGAAGCATGTCATAAAATTTGTTGATAATCTGACAGAGATAGCACATCGTAGGAACACTGGATTTTAGAAGGGATTAATTATACCTATGGTGCACACGTTGAACAAGACCAATTGTGTGCACAAAACGCAGGTACAAAGTCTTATTTTTATGTTGATGCTCATAAACTATATATATCTTCAACGATATGTTACAATTGGTTTTTATTCTACATTTCAATAGAAATTGCCCGCTGTAGCTCCTGGATCGATTTCTCGGCATGGTCGAATTACACTTGTGCCTGCTAATAACGCTAAAGTGATTGCAAGGTACTGCATTTCCCGCAGAAATGGAACCATTCAAATTAACAAGTTCTCACTTGTCGTGGCAATGCATCCATATTGGAAAATTGGAGACACTGTTCTACTCATGCTCTACCAAGGCACATGAGGGTTCTTCCTTTTCATTGACGAGATGTCGAGTCACCGTGATCAAGCTGCTTCCAGCGGATAGTTGTGGTTGTTGGCCCTCAGCCTCTTAAAATGTGCTAGCTGTTACTATGTTAAGTATGTAGATATGGACCATATGGTTGTTGGCCCTGAGCCTCTTAAAATGTGATAGTTCTTACTATGTTAAGTATGTAGATATGGACCATATGGTTGTCAAAACCGTGTTACGAAGATCCTCCTTTTGTCGAATAGTGTAACCACTATATATATGTTACTCAAATGCTGTTAGCCAAGTTCTTAAATTTTCATGGAAATTATTAGTATCGTACATAGTTCATTGAGTTTAAGCGTGTGCCCCATAAAGCGGTAGAGTAGAGGACGTCCATGTTTTGGACGTGTCGATCAACACCGATGTCCAGAAGGCATTTGCATATTAATTGTCCATATTGCAAATTCACACACAAGTTAACATAAGGAAACGTATGTGTAACTTACTAATCATCGCACATGAGTACTCGCAGACGCATCGTGTGCGATACTCCTAGCCACCACAAGCAACTAGTTTGCATTTTTCAAAGTTTTTTGTACACACAGAATCGCACACGAATTAACTGTAGTAACCGTCTGTGTTATAATTTCTCATCGCAAACAGTTCATCCGACGGGGTTGTTTGCTGTGTATCACACACATCTTGTTTACACGACTTGTTTGTGTTCTTTTGGCTCATCGCAAACAGTTCATCTATGTGACCTGTATGCCGCATATCACACACATCTCGTTAAGTTGAACCGTTTCTGTTGTGTTCCCTAATCGAAAACAGTTCGTCCGAGTGAACCGTATGCCGCATATCACACACACCTTGATCTGGCTAACCATTTCTGTTGCACTCCCTAATAGCAAACAGTTCATCTGAGCGAACTGTATGCCGTATATCTCACACACCTTGATATGGCTGCCCATTTCTGTTGTTCTGTCTCATTGCAAATAGTTCGTATGGATCCACCGTATGCCCTGCTTCGCACACGCAACTAAAATCTGAACCGTGTTTGATGTTTCCGCCATCGCAAACATTTTGCATCTTTTTTGACGGTTTTTTACATCATCGTTTGCGATTAATGCATCGCACACAATTTTGTCAAAGGGTCTTTGATCGTAATGTCGCATTAGCAGCATCCTGCAGTAGTGAATGCTAGAATGAAATGTGATCCTAAGTTTGCTACTTCACCTATCTTTGTTGATGATAAGGATTATGAATTCTCTGTTGACCTAGAGTTAATTACTTTGGTTGAATCTGATCCTTTCCATGGCTATGAAACTGAAACTGTTGTGGCACACCTCACTAAGTTAAATGATATAGCCACCCTTTTTGCTCATGATGAGAAAATTCGTTACTACTTTATTCTCAAATTATTTCCGTTCTCATTAAAGGGTGATGCTAAGATATGATACAATACTCTTGCTCCTGGTTGTGTGCGTAGTCCCCAGGATATGATTTATTACTTCTCTGAAAAATATTTTCCTACTCATAAGAAACAAGCTATCTTATAGGAAATATTTAACTTTGTGCAAATTGAAGAAGAGAGTCTCCCACAAGCTTGGGGGAGGCTTCTCCAATTGCTTAATGCCTTGCCTGATCATCCACTTAAGAAAAATGAAATACTTGATATCTTCTATAATGGACTAACCGATGCTGCTAGGGACTTCCTAGATAGTTGTGCTGGTTGTGTTTTCGGGGAACAAACTATTGAACAAGCACTACCAAAAAAAGACACATCCGTGACATTTTGGGCCGAACGAAATTTTTTCTGTCATGCTTCTGACACTTCTATGACGATAATTGTGACAAAAGCACATATCATCATAGATGTGGTGGGCTCCTACTTCTATGACAAAAAATCATGATAGAAAATGGGCTTTTCGTCCTGGGCGGGCCGGGGACGCACCTGCATGACATTCTTTGGGCCATCCATGACGGAAAAATCATGGTAGAAGCAAGGGCGAGGAAAATTTTGGCGAGTTCCCGATTACGGTGGGTGGTCGGGGCCGAGCGATGGACGGAGGTTTGCGTGTTTCGCTCATACACATACGTGCATGTGTGCGAGGCATTGGGCTCTAACTGAACCCGAGCGAGGCGTTCACGAGCGATTGCACTAGCTACGTTACTGAACCCGAGTGATCGATCCCTTGGCTGTTAACTGAACCCGAGTTATTCCTTCGCTACTGCTGCTAACTGAAGCCGATCGAAGCTGCCTCTTGATGAACAGTGACCGTTGTTGGGGGTTGGATGAACAGTTCCCAGTGGGGGTTGGATGAACAGGACCCCGTGGTAGTAGAGGCCGTTGCCGCTGGATGAACAGGACCGCCGCACCCCAGCCGATTGGGGGTGGATGAACAGGACCCCCGTGGAGGGCTGGTTGAACATTAGCCGGTGGAGGCTGGATGAACAGTAGCTGGTGGAGGCAGGAGGAAGACGCAGTGGATGAACAGTAGCAGGTGGAGGCTGGATGAACAGTAGCTGGCGGAGGCAGGAGGAACAGTAGCTGGCGGAGGGCAGGAGGAAGATGTAGTGGATGAACAGTAGCATGTGGAGGCTGGAGGAAGTCGACGGTGGATGAACATAAGCCCGTGGAGGCTGGAGCGAGGCAGTAGACGGTGGATGAACAGTAGCCTGTGGAGTCCCGTTTTGCGGTACACCACACCCCTCCCGATCAACAGCACCCCATTTCGACCGTAGGAGCTCGAACAGAAGTCCGTTTCCTCCGTTTTGCGGTATGCCAGACCCTTCCCGATGAACAGGACCCCGTTTCGACCATACGCAGTCGAACATAAGGCTGTTTCCTCTGTTCTGCGGTACGCCAGACCTCGTTTCGGCTGTTCCGTCCAAGCCGGTAGGCTCCCGATGAACACGACGCATTCCGTTGCCTCCCAATGAACACGACGCAGTTTCTTTGTTCTGACCTAGCCGGTTGGCTGCCGATGAACAGGACGCCGTCGATGTACGCGTTTGAGACCCCGCCCGTATGTACGTTTGTAGCCGTATTTACTTTCTTGCAGCGTGGCTGTAGGTACGTGTACACGATATAGATGGGACTGCCTGAACAGCTACCTCTCCTTACTGGGCCACGGTTCATCATGGCAGAAAGACCGATGGACCAGTATGTACGTACACGTTTGCGACCAGAATGACAACGCTACGTACGCTTCGATCGGGTGGGTCTCGGCTGTCAGGGAGGATAAGGAGACACTTGCTTGCGTGCGAAGATATTGATGGTGGGTCCGAGCTGACAGGGGGAGGATTCTTTTTTTGCGCGTAATAAGGAGGCACTTCCTTGCATGCGAAGATGTAGTTGGTGGGTCCATCTATCAGCCTCACCACGTACAATCCTCTTCCGATGGCTGTAGTTTGTTGACCACGTTGACCACGCCACGCGGACAGCACCCAGGTGGTGGATGACGGTGAGGCAGGGAACGACGCGGGGCTTGGGAACACACGGAGGGTAGTACGAGGGTTGACTGGTTTGGCTGCAGTGTGAGGGTGCCGTCACCGTAGAATAACAGTGGGTGTGGGTGAGTAAAGGGATGGCCTGGCCAGCGGTGGGAGTAGTAGTGGGTGGTGAGGCCTGCGCAGCAGCACAGCCGGCCACGGGAGGCAGGAGCACGCGATGGTTTGGATGGCTAGAGCAAGAAAATCAGAGGTCGAAGAAGCAGGATGACCGTTGGATGTTAACAATCCAACGGTCACTGGTGATACAATCGTTTGTTGACTAAGTTGACAAAGCCCTATGTACACGTCAACTTAGTAGGGCCACAAGTCAGCCTCCAAATCTGGTGGGCCCTAGCTGTCATGGGGAGCAATCACTATTTTTCGCTTAATAAGGAGGCACTTCCTTCCGTGCCAAGATATAGCTGGTGGGTCCCAGCTGTCATGTGGAGGATTCATTTTTTTTGGCGTAATAAGGAGGTACTTGCTTGCGTGCGGCCATGGACCATGTGGGTCCCAACTGTCAACCTCTCCATGTACATCCCTCTTCCGATGTTATCGTTTGTTGATAACGTTGACCACGCTGTGCCGAGAACACCAACGCGATGGACGACGGCGGGACCCAGGAAGGGAATGACCCGGAGGCGGCAAAGCCACAACAGTGGAGGGATGTGGGTGAGTAGAGGGATGGCCTGGCCAGCGGTGGGAGTAGTAGGGGGCGGTGAGGCCTGCGCGGCAGCACAGCCAGCCACGGGAGGCGGGAGCAGGCGGTCCCGCCCGGCGTTGGATTTGGCGGCTGGAGCAAGAAGATCAGAGATTGAAGAAGCACGACGGCTGTTGGATTGACATCCAATGGTCACTTCTGCTAGAATCGTTTGTTGACGTATATAATAAGTAAAAAATCTTGCATACGTGTCAACTTAGTAGGCCCACAAGTCAGCCCATTCCCTACTTTTTTTTAATAATTTACAGCTCATTTGCAACTTCTTATGCAATTTGTTGCAGTCCGTTTTCTTTTTGCTGGCCAGGGCTAGGGTTAAAAATTTAAACGAAATTTCACATATTTTGGTGGGGTCCAAACTATTTTTAATACCAAAATGTCGAGACAGATTTAAAGTATTTTGAAGATATATTTAAATTAGGTTAAAGCCCAGTGAAATTGGTATCTGAAAATGTGAAAAAATTCAGAATTTTGAAAGTAATTGCCAATTTGTCGTGTGTTTTTTATATTTACAGCCCATTTCATATTACTTTTAAGATTTGTAGTAGTCTTGAAAGAGTTGTAGCCCAGCAGGGCGGAGAAAAAATAAATTGGGCTAGCCATTTTCACAAAGAAAAAATAGCTGGGCTGGTCATGGGTGAACGTAAAATAGAAGCCTAGGCTAGACGGGCCACAGCCTAGTTGAAACCCTGCTCCGTCTCAACAATAACAAAAAAATACTGCTCGAGCAGCTACGTCCCAGGTGTCAGCCGATCTTGTGTTATTCTCTTGTCTATTGACTATACGCTGACAATGTCGGGGGTCCCAGATGTCAGCAAACCACTAGGAGGAAGCATTTTCTTTTTCTATACGTTGACAATGGAGTATAAAACAAAAAATGAGGAACTTGCTTGCGTACGGCCATGGACATGGTGGGTCCCTACTGTCATCCTCTCCACGTACAGTCCTCTCCCGATTCCTCTTGTTTCTTGACCATGTTGACAACGCAAGAGGGCGGTGCCGCGGTGAGCGCACCAAAGCGCGCGGAGGACGACGGCGAGGCCTCGGACGTCGGCGTTAACGATTTAGGAGACAGTGGGGCGGCGATGCATGCGCTGAGGCGCAGGCATCCGTGGGAGGCGGAAGCAGGCGGCCCCGCCGGCGCTGGTTTGGTTTTGATGGCTAGAGGAAGACGAGACTGAAGAAACACGACAGACTTTAAAAGTAGCAGGAGTACTTAACAACCTTAACTGAAACCAGCAGGGGCACTTAACAACCATAGCTGAAAGTAGTATGAGTACTTATATAGGTTCAACCATACAAAGCACACCTCGAACAGTGCTACTTTGCCTACAGTTAACCAAGGGTGAGGCCACCAAGCCCCAGGACAAGGCCCAGGCGCCACCCCACGCATCGACAACCATCTAAAAGCGGCTTCATCTCGCAATGTGGTCAATAAACAGGATATTCACTTTAGAGCCATGGAAAAGCATGAGCATAACCTTCTGCCCTATTCTCCAAGATGGACGGGCCTTCATTATTTGAGACCACCCATGAATAAGTATCTTTTCACCTCCAAGGGAAATGGAGTAGGTCGACATAAACATCATGTTGTGACCAAGCGCAAGTCTGACCCGACCATGGTCTGGCATCTATATAGGAACAATAGAACTGGGCAGTTTCTGTTTCAAGAATATCAAAGCTGTAAAACTGTGTATAAGCAAGAGTTTATGAACAACATATATAACAGAAAACAGCTCGTACCATAAGTTTCTTGACATAGTTGGACCTGTTCAACATGTGCACCAGTGGCACACATATCCCACGTGGCCTTCCACCATTGAAACGCCCCACAAGGACCTCAAGACGATCAATAAAGTGTAGGAACTGGTGGATGTCGTCCCAGTCAAGTTCAGTGCCATCAGTAATAGTCGAGTTCTTATATAATAACAAATGAGTAGTGTGCTGAACTTTGAACTAACCTACACGTGCCACCAATTATAAGAAATATTAGTTAGAAGTAGCATCTTTGTGAGAGAAGGGAATCACAAATTGTTGGTACTTCTAAAGTCAAATTGTGATTAGTTAGACAGAATAGGTGGATTAAGAAGTAATCGAGGCAACATGCAAGAACCAGATACAAAACTAACATGGATGAACTACTGGAACGACGTCGGGGTGGAAGATCACAGTGAAGATGAGACCAGATTCTGCTATTTCCATCAACATTCGTGCGCCAACTTTCAGTTCGTAACACATGAGAAAGTTTATCCAAGTTCAGCCATAAAAAAAGCAGCGATCTTCTTGGTTCATGAACCCAATTGAGAACTTATATCCATGGCTTGTCCTCAATGTGACCATTAGACTGGTTTATTCACTTATGGCAAGGCCGGCCATCTTGAGTACATGTGTTCTGGCAGAGCAAGGAATGCACTGCAGGAAAAATAATATGAGAACACAATGTATTTGCTATCCAAATCTAGAAATAATTTTCTCTTTCACGTCAGTGTTGACCATGGTACTAGTACCTTTTATCCAAATATAGCAATCCAAATTTCCAAATTGGTCGACAGCATTTTCAAAAAACCCCAACCCTCCCGGATAGAAAAGAGGATTCTAGAAACATACTGTGCGCGTTTTAAAATCCAGTGTTAGGATGAGAAGGAACAAGTGTAGCGTCTCACTGAGGGCGCAGAAACCTGTAGGATCCTCGCACTTTGGGCACTGCAAATGAAACACACTAGATTCAGTAGGAAGAAAAATGCATCAACTGTGGTGCCTGCCATCCTAGGATTACCCACGACCAAGAGACTAGGATTTATCGGGGATGGATGAAGAATTTGTACCTGGTTCTCCATGAGAAAACCCTACGCAGTCGCCGAGAGGAGATTTTATCTGAACAAGCAGACAAGGGAGAAGGGGATTCAGGCCTAGTGAAATATTGCTACTTCATCCGTCTAGCTTACTGCTAAAGCGGAAAGGTGGGGTTTTTTGTGATTTGACAGCTCATTGGGCATTACTGCGGCTCTACGACCGGGGTGAGTCTACCGTGCAGTTGTGCACTCTAATTTGGTGCATGGCACATGGACCCCATTGCCGGATGCCCCGCATATCAGCGAAAGGAAGTAGAAAGGCAGGAGTAACTAGTTACACATAAATATATTTTTGACAGAGAGATACTCCCTCTGTAAAGAAATATAAAAATCTTTTATATCACAACTTTATACATAAGAAAGATCAAGGGGAATATATATAACATAATATGGGGGTTCAGATGAGAATATAATATTTAGATTTTTTTTTTCTTTTTTTGAGGGGGGAATATAATACTCAAATAGGCTGACGGTTCTGAACTTTGGGCCATAGCCGGTGGGCCTGCATGTTTGGGGGTCCATGTGTTCTAACTCAACGCATTTCATATTGCAAGTGATCGGTACGGCGCTGGTTTTAGATGTTGTCGCAAAGCGAATACAGAAACTAAATAAAGCACGACAGCTGTTAGAATGAAATCGAACGACAGTTCCTTACTAGCAATCAGAGTTTCAATTCTTTCACGATATGCTACGTGATAAATAATACTGTCGTACTACTTATACACACAGGACACTTGTTTCACCATGCCATATTATTACATCAAAACCTCTCGGAGGATAGATCAGTTCGGCAGTTGCGTGCTGCTACTGAAGAATTTCAAAGTTGATTAGGACCAGCTCTCCTTGCCGAGAAAGTTCGATTTTGACATCATCCCCTACCGCAAGATTTGATAGAGTTTTGAACCTTGACCATCCTTTAGCATCAATCATCATGCGACCATCCTTTGTACTTATGGTATATTGAGTAGGTTTATTCACACCAAGGTTGCGCATGGTAAGAGAAATTTGGCCACGGTCGCCCGGATTATTGAACGACTCCCTTGTTGCTCTAGGAATTCTCTGTTTGCAAACAAGAAGACATACACAAACAGTTAGATCAACACAGTGAATCATGCGAAACAACATGGAAAGAGAAAAGAACGAAGCACTTGGGCTGCCAATGCTTACCAAGAAGGTGGAGATGTCAGTTTTTGTAAGGACTTTGGTAAACACAGTGCGAACTGCAGCCCAGTCTGTTGCCGGTGCAAGTGCTGGTTCCGTTGCCGCTGCACGGGCCGGAGCAGATGCAAGTGCAACTTCAAGTGTTGGTGCAGGTGCCGGAGCCGTTGCTGGTGCCCGTGCCGGTGCGACTGGTAGTGTCGCTGCTGCTGCCGGAGATGGTGCTCCTTGTGGAGCTGGTGCCGGTGTCGGAGCAGGTGCCCGTATCGGTGCCTGATCCTCTGGTAGATCAGCCTGATCCGCTAACGCGGTCGGTGCCCAATCCTCTAGTGGTTCAGACAGAGCTGCTCCTGCTGTCAGTGCTAGAGCCAGTGCCGTCGGAGCAGGTGCTGGTGCTCGATCCGATGCTGAAGGTGGTACTGACGTGCGAGACAGCACCGATCGTCTCTGGTATGCTATGATTTCATACTTCAGCAAACCAAACGGTTTATTCTGTAACGAATGTCACATGGCAAAACCTGCATCGTAAAATTGTAGCAAAAGTAAGAAAACATGACAGTAAATCAATAAGATTTACTTGATGTGACACGAGTGAATCCTTACCAGGATATCACTATGTTCATGTTGTAAACTGAAGGTTGATCGTCTAATTACGGGAGGCATGCAAGGCCCCCACTTACTCCCACAAGCAAGACAGTCCAAAGGTGGTAACAACTCGTATGGAGCAAACATCCATGGGACTGGAAATCCCGGTAGATGCGATAAACCCTGCAATGCATACATATATTGGACTGTAACCATAATTGATAAACCATCCTCACAAAAAAGATGATATGGATACTTCAAAATATACGGACTGAACTGAGTGGACAAACATTAACATAGACTGTTCTCAGGACTCACCACACAACAAAAGCGGTAGTACTAAACCATACAGGGTTCACACACACAAATCAAGTACTGAACAATATTACTTACTACAGACAAGCAAAGTTGCACTAATTAAACTCTGCAGACTATTTCTTGCCACTGACCTACGGGATGTACCCCACGTAATTGACTAGGCCATGGACTTCGTGAGAGATGTCTACCGGCACCATCGCCATCTCATCAACCTTGGAGAACCTAACAGAGTGGTCTTTCCACTCATAAGCATGATGATGAAGACAATCAGCATCAGATTTGTCGGGAAGCTTTACGAGAACAACACCCTTCGTAATCAAAGGCACAACTAGGAAATTGTTGTGGTGAAGTACACCTTCGAGAACACGCCTGACAACAATGCTACAGGAAAACACTTGTTCACGACACGTGGCGACAAGGACACAACAGCTGGATAGTTTATTAGTAGAACTCATCCTCAGGTCTTCCAGTTAACACAGCGTGACTTGGAGAACTTCATCTCCACCGCGGACCTGGTTCTAATTCAAACAGAAACCAAATATTTTATTGCTACCTCCGTTCAGAAATATAAGATGATTTTTGATATTTTACTCCACATAAGACTATATATACGCACAGAAATGAGTGAACAAAGACACTAGAACATGTCTTCAAAGGCAAGAGAGCAGAGGGATTACTTGCAATATCCATAACACAAGTTACCGAGGCTACTATACTCTTTTCAAAGGCATGAGAGCTAAAATCTTACATTTCCTACAGCTAGCATTGATGTTCATAAAGTAGTTGAAAGTAATCTATAAGAAATCAGTGTTATGTGCAAAAATCATATGTATGTCAACCTCTCGCATGTTTTGGTCAAAAGAGCAATTTAGAACCGTCATTTGGCACACACAAATCACATGCAAGATCACCCAAAAAGTTGTACTACTTGTACTAGTACTGCGTGTTAGATGAAAAAACACGATCAAGATCGCTAAAAAGATTGTCAAGAAGAGATATTACCTGGATTGGCTTAACGAGGGATCCCGGAGAGGGGGGCTTGGACAGGGCGATGGCCTTGAGCATGTCTGCGGTAGTCTCGGTGGGGTGCTTGCGCTTCTTCGTACCCTGAGCCTCGATGGTTTTGGCCAGAGCCATAGACATCACTTCGGCCGGTGCTCCAGGGTCCATCAAGAAACTATCAAATAGAAATAAAAGAAAAGAAACCATAATCACAAACCCAAAAGAAGAATAGAGAGGGAGTTATAGGATCAGTCACGGGGTTGCAAGACCGGGCCTTGGCCAGAAGCAACACCATTGATGCGCTCGCCTTTCCTTCTTTGGGACAGAAGAACAATGGCAGAAGCGCGTTGGGGTTTTCTTGAAGAAATGAGGAACAAGATGAGGGAAAAGCGAGTTGGGGTTTTCTTCAAGAGAGGAAGCTGAGGGAGAAGAGTGAAATGATGGTTTCTTCGTCCGTCCAACTTACTGCTGGAAAGGTGGGGGTTTTGTGATTTGACGGCTCATTGGGCATTACTGCGGCGCTTCGACCGGGGTAGTCTACCGTGCAGTTGTGCGCTCTAGTACGGAGTAATTTAGTGCATGGCAAGTGGACCCCGATGCTGGCTGTCCCACACGTCGGCGAAAGTGAGTAGCAAGGTTCCCGATGACCGTCGAGGAGGATCCGCGCGGTAGAGCGTGTCCACTGTTTCTGAAAAACTAAAATGATTACAGCGAGCGTTTCCACTCTTACGACGGAGGAGTGCGAAACACGGCAGCCACTTGAACACATAGTACTCCTACTGCTAGGCATGTGCAGTGGTTCATACGTCAGTACCATAATATTGTTGCTAGTGCAGTAAGATATGACAATAAAAAATGATGTTGTGCGCATGTCAACTATGAACAGTAATGTGACATGCCCCTTTTTTGACTGTCCGGTCAAGAATGAACGGTGAGATCAATGTTAACATAACTAGGTCTATAGCACACGGAGAGTACGGTGCTACAGTACTCCTCGAAACATGAACCATATGAAGCATGAATCAGAGTTAGGTAGGGTGTATGAAGGGTGCATGGGAGCAAAAGTTCCCTTCTCGACCCACTTTTGGGTGTTTGGCAGAGTGCATGAAGGGTGCATGAGTCTACACTAGGTCAACACAAATACACTAGGAGCATGCAGAGCATGCATGAAGAGGGGTGCTGAGATGAACATGCACGAAGAGGGAACAACTATATTGAGATGAGAATCCAACCAAACACACCCGCACGCTTTGTGCTACAGTGACTGATCTGCACCGTCTAAGTTTGATCCAACGGTCATGTTGCACCGAGACATGCCCATGCAGAAGATGCCTAAACACCAACGAAGTCCCTCTGCTTCTACAGGCACATGACATTGGTGATGCAGGGTGCCACCGCCCGCAGAGCCCGCTCCCGGCCGACGGGAGCCAGCTCGTCAAAGACGGTGTCCAATGGCATGGATGGATTCCGATGACGAAGCCCTGAGAGGATTCTCCCGGCAACGGCGATGGCCGCCCGCAACCCCTCCCTATCCAGCTCCGCCCCCACTATCACGCGGAGACAGCTCAGCTCCTCGGAGATATAGGTGAAGAAGGAGACTAGGTCAGGAAGCCGCAGCTCGTTGAAGTCGATTGGGTGGTCGAACGGGTTAAGCCCGACGGCCGGCATGGTCGCGCTGGCATGATGGTAGGCATCGCGTAGCCGCACCACTTGCGTGGCAACATGGTCCAACAAGTAGTTGAGGCAATCCTGGACCTCGTCATGATCAGCCCGCTCGCGCTCCAGCCGGCTTTCTGCAGCAACGCTGCCGACGCCTCGAGCATCTTTGTGGTGGACGCTTGCCGCTTTTGAAACTCCATGAACCCCCGCACATAAAGGAGGAGCATGGCACTCCTCTCCTCCTTGAGCTCACAGAGCTCCACGTCCTCGGCCCTGAGCTCCGCATCCTTGACCTGGAGCTCCTGTGTTAGGCGCCTCACCTCAGACTCCGTGATCTGGTGTGCCACCATGGAACCAGGTAGAAGCAATGGGGAGAGGAAGCAAAGGGGGTGAAACGGCTGAAAGGCAATGCAATCTATGGGAAGGCGGAGGGAGCCAGCCGAGGAGCGGGGTGAATCTTCTGGTTTTCACCATGGAAAACACCAGTCGATGACTTTTCACTTCAGGGAGCAGTGGGTTTTACAGGCGGGGTCATCATGACTAATTGCTATCGCGCCTGCTCCCGTCAATCAAAAAAATTAAAATCCTACCGCGCCTGCCACACCCAAAGACCAGTGCAACATAGTAGTGGATATTTAAATTTACCTACCGGCAAGGAGAGAAAAAAAGGGGTGAAAAAACAAATGTGGTGGCGGCCTAGCTAATCGGTCGCACTAGCCCAACTAGCTAGCCACCGTGCTTCACTGATGTACTCGGCGGGAAAGGTGGGCTTTTGTGATTTGATGACTCATTTACTTGCTTAGGCGCTACGACCTAGCAGGACCCAAAAAATGCGCGGTAGGGCATCCCACGTCTCGGCAAGGAAGAAAATATTCGTGCACCACCCGGGAGGACCCATAAACCGCGAGGTAGGGTGTGCCACGTATCGGCATGGAGAAAAAATGTGCGTGCTGAAATAAACTGTATCAAACTACATATGGTTCGACCTCGGGACCCAGCCAGTCGGTCAAAAAACCCCACTAGCCACATAGCTTCATCATGCTAACGTGGAATGGAGGATAGGTGTGCTTAACTCTGTCTCGACCAGCCACAACGTCTCTTGTTCTAGGTGATTCATCTATTTTCCAAGCATTTCTTTGTTATAATAACACCACGGCAAGCTCGCGCCACTCTTCGTGTGTGCCCATGCGTCTAAAGGTTGTACTACTAGATGGAGAGGAGAGAGAGAGATGGCAGACATGGGACCCACCAGTAAGTCAGTCAACGTTCATGCACGTGTTGACGAGCCACTCCCTCTACTCTACTCAACGTAATACTATATAAAATCAAGTTATGCGACAAAGCCAACAACCGTTGCGGTTTCAAGCATTTTTTTGTTATAATAACACCACGGCAAGCTCGCACCGCTCTCCGTGTGTGCCCATGCATCTAAAGGTTGTACTACTAGATGGAGAGGAGAGAGAGAGATGGCAGACATGGGACCCACCAGTAAGTCAGTCAATGTTCATGCACGTGTGGATGAGCCACTCCCTCTACTCTACTCAACCTAATACTGTATAAAATCAAGTTATGCGACAAAGCCAACAACCATTGCGGTTTCAGGCTATCGACGTACGCTCTGTACTCCAGGTTGCCGGTTCAAATCTTGTCCTTCAGATTTGTTAGTTTTAGGTCCAAATTTGATCAATGACAAGTGGGCCTCCCATGTGTTGTTCCGATATTTCAATGTAGGATGGTTTTTTTTTGCACAAACACTTTGCGCGGTTAGACAAGTTACGGCACCAGTTACACACATTTTGCAAGTTTAGGAACAAAAATGACAGCGACATAGAATATCACATGCTCCCCGCAGCTTAGATGCTATGGTGATACGAGACTTTACGTCGTTGGATCTGAGATCCAATGGCTTGGGAGTAGTCTTTGTAATTATGCGTAATTTCCAAACTCTCCAAGGTTTTTTTGCAAAAAAACCCATTCAGGCCTCATGTGAGCTGCTGGATCTTGGATCCAATGGCTCCTAGTAGCACATATTAGGTGCTCCCCGCAGCTTAATTAGCCGCTACGGTGATACGAGCATCTAGGTCGTTGGATCTGAGATCCAATGCCATGTGCGTACTATTTGTACTTTCTGTGCAATTCCCAAACTCTTTGAGGCCTATATTGCAAAAAAATTCAAACCTCCTATTGCGAGCCATTAGATCTCCCGGAACTCGTATCACCATAGAATCTACAGTGTGGGAGCACCTCATATTCCCCCATGCGAAAAAACATCGGGTGCTCTTGCAGCTTGGATGCTACAGTGATACAAGCTTCAAGGTCGTTCGATCTGAGATCCAATGGCATCTGAGTAGTCTTTGTGCTTGTGAGCTGCGCCCAAACTCTTTCGGGGCTTTTCTACAAAAACATTTGAACCACCAAGGAGGCGTTGGATCTCAGATCCAACGGCTCCGAGGAGCTTGTATCACCACAACATCTAAGGTGTGGTAGCACATGATATTCTTAAACATAAGAGAATATGAGGTCTTCCCTCATCTTAGATGCTGTGATGATATGAGCTTCGAGGCCGTTGGATATGGGATCCAAGGGCATCTGAGTAGTTTTGGTACTAATTGTGTGCAATTCCCAAACTCATTAAGGTTTCTTGTAAAAATATTAAGACATCTTGTGAGCCACTATATCTCAGATCTACATGCTCCAAGGAACTCGTATCACCATATAGCATCTAAGGTGTGGGGGCACATGATATTCTCCCGGGGGGGTGCACAACCCATCGGTGTTGGGAGGGTGGGGACAAATATAATGTTCAAAAAATATAATCTAAACAATCCTAAACAGAGCTTCACAACTTTATCTAAGGTCGAGGGGTTACCCCCCGACAATCTATATAGCTCTGCCTATGCAAGAGGTGTAGTGGGAGCGTCTAGGTGTGAGAGAGACGACGCGAGAAAGCGAGGTCAATCGAGTCATTTATAGAGGGAGAGATCGAGTGAGTGTGGCCTAGCGTACACTCGAATGCTAAAGACGATACACCGAGATATCGTGCGGCGAAGCTACAGTGAGAGCTGGAGGGAGATAGTTACCAAGAGTGGCCTAGATAGACTTTGTGTGTGCGCGCACGGTGAAGGTGTTTTACAAAGGCAACGTACGTATCTTGAGATAGGGAGGGAGGGTTTGTCATGGAAGGCATGATGAGGTTGTGTGTGAGAAATACATTTGTTGAGAGTGTGTGGCCGGGTGTGACATAAATGTAGATCGAAACGTGAAGAGAAATAATGAGCGCACGTGTTTGGGATACCAATAGCTCTATTAACAAAGAAATGAAGATTGATCGATACATGAAGTATGTGTGGTGGTTGGGGGGGTCGATGGAGAGACCTAAGCACAACATTTGCATGTACATAGTACTAGACTGAATATTCATGTTTCAATTTATTGTGCATTTTAAATATTGAATTGAGGACCATGCATGGCTTACATTTTAGTTTTGAATTCGTGTCATACATGCATGGTCATACATCCACGTTGAGATCACTATATCACAAACCCACTCTAATTCAAGAACTCATCATAAGTCAATTACCGTGCCTTTTGGAATGACCAGTTATTTGCAAGGAAAATACGGGAATTGTAATACATATAGATTCATTCGGCAAATTAAAAAAAAGATTCCTTTCGCATTCTCGAATGGTAGCACCCGACAGCGTACCAGCCAGACTCGGGCTCGTGTCCTGGTGGTGGCGTGTGTGGTACGCACATTAGCCAACCCCAACCAAAAGAACCGCGATACTAAACTTCACGCCTCCACTCGAGCCTCCGAGTTTCTAGTCAAAATATCTGGCGGCCAGAATTCCAGCCCTAGGAAATTCCCCTCATGTCCCCGGTCCATAATGACAACCGATGAACAATGGAGGGATGCTTTAGTAACTAGCCCACGTTACCTACCATGCCGAGCACGATTCAATTCCGTTGGTCGCCGCTACCCATGGTCACTCGTCAACTCCATTGCCTAGTACTAATAGTACTACACCAGGATGAACACAGAATGGAGCTCCGTTTGTTGATTTTGTTCATGCGTTGTTCATGCCTACTAGAGTTACTATATTAGGCAATGCACTGGTAAGGAGGGGTTATCTTTTTACTCTGCATATATAACTTGTCTGAAGTCTAACTAAGCAAAATGTTTGACCAAATCATTTCTTAAGAAATATTAACATCTATAACAGTAAAGATGTATGGCTTGAAAATTTATTTCATGATGCAGGTTATGATATTGTTTCAAATCCTGGGTTTTAAATTCCAGAAAATCCAAAACTGACCTGAAATTCATGAAACTGAGCATGGTCACGTGATATGGCACAAATAGGCTGTCGTATTTTTTTTGTTCAATTTGAGACAAGCTGCTTATGAAAAGTTGCACAAATGAAGAGCCAAGGTATTTTGGAACAAAGACATGTCACGTTAACGCGAACGGTTTCACCATTCAAACCATGGGCGTTAGACCTACGTGCCGCCACGAGTCCCGCCTCTCATCGGCAGGTGCCGTCCGAGCAAGCGTGTGAGTCAACGGGAGGCGTGCGAGCAGGCCGCTGCGTAGGCTCACCGGAAGGCGAGCACTTTGACCAGGCTCCGCCGCCCACCTTCCTCCCAACTGCCCCCACTTTTAATGGCGCCGGCGTCGCAGTTTAAATCACCCCCGCACTCCCCGGTCTCGCTACAATCTTCTTTCTTCCTCTCGGATTCTCCTGTTGTCTACCTCCATCCAGCCTGACCTCACCGTACGCCATGCTGCATCACGATGGTCTGCCCTTAGTCTTCCAGTTTCCTGAGGAAGACACCCAGCCGGAGTCTCAAGAACATAAGGCGCTTTGGGACGAGCTTGAACTGGCCTTGCGGGAAGACGTCGCGCCTGTCCCCGCTCCTGTTCCAGCTCCCGTCGCCCCGACTGCGCCAGCTCCCATCCCTGTGGCATTGATGGCCTGGGAGCCACACATTGTCGCCGAGCTTGAAGCCACGGGGTTCCATGAGGTCCCGACTGACTTTCACGCGCCCGTGCACCTGCCAGCACATGCGCCTGCGCGTGCACTGACACGTGCGCCCGTGCCGGTGCCCGTGCACACGAATGTCTCCACCGTGCCATTGCCAGAGCCTGTCCCCGCGCCGGTGCCATTGCCCCCCTCAGCGGCATGGATCGCCGCCTTCGACCGATTCCTTGCACCAACGGCAGTCGCCTCCTCCCGCCAGTTGACTGGCTCATGGAGAAGTCTAGAACATTCTGGCCTTCCTTGAAGCTAGGGCCAACTTCCAGGAGTACGCCAACAACGACGCAAGATGCCGCCATCGCCGCCGGTCAGTGGCCCGATGACACACAGCAGCACGGCAGAGGAGCCGCTTCCCGCCGCAAGACGCCTCCGCCGCCGCCGCGTGATCTAAATATGCCATGAAAAAAGTTCTAATTGCCATGCTTAAAATCCGAACAATTGGGATTTATCATTTGCATTTATTTTAGTTCGATCGTGGTATGAATGTAAAGTCGCAGTCAGACTGAATGACATCTATGATTTGATCGATTGAATGTTCTGCTAGAGCCATATCAAATTAAATATAAAACGTCATCAAGCGACATGTATTCCTTCTCATCGCAAACATTTCATATTAAATACCACGTCAATTCCAAATATATTTTTAGGGAAGTCAGTTCCAAATACTTGTAGGGCGCGAGCAGTCCCCTTGTTCGAGCACTAGGTGATACCTCTATTTACCCACGCATTTAATTGTTAGTAGATACTACTAGCTTAACTTGTCCGTCACGGTCACTTTTGTTCCTAAACTTGTTACATATAATACTAGTACTAGTATTATGTGAAAATGGTGCCGTAACTTGTGAACGCGTCCATATTCGGTCAACAGCCACACCGCCTGCGCATTCTTCATGTTTGCCCGTGCGTCTAAACGTAGAAGGGGAGGAGAGAGAGAGCAGACATGGAACCCACCAGTAAGTGAAGTGGAATAGTACGTGCTCACGAGCCGGTCCCACTAATGTACTAAAGTTAATATAAGACATGTTATCCATTAAATAGGCTGTGGTAATATAAAAGCATTATATCAACAAAGGGGAGTACAACAAATGTTGCTACTATGTTGCCTATTGACGTGCGGCTTGAAGGCCCCGATTGCATGTTCGATCCTCGTCCTTTTTCATTTTTAATTTATACTAGTAAGGTACACGTGCATTGCATGCATGAGATTTGCCAACCAAATTATGAATAAATACCACACCATAGCATGTAAGCTTTGATTCATATATGCATGATGTAGATGTTCGTTTAATTCTTATAGTTCATATCATTCAAAATCAATAAATTTTATAAAAAAGTTAATCTATTTTAAGATTCATGGAATTGTGCATTCTAGAGCATAAAGTAAAAACAAATAATGGCAATTCATTTAAAAAAAGAAAATTGGGCAATTATGATGCAGAAGATTCTAGAACAAATGAGAAGTGCTTGTGTTTTGAGGTTTGTGCATTATGCTTAAGTTCAACCATGCAGTCTTCTAGATTGTACATGTGGCAGAATGTGGTGGAATGTAGAAGATATCCAACGGCTAGTGGTGCTCGGATTTGCCCTCTCTGCACCGTCGGATTGGCTTCATCCAATGACCATCTTTCAAAGTTATTCACACACTATATAGGGGTGTAGATATGGGTCCAAATTTGCTCCATGACAAATGGGCCCCCGGTGTGTAGTTTGTAGCACTTTAATTTCTGGGTCGAAATTTGTTCCATTACAGGTGGACTCCAGGTGTGTAGTTTGTAGCTTATTTGTAATAATTAAAGAGAACACCAGAGTTTTTTTGCAAAAATACCATGGTGCGACGTGGAAGGTTAGAAAGGGTGTGCGAGAGAGCGCTGACCGATCCAGAGGGAATACAATTGGGGGAGGGGCGGGGTTGCAATGGTGTTTGGAGTAGTTGTGGGGCGAATGCCACAAAAATATAATCTAAACCCACCGGAATAAATGCCTTCACAAATTAATCGAAGGTTGGAGTCCCCCTCGCAATGTAAATAGCTCCGGCTCTACGAGGGATGGAGAGGTAGCTTCAATCTGTGGAAGAGACGGCGTGAGAAAGCGAGGTCAATCGAGACATAGATAGAGAGACAAAGTGAGTGTGCCCCGACATTCGTTGAAAAGATATATATGCTGTGGATAGATATTGTCTGATTGAGCTTTTGGGAAGGGTGAGGTCTGTAAGAGAGAGCTTGAGAGATGATCCAGTCACAGACAGGTACACATATCGTTTGTGCATGGGAGGAAGCAAGGTCAATCGATACATAGATAAAGAGAGAGAGATTGAGCGAGTGTGGGTTGTCATGCGATCAAAAGAGTGAGACAGGTTGGAGAGAGTGATCTAGATAGACAATGTGCATGTGAGAGTATACACTATGGATATGTCGAATTAGGCCCAAACATGGAGATATATCGTTTGTGTGTGAGAAAGAGCGACGTCAATCGAGACATGCATAGAGAGAGAGAGATTGAGCGAGCGTGGGCCGCCATGAGGTCGAATGAGTGGAACGGCTTGGAGAGACTGATCTAGATAGACAATCAGCGTGAGAGAGTATAGAGTGTGTCGATCGAGGCCCGAACAAGGAGATATATCGTTTGTGTGAGAGAGAAAGAGAGGTTAATCGAGACTTAGATAAAGAGAGAGAGAGAGAGAGATTAAGCGAGTGTGGGCTGCTGTGCGGAAGAAAGAGTGAGACGGTCTCTCGAGAGTGACCTAGATAGACAATGTGCGTGCGCACGAGCGGGAGGGGCAGTCTAGATAGGCAATGCATGTATCTACCGAGAGAGGGTGGGAGGGGAGAGAGAGAGAGAGCTCGGCATGGAGTGCAATGGCGGGTGTGTGAGAGTTAGAGATCGAAACATGGAGAGAAAGAATGAACATGCGGAAACGATAGCTTTGTAAGGTGGTTAGGAGAGGAAGATTGATTAATAGAGGAAGTATGTAGCGTGTGTGCTGGGGGGGGGACCTAAAAACAACATTTGAATGTAGATAGTACTAGACTTAATATTGACGTTCCAATTTAGTGTACATTGTAAGATTTGAATTGAGGACCATGCATATGGCTTTCGTATTTATTTCCAATTCGTGCCATACTAGGTTTGGAAAAGTTGATATTGACTGGATTGTTGTGGTATTTTGTATGTGCGTGGTCATATGCTTGAATCCATCCAAAGTTTTCTCACTACCATGGTGTTCATCTTATACATAAATGATTTTGTATTAGAAAAGTAGCGTGGATACCGTGAAATGTGAAATCCATGTTAGAATTGGAGATCGCTATGTGACAAACACACTCTAATTCAAAGAACTCCTCATTAATTAATTCATAGTATCTCGTTTCGAAGGACTAATTATTTGCAAGGAAAACACGCACTACAAAAACAAGACACATCTGTGACATTTTGGGCCGAATGAATTTTTTTCCTGTCATGCTTTTGACACTTCTATGACGATAATTGTGACAAAAACATGTATCATCATAGATGTGGTGGGCTCCTACTTCTATGACAAAAAATCATGACAGAAAATGGGCTTTTCATCTTGGGCGGGCCGGGGACGCACCTGCATGACATTCTTTGGGCCGTCCATGACAGAAAAAATCATGGTAGAAGCAAGGGCGAGGAAAATATCAGGGAGTTCCCAGTTACGGTGGGTGGTCGGGGCCGAGCGATGCACGGAGGTTTGCGCGTTTCTCTCTCGTACACGTACGCGCATGTGTGCGAGGTGTTGGGCTCTAACTGAACCCAAACGATTGCACTAGCTACGTTACTGAACCCCGATCGATCCCTTGGCTGTTAACTGAACCCGAGTGATTCCTTCGCTACTGCTACTAACTGAAGCCGATCGAAGATGCCTCTTGATGAATAGTCCCCAGTGGGGGTTAGATGAACAGTTCCTGGTGGGGGTTGGATGAACAGGACCCCGTGGTAGTAGAGGTCGTTGCCGCTGGATGAACAGGACCCCGTGGAGGGCTGGTTGAACAGAAGCCGGTGGATGCTGGATGAACAGTAGCCCATGGATAAACAGTGGCTGGTGGAGGGTGGAGGAAGTCGATGGTGGATGAACAGTAGCAGGTGGAGACTGGAGGAAGTCGACGGTGGATGAACAGTAGCCCGTGGAGGCTGGAGCAAGGCAGTAGACGGTGGATGAACAGTAGCCCCTGGAGTCCCATTTTGCGGTACGCAACACCCGTCCCGATGAACAGACCCCGTTTCGACCGTTGGCGCTCCTCCGTTTCCTCTGTTTTGCGGTACGCCACACCTCTCCCGATCAACAGCACCCCATTTCGACCATAGGAGCTCGAACACAAGTCTGCTTCCTCCGTTTTGCGGTACGCCAGACCCCGTTTCGGCTGTTACGTCCAAGCCGGTTGGCTCCCATTGAACAGGACGCATTTTGACCCAGTCTGTTGACTCCCGATGAACACGACACAGTTTCTCCGTTCCGACCCAGCCGGTTGGCTGCCCGATGAATAGGACACCATTGCTGTCGTTCGTTGCCTCTCCATATACACGAGCCCTGGCCGTTCGTATATATGCGCGAGTACGCGTTCGAGACCCCGCCCGTATGTATGTACGTGGCCGTATTTTTTGGCATCTTGCTGTACGTACGTGTACACGGTTTTGACTGGACTGCCTGAACTGCTACGTCAGGGGCTTTACTACTACACGTGCCGCTGCTTGCTCGGCCATGGTTCATCATTGCAGAGAGACCGATTGACCAGTATGTACGTACATGTTCGCGACCAGACAGACAACCCTACGGACGGTTCGACCGGGTGGGTCCCAGCTGTCAGGGAGGATAAGGAGGCACTTCCTTGCATGCGAAGATATAGCTGGTGGGTCCCTGCTGTCAGTGGAGAAATGTTTTTTCGCAAAATACAGAGGCCCTTCCGGTAGGTCCCCGCTGTCAGGTGGAGGAATCATTATTTTGCGCGTAATAAGGAGGCACTTCCTTGCTGCGGACCTGGACCCAGCTGTCAGCCTCTCCACGTACAGTCCTCTTCTGATGGAAGTCATTCCTTGACCACGTTGACCACGCTACGCCGAGAGCACCAAGGTGGTGGACAACGGCGAGGCCTAGGAAGGGAATGACCTGGAGCCGGGGAAGACTCGGCAGGTGTTTCCCACGCGGACGGGAGTACGAGGGTTTACTGGTTCGGCTGCAGTGTGAGGCTGCCATTGCCGGAGAATAACAGGAGGTGTGGGTGAGTACAGGGATGGACAGGCCAGCGATGGGAGTAGGGTGGGGCGGTGAGGCCTGCGCGGCAGCAGAGCCGGCCATGGGAGGCAGGAGCATGAGGCACGACCGGCGCTGGTTTGGGCGGCTGGAGCAAGAAGACCAGAGGTTGAAGAAGCACTACGGTCGTTGGATGGATATCGTACGGTCACTGGAGCTAGAATCGTTCATATTGACTAAGTTGACAAAGCCCTCCGTCCGCGTCAACTTAGTAGGCCCACAAGTCAGCCTCCAACTATGGTGGGTCCCAGTTAGCAGGGGGAGTATTCATTTTTTTGTGCGTAATAAGGAGGCACTTCCTTGTGTGCGAAGATATAGCTGGTGGGTCCAAGCTGTCAGCAGGAGGAACATTTTTTTCACGAAATACAGAGGCCCTTCCGGTGGGTCCTCGCTGTTAGGTGGAGGAATCATTATTTTGCGTGTAATAAGGAGGCACTTCCTTGCGTGCGGCCGTGGACCCAGCTGTCAGCCTCTCCACGTACAGTCATCTTCCGATGGATGTCGTTCGTTGACCACGCCGCGCCGAGAGCACCAGCGCGGTGGACGACGGCGAGGCCTAGGAAGGGAACGACACAAAGCCAGGGAAGTCTCGGCAGTTGTTTCCCACGCGGAGGGAGTAGGAGGGTTTACTGGTTCATCTGCCGTCGCCGGAGAATAACAGCAGGTGTGGGTGAGTAGAAGGATGGCCAGGCCATCTATGGGAGTAGGGTGGGGCGGTGAGGCCTGCGCGGTAGCACAGCCAGCCACGGGAGGAGGGAGCAGGTAGTCCCGCCGGTGCTGGTTTGAGCGGCTGGAGCAGGAAGAGCAGAGATTGAAGAAGCATGACGGCCGTCGGATGGACATCCAATAGTAACTGCTCTCGCCTTGCCTGCGCGTCACCCCTTTTTTTTAGGAAAGCGTACGCGTCAACCTAGTAGGCCCACAAGTCAGCCTCAAATATGTGCAAAACAGCATACAACCCATCTGCCATTATTGCTAATAAATGTAGGGCCCATAGGCTAATTCTTAAGGGCTTTTTTGGAGCCCATATTCTTTTTGTTACCATTATAGCCCATATTCTGGCCACGGTTAAAAATTCAACCAAATTTTCATATTTCGGTGCGGTCTGAACTGTTTTTAATCCTGAAATTTCAACTCACGTTCAAACTAATTTAAAAATAATAAATTTATATCAATTTAAAATCCAACATAATTTTCCTCACAAAAAAATAATTAAATTCGAAATGTCGAAATCTTAAAAAAACGATGTTTGAAACTAATTGCCGGTTTGCTGTGTTTTTAAAATTTACATCCCATTTCTTACTACTTCATTTTCTGGGCAAGCGAATACATCGCTCTCGTCTTGAAAGATTTGCAGCCCAGCAGGGCTGAGAAAGCAAGTAGGCCTCCGTTGGGTATTTCTTAAAAAAAAATAGAACTGGGCTAGCCATTTTCAGCAAGAAAAAATCACAACTGGGCTCATCGTGAGGTAAACATAAAATAAAACCCTGGCTAGAAGGGCCACAGCCCTTGCACAGCCCCGTTGTTACCCTGATCCATCTCTGGAACTAGTAAATAATGACTGCTTGTTCCTAAAAAAAGTAAATAACAACTGCGCGACCTGCTGGGTCCCTGGTGTCAGCCGCTCGTTGTGTAATTCTCTCATTTATTGACTACGTTGACAATGGCGTGGGCCCCAGATGTCCAACCATTAGGAGGAACCATTTTTTTGGGCTTGTAATAACGAGGCACTTGGTTGCGTACTGCCATGGCCCTGGTGGTTCCCTACTGTCATCCTCTCCACGTACAGTCATCTCCTTATTCCTCTCAGTTGTTGACAACGTTGAGAACGCCAGACGGCGGCGCACCGCGCACGGTGAGCGAACCAAGGCGGAGGATGATGATGAGGCCTCGGACAGAATGAATAGGAGCCGTGGAAGATGCGCCAGTCTAGTCGTAGGCGGAGGGGAGTACGAGGATTGACTGGTTCGGGTGCGGGTGCGTGTTGGGGCTGACATCGTCGGAGAATAACAGGACGTGTGGGGGAATAGAGGGATGGATTGGCGAACCTTTGAGGGTACGGTAGGGGTGCGGAGGCGCAGCCAACCGTGGGAGGCGAGAGCAGGCGGAACCGACGGGGTGGTTTGGTTTGGGGGGCTGGAGGAAGAAGACAAGAGATAGAAGATACACGACAGATGTTGGATGTCAATCCAACGGCTGGTAGGCAGAATCGTTTGTTGACTAGTAAGTCGACACCACCTTGGATAGGCTTTTTCCTCGTGGGTCCCAAATGTCAGAATCCAAATCTGTCACGACCATGTAGCCTTTCTTATGAAAATATACAACCCATTCGGTGTGCTAGTTCAAAAGAAGTTTGTGGGTGCTAGAGGGGGCTAATCACTTGGGTTCTGTAATGCACAGTGTGCTCAAGCAGCCAGCGAGAGTGATGTTATTCCCCTTGGTTGGGATTTTTTACAATATTTCTCTCTTAATTAAACAAATGGCAAGCCATTTGCCTTGTTTCAAAGAAAATATGACAGTCACAACTGAGTTGAAAAGGGCAACAACATCTAACTCCAGCTTAGAAACTATACAAAAGCACGAGGGTTAATTGTTCATCAGGTTTAGACAAAACCCAGATTGAAAAGGGCAACAACATCTAACTCCAGCACTATTTTCGGCAGTCACAGTCAAATGGATTGGTCAGGTCCATAGAATGAACATCCTGGGTCGTAAAATTTACTGGATTATGACGACAAGATGTTGTAAATAGAAGCCCGGCACGTTCAGAAGCCATTCTGTCCACCTGAAACTCCTTTTTTTTTGCTCTTCGACATACCCATCCATCAAAACCATGTTGCTAATAAACTTAAGCCTGATGGACAATAGTAACCTCGCATTCAGCAGGAAGAATGTGACAAATCTAGTGTTTGCATGGTTGGCTACATATCGTTCCAGCGTTATTGTCTTCTATTGAATGTCATGAGAAGTGAGAAAATCCCGGTGCTTACGAATCCACCGATTGGTTATAAATTTCTTACCCCGTCCTGTTGCCTAAATAGACATGAAGATTGAAAACAGTTAAGGTCTAAAAAAACAATGTCGAAAGAGCAACATCTGAACGATTAATTCTAGTACACTATATGCGGGCTTCCAATGTGCGTGAAATTATCACCTTTATATACAACTTCTCCAGACATGGAAAGCATTGCAGCAAGCCAATAATCTTGTTCAGATCAAAACTATTTATATGGATATATAATATCTTGACAGAATCCAGCACCATTGATAGGCTATCCATGGACAAACTATTCATTGAGCATAGAACATAATATTAGTACAAAATGTGTACTCCAAGATGATATAGAACTTATGCGCAGATATTTAAAATGCAGCTTATGGTTACAAGTGTAGATGATAATATACAGTACCTGAAGAATTGTGGAGCCAAACATCATCTTGAAATGAGCACAAAGATCATGTATTACACCCAAGGTCTCCAGTTTAGGCGCAGAGACGACAGTTATTTCCGACGGTGAATAACTGGAATCAAGGATCAACCTTTGAAGTGAAGGGGCATCTTCGATGATGAGCTGCCTTCCGTCAAAAGAAATTCCAATTCTTACAAGGTTAGGCAACTTTATTTGGAGACAACCGATTCTAACTGTGAAAACAAGCACCAAGCACTCCTGGGCAGGGCAACTGGAGTGGATGATGCTGTGCAATGAGGCCTCCGATATACGAACCCGCACAAGTGAAAGTTTTTTGAGAAATGGGAGTCGAAGGTTTAGTACCAGATTGTCTGGTAGGTAGCACTGTGCAAAGGTGGCGGTGTGGAGAGAGGAGGAAAACCGTGAGATGGACATCGGTGCTGGGGGCACAAGTACATGGCGTTCAGTATCTGGTATGTGATTTCCGGGGAATAGTAGAACTCAAGCAGTTGTAGTTCTGTGAATTCAGGGGATTTTAGCCAGGCGTACACCATGCAGGGCATGCTATGCATGCTCAGGTAGCATGACGGGATGCAGAGGCTTTGAACGGAGCCCTGGTGGGAGGAGATGATGGCTATGGAGAGTTCAAAATCATTAGAGAGAGATAGCTGACGATAGTTGAGATTAAGGGGCACGGCGCGCCATAGAGGGCGCCACTAAGTTGAGAGGACTTGGGTGTGGTAGCAATCCTTGGTGGGGAGAAGTGAGATGATGTCCCCAAGGATGGTGTTCGGGAGATCGTTGATGCGGTTCACCCGAGATTCTACGGGTTCCTGGGATTCGGTGGGGGCGGGCTCACCGCTTCTCCCTGCGCTGCTGGATGCGGGATCTACAACAGGCGTCACTGCTGGCGGGAGCCTCATCTTCTTGGCGTTGGGGTCAGCCAACTCCATTTTCCTCGAGGGCGTCGCATCGAGCTCACGGATTTGAGCAGAGTAACGAATGACGAGCCTAGTTGTAGTGCGAGTGAAGAAGAAGGGAGCTGGGGTTTTCTGTAGTAGTGAGGAAGAAGGGGAGATGGGGTTTTCTGTAGGAGTGAGGTGAGGAATTTGGGGGTACGAGTGGAGCGAGCTAACGTGAGGTGGGTGGGAGTGAGGAGGAAGAAGAGGAAAGCACCCAGGTTTTTTTGGGGGGGGGGGAGCGGTGAGCTGGGTAGCGCCTCTCATTAAGTAAATATATGGGCTTTTGAATTGATTTTATTATTTACTAGGGTGGATGGGCTCTTTTGTCTTGGGCTCATAGAAACAATTACTACTAGTAAAGTGGAGACACTCTACAACTACCCAGAAAAACAACTACTACTAGTACAGTAGATACACTACCGCTTGTGGCTCCTCCAAGGTCATCGAAACATCTCCCACTACTGAATGCCGTTTTACTTTGGTTCACCAACATGCGGGCCATGCAGCGCGCAGGCCCAAATGCCATCCACCAAATTAGAAGGCGGTATGCAGGCGGAGAGTCACCCCGGTCGTAGCGCGGCAGTAACGAGCCGTCATATCACAAAACCCCACTTCCCCGCAGTGTAAGTTTGAAGGACGAAGCAACCATCATTTCACTCTTCGCTGAATCCCCTTTTCCCTCACCGTCTTCAAGAAAGCCAACACTCGCATCTGCCATTGTTCTTCTCTCCCAACGAAGTGTGTTGGTATATTTTCTTTCAAAAAATAAGAACTTTTGCAAAGAAGTAACCGATCCTCACTCTCTTTTTGGTTTCATTGTCATTACGATTGTGTTTTCCTTTCAGTTGTCTCCTATTCATCAGTTTCATGATGGACCAAGGAGAACCAGGCAAAGATCTGCCAATGTTGGAGCAGACGCGGGAGGCTGATCCCCACGAGACAGAGAGCTCCAAGAAGATGGAGGCCGCCACCGAGCCGACCCCAGATACGCTCACGACCACTACTAAGATGGTCAATGCCACGTTTGAGGTTACAGCCCCCGTGGCCCTGCAGGAGTAGTTTCCCCCTTCGAGGATGTGTCCCCCCCCCCCCCCCCCCCCCCCGCTGAGCTGCCCAAGGTGATTTTCTTCTTTGCCGATCTCGATTGTGGTTTTTCATCTAAGTATGTGGTGATAAATAATGCAAAATTTTATTAGCTTCGATGCCATGCTACCTTCCCTGTCATGCATACTTTTGAATCTACGTAGTGGTTTAAATAACTTGTGTTTTTTATATTGGAAAGTAATTTAGAATTCATTTATGTTTCAATTAGAGCCCTGATGTAGACAAGGATTGTGTGGTTGTACATGTCACTCGCTATGAGGCGGATGACCTGAATATACGCACTGGGAAAACAAAGTTCTTAGGCTGTTGGATCTTGGAAGCCATTTGCACTTATACCAAAGTTGAGATGTATTCCAGCCACACTGTTGTCAGGCGTGTTGTTCAGGGTGTACTAAAGCACAAGAAGTTCAAAGCTACTCCTTCATTTGTGAGGCATACTGTTCTTGTCAAGCTTACACGGGAAGATGATGTGGCATGCCTCCACAAACAAGCTTATGAGTGGCAAGGCCACAAGGTTATCTTCAGGAATGTTCACAGGATTTAGCTGCTGCCGGACGTCCTCGATGATGTTCATGGCAAGGTCCGTCTTGTTGTCCATCCCAAATTAGATCGAGGCATGAAATAGTTGGCCCAGCTAGTGTTTAAAAGTAGTTTGGATTTTTTCTAATTATCCGAACCTTTCCTATTATCGAGCCCTCTAGGACTAGTACTCTGTTTGAATCCATCTATGGGAACTACTGCTACTTTTGTGTGCCCGTGAATCATGTGAGAACCATCCTAATTGTTGCCGAAACAGATGCGTCCTCACTAGTTTTTTCATGTAATATGGCATGGTAAGACATAAGTTGTCACGGTTTATCATACGAGCCGTGTGTGTTTGATGAAATAGAGTACTTGTTTGAGAACTGTGCGCCGATGTATACATAGGGTACGTAAGGCTGGTTAAGTACTTGTAAACACTATTGGTGCTACCCCACATGTAAGCAGTTGTGCAAAACACGACACATTGGCTCAGCTCGCTTCAACACTAGAAAAGTCGGCTATCGACCAGCTAACAATCAATAATCTGTTGTCTGACATATAAGCAACTACGTATCTTGTTACAGTGGTTCATGCAGTTAACTGAGGCCACAATGTAAATTCCAAACGTTCACACGCTAGTCCAGCATTCATGTGGAAAATTCACATTAAGCTCGGCTTCATAAAATACTTGAAAAGCATAACTTCAGCAATTTTATACATCTCAATGATTCATAGAACATAACAAACATTTACTAGTTCACATCAAAAGACAAAGTTGTGAGAAGGTTTACAAATCAGGAAAAATCAAGCAAGGCTTCTCTGAGCAAAGGGCCTCCCTAGACAGGCTTTAATTTCCTGGAGTTCACTCTGGTTTTTCTTGTTGCCACCATCCAGGGTTAGGTTCTCTCATTCCAGAATAACCAATTATAATTGTGTTCTTAGTTGGAATGCTGAACTGAACCATGTAGTGTGCTGACCATCTGAACTTCTTGCGCAGTTCCACTAAATTTAAGCACCACTATTTGCAGAAATAAGCAGACCACAATGCCTCTTGTCGGTGCACCTGCCCCAAAAACCTCTGCGCAGCCATGCCAGCTAGTCCTCTGTCCATCCGTGAACTGGGAGAAAGTGCATTCCCGACTAGGATGCAGTTGTTCTCGCTCGTCCCTGCACTGCAATCAGGAAGTAAAACGTACGAATCAGCTTCTTTTAGATTGCGTTGGTCATTCTACCTAGTTACTACCAATGTAGGAATACCTGGAAGACGGGAGGTTAGACGACCGCACCGAGGAATAGCCATCTTATTTTTGCAGTTGTACTAAAACTGAGGTGTGTACTTTTGATTGCACAAATAGAAATGATATGGAGACAGACATCCCTGTTTGCGCAAATATGAAATATAGTTATTTAAGCAGTGACAGTTATTTGCAGTGGCATATGATTAACAGCAACATCTACTGTGTTATAATTGGCACTATGTTGATAGAATGAAAAAGTGCCATTAAGTAAGAAGTAGCATCACATCACATCAACACTGCCACTAGATTAACATGCAAAACAATAGCATTAGTATTACTGTCTTGAGAGTCGCACATGGTCAGTAAATGTGCAAATAAATTTGTGCAGTTCCACTGGGATGAAGCAATGTTAGCGGTGTGAGATTTAAGTGTAACTGCAAAAACACAATTCATGGGAAATAAAGCAAGACGGAAGCACTTCATAAAATGGTGGTGTCATTGCTTCAATTTATCGACGGCACTAGACCGACAACAGCATTACTTAATAGTGACATTAGGTGGCATTGCTTCATGCTTCATGTGATTTTACATTAACAGTAGCGATATGGGCGTAGGGACAGCAGGGGCATAAAGTGGTTAGGCAGATGTGGTTGCCGAGAGCGGCAAACATTGAGGCAGTATGTATGCATTTGTCCCAATTTTATCTCCTCGGCGACATTTTCCTATGTGAGCACGGGAAATCTAGACCTGCTCGTTCTCATTTGCGTTGTCCCCCCAACACCCCTCACTTTCTTTCCTTTTTCGACCAAGAGAGGTCCACTTCCCCCCACCCTTCGCCATCCACCCCGCTTTCTTTGCTTTTTCAACCAAGAGACCGGTTGGATAGCCAGTATCTACTACTTTCCCCATTTCCTCTTAGAACCAAGTCCTAGATTCATGCCACAGCTTTCCCACTTTCTTCCCTATTTGAACCAACTCTTAGATTCGACTGTGTGAACTAGCTTTACCTCTAATAATAGTAAAAGTCTAGGTGGCTTTGGAACAGCCGACAGAAGTAGAAAAAGATCCACACGCAGCCACGTGGGGAGCTGGGGTAGTAGAGCAAGGCAGGTTTCGAAGGAATATATACCTGAGGGTCGTCGGGATGTGGCAAAGACGGCGTTGGAAGGCCGCATCTTGGCCACAATACCGCAGGGAGGAAGAAGGTGTCGGAGGCCCTCCCGAGGCGGTGCTGTCTCAGAGAGAATGGCGCGGTCGCCGATCGGGACGCGCGGGCAGCTGTTGGTCTCCTTCCTTGCCGCCGACGACCGCGTGAATGATGCACCTACACCCCTGCCCCGATCGAGGTGGTCCAGCCGGATTTGTGACCAGCGGTGAGCAGAGAGAGAGTGTGGCCACCTATGTCTTGCTTAGATCTGGAGAGCATGAGAGAGTGAAAGAGAGGAACCCTAGTAAAGCAAGCGCCGAGGCTCCTGCTTATATATATAGAGGAGTGATTTTGTTGTAGCAACCGTTATTAAATGGAATACGCGCGAACCACTATTTTCATTTAAAGTTCAAGTAAAAATAAAACTCGATCAATAACGTGCCACCGCTTCCAGGACGCACTATGTACTGTATCATTCACATGCGGTACCCGACCATCCATCAAGATGAAAACTAGACTAGTCAAAATATCAATTGGGATGCCTCTTTGTAAACAAATGCGCTCCTAGCTTAAAAAAATGCGCTCCTACGTGTACTCGCGAGTGAGTGTGAGAGAACTAATGTGTGCGTGCACCGCTTCTCTTCGTGAGAGTACAATATACTACGCCCAAAGAATGTTCGCCACAAGAGTAACAGTATAAGTGTGTGACGTGTGAGTTAAAATAAAAGGTGCGCGACGTCTTTTATTTTTTAGAAGTTCTGAGGGTAGGGTGTGAAGAGCACATATGTGTGTGACGTCTACCTATAGATAGATGGTGGGTGCAAGAGGACTCGGGAGAGTCGTGACTCGTGAGGGGTGCATGTGTGTGTGAGAGAGAGGGGACACGTACCAATGCAATGCATGTGTCCGTAAATCATATCTGGCAAACGTTTGCCACAAGCCGTTTCCTGAAGAACGCCGTAAGAACCATTAGATCGGCATCCGACAGTGTCAGTTTTGCCATGGCATTTAACATAACAGCCAATCCTCCGACACACAAATCTTCCACGTGAGTGTTAGCAACTGACGTATGCTCCCCCCTCCATTCCAAAATGTAGTGCATATAGCTTTATTGAAAATTCAAACCTCGCAAACTTTTACCGAGTTTACGTATACCAAAATGCACATATAGAATACCCAGTATATATCATTTCATTCATCTTCGAGAGGTAACTATAAAGATGGGGGAGGAGTGTACAAAGAAAGACCGTCGTATCACTTGCAGCAATTTCAACCATCCTTTGGTGTGGAGGAATATCATAGGAACTCTATATGATATGATTTTTATAGGAATTTTTCCTTTAGAGCCAATTTGTTCATAGGAATAGATTCATATACTCCACATTTCAAAGGAAAATAAACATGATATCATTTTTATAGCTTTAGAGCCACTTGGTTCATATGAATGGATTCCTATACTCCCACAATTTCAAAGGAAAATAAACATTAGCCTAGATTCAATAGAAAAGTTCCTATGATGTGAACCAAATGACATCTCTTTTCCAATCCCTCCTCATAGGAATTGAGATACATGTCATCTCTAGATCCAATAGAAAAGTTCCTATGATGTGAACCAAATGACATCTCTTTTCCAATCCCTACTCATAGGAATTGACATACATGTCATCTCTTTCCCTACAACTTCCATATATACATCTTCTATTCGTAAATAGCTAGTACAACCCACTAGCTTTTTTCCTGGACATGCAACTATGGCACATGAACACGTCATGCATGCAAGTCATAAATCACATTGTTTTTGTACTCTATGCATGCAAGCACCACATCATCAATTCGTGCATGTTACTCATAAGTTATTTCTTGCAATAGATTTTGTATTGACAATATATGTGTTGGTCACGTGAACACATATGTAGTTCACATTCACATATTTGTTAGAAATGTCATTCTTTTAACTGCAATTCATTTTTTCTCTTTGTATTACATTTTCATTTTAAGCATACATTCACTTCCCATTAGTTATAAATGTTTTTGGAGGAACTTTTATGCATTAGTTTGAGTAGCAAATTTCACGCGGACGCGGGTATATCAAAATGCGGGGCCCATGCATCCTTGCCTTTCGGTCGAACCTACGTCCATAATTTTTTGTAGTACGTATATCTCCACTTCTCCCCGAACCCAACATTCTTCGTCGTTCCCGTAAAACCGAGTGGCCCACCCGTATTAATGCGTCGACTCGAGCTCAATCCCTCTCCCGTTTACTACGGCGTGGCCCCGCACGTCGTAGTACTCCTACAAACCCTACCCGTCGCATGCATCATCGGTTTTCTTCAAGAGGACGAGGGAGAAGCGGATTTGTAGTGGAGGCTCCTACCCTAAGGCGCCCTAGGTAGCTGCCGCACGCATCATTCGTTTTATTTTTTCTTTATGCTCTTGCGCCCTAGAGTGAAATGACGCTTGCTTTGTCTGTCCAGCTTAATGTGGGAAAGGTGGGGCTTTGTGATTTGACCCCTCATCGCTCATTTACTATACTACTGCGGCGCTACGACCAGGGTGCCTCCAAGTCCAACCGCTGCTCCGAACTGGATGGTGGAACAAGACGGTGGATGAGCCACATGTCGGCCAAAGGGGTCCTGTAAGTGTGTCGCCATTTCGTGTGCGGACTAACTCTGCTGAGTTGCTACGCCAACGCGACACGAGCAACCTACCACTTGGTTTTGCTCCTTGGTGAATCCCGACTATCCCTACTTCCCTATTCTTATAAAAAACAGAGTTGGTGATGATGGTGTGCCTGCCATCCTGCAATATAGGCCGTCCAATTTATATCTGATGGATAGGAAGGAAACTATGGCAATTTTGCAAAAAGATACCCACACCCCTCTCCACATTTGCAAATAAGGCCTTCCCTCGTTCATCCTTTTCTCCCAAAAGATAAACTACTCATACAAATGCATCTTGATGCTCCGTGCAACGCACGGGCATCCTCCTAGTATTGATCTAAAAAGATAGTATCCATATTAGTAAAAATGAGGTGATTTTACCGAGCGGTGGGCGGGGGAGCATGGCCTGTCATGCGGTCCCACGTGTCATGTTGTACCAAGGACATGCGCTTCCCTCTTGAGGCAGAACAATGGCAGAAGCAATACGTGGTTTTCTTGAAGGAGATGATGGAGAAGCAGATTCAGCGAAGTGTGAAATAATGGTTGCTTCATCCGTCTAGGGGAAAGTTTCGGCTTTGTGATTTGACGTCTCATTGCTCATTACTACTACTGGGGTGCTACGACTGGGGTGCGTCCCCCCTGCTGTTCTGCACTATTATTTGGTGCATGACACGTCGACTCGGTTGCTATATGTCCCACTTGTCGGGGAGAGGAAGTACAACATTCATGAAAGCGAGCGTCTCCACTCTTCTAGTACGACGAAGGAGTACAAGACACGGCTTGGTTTTTGCTGCTTCGCGTGATCCATCGATACAAATTAAACCCGTACTAAAAAAGGCGAGGGCGGGTCTTTCCCGCGCGACAGGCAGGGGAGTTTGGCATAGTCTGTTCGAGGCAACGAGGTAGGAAGGGAAACAAGCAAATAAAGGTTGAGCGACTTAGTTTTGGGGAAAATCCGATTTTACGGAGTACGTACCCACAATGGGGTAGTACTACTTACTACTCCCTCCTTTCCGGTTTATAGGGCTCATCTAAAAAAATTTGTTTTTCTGTTTTATAAGTCTTAATTCTACTAGTAGTACTTACCATCACATGTTTGAATTTCGTGGTGCATTAAATCACCAGATGCATGCAGTATCAAAAGAAAACTCACCAATGCATGTAGAAGTTCATGGAAATTTAGTGGTTATGCATGCATTCGTTGTAATTAATGCATCGGTAAACATAACTTTTTGAGAAAAACGAGCGTACTAATTAAGTACTTGTGCAAAGTACAAAATTAATTCCACCACTCACCATCTTCCTTGGTTGGAGAGATTTTGAAATTGAGCCTTATAATAAACCGGAAAGGAGGGAGTAGTAACATAGCCTAGGGTAGCTTGCTGTAGCACGGACTCCAAGGAAATTGTTGTACTACTACTCCTACCACTGTATTACTCCTACTACTAAAAGACATATATTTCAAACAATATGATAATCTCTCTAACCAAGGTAGGGACGAGGAGTATAAGTCTAACGAAGGGAGTAGTAAAATTTTCTCCTCGTCCTGCGAGCCACCACGCGCGTGGGCAAGGTAGCAGGTGTAGACTAGCCACAGTGGGAGTAACTTCAGCAGTAACATCGAGCCCAACTCAGCAAATTTGCTTATGTGGCAATGAGTTAATGAGGAGAGAGGTAGTTTGAGTAACTTAGCTAGTTACTGTAAAATCACATGTCCCAATGCAATATGAGTCTATAACCTAATAAATGAAGCTTTGCATGACACCACACTTATGTTACTACCCACTATGAAGGTAGTAACATAGTCTAGGGATATGTGTATGTTATTAGTGTATGTTACTCTCCACTGCGGCTAGTCGTAGGCGTAGTAAAGCAAGCTTCTCCTCGTCCTGCGACTCTGCTAGCCACCGCACCCGTGGGCGGGGCAGAGGGCGTACTAAGCAAGCTTCTCCTCATTCTGCGAGTTGACGGGACACATCAAAAGTAGTACACACTACAAAGCATCTCCAGTGTATAGACCCTTGCCTCTAAGATAGGCCCCACATGGTTTGCCTCTTATCAAATGAAAAAACCATAGTGTATAGAGACTCTAACCAGCCTCTAAGGTGGGCCCCAATAGAAATTTAAAAAGTATTGATTAGCACCACATTTGTCCAATCAGTAATATTTCTCTTGTACTTTCTAATGCTTGCTAAGGCTGACAAGTGGGACCAAATGGATTGTTACATTGTTAGAGGCAACCTCTAAGGTTAGACGCGATGCTAGCCAATTTTTTGTTAGAGGCGGTTCATGCAATGTATAGAGGCCTGCCTCTACGAGGAGAGAGGGGGCTTAGAGGCAACAAAAAGCATACATTGTGGATGCCCTAAGTGCCTACTTCCCAGTCTATATGACTCAATTTGAAATCTCCCTAACCATAATAGATGCTGAGTGGTGGAATAAATTTGTTACTTCCATAGTTCGCAAAAGTACTGAGCATGTGAGATGGTGAACGGAGGGAGTTTGGTACCATTAGTAATACAGTTCTTTTGGAAGGGTTGTAGTAGTCCCTCCCATTCACATGTTCACATTTCAAGCTTTAATAAAAACGTTGCATGCAAGGATTAAGAGAAACCTCAGCAATGCATGTACTCCCTCAATCCATATAGGGTCTAAAATGCGTTTTGGAGGTAAACTTTGACCACCTGTTAGAGCAATAATATGACATCCAACTTACACAAATCTTACCATCAAATTCATACGTGGTCATTGTACTGCTAACACATGCATGCGTTGCAATTAGTACGTACATGATACAGTAGTAAACCCTCACTATCTAGTAGTACTAGTACTCTAAACTACTAATACTATGAGGCCATCCAACTGTGTCCTGGCAGAAGACCGCGGACATCGATTATTCATTCATATGTAAATTTGTTTTCACACAACAAAATATCCATGAAAACAACACATGGCAAAATTTCACAGCGAACAAGGGATTTGAATGTGCTGGGAGGGGTGGGGCTGGAAGGGGCTGTTTGGATCTTGCCTGGGGTAGCCAAAATATTGGCGACCCTTTTGTCCACCCGTGCCTTTGCCACCGATGAACGAGGTAGAGCTCGGGTGCTCATGCATCATCCAGCACGCGCGTTGGAGACGAGCTCGCATGAGCTGTGCTTTTTTTGTCCCACCTCGCCGCCCGAGCCGGCCGCAGACAGACTAGCAACCCACAAATTACGCCATCCAACCATAGCCTCACACATTCTGATAGCAACTCAACCAATTGGACGAAATTCATGCAAACACGGTGATATTTCATATAAACAATGACGGAATTCATATAAAATACCAGATTTTCATATAAACATGATGGATTTCATTACATTTAAATCAACTAAGCGGTGCTACTCCTGAACAACACACGTATAATAATACCTAGCCTAAATGGTCGCCCGCGGATCCATTTGTCAGCAACAGAAGGATCCGACAAGACACCTGTTGTGTATGCCGTCGTCGCCTCGGCGGTGGCCTTCATGGGACCCAAGCGGCGGCGGCCTCCCGTGTTCTACTTCTCCTCGATGATGGCGGCGGGCGCGGAGGCGCTGACCACCGACTTGTCGCTCTCCGCGCACCCGGCTTCTGTCTCTGCTTGCATGGCGCGGCCGCAGGCATGGGAGTCTCGGCCACAGACACGGGAGACGCGGTCACAGACACGGGAGGCGCGGTACAAGGCGGCGGCGTGGATGGCAGCGACAACGCCTGTGCTCCTCGCCGTGCCGGCGTGGAGCAGCTCACCGCTCCTCGTCGAGCTGGCCTGGAGCGGCGAGTTGCTGAACCATGCGCCGGCTTGGGGCGGCAACTGGCTACGTCGGGCGAGGGGAGGGAGGTGGATCATTGTGCTGCATAGCTCGTATCCGGCAGACTCGATGGGCCACCCAGCCGGCTTGGATGCCGGATATCTACTCTTCGTAAGCCATTGTAAGAGTGGAGAAAATGGTGAAGGAGGAGATAGGGGAGCGGCGGAGGTGTGCGATTCTTGGCCGGTGTTTGGCCTCATTTAAATAGGAGATTAAATAGATGGCAGACGGGACGAGCTCGGCCGACGTTGCGTTTAAGGCCGGCCCGACCATGAACGGACGTGTGGCCGGAGTGGGTTTCTCGGCTTCCACACGAGTTTCATGGAGGCGTTTGAATGCGGCAAGGAGGCGTGTTCAGCCGGGCGTGCAGCGAGCGGCGCCCTCGACTCTGACGTACGACACCAGGCCATTCTTCCACTGACGTGTGGGCTCGTTTGGTACCTGGCCTGCAAGTCAGTGACCCAACACAGGCAGCGCACGACAGAGGAGCTTTTGGTGGGCCAGGGCGGTGAGAAGCGGGCATTTCATAAACCAATGATTGTTCATTGAGTGTGACGTCATCTAATGCATGTAGGTTGATAAGCCTACAATATAATGTAAGAGAATTTTAAAATTTTCATATATACGTTGATAGCCCGTTCGATACGTTGTGATTCAAAAAGACCGCTGCAAACATCAATGTTTTGCTTATCACAGATAAGATTGATTAATACACGTAACATCCATGTCCTTAACAAAGGGTGCATGCACGTATAGGTTTGAGCGTGTGTCTTGCGTCGTGTGCTGTGTGCATGCAGGCGTGCGAGTGTTGCATCCGTGCATGTGTACGTTTCAGTGTTGCATGCATGTGTGCGTGCGTGCGTGTGTTCGTGCTTGCATGTGTACGTGTCAGTGTTGCACGCCTGCATGCATGCGTGTGTTCGTGCGAGTGTTGCGTGCGTGCATGTGTACGTGTGAGTATTGCATGCATGCATGCGGGCGTTGCGGGCGTGTTTGTGCGCATGTGTGATGTGTTTGTATTCACCACAGTGGATCGTGCGTGCGTGCAATTAAAACGGCCGGCTCAGCATATCATCACAAGGCGACCTTGTCCGCTGTGGTTAGGGCGCGCGGGCTGCCAACCAAAGGTCTCACGACTTCGAATCCCCACCGACCACTAATTTATTAGTACCATTTCTATCTTTCATATACGCGCTGACAGGTGGGCCCTACGGTAATGTGCGCTGGTGAACGTGGACCGTTTGACTAGTCAATTGATCATGTCATCAACAAATTACGGTGCTGTATGGTGAGCCAGTGACCGTATGATCACCATAAAATGTATTTTATTAACACAGTACACACGCAAGCTACCATTTCTTTCTTTCATATATGCACTGACAGGTGGGCCCCACGGTCACGTGCGCTGATGGTGCAACACTAGTTGCGCCACGTGGAATGTTTGACTGGTCAATTGCTCGTGTCATGAACAAATTACGGAGTTGTACGGTGAGCCAGTGACCGTATAATCACGACATGTATTTTTTAACACAGTACAGACACAAGCGCTTATATATACACGCAAACACTCACCGCTAGAAGCGCACACACGCACACCCTACCCCTATGAGCACCTTCGAGAGAGTGAGCTAGCATATCATCTTGAGATTTTTCGAAGTAACCATAGGTGCCTCGTAGTGGAGGGGAACGTCTCCTCCCACTAAACGCACATCGCCGGAAATACTGAAATTAATCCACGATAAATGCGAGCACCAGGACTTTAACCCTGGTGGGCTGGGGATACCACTATCCTCCTAACCATCCAACCACAGGTTGGTTAGCACCACAAAATGTATATGGTGACCGTAATGAGCTTATTTTGTAGTCCAGTCACCATATCGTGCTTTCGCTTCAAATACAATGACCGTAAGTGTCGTCAACAAAATACGGAGCACGCATCAAATACAATGACCGTCAGTGTCATCAACAAAATACAGAGATGTATGGTGAGCTAGATACCGTATGATGACCACAAGAATGTATACGGTGACCGTAATGAGCATATTCTGAAGTCCAGTGATCGTATAGTGCTTTCGCTTGAAATACAGTGACCGTCACACGTGAATGTGTAAGGGGCATACTTTTAGAGGGCCGAGAGATAGTTTGTGTGCTTACGTGAAAGTGGTGTAGAGAGAGGGGGTGTGTGGTGGAGACAAAGAGAGATATGCCCTTCGTTTCTCTTTTCCGTGACTAATTTTTTAGGAGAAGATATAAACATTCACAATGCGGGACAAATATTATTGGATGCACCGTGCAATTAACTTTCATGTACTCCGTATAACTTTGTAATATTGTATATGCTTTATTTTCTTAGTGGCCGATTGTGTGTGGGGTGTGGTGGGCACATCATTTCTTGTTGTGGTGGGTCGACGTGAGGACTCATGGATCGGTTCCATCCTGCGCCACATAGGTTGGACCGAGACGCATTATACGAAGCCCATGGAGGACTCGGCATACAAGACGATTCTACCAGAGTCGTGGAGGACTCTATCCCCACTGATGATAAGTCGACTATGTATGATTTGTAACCATAGGCCCCGAATATGTTATATAAGCCCGGGGGATAGTTCGTCGATGGTATACACACACACACACAATGCCTGATATTCACGTGTACTTTGTACACACCCTATCAAAAATATACAGTACCAGGAGTAGGCTTTTTCCTCAACTGCAAGGGCCCAGACTTGGGTAAAACTTTGCCTCGTATTACCATCCAGCCTAACAGTCAGGGATATCTTACCGAATGATCTGATGGAATCATATCCGCCAACAAGAGAGAGGTGTGTGGGGGGGGGGGGGCAATGTGTGCGAGAGAGGCCTAAAGATAATGTGCGTGCGGGAGACACTTAGGCACATGTATGTGCATATAGAGGGCCAGCAGAGACCGTGCGTGTGTGTATAGCATGTGAGAGAAATAGTGTTTCCAACTGAGATTAGTGAAAAGAGTGGTACGTAGTAGTAAGAGAGAGAGGGGGAGATATATAGAGAGTGTGTGTGTGAGACACCCCGCGAAAGAGTGTGAGCATGTGTGTGAGAGAAATGCCGATGTATATAAAGTATGTGCACTTATGCGTCGGATAGAGAGATGTATAGCGCGTGTGTGAGGACGGGCGGAGGCATAGTGCATCTATGCGTAAAAGGCGGTTCTACACATTAAATGAAAATATAAATTGCATTAAATTTTTTGGATGAGATCATGAATTTTGCAATTTGCGTATGAACTAACATTGGTCGATCAGACACCCATACTCTATTGAATTCGAGCATGTGTATGGGTTTATTTCATATTATCGATCCATAGAGTGAGAGTGGTTTGAAATACAGACAATGCATGGCTTTTGCAATTCATATATAAACATTAATTAGTGCACTCCGTGTTGTTAGTGTCAGGCACTTTATATATTTGTCACATACATGGATACGTTCCAAATTGCTAGCTATGAAATAGAATACATGTTCAATTCAACATAAAGATGGTTTCGAAGATGCCCGCAAAAAAAAGATGGTTTCGAAGATTCGAATTCATAGGAAGTGCATTCATCTATTTGAATTCAAGATAATGGCATTTGTAAATTAGATCTAAAAGGGGGCATCAATCTTTGTTGTGCGTTTGAACATGCGCTATATTCATACGCATGTCTAAATATTTTTTTGCAACCAAGGAGATTATATCTAGAACCATGCATGAATTGAGCTAAGCTGCATATTTTTTAATATATACTCGTGTACAATGTATATTCAAATGTACCCCCTCCATTCCAAAATAATCGTAGTTTTAGGATTTTCAAGAGTCAAGATTTTTGAAGTTTGACAAATCCTGAAAGTTCAATTCAAGAGAACTCTAAACGTTAATGCTTGTGCTCCCAAATATTGAATGAAGCGCCAAATAATCCTCTGGTCGCCCGAAACAGCACGAGACTAATGTTTGGTGGTAGGAAATTACTGTCCTGACTCTGACCCGTGTAGCCTATCGGTCCGATGTCCAAAGGTCTAAACCGGGGTAGGTTTGTAACTTCATGAAGACGCCAGTCAACCGGCTCCGAGAAGCATTCATACACCGTGGGCGCCTAAACACTCATGCGCTCGGCCGAAATCTATCCCGCCCACTATTTGGGACACCTGAGATTACTATCCTACCCCCGACCCGCAATATGTCCGAAATTTTAGATGGGGGCAAAGTTTGTAACTTTCCCCAAATTTCAAACAAGCGCATCCCAAACTGAAACATTGTTCCCCCTTAGTTCCCCCTCCCTCCGTTTCCCCATTCATACTCCGTGGGCGCCAAAATGCCCTCTCCACCAGCCGCGAAACCCCGGCCTCCTCCGTCCTCCACCCCATCGCGCCCAATCCACCGCCGCCCTCCTCCATCATGCCGGAGCCAGTACCCCGACGTCATCGTCCAACGCAACCGCAACCGCAATGCCCTTAAGGACTTAGCAGCTGAAGTCGAGGCAGAGCTGCCTCCATGACGCCGACGCTGACGTGCGTCGTACCAGAACCACTTCGACCACGCCGTCCTGCGCCTCACCACTGCCGCTCCACTGTCGCAACCGTCCACCGCACTGGAGCTGTTCCCGCTACGCCGTCGTTCGCCCCCTGGGATCTGGTTCCCCGCCGCCGACAGACGGCCACCGCACCATACTCAACAACTTGGCCATGGGTTCGTCCAAGGCTCCACCATCCTCCACAACTTCTTGTTTCTAGTGAACCACAAGAAGATCCTTGGAAAAACAGAAGGAGGACACAGCACTGCCAGCAGAAAGAGGTACTCCTCTTCCCTTATTCGTGCAAATCTTATGTCTCTGCTCACACCGTATTCATCCCACGAAAGAAACTAGTTGAGCGCTTCTTACTGCACCTTCTTCGTGATAGTAAATGCACAAGGTTTCCTCCCATTTACTATTTCATCTTAGCTAGAGGTCAATCGCCCGCCCGGATTTCAATTTAGGGTCAGTTGATTCGCAATTAAAAGAAGCAGCACCCGCTTAGGCGCGCGGAGCACCTAGTCTGCCTGTTCGCTGGGGAAGCGGTGCATCGGTGTCTATCATAGGGGTGTGGGGCGCAGGAGCTGCTTGCGCCCGATCTGGAGGTCGGCGGGGCTTGAAGGGATGGCCGGGGGGCGGTGCCAAGCACGGCGGTTCAGTGAGGTCGAGGGGAGGGTGGAGGCAGGGGACTGGGCCGGTGGTCGCTGGCGTTTCGAGGAAGATCGTCAACACTGACTGGCTGGAGGTAGATGAAGGCGATCTGGCCATTTTTGTACATTGGACGGTGCAGAAAAAATGGACTGACCTATTTGTTTTCAGTCGACTGTTATTTTCATAGGACCACACCTTGTGGTGTGCTAGCGGAGTATCTGCATTTCCCAGCCATCCCTGTGCTCATATTTCAAAATCCTACTCCCTCCGTTCCTAAATATTTGTCTTTCTAGCGATTTCAACAAGTGACTACATACAGAGCAAAATGAATGAATCTACACTCTAAAATAGATGTCTATATACATCCGTATGTGGTAGTCCATTTAAAATCTCTAAAAGGACAAATATTTAGGAACGGAGGGAGTAGAATCTAATTTCGTGTACCATGCATGTTGTAGAGCTATCATATGCCTCCCGTCATTTACTTCTCACCCACCTGCTATCTGCTACTTTTACACTATACTACTTGTGCACACACTTCACCCATACTCACACTTGTTTTTTTATGCATGGGTATTTCAGACTCTGACGCACTGTTGATGAATACACAAAAGAAAAGACAGAAGTCGCTCCTGTGTAATTCGAGGATAAGCACTAAGCGTTTCAGCGCTCTAAAGGGTGTAGTGTTAGCAGATGGAGACAGTAAACGTAGCTCTTTAGTTGATGATCTCAATTGCCACACACAACCATCCCAGGTGCTTGCTTTAACTTCAGGCTGTCAAATGTGGTTGCACGTTGCATATGGTGTCTAGCTTGTATTGCTTCCAATTTGGTTAATTTGCATCTGCCTACTTTACACATTATACCTTTGATAATGACATGCCTTCCTGTTCTTGATACATACTCCCTCCGTCCCAAAATAAGTGTCTGAAGCTTAGTACAATTTTGTACTAGAGCTAGTACAAAGTTGAGACAGTTATTTTGGGACGGAGGGAGTACTACATCTGTTTATTAACCATGTTCTTACATCAAACTAATGCTCTTGTATCCTTCATCAATCACTTATGATGAGACAGTCACCCCAGTGGGTTACTATGAGACGCGCTACTCTTTTAAAGAGTGCAGTGTCATCCTCCCCACATGATTCTCAAGAAATAGCAAGGCTAAATGAAGATAGTCAACGTAGCTCTGTAGTTGATGACCGCAATTCCCCTACACCACCATCGTAGGTGCTTGCTCTTACTTGGCAATGTGATATGTGGTTGCATGTTGCATATGGTGTCTACCTTGTAATGCTTCTAATTAGGCTAAATTGCATCAGCTTAGTTAACACATTATACCTGTGAATATGACATGCCTTCCTGTTTTTGGTACATACTACGTCTTTCTGTTAACCATATTCTTACATCAAACTACTTTTCTTGTGTATCCCTCATCAATCACTTCTGACGAGACACCTTCAAATTGACAGTGTAATATTGGTTGCATCTTGCATATCATTTCAAGCATGTACTGCCTCTAATTTGTTGAAAGCCACTTTTAATGAGACACTTCTAACTTGGTAGAGTGATTTTTGTTGGATCTTTCATATGGTGTCTAGCTTGCATTGCTTCCAATTTGTTGAAATGTCTTCTGCTTAGCATTTTTCGTACATATTCCATCCTCCTACAATGTGGTTGCCTTACATAAAAGTTGTGTTCATCAGTATCATGCATCAACGAATTTGGAAGAGAGAATTTCATTCCTTTTTCTTGTGTGTTTGACTTGACAAGGCAAAATCTAAAAGGATGAATGCACGGGATGATGGTGGTCCTCTGGAGCAACCGAAACAGATGATCTCTGCAGATTCTCCTGCTACTCCTACTGTAGTGCAAGTTCCAAATCTCATCTCCCCTACTCCACAACCTCAGGTGCTTGCTCTTAACATGGCAGTGTGATATCTGGTTGCATGTTGAATATGGTGCCTAGCTTGCATTGCACCTAATTTGTTAAATTGCATCTCCTTAGCTTACACATTATACATGTGAATATGACACGCCTTCCTGTTTTTGGTACATACTAGATCTGCCTATCACACCATGTTCTTACATCAAACTACTATTCTTGTGTATCCTGCATCTATCACTTATGATGAGACAGTAACGCCCGTGGGTTAGTATGAGACGCGCTACTCTTATAAAGAGTGCAGTTTCATCCTCCCCACATGATTCTCAAGAAACAGCAAGTCTAAATGAAGATATTGAACGTAGCTCTGTACTTGAAGACCGCATTTCCCCTACACCACCATCGCATGTGCTTTCTCTAACTTCACAGTGTGATATGTGGTTGCATGTTGCATACGGTGTCTAGCTTGTAATGCTTCTAATTAGGGTAAATTGCATCTGCTTAGTTTACACATTATACCTGTGAATATGACATGCCTTCCTATTTTTGGTGCATACTACATCTATCTGTTAACCATGTTCTTACATGAAACTACCACTCTTCTGTATCCTGCATCAATCATTTACGATGAGACACCTTTATTCGTTGCATATTGCATATTATTTCTAGCCTGTTGCCATGTATTGCTTCTAATTTGGTCAAATACATTTATGAGGCCACCCTTTTAATTTGGCAGAGTGATATTGGTTTCATCTTTCATGGTGTCTAGCTTGCATTGCTTCTAATTAGTTCAAACACCTTGTGCTTAGTTTACACTTTACACATCATACATGTCAATATGTCATGACGTCCTGTTTTTCATACATATTCCATCCTCCTATCATGCGGCTGCCTTACATGAAAGTAGTGTTCGTCAGTATCATGCATAAATGAGTTCTGAAGAGCAAATTTTATTCCTTTTTCTTGTGGGTTTGACTTGACAAGGCAAAATCAAAAAAGAGGAAGGAAAAGAGTAAGGAAGGCAATGATGGTGGTCCTCTGCAGCAACGTAAATGGAGCATCTGTACGGATTCTCCTCGTACTACTAGTGCATTACAAATTCCAACTCTCCGCTCCCCTACTCCACCATCCCAGGTGCTTGCTCTAACTTGGCAGTGTGATATCTAGTTGCATGTTGCATATGGTGTCTAGCTTGTATTGCTTCTAATTAGTGTAAATTACATCTACTTAGCTTACACATTATACGTGTGAATATGACACGCCTTCCTGTTTTTGGTACATACTATATCTGTCTATCACACCATGTTCTTACATGAAACTACTCATCTTGTGTATCCTGCATCAGTCACTTATGATGAGACACCTTTAAGTTGGCAGTGTGATATTGATTTGCGTCTTGAATATGATTTCTAGCATGTAGTGCTTCTAATTTGATGAACGTCACCTATGACAAGATAGTTTTAACTTGGCAGAGTGATATTGGTTGCACCTTCCATATGGTGTCTAGCTTGCAGTGCTTCTAATTTGTTGAAGTGCCTTCTGCTTAGTTACCACATCATAGGGGGTGAATATGTCATGCCGTCCAGTTTTTCATACATATTCCATCCTCGTATCATGACTTTGCCGTTCATCAGGGTAGTGTTCGTCAGTATCATGCATGAATGAGTTCTGAAGAGCGAATTTTATTCCTTTTTCTTGTCGGTTTGACCTCACAATGCAAAATCAATAAAGCAGAAGGAAATTGGTAAGGCATTGGATGATGGTGGTCCTTCGAAGCAACTGAAACGGAGGGTCTCTACAGATTCTACTACGCCATCCTCCCAACAAGATTCGCAAGACAACGCAAGGCTAGACAGTCAACGTAGCTGTGTAGATGATGAGCACATCTCCCCTACTCCACCATCACAGGTGTTTTCTCTAACTTGGCACTATTATATGTGGTTGCATGTTGCGTATGATGTCTAGCTTGTATTGCTTCTAACTTTGTTGTATTGCATCTGCTTACTTTACACATCATACCTGTGAATATGACACGTGTTCCTGTTTCTAGAACATACTATATCTGATCACACCATGTTCTTACATCAGACTACTGTTCTTGCGTATCCCGCATCAGTCACTTATGATGAGGCACCTTTAAGTCGCCACTGTGATATTGGTTGCGTCTTGCATATGATTTCTAGCATGTACTGCTTCCAATTTTTTGAAACGTCAGACATTTTGAACTTGGCAGAGTGATATTGGTTGCATCTTTCATATGGTATCTAGCTTGCAGTGCTTCTAATTTGTTGAAATGCCTTCTGCTTACTTACCACATAATAGGTCTGAATATGTCACGCTGTCCTGTTTTTCGTACATATTCCATCGTCGTATCACGTGTTTGCCTTTCATCCGAGTAGTGTTTGTCAGTATCATGGATGAATGAGTTCTGAAGATTGAATTTTATTCCTTTTTCTTATTGGTTTGACTTCACAATGCAAAATCAATACAGCTAAAGGAAATTAGTAAGGCAGTGGATGATGGTGGTCCTTCGGAGCAACTCAAACAGAGGGTCTCTACAGATTCTACTCTGCCATCCTCCCAACAAGATTCGCAAGACAACACAAGGCTGGACAGTCAACGTAGCTGTGTAGATGATGAGCACATCTCCCCTACTCCACCATCACAGGTGCTTGCTCTAACTTGGCACTGTTATACGTGCTTGCGTGTTCCGTATGATGTCTAGTTTGCATTGCTTCTAATTTTGTTGAATTGCATCTGCGTAGCTTACAACTTATACCTGCAACAATTACTTACCCACAAGACACATTTAACTTGGGAGTGTGATGTAGGTTGCATCTTGCATTGTCTTCTAGCTTGTACTGCTTCTAATTTGTTGAAATGGCACTTATGACGAGACACTTTTTACTTGGTAGAGTGATATTGGTTGCATATTCATATGGTGCCTAGCTTTCATTTCTTCTAATTTTGTTGAAATGCCTTCTGCTTACTATTTTTCATACATATTCCATCCTCCTATCGTACGTGTGAATGTGCAATGCTGTCGATATTTTGTATATGTTCCATCCTCCTATCATGCGCTTGCCTTACATCAAAGTAGTGTTCGTCTGTATCATGCATCAACCAGTTATGCAGAGCTAATTTTATTCATCTTCTTATGGTTTTGACTTCAGAAGGCAATATCAAAAAAGTGGAAGGAAAAGAGTAAGTTAGGGGATGTTGGTGGTCCTCCGGATCGACACAAACGGAGACTCTCTAGATTTGCTACTACTACTGCTAATGCAGTTGAAGTCCCAAGTCTACATGATGAGTTCATCTCCCGTACTCCACCATCGTAGGTGCTTGCTCTAAGTTGACAGTGTGATAATTGGTTTCATGTTGCATATGTTGTCTATCTTGTATTTCTTCTATTTTGATTAAATTGCACCTGCTGAGTTTATACGTTATACATGTGCATATGACATGCCTTTCTGTGTCTGGAATACACTGCATCTATCTATCATACCATGTTCTTACATCAAAGTACTGCTATTGTGTATCCCGCATCAATCACTCATGATTGGATGCTTTTAACTTGGCAGTGTGATAGTGGTTGCATCTTGCATTGATTTCTAGGTTGTACTGCTTCTAATTTTTTGAAATGCCACTTATGACAAGACACTTTTAACTTGGCAGATTGATATTGGTTGCATCTTTCATATGGTGTCTAGCTTGCATTACTTCTATTTTCTTGAAAATACTTCTGCTTAGATTACACATCGTAGCTGTGAATATGTCATGCCGTCCTGTTTTTCTTACATATTCTATCCTCCTCATACAGTTGTCTTACATCAAAGTATTGCTTGTCTGTATCATGCATCAACGAGTTCTGAAGAGCGATTTTATTCTTTTGTGTTGTGGGTACGGCTTTGACATGGCAAAGTAAAAAAAGAGCAAGGAAAAGAATACAGTAGGAATGGTGTTACTCGTGGGGTGCAACAGAAAAGGATCGTCCCTCGAGATTCTGCTGGTACTTATAGTGCAGTAGAAGGTCCAAGTCCACCGGCTAAATCTGCAAACACAGTATCACCTGCTCCACTAGCTGCAGCATCCCCTTCAACTGTACCGGCATCTCAATGAGCTACTCGTTCGTTTGCTCCGCAACTGACCTGTTCCCAAGCTGCCTTCACACCTAACACTACTTCTGAAGCACTGCTGACACAACAGGACTTGGCAAGATCAGATGAACCTCATGAGCATCAACACCAAGACGGTACCTGACCGAGTCAAGTTGCAGTTGCATGCTCCTTTATATGTACTCTCACAGTTTGATGTGCACTAACACTTTCCATATTCGTTGTTGAACTAGCACCACGGTGCAAGCGGAAATAGACATCAGGGATAATGCTTGACAGATTAACAAAATCTAAAGGAGGAAGAATGGAGATCCATTTTGAGGCAGGTTTAAAAAGTCCACGTGATGCTATAGAGTCAGCCAAGTTAGTATCAGAGGCAGCCGTTGCTGTTTAGGTGTCATGCACGTATCCTCCCAACATGGATCCAGTATAGGAATGAGAAAGACGATACCCAGTTTAACACCTTCCTTGACCATTTATCCGTAAGTGATGTTCTTCATCGCAATTTTTAATATTATCTTGCTCTGTCCCATACTTTCTAGCTTCCTCCTAATAAGACTCACATTCTTTTTTCAACAGATGAGGTTCAAGTTGGATCCGAAAGATGATGCAACTAAACAAGCATGCACTGATGTTTTTAAGTCTGCTCTGTGACAGTATCAGTATCACCTTAGAAAAAAGTCACTTTGAAGGCAAGGCTAACAATGAAATCGCCCAAACACCTCCAGTGGAATATATTACAGATGAAGACTGGACAACCCTTGTTAAACACTGGTCTGATCCAAAGTATCAGGTAGGGTATATGTATTTGATCAGATCACATATTGAACTCATATTTACATATGTGCCTTACAAGTGTATCTTCTTCTAGGCTAACTGTTTGAAGAACAAGACCAACCATTCTAAAGTGAAATTCCAACAGACAACAGGATCTCGTAGCTATATTGCACACTGCGAGGCTCTTGTAAATAGCTGCTAGTTCCTTCTTTTTTCTGTGCCATATTATCGTATCTATATTGACTTGTTCCAAATATAGAGGAAAGCCCGTGCGGACCAAAAAGAACCTGAACCGAATGCAGTGCAAATCTTCAAGGATTGCCACACCAGCAAGATGAAGGGCATGAGCACACCAGTTCAAGCCGCTGTTGTAAGTCCTTACTCCTCCTTCCTTTGAACTGCTTTTTACTGTGACGTGTTCATTTAACTTCTTGGTTTGCAGCCAATGTCAGTTACTCTGTTCACATTTATACATAGTTATCTTAACGTATCATTTCACCTTACATGGTTTAAAAGAGAGGAAGGATATTCTTTTGGTCTTGATCTGTAATCTAGTTGTGATGTTCATGTGCCCACACAATGATACAATAGCTTGTTTGTTTGATATCTATTTGCCCATGACATGAATGATGTCATACTATGATCATCCTACTTTAAACCATGTCTCTTTATCCTTAGATGTCAATGAATGTGAGGAAATAGACAATACTGTAGGCATGCTACATGGACATATGTTCCGAAAGTGATTTTATTATGTAGTTGGCACTACAATACATGTTAATGTATTACAGTAGTTCACCAAAATAAGTTATGTATAAACGTGAAACCTACTTTGTTTGTTTTAGTCTCATCAGTAACTTATCTTGTACACTAATCTACAAGTTTAAACTTTCAGCAAGCTATGGAACAAATGATTGAACAACCACAACCACCTGAAGGTGACAAGGCTACCACAGGCACAATGTCACCTCTTGCTGCAGTGCGTCAGTATCTCTCCACTAATAGTGCAAAAAGCACCTTCTTGCGTAATTCTGGGTTGGTTGTCAAGGTAACCTCGTCCAAATCACCTACTGAACAAAATCTTTCGGCTAGACAAAGCGATATATCTGTGCTCCAGACACAAGTCCAATCCCTAATGGAGGTCATTTCGGAAACAAGAATAGTGGTTAACAAATGTCATCAAGATATGAATGGTTTTGAAACCAGACTATCCGACATTTGCTTCATTGTTCAAGAGCAATGGTGGAAAAAAGGGGAAGGTCATACTGCTCCATCAGATTCTACAGCTGGAAACATTAGCACCCAGGTCAAATGATCTGTGCTTCTATACATCTGATGGTGCTTTTATCTGCAAGGACTGTAAACTTTATGCCAACAGGCCTTTTGTTGTATGGCTGCAATTTATTTTGTTGTGATACAGCATTTATCTTGCTGCCAAAGCCTGTAGAAATTACGACGCTATTTTTGTATAGTGTAGGTTTATCTTAGTAATGTATTCGGCCGAAAGCTTCGTAGGAGCCCAACATGCCAACATTCGTCGGGCCCACAATTCCAATTGGGCTAAAAACGGTTATGGGCCGTAATTTGCATGTAGCCCACTAAAAATATCTGGGCCTAAATCAGCATAAGCTTTCTTATTTTTGGTAGGCCTATGCCCACAGTGGGCCTTTAACAGGCCTAAACATAATTTGGGCCCTCAGTAACAACAGGCCTTTAACATGTGTAAATATCTCGAGCCCATAAATAACATGGGCCTTTAATAGGCCGAAAGTGAGATTGGTCCCTCATTGTGCCAAATAACCAACTAGGCATTAGCAGGCCAAAATGTATCTCGGCTCGTGGTGGCCCATTTACAATGCGGATCGTTCACCGGCCGAAATTCAGACGGGCCAAAAATGCGCCGACCTACTACATGGGCGTTTACCAGGCCGGAAGTGCGGTCGGGCTTGATTAGTATTAGTTTTATATGGGCTATTAATAGGCCCGATGTGACATTGTGCCACATGTGGCCCATGGATTTCATCTGACGTTAACGGGCCGAAAAACACAACAGGCTGGAAGTGGCCCAAATCTACAGTGGGCCTCTAACAGGCCGAATGTCTGACATGGCCAAATATGACCCAATTCCTTCATGGTAGTTTATGGGCCGAAAGTTTCAATGGCCGATAAATGGGCCCAAATGAAGCAGGACCTTTAACAGGCCGGAAACTGTGGCACCCCGGCTCAGAGAAAACCGGAACGCCCCGTATTCCAGCCCAGGGACAAGTCCTCTGGAATACGGCACAGTTGGCATAGAACAAATCAGCTCTTTATTACAATGGATATGGTTTAAAAAGGGTACAAGGATTACATCGGCACGGCGACACTACGCCTGCCCGGGGTAGCTCTATGCTAACAGCGGAGTAACTCTCTCGGCAGCGGAACAGCGATGGCGGTGATGGACTCCACTCCACAGGGACTCTGGCTAGAACGCGTATCCTAGGTCGCAAACTCAGGTACCTCGACAAGCAAGCAATCACGGCATGACCTGCAAACTGGCATGACATGCCAGGTGAGTACTTTGAATGTACACGCAAGCTCACAGCAAACATCAGCATTAAAGCAAGACAACATCATAGCAAAATAGCTACTAAAGTAAAGTAAAGCATATTAAGTAGTTTAATCTATACTCCGAATAATCTCAGGATCCAATCCAAACCTGTGCCAAATCCAATACCAATCATGTGGTCATCCGACCACTCATCCCATTGCCATCCCATGGCTAACATGTCATATTCCTGATACCATCTGCACTGCAAGTCTGACAAACTTACTCTCTTCCGGGTTGTCTCACAACCCTCAGAATACTCACGATCCACCGAGTACTTCTGATCTTACGACGAGTTCTTCCATCATTATCACTACTATGGTTGACCACCTAAAGAGGTCTGGACGGACTGTCCAATACCGTGGACACGGTTATTCGAATAGATTTTACACTCTGCAGAGGTTGCGCACTTTACCCACACCATGGAGCACCTGACCTCGTGATCCCATTCGGGTGGACCAGCGTTGCTCCAACGAAACCTGCCTGACCCGTGACTCTCTCATCGCACCACCAGCAATCACACTCCCCCGGAGTCAAGCCTTGGGTGGCCCCTGTGTCACCGTGTGACACCTGCCACCGTCGTGGCCAACAAACTGTCCCAAACAGGGACCCGGTACCATATAACTCAACTGGGCTCACAAGGTTATCGCCGCCTACCGGGCCAGGGTAGCGCGCATGCATAACCTTCCCTGTCGGGCGGTACCGGTGAAAGAGCACGCGATCAGACCAAGTCAAGGCCGTCCCATACCGGCAAATATGGCTGCACGGATAAGTCCGGACAGGTGACTCAGGATCAACCATGAAGCATCTAATCCTCGAATGATATTACTGTCATGGCTGTCACTCCGACATCATAGTAGTCCAATAACCAATATGCTTAAGCCACTGCTACTAACTCATCTCCACGAACTGCCGGATGAAATCCAAAATAATCATAGACAGTGATCTCAACATCATAGCATCAACGAATGGGTAAACTACCAGTCACTAACAATCCGGTAATCAACATGGTAGTCACCTATCCAAGAATTAACTCCAACATTGCATAATCCAATCCACTTCACAAGTAACTCATACTTGCTGATAAAGTAAATAGTTAAACTATGACATTGCAATGCGATGATGCAGATGAGAGTTGTGGCTTGCCTGGGGATGAAGGGACCATCGGGAAGGAGTGCGGAATGGTCGCGGAAGGAGTTGCCGGAAACAGTTCTCTCCCGGAGGAGGCTGTTTACGGGCAAGGGCAAAATGGTCATTTCCACAGTGGAACCACATGGTGAAAATGATATCAACAGATAGAGCTCGACGATATGAAGAAGTGGGCTTTGGAATCACCTCGATCGGAGTCACGGGCAAAAAGTTATAGCCCGACAAAGTTCAGGGACCAATCTGCAAAAATAACTCTACAAACGGGTCCCTGGTTGAGAAAACAGAGAGCGCCCTTTATAAGATTACGCTTTCAGTACTGAGAAACGTAATTTCGGCTGAAGTGCAAAGGAAATACGCCTTCTGAAGACGAAAACATATTTTGGGAAGGGCGCCTCCACTTAAAATCCCGCGGGCCCGGGCGTTGACTTCGTCCTGCCGCTGACAGGTGGGGTCGGAGCGATGTGGGGCCCGCCAGGCCCCGGTCATCTTCTTCTTTGCCCGTTCACCGCATGAGACAGAGGAGGAGCAGGGGAGGGGCGCTGCCGGCGGCGGCCCCGGCGACTCCGGCCATCGCCGGCCGAGGCGAGGGCACCGGCAGGCGCGGAAGTGAGCGGCGCGGCCGTCCAGGCTGGACGCGGACGTCGAGGAGGACCGAGGTGGTGTCACTCGAGGGAGGAGCGAAGACGAGGCCGAGCCTACTTCGGTGGCGATTCCCGGCGACTCGGGTCGTCTCTGGAAGGGCTCGGACCACCGGCGGACTTGGGAGGAAGCTGCACGTCCGTCTAGGGGGAAAACAAGCGCTGGGGAGGGCCATAGCCGCGACTGCTCGCGGTGGCCGAAGACAGAGGCGACGGCCGGACTTGGGGCGTGCGGCCACAGGGGCTCTCCGGCGAGGGTGAGGGGGTTGGGAGGACCGCCGGAGTGTGGGTGGTATATTGGTGGTGGTGGAAGAGGGAGAAGGGCTCGGCCTTGAGCCAATTTAGGAGGAGGAGACCGGCGGCCATGGCGGCCATGGGCGGCGAGGAGGGCTCCTGGAGCTCGGGGGAAGGGCTGGGGAGGGATAGTGGAGTGCGGTGGTGACGATGGTGAGCTCGAGAGAGCTCGGGGCAGCCTATAAATAGGCGCGGCGATGCGGGTGAATAGGGATGGCCATGACGGCGAGCTTAGCCGGACACTGGAGCTGCGGGGCGACGTGGCTAGAGTTTTGCGGCGTCGAGGAGCTTCGCGGAGGAGCGGAGAGGCTTGCAGAGGTTTCGGGAGTGCTCGAGGGAGAAGGGGCAAGGGAAAACGACGACGACGGTCACGGGCCGAACAGCGGCGGCGATCGCCGTGGCGCGACGAGAAAGAATCAGGAGGGGGAGAGGCTTCCAGAGCGAAGGTGGCGACGAGGGGAAGCCCCTGGACATGAATAGGTGGCAAGGGCGAGGAGGAAACCGACGAGGCCGAGGGGTCTCATCACCGGAGCACGCTGGCTGGCATGCCAGCCGTGTGGTCACCGTGTGGCCACGGCTTTGCCATGCCAAACATGATGCCAAACCATGTCCAGTGAGTAGTACATCCAAAGAACAGTCTCAGGGAAGTGATGTCTCGATGAAAATCACTGTGGTTAGATAGGAGTGATCATCTGAAGTTTACTACATCCAACTGTTACCTGAAACTGTGATCAACAGGAAAGGGATAAGAGCCAAGTGTGATGTCTGAGAGGTTTAGGGTAGGAAGAACTACAATCCTATGAAGTTTGGAGAGAAATGGACCAAGATTTAATAGGGTTGCCTTGCAACTGACCAATCTGGTCCAGAAGCTCAATCTTGATGTGCCACTCACATGGAGTAGCCAATTGGGCTGAAATTTGGTAGAAAATGATTATTTGGTCATATGAGAGTGCCATAAAAATTTCATGCCATTTGGACAAGCCAAAATGGTACTTCCTTCACAGCTATCTTCTCTGACTAGAATCTTAGAAAAATTCTAGAGAATTATTGGAGAGATTAAATGAGCCCAAAATTTTGTGGAGATAGGTTATATGGGTAGGAGAATGCTCTGGTAAATTTTCAGCAATTATGGAGCAATATAAAATATAGTTGCTTCACAATGTGAAAATCTGACCAAAACCCAAGATTTGATGCTATGCTCACATAGATGATTGGATAGGGTTGAAACTTGGTGGAGAGTCATTATTAGAGCATATGAAGATGCTTGCAAAATTTCAACTCATTTAGATACTCCTAGCTAGCACTTGCTTCACAAAGATTCCAGTTGACCAGAAACTTTGGAAATTAGCCAAGGGAGATTTAATATCCAAATGAAGTTGAATTTTGGCATGTGGAAATGATATGGATAGGAAAGAATGCCCAAAAAGTTTGAGACCAAGCAAGCAAATATAAAGGGTACTTGCTTCTCAACTTGGCAGCTAGGGCAAAATCAGAAAAGGAATATTTGTGAACATGGCAAGGAAGGATTTGACATATTTTAGGAATATATGTCCCAAAGTATTTATGAGAATTATTTGGGAATCTTTGGAATGATGGAAATATGGGTTGCTTCACAACTCAGGGCAGATAGGGTTATTCCTTTAATAGAAAAAGGAATTTTCCCAAGAAAAAGAATATTGGGATTGGTCCAAGATGGAAATGGCAAGGTCTAGGGATGGTTTTGAGGTTGTCAAGCCACTTGGGAAGAAGATTCAAGGGTGGTCCCTCCAGGTTTCAAGACTACTAAGCCACAAACAAGCAAATCCAAACCAAATTCAAAAGACAAAAGAAATGGGCAAAATCCAGGGTGTTACAAACCTACCCCCCTTAAAGAAATCTCGTCCTCGAGATTTGGTTGCTCAGGGATCAAACATGAATATTTCCACTTGAGGAAACCGTTTCCAACTCAGGTTTCCTTTTTACATTTGTATAATGTTCCCACTGAATTTCATATGACTGACTGCCTTGCTTCGGGGTGGTTTGCTTCACTGGACCCTTTTTCTGGCAAATCTTACCTCATATGTTACTCTGACTCCAATCCTTTTGTGTCTGCTGACCTGTCTGGGGTAATAAATTATCCTGACCAAACTATGTGCCCTGCTCGTAAGTCCGAGGGTGGTTCCTCATGGATGTGTCGTGACGAGGTCCAATACGATTGACCGTTTACTGAGTTGTGAGCAGTTTCTCTTGGTGGACACGAAATCTTTTACTCATTGCATTGGGTGACTTCAAATGACTATGTGTCCTCCAGGCTCAAAATAGTACTGTGAATCGTACCGTTCTCCTGGCGGAATCTGACTTCTCGCACGGATAGCTAGGTCATCTTGGGTATCTCCACTATCTTGGGTATAAGGCTCCTACCAAATATTTGACTGTCACCTATCGTGACCAGCATAAAGGTGTACGGAGATATTATCCATAGACTTGACTGACAGCGGTCCTGGCAGCAGAATCTTGTTCACGGCAGGTTAGTTTTTAACTGATTCCCATCTGTGAGGACACATGCTTCGAGACTGTTGTTCATCCTTCTGATTACTCAGTCTGTCGGTATCTCTATATGGATGGTAGGCCGTGTAATGCTTTTGACACATTTGCTGTAATCCAACTGCCAAGTTAATCTTTTGGCTGACCTGACCAGCTTGGTTGCCCTCTTCTGACAATTCTGAGCATATCTGGTTGGCTGGGCGGGTTGTCCCGATATGGGGTCCTTGCAAATGGAATAGACCCCGTGGGTGTGTACCCATGGTGACTAGTACCGAGCCAGACTGTCCGGAGTATTTGTACCATTAACATACCTGTATGGAAAACCTTGTTCTTTCATTATAGTTCTCTTTGCCTGGACCCTTTGCTGAAAGAACTTGGCCTAATATGCCCTTGACTCTTCGGGTGACCATAGGTGTTGTTAGGTGCAATATTCCGGCAGACATATTACTTACAAGTTGTAGCTGTAGGGTAACGACCGTCTGAACCCCTGGATAAAAGCGGCAAATAAACCAGTAGCCACCAGAACGGTCTTTACAACTCAGATCTGGGACATTACTGGAGTAACTCAACCCCAACTCAAGACGGCTGAAAAGTAGCTCAGAGCATGAGACGGTGTTGATAAGAAGAATGTAGCAACTCCCTAAGATGGCCGAAAAACAGCTCAGAGCATAGGGTCATTGCTATGAAGAGAAATTCAACAGCTGCCCGAGACGGCCGAAAAGCAGCTCAGAACATGGGCCAGTTGCTGACTAGAAAAAGTCGGCATCCACCCCGGACGGCCGGAAACAGCTCAGAACAAAGGCGTGGTGCCGTCACCAAAGAAAGACGGGCAAGGGTTCATCCGCGTCCCAAACAGCTCACTATTATGCATACAGGGTATTCGGCTATCCTTCTTGCTGAACACTAAGTTCATAGCACATTCTGACTTGCTTCCAAGACATAGCAGGGTTCAAATTGTACTCATAGCAGACTCAAACCTTGTATATGAACCATACCTTTGGCACGGAATGCACTATGGATCATGCACATATCTTTGCCTTCTTGCTGATTTGATCATTGCTGCTGTGAAGATTGCACATTGAGGTATACTTGATGCTGATAACCAATCCATCTAGGATATCATTTATATTCAGGCCCGATATTCCCGATATAACACAGTCTGCTAAAAATTCCATATTGCTGAGCTAAGCTTCCAAATGGCTGTCTCTTTACTGACTCTTTGGGTTCAGTGTCGGGGAGTAACTTCCATAAGGGGAAAATAAGGTAACACCAAGGGCCCGAATAAAGAAAACAAAAGAAACGACTAAACAAAAGCACATGAAGCAGCAAGATCACACACACAAGCAATATCACATTCTACAGCAATTCACAACAATAATATGCATTCCTACTTAAGCACACAAATCTCGCAAGAACTCCGGTATCACGGTCTAACATGTTGTGGCGATGTGCATGAAAGTGAATCAATGTGTGGAAGAAAATTGGTGTAAACAAGGCTACACCAAACACGGGCTTAACACCGGTTCCATCTGGACACGAAGGCAAGGACGAACTTGGTGATCGGGAATCGGAACACGGAGGTCACGACCACATCATCAAGCATACGGAGGGAAACCGTATCCGTCCAGGGAATAGGTGGCAGAATGAGATAGTGGTGGAGAGAAAGGCTTGCAGGCATTGCCCTTTTCTGATAACAAGTATCAGTAAGGGTTGCCGAAGCGGCTAGTGGAATGGCACGGTCCGGGATAGAACTTGTCTATCACCGAAACGATAGGGGTAGCTGAAGAGAATATATTGGTGTGGTACCGGTGCATCAATCTGACAAGGGATCGACACCACCAAGCACCTTGGCATCACTCCGCTGGGACGAAGATGACACCACACCAAGGAACAAATATGCAAACTGGAGAGCGCAGGTAGGGAATCGAAACCGATGCCACCTACACTCACCAGATCCATCGTTAGTGATAAGATATCTAGTCTATATGCATGCTATGCACAAGCAAATGCAACAAACAAGTGCAGCAAACCAACTGGATCCTATACTACCGGTTACTAACGCTCGCGCCTAGACCGGTCGTCCTATAGCCAGACCTGCTCTGATACCAACTTTTGTGGCACCCCGGCTCAGAGAAAACTAGAACGCCCCGTATTCCAGCCCAGGGACAAGTCCTCTGGAATACGACACTGTTGGCATAGAACAAATCAGCTCTTTATTACAATGGATATGGTTACAAAAGGGTACAAGGATTACATCGGCACGGTGACACTACGCCTGCCCGGGGTAGCTCTATACTAACAGCGGAGTAACTCTCTCGGCAGCGGAACAGCGACGGCGGTGATGGACTCCACTCCATAGGGACTCTGGCTAGAACGCGTATCCTAGGTCGCAAACTCAGGTACCTCGACAAGCAAGCAATCACGGCATGACCTGCAAACTGGCATGACATGCCAGGTGAGTACTTTGAATGTACACGCAAGCTCACAGCAAACATCAGCATTAAAGCAAGACAACATCATAGCAAAATAGCTACTAAAGTAAAGTAAAGCATATTAAGTAGTTTAATCTATACTCCGAATAATCTCAGGATCCAATCCAAACCTGTGCCAAATCCAATACCAATCATGTGGTCATCCGACCACTCATCCCATTGCCATCCCATGGCTAACATGTCATATTCCTGATACCATCTGCACTGCAAGTCTGACAAACTTACTCTCTTCCGGGTTGTCTCACAACCCTCAGAATACTCATGATCCACCGAGTACTTCTGATCTTACGACGAGTTCTTCCATCATTATCACTACTATGGTTGACCACCTAAAGAGGTCTAGACGGACTGTCCAATACCGTGGACATGGCTATTCGAATAGATTTTACACTCTGCAGAGGTTGCGCACTTTACCCACACCATGGAGCACCTGACCTCGTGATCCCATTCGGGTGGACCAGCGTTGCTCCAACGAAACCTGCCTGACCCGTGACTCTCCCATCGCACCACCGGCAATCACACTCCCCCGGAGTCAAGCCTTGGGTGGCCCCTGTGTCACCGCGTGACACCTGCCACCGTCGTGGCCAACAAACTGTCCCAAACGGGGACCTGGTACCATATAACTCAACTGGGCTCACAAGGTTATCGCCGCCTACCGGGCCAGGGTAGCGCGCATGCATAACCTTCCCTGTCGGGCGGTACCAGTGAAAGAACACGCGATCAGACCAAGTCAAGGTCGTCCCATACCGACAAATGTGGCTGCACGGATAAGTCCGGACAGGTGACTTATGATCAACCATGAAGCATCTAATCCTCGAATGATATTACTGTCATGGCTGACACTCCGACATCATAGTAGTCAAATAACCAATATGCTGAAGCCACTGCTACTAACTCATCTCCACGAACTGCCGGATGAAATCCAAAATAATCATAGACAGTGATCTCAACATCATAGCATCAACGAGTGGGTAAACTACCAGTCACTAAAAATCCGGTAATCAACATGGTAGTCACCTATCCAAGAATTAACTCCAACATTGCATAATCCAATCCACTTCACAAGTAACTCATACTTGCTGATAAAGTAAATAGTTAAACTATGACATTGCAATGCGATGATGTAGATGAGAGTTGTGGCTTGCCTGGGGATGAAGGGACCATCGGGAAGGAGTGCGGAATGGTCGCGGAAGGAGTTGCCGGAAACAGTTCTCTCTCGGGGGAGGCTGTTTACGGGCAAGGGCAAAATGGTCATTTCCACAGTGGGACCACATGGTGAAAATGATATCAACAGATAGAGCTCGACGAGATGAAGAAGTGGGCTTTGGAATCACCTCGATCGGAGTCACGGGCAAAAAGTTATAGCCCGACGAAGTTCAGGGACCAATCTGCAAAAATAACTCTACAAACAGGTCCCTGGCTGAGAAAACAGAAAGTGCCCTTTATAAGATTACACTTTCAGAACTGAGAAACGTAATTTGGGCTGAAGTGCAAAGGAAATACGCCTTCTGAAGACGAAAACGTATTTTCGGAAGGGCGCCTCCACTTAAAATCCCGCGGGCCCGGGCGTTGACTTCGTCCTGCCGCTGACAGGTGGGGTCGGAGCGATGCGGGGCCCGCCTGGCCCCGGTCGTCTTCATCCTCGCCCGTTCCCCGCACGAGACAGAGGAGGAGCAGGGGAGGGGCGCTGCCGGCGTCGGCCCCGGTGACTCCGGCCATCACCGGCCGAGGCGAGGGCACCGGCAGGCGCGGAAGGGAGCGGCGTGGTCGTCCAGGCTGGACACGGACATCGAGGAGGACCGAGGCGGCGTCACTCAAGAGAGGAGCGAAGACGAGGCCGAGCGCACTCCGGCGGTGATTCCCGGCGACTCGGGTCGTCTCTGGAGGGGCTCGGACCACCGGCGGACTTGGGAGGAAGCCGCACGTCCGTCCAGGGGAAAAACACGCGCTGGGGAGGGCCATAGCCCCGACTGCTCGCGGTGGCCGAAGATAGAGGCGGCGGCCGAACTTGGGGCGCACGGCCACATGGGCTCTCCGGCGAGGGTGAGGGGGTGGGGAGGATAGCCGGAGTGTGGGTGGTATAGTGGTGGTGGTGGAAGAGGGAGAAGGGCTCGGCCTTGAGCCAATTTAGGAGGAGGAGACTGGCGGCCATGGCGGCCATGGGCGGCGAGGAGGGCTCCTGGAGCTCGGTGGAAGGGCTGGGGAGGGCTAGTGGAGTGCGGTGGTGACGTTGGTGAGCTCGAGAGAGCTCGGGGCAGCCTATAAATAGGCGCGGCGACGCGGGTGAATAGGGACGGCCACGGCGGCGAGCTTAGCCGGACACTGGAACTGCGGGGAGATGTGGCTGGTGTTTTGCGGCATCGAGGAGCTTCGCGGAGGAGCAGAGAGGCTTGCAGAGGCTTTGGGAGAGCTCGAAGAAGAAGGGACAAGGGAAAACGACGACGACGGTCACGGGCCGAACAGTGGCAGCGATCGCCGTGGCACGACGAGAAAGAATCTGGAGGGGGCGAGGCTTCCAGAGCGAAGGGGGCGGCGAGGGGAAGCCCCTAGACATGAATAGGTGGCAAGGGCGAGGAGGAACCCGACGAGGCCGAGGGGTCTCATCACCGGAGCACGCTGGCTGGCATGCCAGCCGCATGGTTACCGTGTGGCCATGGCTTTGCCATGCCAAACGTGATGCCAAACCATGTCCAGTGAGTAGTACTTCCAAAGCACAGTCTCAGGGAGGTGATGTCTCGATGAAAATCACTGTGGTTAGATAGGAGTGATCATCTGAAGTTTGCTGCATCCAACTGTTGCCTGAAACTGTGATCAACAAGAAAGGGATAAGAGCCAAGTGTGATGTCTGGGAGGTTTAGGGTAGGAAGAACTACAATCCTGTGAAGTTTGGAGAGAAATGGACCAAGATTTAATAGGGTTGCCTTGCAACTAACCAATCTGGTCCAGAAGCTCAATCTTGATGTGCCACTCACATGGAGTAGCCAATTGGGCTGAAATTTGGTAGAACATGATTATTTGGTCAAATGAGAGTGCCATAAAAATTTCACGCCATTTGGACAAGCCAAAATGGTACTTCCTTCACAGCTATCCTCTCTGACCAGAATCTTAGAAAAATTACAGGGAATTATTGTTGAGATGAAATGCGACCAAAATTTTGTGGAGATAGGTTATATGGGTAGGAGAATGCTCTGGTAAATTTTCAGCAATTATGGAGCAATGTGAAAATCTGACCAGAAACCAAGATTTGATGCTATGCTCACATATATGATTGGATAGGGTTGAAACTTGGTGGAGAGTCATGATTAGAGCATATGAAGATGCTTGCAAAATTTCAACTCATTTGGATACTCCTAGCTAGCACTTGCTTCACAAAGATTCCAGTTGACCAGAAACTTTGGAAATTAGCCAAGGGAGATTTAATATCCAAATGAAGTTGAATTTTGGCATGTGGAAATGATATGGATAGGAAAGAATGCCCAAAAAGTTTGAGACCAAGCAAGCAAATATAAAGGGTACTTGCTTCTCAACTTGGCAGCTAGGGCAAAATCAGAAAAGGAATATTTGTGAAATATTTTTGAACATGGCAAGGAAGGATTTGACATATTTGAGGAATATATATCCCAAAGTATTTATGAGAATTATTTGGGAATCTTTGGAATGATGGAAATATGGGTTGCTTCACAACTCAGGGCAGACAGGGTTATTCCTTTAATAGAAAAAGGAATTTTCCCAAGAAAAAGAATATTGGGATTGGTCCAAGATGGAAATGGCAAGGTCTAGGGATGGTTTTGAGGTTGGCAAGCCACTTGGGAAGAAGATTCAAGGGTGATCCCTCCAGGTTTCAAGACTACTAAGCCACAAACAAGCAAATCCAAACCAAATTCAAAAGACAAAAGAAATGGGCAAAATCCAGGGTGTTACAGAAACACACCGGGCCGTAATTCAGCCCAAATACTTAGCGAACTTTTAACGGGCCAGAAGTGACCATGGGCCACAATGATGACAAGTCTAGAACGGGCCGTTGACGGGCCGATTTGACACTAGTCGTACGGGCCTTAACTGCGAATGGGCCGTCTGCAAGCAGGCCGTTAATGGGCCAGCCCGCTAATTTTGACTGGGCCAGCCTTTTTAACCTAAATGGGCCGCTGTTGGGCCTTGCCACGTGTTGACGTATCATAGGCTCCTCCTATCCATTGGGCGGTTGACATCTGTCCTTCGGCGGTGCTGACACGTGGTTGCTGTAGCCAATGAGAATTTTACATATGGAAAATCGCCATTGGTCGGTGCTGTTAACGGGTTATCGAATCCAAAACCGGACCCGATAACTTAACGGCGACCTGTTACGGTGGATGCCACATGTCGGTTACCCTTGACGAAAGCACTTCCATGACGCGTCATTTATCGTCATGGAAGTGAACACTTCCGTGATGATAATTTTGGTATTGTCATGGAACACTTCTATGACAGCACAAGTATGACTATCTTGATTCTGTCATAAAATCGTCATGGATGTACATGCATGACAAAAAATGTGACCTACAGTGACAAAGACATATCATCACGGAAGTGTATTTTTTTTATAGTGACAGACATGGTAATACATAGTACAAGATTCGTTTGCCAATGAAAGAAGATTCGTTTGCATTCTCAAATGTAGGCGCACCAGGCAGACCAGGGTCGTGTCGTGGTGGTCGCGTGTGTTGTACGGACGCTAGCACCCACCCCCTCCCTTCCCCCTCCCCCCCCCCAAAAAGAACGACGACAAAAAAAGATCGCGCTTCCATGTTTCGGATTGAAATATCTGGCGGCCCCAATTCCAGCCCTGCAAAATCTCCCTTCTCCCCATCCTCTTCCGCGCCCAGAGCTCTCAAATCCCGAATTCGCCGCCAACCCAAGCAAAATTCGAATCGCCCTTCGTCTCGTCTCTTTCCCCACCTCTGTGCCGGACGACGATGATAAAGACGACGGTCGCGCTTCACCACTTCACCAGAGCTACCTCATCTACCCCCTCGTCCACCGCACCAGGTGGTCCACCCACAACGTCGGCCGCCGCAGCTGACGTGCCTCACAGACACCGACTTCCACCGCATCAGGTGCGCTTCACCGACGCCGTCTCCCACCTCACCGGGGCTACTTCACCGAGAACATCATCGGACCTCCACCCCCCCGACGCCGTTGGTGCTTCACCAACGGCCTCGTACACCGCATCATAGCGCTCTGCTGCCGTTCGAGATCTGCATCCGTACGCGGCCAGCCAACGCCAGCGCATCACCCGCAAAGACTCTGAAGTGACCCGCACTCTAGCTAGGCGAGCATGCCCAAACGCCGGCCCGAACTAGGTATCCACATATCACTCCTTGTGCACTATTCCGACGATGTTTGGATATCCTTTTACTGCTCACTTAGCTTACACGCCTATGCAACTCTGACTTTAACTCTTATATCTTCTGGAGATATCATCTGAAACAAGCAAAACCATTTTTTAATGAAGCATGACAGTGCTACGGGATCTGGTGCACATCCTGCATGTCGGTATAACCTTGTAAGTACCTGTCCTCCGGTACAACAGCAAGGTCGATTCCTCTCATTTGATCAACCATTCACCGTGTCAAAAATGCAGAGGGGGATGCAAGGAGCACAAGGCCTGCACATCCAAGCAAGTGGTAACATGGACTTGTACATGGAACATCCCAAGCGCAAGCAGAGCTGCAGTGAGCCTGTATAACGAGCTAGCGTAAGTCCCTGCATTTCATTTAATTCGTACTGGCCTGCGTGTATGATTTGTGTGCAGTGACGGATCCACGAATTCCAGTTACCAGGGGCAAAAATTTAACTTAAAAAATACGAAGGCACTTGCACTCCAAAAATCAACATAACTTGAGAAATGTGAAGCTACATGCACTTTGAAAACCAGCTAATGATCCAAAGTAGTTCTAGATTATAAAACACTAAATGATGTAAGCATCAAAAAACACAAAATGCAATATCATGTACAAGGACTACTAACATGGACTGTACCTGCTTGAATTAATCATTCTCTGGCTGAAAAAATCCAAGTGTAATTGCACCTATAACCATTGACCAAACTGCATATCAATATATCTATCCTGCACAAGTATGCCAATAGTTTCAAACAACAGATTAGAAAAGTATTTATGCTAGGTTGTCATGATACTGGGACTTTCTGGTAGATGGCCTTGATGTTTCCTCAAGCCATGAAAATGTACTATAATTTGCTTGTCATCAATTCCTGCAAATCTCTATCTCTCTCTCAACATAGCACATCATCATTTGACATTAAATCCTTCAATGGGAGCTTGCAAAATGCTTGCATTAGATCCCTCATTAGACACTATATGTTCATCACGAGGAGCATGTAACATGTTTGCATCAAATCCTTCATTAGCAGTCTATTCATTAGACACTTCAGGCTCAAGAACAACATGAGCTTGTATGTTTGCACCGGAAACTTGATTAGACACATCAGGTTCATTCAGTTCAGTATTGATTGGGGGAGTTATAAAATAAGCAGAAATTGGTTTCATTTTCTTATAGATTCCCTACATACAAGCAGTTTTACAACACCGTCAGGTTTAACTATTGGCCAGAAATTGAATAGTTGAATTAGATATAATTAGGGATGTGATGTACCTGCTCGTTGCGCATGCTGCTCTTGCAAGCTGCGACTATCCATTTGCGCAAGCTCGATGCCATGCCCGTGCAGCTGCCGCTGCCTCCCATGCAGGCTACACCCAGGGTTGGATCTTCATCTTCTTGTCCTTACATTCGCTTGAAGCCCAGTGAGCGGCGTCCAACGAGGGCACGAGGAAGTGCTGTGTCAGTCTGTCCAGCGGCGGCTAGGTTAGAAGCGAACCAGACTGGTGGCTGGAGCGAACGAATTGGGGATTTTTCCTGCTGTCGATCGATATGGGAGGCGCTCGTTTGGGCCGCGAGCCTGCTATAGGGTTTGCCTTGCACTTACATTATTGGCCCATCCAAATTGAAACATTTTTCTTCATTTTTTACATTGCCTGCTCGTGCGCTGGGACAAACAAAACTAGCCTGGGCCAACCTGGACGACTCAAAGTAGGTGCGCACTTTCCAGCCACCCGAGGCGGCCGCCCATACCAGCCCCTATGGTGGCATCGCCCCTTTTTGCGTGTATGATTGGGGTAGTGAAAAATATTCCAGTGGCGCTTTTGATTTACCCACAGAATAGTTGAATTGCTTGTTTCTATGAACTGAGTTCGCCAATAATGTGAAGGATGCCAGTCTTTTCATCCTATTGTAGATTGCTTAGATGTCGATATGCCAAATGTAATCGCATCAGTAAAAGCGAGTGTGATGTGTGTTGCTACAACTAGTCTGACAACCCGTCCTCATATATCATATCAAGGACGCACCATCTTATCAGATTAACCATTCGACTTACCAATCCAGTGTGGGAAGAAAGAAGTATTGGGATTGTGTATCCAAGCAATTGATGCCATGGACTCCTTTGTAGAACCTTGTAAGCGAAAAAGAAGTTGAAGTGTGCCTGTAAAAAGAGCTAGCGTAAGTTCAGTTACCTGCTTCTTGGAATTTTAGTTAGCCACTGATTGCAAAATTGTTCAATTACATTGCTTGCCTTAATTTAGTTTGCTACTGATTACATAATGCCATAGCCTGTTAATCCTATTATAGACTGCGCCTATCTATGTGTTTGATACTTACTATTAAGAATTACCTGTTTGCCTGAACTTAAATAACTATTTAAGCACGTAGATAGATGGTCATATGTACTTCTAGGGTGCAGCAAAATTCATGTGTAATTTATGTTCTGATACCCTGTTTGTTTAAATGATTTGCTGTTATCACTTGTAGCACTAGTAATGTTTGCATGTTCATAGACAGACAACTGTCGGGTTTATATGAAGGAAAACGTGTTTTTAACTTATATATATATGTGTCGGAATCATTTTGCTTACATCAAAGATATTTACAGATGTCTGTGTTGCTGGTAAACGGTACCGACTTGTTACTTTAATACGTTGCCAAGAATTTGTTAGTTTTACTAGTTCATGTGTAATTAAATACGTTGCCAAAACTGGTTAGTTTTACTAGTTTCATGTTAGTTTCTTATGGCTCTTGCAACACTTTATTTATGATTGCTAACATTCAAGTTTGCAGGATCCAACTGAAACTCCGTTGGCACAACTGGTATGTTTCAAAAACTTCTTTGTTTACCTGGTTTACTGCTGTAACTTTTTGCTGTAATCATCTTACCAACTTCAAGTTTTCAGGATCCAATTGGAAGTCCAATTGCACAGCAGGTACAGTTTCAAAAATATATTTGTGTAACAGGTTTGCTGCTGTAACTTGTTGCTCTAATCAAGTTATGGACTACTCAACTTTTCAGGATCCAAGAGAAACTCCAATGCCACAACAGGTTCCTTTTGTAAAACTTGTTTGTTTAACTGCTTTGCTGCTGCAACCGGTTGCTCTAATCATGTTACTGGCTACTCAACTTTTCAGGATCCAAGAGAAACTCCAATGCCACAACAGGTACATTTTGCAAAACTTGTTTGTTTAACTGCTTTGCTGCTACAACCGATTACAATGATGTTAATAACTACTTTTCAGCATCCAATCGAAACTCTTTAATTCCTTGTTTGTTTAATTGGTTTGCTGTTCTAACTCCCAGTTGAGATGTTTTGCTAACTTCATCTTTTCAGAATCCAATCGGAACTTTAATGGCAATATAGGTTAGCCCAAGATCAAAGAGCAAGGTCCCCATGGACGTTGTATCATCCCACAGCAGTGGCACCGGCACAATCATGCATCATGAATTGCCAACTGCTGATGCGCTAGAGGCTAAACTATTGGTAGAAAGAGATTCTGCTTCTGCACTTAGAGATGAAGTTGACATGTTGAGGAAGCAAACAGCACAATCACAAGCAGTACTCAAGACAACCATTAAATATTTGGTGGATTTCAAAACGAAGCAAGCTGAGACTGACCGCATTGTTAAGGTCCTGAAGGAAAAAAGGAAATTAAATTCCCACTTGGTAAATCATAGGTGATTTTTTTCCATCGTTGAATAACCTTTGTGTTGTTTATTCATGTAATCGATCAACCCATTTGTTTTAGAGATCATGTAATAATTGTTTTTTGTTTTTTGGTTTGTAATTTCTTTGAGCACGAGTCTGTATTAATTGATAAGGCTCCGAGACATTTCATTTTCATTGCTATGCCAGACCTACAAATATGCCAATCGGGCTGAATGTGCATTCAGCAATAATACTAGTATAGATGGTCCTTAAGTGGCACGCATCTGAAAGGGCCAAGATGTTGTACTAGCTTTGCTAAAAAAATGATGCTCTTCTAGCAAAAAAAAGTACAGCGGCCTGGCTTATGTATGTTAGTTGATATTATTGGTCCATATACTCTATTAGTGTTTATATGTCTGATAGTTTTGTACATTATTGGTTGATTGACTCAGTATTTTGAATCTTGAGACATCGCTTGTGTACATATTTAAATGGGAGTACACTATATGCTGCGTGTGTCATACATGTTACACTTGAGTTGGACATAAAGTGGTTTCAAATATTCGAATTCACCTTAAACTGGATTCTACCTTCTGAATTTGAGTATCGGCATTTGTAAATCATATTCATATATGATAGTGGAATACATCTTTGTTGTGCTTTTGAAGATATATAAAAAACATAGAATGATTTATAAAGATTCGTATAAGAATACAAAATGGATTCGAATTTAGTTGTCAGGGTAAACGTGAATGCTTATTGTCCCAAAATTTGAAAGAAGCGGCAAAATATCCACTCCCACGTCGGCTGCCCGAAGCCAGTGTTAGCGAGATGGAAATTACTGTCTACCCCTTACACGGACAATCTATCGGCCCGATTTCCACTGCTCTCAATAGGGGTAGGTTAGTAACTGTCGGCGTACGACACCTATGGGATCGCGTGGATCCGTTTTTCGGTTCGGCAGGGAAAGAGGTATGCACAAAGAGCAGATCCAATGATCAACGCAAGGGGAATTTTTACCCAGGTTCGGGCCGCTGAGAAGCATAATACCCTACTCCTGCTTTAGTTTATTATGGGTGATTAAGCCCAAGCTTCAAGAGCGCTTGTGATGAACAGTATGTTCGAGCAGCAGCCACGCATGCAGAATGGGCTAGAGAGAGTCCTCCTCCTATAGCTATGCCTTGTGCCTCCTTTTATACGTCCAAGGGGTCACCAACAGTGGCGTACAGTACATGCAAGAGGTGTAAAGTTGCTACAGTGTTTACATGCTTATCACTTACGATTTAGGACAAACGCATTTAATGCTCCGTTTAGGTGTCCCTTGCTTTCTTGGGGACGGAAAAAGGGCCCGTCCCATCAACACCGCTTAAGCTCGCCCACCACTAGTGCCATGACACGCATCCAGGAGGACAAAACCCAAATGACAAGCTGGCTGCTGCACTGGAGCGGTGGCAGGGTGGTGGAATCTTGCTGGGGTGCGAGCCTTGCCGGGTCTTCGCAAGCCATCCCGGCAAAGACCTTGCCGGGGATCCGGCCTCTGGACTTCTGTCTTCTAGTCACCAGTTTGAACGCCTTCTTGATAATCTTACACTTGTTTCCAGCTGTACCCTGGCAAGCCTTGCCGCCGGTATGGCTACAACTGTCCGTGCACAAGTATGGGGTACTAAAGGACCCAAACTTTAGTACACCGACAGGAGCCCCCGGGCCTAGGCCATACACGGGTGCGAGGCGTTGTTGGGCTAGGCCCAAACAGTGCACGGGCACGCGTGGCAGGAGTTAGCTACCATAATTATCTCGTTTACCGCGCTTCCCCACGGCGCATATTGAATGCACGATGTGGGATATGTGCGCGGAACAACCGCTGTAGCAGCGCGCTCACGAAAGCACATTCACATTGATTAGAAAGGAGGGAGTTCCGCACCTTACCCATAAAAAGGAATCCGCAGAGGCACCGTTCATTTACCTCCCATCCTTTCCAATCTGGAAACCGCCGTCGCCTTCTTCCTCGAACTCAAGGTAGAGCCTGTCCCATCCATCCGCCGCCCCCACTTTCTCATCGCCTTCGGCCCCTGCTTCCTCAGTTGCTATGCCGCCCAAAGCGAGCAAGGGCAAAGAGGTGAAAGCCGCCGGCTCAGGAGCGCAGGCGGAGGAGAGCGAACTGGTGAAGATGCGTAAGGAGCATGTCGTCTTCACTCCGACGCTCGACGCGAGCACCCTGAAGGATCGGTATCTGTGCATGTGGGGGAGGGAGATGAAGGCTCATCCCGCAACTCACGTGAATCCAGCTTCCTCTGAGGGTGGCCCAGATAAATTCCCTTTCTTTGTCGCATACTTCTATTGCGGGCTCTGCCCTCCGTTTTTTGATTTCTTCAACGACATCATGTACACATACGGCTTCCGTCTCTTGGATTTCGCGCCGAATGCCGTGACATGCATGTCAATCTTTGCCCATCTTTGTGAAAATTTCGCCGGAGTAATTCCCAGCACAGCCCTCTTTCGCCACTATTTCATTCCCCACATCGAAAAAGGAGACGCCCTCTCTGGTTCTATCACCTGGATTCCAAGGGCATGGAATAAAGAGATATATCCAGAGGGTCTCTACCGTACCAAGTGGGAAGAATGGCGAGGCGAATGGTGTTGGATTAAGGAGAAAGATCCCCAGCCCTTCTGTTTGCCCTGACAAATGAAAGTGGTCCACGGCAATGACTGGAGCGCTCTCGATCCTCATGATGAGAAACTTAGAATCGCAATTACCAGGATCCACCGTCTCAGGGCTGCCGGGCTGACAATAGAAATGATTGGCGCTGATTTCCTTCGCCGCCACATTGCTCCTCTGCATAACAAAGGGAGACCAGCCTGGGAGTTTCGGAATGCGGCAGACGTCATGAGGCTGCGTCCTGGGCTGAACAACAACTTGACAATCATGCAGCACACAACACTCTGCCACAAACTATTCAGGCCCAACGGGAAATATAAGTAGCCGGCGAACATAATTCCTCTGTGCAACAACTCCGCTCTGACCTCAATCATTGCCATGATGCCGGCATGTAATGCCCACGGCCTTGACGGGACTTGGATCGAGCCATCCGCAGAGCGAGCACAGGGGTTCTTTGACAATCTGTCGGAGAGAGCCATCCGGGAAGAGATAAATCTCATCCGCCCCACTACTGATGAAGAAGTGGCGTATATCGCCAGCAGGGCGGAAGAGGCGAACCTTGCCGCGGAGGCCAGTAGCGTTGGCTTCGTGGAAGAGGAAGCCAGTGAAGAAGAAGTAATGTCATAGGAGAACCTTGCCGGGCACTGTGAGACTGCCGGGGAGCAGAGCGGCACAGCTGCCGGGAGCCCGTCTGTCGAAGACACAACCGAGGAGCAGCTGCACGAGGAGCCCCCGGCTCCAGAGAAGAAGAAGCGCGTGCTGCGGAAAGCCACCTCTGGCGTTCCAGCACGTCAGCCTTCCTCAAGCGGTGAGGTTCCCGGCAAGAGAGTGGCCGGCGAGGCTGCGCAGCGGCAAGATGCTCAACAGAAGCCCACGCGACGTATGAGACGCACGGCCGTGGCAGCAACTGGAACAGCGGGGGTGTCTCACACGACAGCGCCAACAGCTGGAGCAACAGGGTCACATTGACCCGCCGCCTCTATCACAGCCAAGCGACCCAGGACCCCTTCTCCGCCCCCTCACACGGACACTGAAGTGGAGGTCAACTTCAACCTCTCCGCTTTTAGCCCGGAAAGAGAAGAGTAAGGGTCCTACCGGATCTTTTAACTTCTGAGTTCTTGATTTGCTTAATTTACTTGTCTTGCTTCAGCCCGTCTCCGCAGGGATACAGAAACATTGGCGCAAAGGATGGCGAAGAGGGCAAAGACTTCGATGGGCGACGAGCCCCCGACAAGCACCGTAGGTACACCAGAGCTCATCATCGTCAGCCCGGAGCCCAGTCCTCAACGCAGCACCCAACCCAGCCCCCATTGGTGGTGCAGGGGTTGCCAGATTCCTCAACGGCAAGCACAATCTTGCCCTTGCGATTCCTATTACGCCATCGACCTTTCCTTGCCGGGGCAGTGGCATCTTCATCTTCAGAGTCGATTCCTGTGCCGGCATCCTCGCCGGGGAGTCTCCTTCCCTCTTCAGCCTGAGCACATTTGTCCGCCAGAGCATAGTGCTCAGCAATATCCCTGACCTTGTTCATCATTAGCTCTTCCCGCATCTTGCGATTGCGCACGTTCTAATGGAACGCGCTAATGACAGCGACATGATTAACGTCTAGGATATTGTGCTGTATTCGGCTGAATCTCTGTATGTACTTGCCAAAGGCTCGCCTTCTTTCTGGGGAATGAGATGTAAATCGCTTTCCTGGCCAGGAGCTTGGTGGCCTCTAGTAAAGGCGCCAACAAACTGATGACACAGGTCTGCCCAGGAAGAAATGGAATTCTCCTGCAGATGCATCAACCACGACCTGACGTTGGGCTTGAGCACCAACGGGAAGTAGTTGGCGAGTACCTTGTCGTCTCGAGCCCCGGCAGCCTGCACCGCAATGGTGTAGATGCTCAGGAACTCCGACGGATAAGTCTTGCCATCATATTTCTCCGGGACCTCCGGTTTGAACGTTCGGGAATTGGGCCACTGGACTCGCTGCAGCTCGCGGGTAAACGCTGGACAACCCACCTCATAAGGTAAGTTGCCGGTGTACCCCGGCGCAGGCTTGTCTACAGTATGCCCCGTGCACCTATCAGATTGATAGCGCGCTTCCCGTCGCCGCTCGATGGTAGTTCGAGCGTCTTCTTTGCTTCGCTCCCGAAGAACTTGACATTGATCGCGGTGCGTTCGCGGATCAGACGATGCCGTGGAATCTCCATCACAGGCGTCAGTCCACCGAGTTAGTGACCGCTGTTGCTATCGTGGAGGAGAGTGCTTCGTAGTCGTTCCACATCCATTCTTTTCTCCACCGGCACGCGTCGGGTCGATGGACCGCCGTCGCGAAGGCTCCGCTTGCTGCGGCCCATCTCCGTTGGCGAGGCCGATGAGGCTCTGAATAGCAGCTCTCCATTCTTCGAGCTTCTCCGAAGTGGGAGGGAAGTCTAGGAGCAGTTGTGCTCGCGCCAACGCTTCTGCTAGTGTGGGTGGCGGCGAAAGGTGCGAGGAACGTGAGGTGCTCTGACTCCTAACCGTGTTAGAAGGAGGTCCATCACGGTCCCGCGACCGCGCCGCGCTTCCACCGGCATCTTGACGTGCATGATGGCCCTGTGCGTCTCGAGTATTATGCGCAAGGGTCTTTCCTTGGGAATGCCTAGAACCACCGACATCACGGCGCTGTTCGTCGCGCATGACCTGAGAAGGCCGCCGCGCATGCGCCGACGTGGGTGCCTTGGAAGGCGCCATCTCGTCCTTGGAGTTCGCTGCGCCACCTGTAGGCGGCACGGCTCCATCCTTAGACCTAGCAGCGTGCGGGTTGTTGTCGCCGCTGCGAACAATGCCGCTCGCCTGGCTTTGATCGCCAGAACATCGTGGAAGCTCAAGACCTCCACCTATATCCACACCATCGCCCGTCCGTGAAGGCACGGGCAAACCGGACGCAGACGGACCAACCGCCGCCAAACCCTTCTTCTTGGGAGCCATGGCAACGAAAATGATCAAGAAACTAACGCACTGATCGCTAGATCAGGTTCGCGCAACCTACTCCCCCTACCTGGCGCGCCAAAGATGTCGGCGTACGACACCTATGGGATCGCGTGGATCCCTTTTTCGGTTCGGCAGGGAGAGAGGTATGCACAAAGAGCAGATCCAACAATCAATGCAAGGGGAATTTTTACCTAGGTTCGGGCCGCTGAGAAGCGTAATACCCTACTCCTGCTTTAGTTTATTGTGGGTGATTAAGCCCAAGCTTCAAGAGCGCTTGTGATGAATAGTATGTTCGAGCAGCAGCTACGCATGCAGAATGGGCTAGAGAGAGTCCTCCTCCTATAGCTATGCCTTGGGCCTCCTTTTATACGTCCAAGGGGTCACCAATAGTGGCGTACAGTACATGCAAGAGGTGTAAAGTTGCTACAGTGTTTACATGCTTATCACTGACGATTTAGGACAAATGCATTTAATGCTCCGTTTAGGTGTCCGTTTTAGGTGTCCCTTGCTTTCTTGGGGACGGAAAAAGGGCCTGTCCCATCAGCACCGCTTAAGCTCTCCCACCACTAGTGCCATGACATGCATCCAGGAGGACAAAACCCAAATGACAGGCTAGCTGCTGCACTGGAGCGGTGGCAGGGTGGCAGAATCTTGCTGGGGTGCGAGCCTTGCCGGGTCTTCTGTCTTCTAGTCACCGGTTTGAACGCCTTCTTGATAATCTTACACTTGTTTCCAGCTGTCCCCTGGCAAGCCTTGCCGTTGGTATGGCTACAACCGTCCGTGCACAAGTATGGGGTACTAGAGGACCCAAACTTTAGTACACTGATAGTAACTTCAATTAGACATGACACGACCGCCTCTGAGCCCCTTCAGATACGGTGGGCGCCAAAAGTGGGTGGCAAAACACATTTGATTCAAGCTCGTCCGAAAGACCTCTGTCTCTCCCTCCATTTCCCCATTTATACACGGTGGGCGGCAAAAGAAACTCGACTCGGCCGAAATCGATGTAGGCAAATATTTTTAATAGGGGCAGGTCTATAACTTCACACAGACGTGACACAACCGCCCTACTTGTCAGCCCCGTTCATACACTGTGGGCGCAAAAACACCATCTCCTCGCCCGAAATTGCTCTGGGCAAATATTGGGGAGATGCGAGATTACCGTCCTATCCCCAACCGATGAGATGTCCAAATTTTAAACGGGGGCTAAGTTCATAACTTTCCCATATTTCAGACAGGTGCGTCCCAAAAACATGGTTCCCCGTACCTCTCCCTCCATTTTCCCATTCATACACCATCCGCGCTAGAACACCATCCCCACGCCAGCCTCCTCTGTCCGCCACCCCATCCATCACCACCGTCCTCCACCCCATCCATCGCCACCTTCCTCCACCATGTCGGAGCACCTACCAAGACCACGTCGTCCACTACTAGAGATGGACGTTTCTCATCCACAGCGACGGACCAGGAGCCTTGCATCGCGTCCTCTCGCTTCATCGGCACCATCGTCCTCCTTGCCGAGGCCGCTCCCATGACCTTCTCGTCCACCACAACGGGACTTATCCCCCGACGCACCCGTCTACCGTCGCAGATCTGCTTCAACACCACCGACAGCCATCGCACCCCCGATGCCTACACGACATAGCAAGAGAGGTGGTACTACTTCATATCTGCTCAACTTTTTGATCTCAACCAGAAAATATATCGTAACTTGGTTACTATACTTTCTTTTCAGCTCTTAGAATTTAGTTCTTAGTTCAAAGCAAACAATGGTTGCTAAATAGCATTTCTGCGGTTTGCAGCTTCAAATCTTCCATGGCACAGTCATAATAGGATATAATTGATCATGCTTAGGGTTCCCCCTTTTATGATCACTATACGATCAGCCTATGTGCTTCGTGTCATAATAGCACTGCTCCACCCATCAAGCTAAACAAGCTTAGTCGTTCAAATATGAATCTGATATTATTAGAACAGAGTCGTTTAATTGGTCAGCTAAATGTTCCTAATTTAGTTTCCAAAATGCATGTACGCGCTGGGGTGTGGACCACGGTGGGCCGCGGCCCACCTTAGGATTTTGGGTTGGCCCAGACCCCGATTCCCCTTTGTTCTGCTGTGCTTCCGATCTCTACTCACCCCCAGCTGTCTGCCTCGCTGGCGAATTGCCGTCCTCGTACGGCATAACTCTAGGAGGAGACGTCGGACTAACAGGAGGTCAGGAGCCGCTCGCCCAACAGCGTCACCACTGCCCGGGCCCGCCGCCGTGCCTACCTTCCCATTCCATTCAGGGCTCAGGCATGCAGCACCCACTAAGCCAACCCGATTTATCCGAAGATACGTCCTCAACACTCAGCAGCCACTTCTCATCACCCATTTTCTAATTGATTCATTACTCATTAGGCAGGACTGTCATTAGGGTTTGTTGTGTACTGAGTGCTACCTACACTTAATGGTTCAGATAATTCAGTAATGTTTAGTACCTGTAAAGTTCACAGGGTTTCAAAATTGTGGCCCTAGGAACAGACACTAGTCATGTTGGATTGTTGGTCATAGTGACATTGACCCAGATTACTACTGTAGGCCAGGTTTGTTGACAATTTTACTTGTCTTTCTTACTCATTCGATATGATATCCAATTATTCACGTCGATTAGTTGCAAATAATAAGTGCTAGACCAACTTCTTGATTCAGATTTTGGACGGTCTCTTACTGCAATTACAATTCTGCATACTTGTTGTAAGCTCACAAGTAATGATTGATTCACTACCTCTATGCTTGCCTTGTCATATTTGTTGTCAATATTCTTTTAGGGTGGAACACCCTGTTTCAAAATACTGGAACCGCAGACATGAGTGAATAGCATTTCTCTGTGTGATCTCTTCCATCTTGTGTGGGCAACGAACACTGCATTGTATAGAAAGAAAGTGTCATATCCACCTTTTACATAGACTATGATCTTTTACATGGAATACAATCTACCTACTTGCTTTGTGTCGCACTACCAGCACTCCACCCTTGAAGCTAAACATTATGCCACTCATAATTCCTTAGTTTATTTGTTCAAATAGGAATTTGATATGATTCTAATGTTCCTACTTCAGTTTTGAAATGTGTGTCCGCCTGTTATAGAGACATAAGAGGTTTGTATTTCTGTGTGTGGTCTGGTCAGCATGGTTGGGGGATGAACTTTGTATAGGTAGGGGTTTGTAGGGAGACACTCTCCGAGTTGAATCCGCAATGCATTCCATAGATAATCTGACTACTTTTTATGGTTTCATCAATCTTAGATACAGAGCATCATCATAATGATTATGAGCTTGCGCGCATGAAAAGAATAAAGCAGAACAATGCCATGGCTGTCAAACTTGGCATTAAGGGACTGAAATCAAGTCTAGATGCAATACAATGCAAACGCTCTCCACCTACAGATTCGTGCTCAGAATATGATCCTAACAATGATTCTGAGCTAGAGGGAGACCTAAGTCAATGTAGCTCCCTAGTGGAGGAGTTAGAGGCAGATGCCCTATCTTATTCACCCATCAAGGTGCTTGCTCTAACTTTCCAAGGTTATATTGGTCGCACATATCTTGCAACTGATGCTTTGCATTGCTTCTACTTTGTTGCACTTCCATTAGCTTAGTTTACACATCGTGTATGTGAATACGCCCTGCCTATTCATTTTCAGTACATATTCCATCTGTCATCATACCATATTTATCCATTCAACTATTGTTCTTGTGTATCAGACATTCAAAAGGAAGAGGGCGATTGCTGATCGCGGAGGAGCACGAACAAAGTATTTGGAAAAGGTAGTGACACCTGATAAATCAAATAGCCCATTAGGTGTAGTTGCAATATCACCAGACCCACAAAACACGGCCCCAACTCTAGCAGACTCTAGCCCTACTACACTGGTCATCTCTGATGCCCCAACTCAGCAGACCCAAACTGCAGCAAATAGTATGATGATGCCAGTTGACATAGCACCAGCTCTACGACGCAAAACCCCCATTCCAGCAAAGAGTACACCAAATTCGGTTGCCAAATCCCTCTTCGAACGAGAGAGAGCCCCAATTGCAGCAAATAGGACCCCTGTTCCACTTCTTCCTAGTTTAGAAGACGAAGCTTATATTGTTGTCAGGAACTTTGTGCGCATCTTTCCTTCATGGAAAGATTATACCACAAACAAAGAACAATTTCCAATCTTCCTCCGCAACTTACGTGTAAGTTATGTACTAATGTTATTCATGGTAATTAGTGCATATGTTTCTGCTGACAGAAGACACAAGATTTCATTCTTTTAAATAGGCGAGGACCAAACTGGATAGTCAAGACGATCGAGGCTTGGTTGCGCTTTTCAAGCACTCGTTTATGAAGTATCGTTCCTACCTGAGGCAAGCGCACTTTGATGGCAAGCCTCTAAATGAAATTTCTGTAAAGTCTCCGGTGCTACATTTATCAGACAGTGACTGGAATAATCTTGTTACACATTGGTCTCATCTACAGTGTAAGGTACTATCTATGATATCACATCACATTTTGAACCACATTTCTGCATGTGCCTTACCGTCTCACTTGTACGAAAACTGTTTGCAGAAGAACATTCATTCTCAAGGGACCATAGAATCTCGCAACTATACTGCACCCTGCATTGCTCTTGTGAGTATCTCTTGCCCTGTATGACCATACTTACTTTCATAGTTGGTTGATTATGTAGCATCACTGCACATGTTAGCCTCGTTATCCTCCATTTGGTGGACATTATAAGATCTGTATCGACTCTTACATAAATTTAGAATCAACCCAATGCTTTTGAAGAGGTTTAGCTCTGCAGTCCTCTTGTAAAGACTGAACGTCGTCTATCACTGTACTTACATTAACAGCTACTCCCTCCATCCCATAATATAAGAGCGTTTTGTATAGTACACCAGTGTACAAAACACTCTTATATTATGGGAAGGAGGGATTGGTTCTTTGTCTAGCGTTCTGCATCTTATCTCCCTTGTCCACCATTTACTAAAAAAATATCAGATCTATATTTAATCTTACCAAAAAGTTGAATACACAAACAATACCAGTGCAGAAGTGTAGCCCATTGCACTTGTCAGTACATTTTGTCCTGTAACACTTGTACTTGCAGGGATTGGTGGTTGATTATGTAGCATCAATCTGCATCTTATCTTCATTATCCTCTATCCCTTCCAGTATTATCATATCTATAATTACTCTCTACAAAATGCAGAGTACAGGCAATGCTTATGAAGAAGTTTTTGTGCTGAAATTCTTGAGTTATCCTTCCCTTGACATGGAGAAGGGCATTATCAAGCCGCTGTTAACTGTTAATGTAAGCCAGTCCTTCTAAAGCCTTTATCCTCAACTGTTGTTTAATTTGCTCATACTCCCTATCATCAACTGCTGTTTAGTTTGCTATTTCTATCAAAATGCATGTTCGCAACAACTGTAAGTTCCAAGTTTAAGTTGTAAAACCAAATTCCTTATTCATACCATGCACATTACTCAATACTCCTTATATGTATGCTTATTTTTGTGGATCTATAATCCAGTGTGTGGTGAAGCAGCCCACATTTGCACCTTGTCATCTCCTGTTTTATCTTACTGATGTGGCTGATGATATGAACAACATGCCATGCACATTAACCAAAATAGATACAATGATTGTCTTTGCCCTTCATCTATGCTTGTTTTTGTTGACATGGTAATCCAGTAGTGTGGTGAAGCTCCCCGCATTATGAACAATGCCAAATTATGCTACTAATTTTTTGAACTGACTCTTTATTTTCTAATTTGAAATTGGATGGAATAGACAGCACAGTTACCATCTTTGTTTATACATGCGCAAAACCTGTCATCTCTCTGCTTGTTTCAGGGTGATATGCCTGATGGCATGCACAAGTCTGCTGAAGGCTGTGAGAGAAACCCAACATATATTGCAGCAAAGAAGGCAAAACATCTTGAAGATAGCGAGACAACCCCAAAGTCATGTCTTGATGCAGTGTTCAAGTTACTTGAGACTAGCAGTCAGACAAGCTCACAAAATTCGCAGTCTGAATCAGTTCGACTTCTTCAGTCTCAAGTTCAAGCAGAAAGGCATTCTGCAACTCAACATCGACTTGAAGTCCTATCTCTAAGGAAGATCGCGGAGAACACCAATGAGAAACTCATTGCTAAACAGCTACACCTGGAAGCTATGACCGACATGCTAGGCCGGTCTCACAGCCTTGCTCAGCAGCTTGCGCAGCAGCTCCCGTGCAAGGCTAACCTTTCTTGAACTGTCCTGGAAGTGGTCTTGGTTCAGTATTATTTTGTTACACTGCAATGGCGCCCAGTTTTTGTAATCTGCTTCTTCGTTGCGCTTTATGATCACTGGTGGCGAACTTCGATGCCCAGTGGATGTAATATACCATAAATCCTTTATGGTATAGTGTAGGTTTATTCTAAGTTACTATGCCATATTTCTTTATTGTATAGAGTAGGTTTGTTCTTAATTCCTACTAGTTACCGTATATGCCATCATTCGCTATCTGAAAAAACGGCAAAAATCTGATGTAGGCGACCGGGCCAAAACATTCGCCTCTAACAGGCCTGCATTTTAGCGGGCCACAATTCGGCCGGCCTGCAACTTTCTTGGGCCTGAAAGGCCATTGGGGCCTTCACACTTTGCTCCAGGCCCACAACTTACACGTGCCTACATTTGGCCCAAAGTTTAGTTGGGCCTTTAGTGGACCCAGCGCTTAGTTGGGCCCATGTAGCTTCGGGCCATTAATAGGCTAAATATTCTTCTGGCCTGTTACGGCCCAGAAGATACCATGGGCCTTTTTCAGGCCGAAATGCATGTTGGCCTCAATTTTCAATAGTCGTCCACGGGCCTTTAGCAGGCTGAAATGTAGATCGGGCCATTATTGGCCCAGTTATATGATGGGCCATTACCAGGCCGAAACATATCTCGAGCCTTAGTTGGCCCACTGATATCATGGGCCTTTAAGAGGCCGAAAACTTAGTAGAGGCATCAACGGGCCAAATTATACGACAGGCCTTTAACAGTCCCAAAGTCACATTGGGCTGAACTGTTGCCACCTTGATCACGGGCCGTTAGTGGGCCGGATGTCGCGTCAGACCATATATGGCCCATGGGCAGCACGGGCCATTCCCAGGCCGAAAGACACATCGGGTTGTAATGGGCCCATGTCTACATCGGGCCTCTAATAGGCCGAAATGCCACTGGGCCATAATTGGGCCCAAATACTCGGCGAACAATTAACGGGCCAGATCTGGCTTTGGGCCGTAAATGGGCCATGTTTAAGCAGGCCATTAGTGGGCTGGCCCACTAGTACCTGAGTAAATACTATAGGCCTTTGACTGGGCTGGCCTTTTTAACCTATATAGGCCTCTGTTGGGCCCTGCCACGTGTCGACGTATCATAGGCACGTCTCCTAGATTGGATGGATGACATCTGGCCCATCGAGGAGCCGACACGTGTTTCCTCCGGCCAATGATGATTTTACACATGGAAAATCCCCATTGGTCCTGGCTGTTAATGGTTTATCGGATCCAAACCGAAACCCAATAGCTTAACGGCGACCCGTTACGGTGGATGCCACATGTCGGTTACCCTTGACAAAAGCACTTCCATGACATGCCATTTATCGTCATGGAAGTGGACACTTCCGTGATGATAATTTTGGTATTGTCATGGAACACTTCTACGACAGCACAGGTATGACTATCTTGATTCTGTCATAAAATCGTCTTGGATGTACATGCATGACAAAAAACGTGACCTACTATGACAAACACGTATCATCATGAAAGTGTATTTTTTTGTAGTGAAGCTGAGAAATTATTGAATAATATAATGAAAATTTATGATGATTGGACTCTTCCTGAACCACCGCCTAAACCCACTCCGAAGAAGAGGGGTATCTTATATCTCAATTCTGAGGATATGCAAGAGGCAAAGAAAAGTATGAAGGAAAAAGTTATTAAAGCAGAGGATGTTAAAAATTTGCCTCCTATTGAAGAGATACATGGGCTTGATACACCATCACCAAAGGTGGTAGAGGTAAATTCTTTATTAAAGTTTGATGAAAGTGATATCCCTTACAATAAACATCCTCGTCAATGCCTTTATGAGTTTGACAACTACATTAGAAAACAAGATCACTTCAACGCCAATGTTATGAAACAATTGAAATATAATTCTGATATGATTGCTCGCTTGAGTGACTTGTTATTTAGAATTTCCAATGATGTTAGAGGTGTAGTAAAACATGCCTCTATGGTTCAAACCCAGTTAGAACAAGTTACTAAGTCTCAAAGATAATTACTTGATGAAATGAATAATAATATAAATTACTTTGTTATTAGAGTAGCAACTAGAGGAGGTAAAATGACTCATGAACTACTTTATCCTGAGGGACACCCTAAAAGAATTGAACAAGACTCTCAAAGAATTAATACTGATGCACCTAGTCCTTCTAAAAAGAAAAAGAAAAAGAAAAATGATAGGACTTTGCATACCTGTAGTGAACCTGAGATAGAAAAACCTCCTAAAGATAATAATGATGTTTCTATTTCTGATGCTGAAACTCAATCTGGTAATGAACATTCACCTAGTGATAATGAAAAACATAATGATGATCTTCATGAAGACACTCAACCAGACAATGATAAGCAACCAGATAATGATGTTGAAATAGAACCAGCTATTGATCTTGATAACCCACAACCTAAAAATAAAAGATATGATAAGAGAGACTTTGTGGCTAGAAAACATGGAAGAGATAGAGAACCATAGGTTCAAAAACCCATGCCCTTTCCACCTACATCAACTAATAAAAAAGATGATGAAGAATTTGAACGCTTTGCTGAAATGCTTAGGCCAGTCTTTTTGCACACTCGCTTGACTGATATTTTAAAGATGGCCCCTTATGCAAAGTATATGAAAGACATCATCACTAATAAAAGAAAGATACCTGAAGCTGAAATCTCCACCATGATTGCTAATTATTCTTTAAAGGATGGAGTACCTAAAAAACTTGGAGATCCAGGAATACCAACCATACCTTGCTCCATCAAAAGAATTATGTTAAAACTGCTTTATGTGATCTAGGAGCTGGTGTTAGTGTTATGCCTTTCTCCTTATATAAAAGACTTGATTTGAATAAAATCACACCTATTGAAATATCTTTGCAAATGGCTAACAAGTCAACTGCCATACCTATCGGTATTTGTGAGGATGTGCCTGTTGTTGTTGCAAATGTTACTATCTTAACTGACTTTGTTATACTTGAGCTGCCCGAGGACGACAACTTGTTGATTATCCTTGGTAGACCCTTCTTGAATACTGCAGGGGCTGTTATTGATTGCAACAAAAGTAAGGCCACTTTTCATACCAATGGTAATGAGCATATGGTGCACTTTCCGAAGAAACAATTCCAAGTGAATGGTATTAACGATATTGAAAAATCTCTGACACTCACTATTGGAAGTTTTCAACTACCTCTACCTACTGCCAAAAAGAAATATGAAATTCTTATTGTTGGGGACATGCATATCCCCGTTGAGGTAACATAGTGTTTTACGAAAGTTCTTTAGTTTCATGCTAATTGAAGGTGGTTATTAATAAGACTTGATCAACCTTATTAATGGATCATTTTTTAGAGGTATGAAGTTGATGAATTTAGTAAGCACAACCTTTGTTCCCAACTTTTGTTTTCTACTTTTCTTAGTTAAATAAAATAAAATGCCATGTTTTGTCTGTTTTCTGAATTTCTTGTACAATAAAAAATGACCCAAAAATAAAAGTTCTCAGAATGCCTTGAAAATTTGATACGATTTTTTTCTGAATATTTCTGAATTTCTGATGCAAATAACATTAGAGGGGGGTGCACCAGGTGGGCACAACCCACCTGGGCGCACCAGCAGCCCCAGGCGCGCCCTGGTGGGTTGTGGGCCCCCCTCACTTATCTCTTTATCCCATTCCTTCTCCTACCTCCAGAAAAAAATTCACCATAGCTCTCTCTCTCTCTTGTGTTCTTGCTCTCAAACCCGCGGATTTCAATCTCTTTGCTCGAAACTTCGTTTATGAAACTGTTTTGGGGGATCGCTACTTGGTATGTGACTCCTCCATTGCTCCAATTAGTTTTTACTTTAATGGTTTATATTTTGAATAATTAGTTACTCTTGGCGCTGTTGTAGATGAGCTTGCATGTTGAATTCTTAGAGTTCTAAGTAGTTTGAATGCCTAGTATGGCCTCTATGCACCACTATGAGTAGTTGCTATCAATCTTGTGAAGTTTTTCTGAAAAAAAAATTGTGGACTAAAGTTTTCAGAATTTTGTTCAGAGGAATAAGATGAGTTTCTTTAGGAAGTTTGCCTCCAAGAAAAATGCTAAGGGAGTCATTGAGGAATCATCGGACAATGACCTTCATACTTGAAGAAGGGCGAAAGTGCGACCATGCGAATGGCCGCATAATCCCTTCATGGATGGGGCCGGGATCCGTCAAGAGTTCACACAATTCCCTGCTAATGCTGGTCTTAACGACTTCATCGCAGCTGAGTGTGAACAATACCATCTCCTTACAAATTCCTTTGTGCAAAGTTTCCATTTTCTAAGTAGGAATAATCTGAAGGAAATATGCCCTAGAGGCAATAATAAAGTTGTTATTTTATATTTCCTTATTCATGATAAAGGTTTATTATTCATGCTAGAATTGTATTGATCAGAAACCTAAATACATGTGTGAATACATAAACAAACACAGTGTCCCTAGTGAGCCTCTACTTGACTAGCTCGTTGATCAAAGATGGTTATGGTTTCCTAACCATGGACATGAGTTTGATGACCCACAAGTATATGGGATCAATTGTAGCCTTTTCGATAAGTAAGAGTGTCGAACCCAACGAGGAGCAGAAGGAAATGACAAGCGGTTTTCAGCAAGGTAATGTCTGCAAGTACTGAAATTGTAAGTAGCAGAGTAGTTTGATAGCCAGATAATTTGTAACGGGCAAGTAATAATAGTAGTAACAAAAGTGCAGCAAGGTAGCCCAATCCTTTTGAGGCAAAGGACAGGCCAAAACGGTCTCTTATAATAAGCAAAGCGTTCTTGAGGGTACACGGGAATTTCATCTAGTCACTTTCATCATGTTGGTTTGATTCGTGTTCGCTACTTTGATAATTTGGTATGTGGGTGGACCGGTGCTTAGGTGCTGTTCTTACTTGAACAAACCTCCTACTTATGATTAACCCCCTCGCAAGCATCCGCAACTACAAGAAAAGTATTAAGAATAAATTCTAACCATAGCATTAAACTTTTGGATCCAATCGGTCCCTTACGGAATAGCGCATAAACTAGGGTTTAAGCTTCTATCACTCTCACAACCCATCATCTAATAACTACTCCACAATGCATTCCCTTAGGCCCAAATATAGTGAAGTGTCATGTAGTCGACGTTCACATGACACCACTAAGGGAATCACAACATACATATCATCAAAATATCGAACACATATCAAGTTCACATGATTACTTGCAACATGATTTCTCTCGTGACCTCAAGAACAAAAGTAACTACTCATAAATGATAATCATGCTCAAGATCAAAGGGGTATTAAATAGCATATTGGATCTGAACATATAATCTTCCAACAAATAAACCATATAGTAATCAACTACAAGATGTAATCAACACTACTAGTCACCCACAAGCACCAATCTATAGTTCCGGTACAAAGATTGAACACAAGAGATGAACTAGGGTTTGAGAGGAGATGGTGCTGTTGAAGATGTTGATGGAGATTACCCTCCCCAAGATGGGAGAGTTGTTGGTGATGATGATGACGATGATTTCCCCCTCCGGGAGGGAAGTTCCCCCGGTGGAATCGCTCCGCCTGAGGGCAAAAGTGCTCCTGCCCAAGTTCCGCCTCGAGACGGCGGCGTTCCATCCCAAAAGTCCTCTCCTTATTTTTTTCTAGGTCAAAATGACTTATATACTAGAAGATGGGCACTGGAGGTGGGCCGAGGGGAGCACAACCCACCAGGGCGCCCCTGGGCTCCCTGGCGCGCCCAGGTGGGTTGTGCCCACCTTGTGGGCCCCCTCTGGTACTTATTGGCTCCAATATTTCTCATTTATTCCATAAAAAATCCCCGTAAAGTTTTAGCTCATTTGGAGTTGTGCATAATAGGTAGCCTGACGTAGCTTTTTCAGGTCCAGATTTCCAGCTGCCGGAATTCTCCCTCTTTGTGTGTACCTTGCATATTATGAGAGAAAAGGCATTAGAATTACTCCAAAAAGCATTATTATGCATAAAAACATCATAAATAACAGTAGGAAAACATGATGCAAAATGGACATATCAACTCCCCCAAGCTTAGACCTCGCTTGTCCTCAAGCGAAAACCGAAATCGAAAAACATGTCCACATGCTTAGAGAGAGAGGTGTCGATAAAAACAAAATATTGACATAGAAGCATCATGTAATTTTATTATAACAGCAACAAACTTTAACTTAAAACTTTTATCATAGGACTTTCATCATAGACTTCTCATGAATAAGTAACAATTCATCACACAATCGAAGTATAAAGCATAAACTCTATTAGAAACCAACAAACTATGTTCTCAGTCAACTTTGCAACTACAATTCATCATCTTTTCAGGAAGGGCCACTTATCGGAGCCTTTAGGCATGTCCACATACTCAACCATCATATAGTCTTCTATGATTGCTAACACTCACCGCATCCACATGAGCAAAACGTTTCAACCGGACACATAGAAAGATAGGGGCTTATAGTTTCGCCTCCCAACGTATTCACCTCAAGGGTGATGTCAACAATAATAACTCATGCTGCCCATATTCAACTAGACATATGTGCCTAGATCTTTCCTCACCACATGATGCTTGCCAAAGGAGAAAAATAAAAGGAAAAGAGAGAAGAACTTTGACTCTTGCATAAAAGTAAATACATAAAAGTAAAAGATAGGCCCTTCGCAGAGGGAAGCAGAGGTTGCCATGCGCTTATTTGTTTGTATGCTCAACCCTTTAATGCAAAAGAGCGTCACATTATATTGCCCCTTGTGATGGCAACCTTTATTATGCAGTCTGTCGCTTTTATTCTTCACCATCACAAGTTCGTACAACGCTCAATTTTCTCTTGCACTAAATGATCTCACACTTTTAGAAGCAATTTTTATTGCCTTATTGCACCGATGACAACTTACTTGAAGGATCTTACTCAATCCATAGGTAGATATGGCGGACTCTCAAAAATAAGATTTGGGTTTAAGGATTTTTTGGATGCACAAGTAATATCTCTACTTAGTGCGGAATTTTTGGTTAGCAAAGATGGGGGGCAAGCACCACATGTTGAAGGATCTATGACAATATAACTTCTATGTGAATATGAACAAACATAAATCATTAAGTTGTCTTCCTTGTCCAACGTCCACAATTTTGGCATATAATATTTTGATGGGGGCTCACAATCACAAAAGATTTCCATGATAGTGTATTTATATGTGAACCTTATCTTCCCTTATTAATTCTTTCATGAGTTGCATCATTGACTAATGCTATGTTTGTCAGTCTCTAATAAAATTTTCTACTTATACTTTTCCTTATGTAGTGTTATCACCTACCATAGGATTAGCATATGATCTATTCATTTATTTCCTTTCTCTTTATTGAAACATGAAAGTAAAGAAAGCAAAAACTCAAACTAAACTTTATTATTTATCTCGCACATGATTACAAGGATGGATTACTAAGCAAGCTCTCAAAAAGAAAGGATCGAACTAAACTTTTATTCATCTAAAGCAAAAGATAACCATGGATCGAACTAAGAAAAGTAAAGGCAAAAGATAGTGGGGGTGATACGATACCAGGGCACCTCCCCCAAGCTTGGCGGAAGCCAAGGGGAGTGCCCATACCCGATACTCAATTTTCTTTTGGTGATGAAGAAGGAGGTGGTGGTGATGATGAAGTAGAAGCGATCTTGTCCTCGGGTTTCCATGGCAGGGGCTCACCATTATAAGAGGAGGAGTGAGTCTCACGGGTCCTGCAACTGGCAGCCAAACTCATACCTTTAAACCTTGCCTCATATTCAAAGACTTGGTTTTGGAGGTCGTAGATCTGGCTCTGGAGGAAGTTGATTTGCTCGTTGAAGGAGAAGACGATGTCCTTCATGGACTTGCCCTCCACCTTGAGATCACAGGTGTAGTCCGCGATCATGAGGTGATTGGCATTGAGTCCACGTTCCACCATCCCCTTGCACCGGAAAACGTCCTGCTCCACAGCTTCAAGCCTAGCCTCCACGGATCCAGTCCCCTTGGGGCCTTGCACATCGCAGATGTGGAGCACCCCCTCATGCATCTGGATAGCTTGAGGGTGCTGCATCACCACCCGCAGATATGGGTTGATGACGTTCTCGAAGAACTTGTCCTTGGAGGAGCTTGAAGCGGCCATGGTGGATTAGATCTGTCAGAAAATAGCAAGGAAAAGAAAACAGGAGATTTCTCCATGATACGGAGGTCAATAGGTTCGGGGGGTATATAAAGATTTTTTTATCTTGGGAAACAAGCAAACGGAAGAAAAATGAAGTCCAGAAGGTACCCGAGGTGGGCACAACCCACCTTCCCGGTAGTTTCTTATTTTCCTAATTTTCTAAATATTCCAAAACTGACAAAAAATATTTTTTCGGATTTTTCGGAGTCCGTTTACTTACCGTATCACGTACCTCCTCTTTTTCACGATTCTGGAGTGTTCCGGAAGGACTCTTTTATGTGTTCTTCCGGTGTCATAGTTTGGATAATATTGCTTTCAACATTAATGGGCGTACCTGAGATATAATGTTTTATTCGTTGCCCATTAACAACCTTCGGGTTAGTACCTTCGGCATTATTTATTTTGATAGCTCCAGACCGATAAACCTCGTCGATAACATAGGGTCCTTCCCATTTGGAGAGGAGTTTTCCTGCAAAGAATCTGAAACGAGAGTTGTACAAAAGAACATATTCTCCAACTTTGAACTCACGCTTTTGGATTCTTTTATCATGCCATATTTTAACTTTTTCTTTAAATAACTTGGCATTTTCATAAGCTTGGGTTCTCCATTCATCTAATGAGCTAATATCAAATGACCTCTTTTCACTGGCAAGTTTGAAATCATAGTTGAGTTCTTTAATTGCCCAATATGCTTTATGTTCTAACTCAAGAGGCAAATGACAAGCTTTTCCATAAACCATTTTATAAGGAGACATACCCATAGGATTTTTATATGCTGTTCTATAAGCCCAAAGTGCATCATCTAATTTCTTAGACCAATTCTTCCGGGACCTATTGACAGTCTTTTGCAAAATTAATTTTATTTCTCTATTGCTAAGTTCAACTTGACCACTAGATTGAGGATGATAGGGTGATGCAATTCTATGGTTAACATCATACTTGGCAAGCAGTTTACGGAAAGCACCATGAATAAAGTGTGAACCACCATCAGTCATTAAATATCTAGGGACTCCAAACCTTGGGAAAATAACTTCCTTAAGCATTTTAATAGAGGTGTTGTGATCAGCACTACTGGTTGGAATAGCTTCTACCCACTTAGTAACATAATCAACAGCAACCAAAATATGAGTATACCCATTAGAGGAAGGAAAAGGTCCCATGAAATCAAATCCCCAAACATCAAATGGTTCAACAGCAAGAGAATAATTCATAGGCATTTCTTGACGCTTACCGATATTACCTATTCTTGGACATTCATCACAAGATAAGACAAACTTACAAGCATCCTTGAAGAGAGTAGGCCAATAAAAACCAGATTGCAATACCTTATGAGCAGTTCTGTCTCCCACATGATGTCCTCCATAAGCTTCGGAGTGACATTTCCGTAGGATTTTTCCCTGTTCATGCTCAGGTACACAACGTCTAATAATACCATCTACTCCTTCTTTATAAAGATGTGGGTCATCCCAGAAGTAATGTCTTAAATCATAGAAGAATTTTTTCTTTTGTTGGTATGTAAAGCTAGGTGGTAAATATTTAGCAACAATGTAATTAGCATAATCAGCATACCAAGGAGTGTTATTAGAAACATTTATTGCAGCTAACTGCTCATCAGGAAAGCTATCATCAATAGGTAGTGGGTCATCAAGGACATTTTCAAGCCTAGACAAGTTATCAGCTACGGGATTCTCTGCTCCTTTTCTATCAGTAATATGCAAATCAAATTCTTGTAGCAAGAGAACCCACCTAATGAGTCTAGGTTTAGCATCTTTCTTTTCCATAAGATATTTTATAACAGCATGATCGGTGTGAACAGTCATTTAGAATCAACAATGTAGGATCTAAATTTATCACAAGCAAACACCACTGCTAAGAATTCTTTTTCAGTAGTAGCATAATTTTGTTGGGCACTGTCTTGAGTTTTACTAGCATAATTGATAACATTTAGTTTCTTATCAACTCTTTGTCCTAGAACAGCACCAACAGCATAATCACTAGCATCACACATAATTTCAAAAGGCAAGTTCCAAACAGGTGGTTGAACAATAGGTGCAGTAATTAAGGCTTTCTTGAGTGTTTCGAAGGCTTCTAAACAATCATCATCAAAAATGAAAGGAGTGTCCTTTTGCAAAAGATTTGTAAGAGGCCTAGAAATTTTAGTAAAGTCTTTGATAAATCTCCTATAGAAACCAGCATGACCAAGGAAACTATGAATACCTTTGATATCTTTAGGACATGGCATTTTCTCAATTGCATCAACCATAGCTTTGTCCACCTCAATACCTCTTTCAGAAATTTTATGGCCCAAAACAATACCTTCATTAACCATAAAGTGGCACTTCTCCCAATTCAAGACAAGATTTGTTTGCTCACATCTCTGCAAAACTTGATCAAGATTGCTTAAACAATCATCAAAAGACTTCCCATAAACAGAAAAGTCATCCATGAAAACCTCAACAATCTTTTCACAGAAGTCAGAGAATATAGCAGTCATACATCTTTGAAAGGTAGCAGGTGCATTGCATAAACCAAAAGGCATACGTCTATAAGCATAAGTTCCAAAGGGACAAGTGAAAGTGGTCTTTTCTTGATCAGGTTGAGAAACAGGTATTTGTGAAAAACCAGAATATCCATCAAGGAAACAAAAATGTGTCTGCTTTGACAATCTTTCTAGCATTTGATCAATAAAAGGCAAAGGGTAATGATCTTTTCTAGTTGCTTTGTTTAATTTTCTAAAATCAATTACCATTCTATAGCCTGTAACAATTCTTTGTGGGATGAGTTCATTTTTATCATTAGGAACAACAGTAATTCCTCCCTTCTTAGGGACACAATGAACAGGACTTACCCACCTACTATCAGCTATAGGATAGATTATACCTGCTTCCAGAAGTTTTAATATTTCTGTTCTTACCACTTCTTTCATCTTCGGATTTAATCGACGTTGGTGATCAACAACGGGTTTAGCATCAGGTTCCATATTAATTTTGTGCTGACATAGAGTGGGACTAATGCCCTTAAGATCATCAAGAGTATATCCAATAGCAGCTCGGTGCTTCCTTAGAACTTTCAATAGTCTTTCTTCTTCATGTTATGAAAGGTTAGCACTAATAATAACAGGATATATCTTTTGCTCATCAAGATAAGCATATTTAAAAGTGTCTGGCAATTGTTTTAATTCAAACACAGGATCACCTTTAGGTGGAGGAGGACCTCCTAGAGTTTCAATAGGCAAATTGTGTTTAAGCAGAGGACGTTGTTCAAAGAAAATCTCATCTATTTCATTTCTTTCATGCATATGTAAATCATTTTCATGGTCTAGCAGATATTGTTCTAAAGGATCAGTAGGAGGCACAGCAATAGAAGCAAGACCAATTATTTCATCCTTAATAGGCAATTCTTTTTTATGAGGTTTTCTACTAAACTTGGAAAAGTTAAACTCATGATACTCATCACCAAAACTGACACCGACAGTTTGTTTCTTACAATCTATTTTAGCATTAACGGTGTTCAAGAAAGGTCTACCAAAGATAATGGGACAAAAATCATCTTGTGGGGAACCAAGAACAAGAAAATCAGTAGGATATTTTATTTTCCCACACAAGACTTCAACATCTCTAACAATCCCAATTGGTGATATGGTATCTCTATTAGCAAGTTTAATAGTAACATCTATGTCTTCTATCTTAGCGGGTGCTATGTCATTCATAATTTCTTGATATAAGGTAAAGGGAATAGCACTCACGCTAGCACCTATGTCGCATAAACCATGATAACAGTGATCTCCTGTTTTAACCAAGACAACAAGCATGCCAACAACGGGTCTACGAATATCTGACTTATCAGGTTTGACAATTCTAGTAGCTTCATTACAGAAGTAAATAACATGCCCATCTATGTTTTCTTCCAGGAGATCCTTAACCATAGCAACACTAGGTTCTACTTTGATTTGTTCATCAGGTTTAGGTGTTCTAATATAACTTTTATTGACCACAGTTGAAACTTTAGCATGTTCCTTTATCCTAACAGGGAAAGGTGGTTTCTCAATATAAGCAGTAGGAAGAACTAGATCAACGTTATAAATAATAGTTTCCTCTTTAGCTGGTACCGGTTCTTTAATTTCCTTTTTAATAGGTGGGTGATATTTAAACCACTTCTCCTTGGGGAGATCAACATGAGTAGCAAATGATTCACAAAAGGAGCCTACTATCTCAGAGTCAAGTCCATATTTAGTGCTAAACTTTTGAAAAGCATCGGTATTCATAAAAGATTTAACACAATCATACTTAAGCTTAATACCTGACTTTTTACCTTCGTCGAGTTCCCAATCTTTAGAGTTGCGTTTAATTCTTTCTAAAAGATCCCACCGGAATTCAATGGTCTTCTTCGTAAAGGAACCAGTACAAGAAGTATCAAGCATGGATTGATAATCACGAGAAAGCCGAGCATAAAAATTCTGAATAATAATTTCTCTTAAGAGCTCATGATTGGGGCATGAATATAACATTGACTTAAGCCTACCCCAAGCTAGAGCGATACTTTCTCCGTCACGAGGCCAAAAATTATATATGTAATTCTGGTCACGATGAACTAGATGCATAGGATAATTTTTTTGGTGAAACTCCAATTTCAATCGATTCCAATTCCAAGATCCAATATCATCGCATAGCCTATACCATGCCAATGCCTTTCCCTTCAAAGATAAAGGGAAAAAATTCTTCTTAACTTCATCCCCGGGTAAACCTGCAAGCTTAAACAATCCATAAATTTCTTCCACATATATCATGTGCATATCAGGATGTTCGGTTCCATCTCCTGCATAAGGATTAGCTAGCAGTTGTTCTATCATGCCCGAAGGAATTTCATATTCAATATTTTCAGTAGGTGCAGTAGGTTGAGGGGTAACTAATTGTGGTTCCGGTCGAGATGAAGATACCCCGAACAAACCCCTCAAAGGATTGTTTTCCATAGTAACAAGTGACAATAAATTTCAGCACGTAGTAATAATTTTTCCTTACCAATTTCCACTTACCAAAAGCGCTTCACTCCCTGGCAACGGCGCCAGAAAATAGCATTGATAACCCACAAGTATATGGGATCAATTGTAGCCTTTTTGATAAGTAAGAGTGTCGAACCCAACGAGGAGCAGAAGGAAATGACAAGCGATTTTCGGCAAGGTAATGTCTGCAAGTACTGAAATTGTAAGTAGCAGAGTAGTTTGATAGCCAGATAATTTGTAACGAGCAAGTAACAATAGTAGTAACAAAAGTGCAGCAAGGTAGCCCAATCCTTTTGAGGCAAAGGATAGGCCAAAACGGTCTCTTATAATAAGCAAAGCGTTCTTGAGGGTACACGGGAATTTCATCTAGTCACTTTCATCATGTTGGTTCGATTCGTGTTCGCTACTTTGATAATTTGGTATGTGGGTGGACCGGTGCTTAGGTGCTGCTCTTACTTGAACAAACCTCCTACTTATGATTAACCCCCTCGCAAGCATCCGCAACTACGAGAAAAGTATTAAGAATAAATTCTAACCATAGCATTAAACTTTTGGATGCAATCGGTCCCTTACGGAATAGCGCATAAACTAGGGTTTAAGCTTCTGTCACTCTCACAACCAATCATCTAATAACTACTCCACAATGCATTCCCTTAGGCCCAAATATGGTGAAGTGTCATGTAGTCGACGTTCACATGACACCACTAATGGAATCACAACATACATATCATCAAAATATCGAACACATATCAAGTTCACATGATTACTTGCAACATGATTTCTCCCATGACCTCAAGAACAAAAGTAACTACTCACAAATGATAATCATGCTCAAGATCAGAGGGGTATTAAATAGCATATTGGATCTGAACATATAATCTTCCACCATATAAACCATATAGTAATCAACTACAAGATGTAATCAACACTACTAGTCACCCACAAGCACCAATATATAGTTCCGGTACAAAGATTGAACACAAGAGATGAACTAGGGTTTGAGAGGACATGGTGCTATTGAAGATGTTGATGGAGATTATCCTCCCCAAGATGGGAGAGTTGTTGGTGATGATGATGACGATGATTTCCTCCTCTGGGAGGGAAGTTCTCCCGACGGAATCGCTCCGCCTGAGGGCAAAAGTGCTCCTGCCCAAGTTCCGCCTCGAGACTGCGGCGCTCCATCCAGAAAGTCCTCTCCTTATTTTTTCTAGGTCAAAATGACTTATATACCAGAAGGTGGGCACCGGAGGTGGGCCGAGGGGAGGACTACCCACCAGGGCACGCCTGGGCTACCTAGCGCGCCTAGGTGGGTTGTGCCCACCTAGTGGGCCCCCTCTGGTACTTATTGGCTCCAATATTTCTCATTTATTCCATAAAAAATCCTCGTAAAGTTTCAGCTCATTTGGAGTTGTGCAGAATAGGTAGCCTGACGTAGCTTTTTCAGGTCCAGATTTCCAGCTGCCGGAATTCTCCCTCTTTGTGTGTACCTTGCATATTATGAGAGAAAAGGCATTAGAATTACTCCAAAAAGCATCATTATGCATAAAAACATCATAAATAACAGTAGGAAAACATGATGCAAAATGGACGTATCAGAGTTGTCATTTGATAATGGGATCACATCATTAGGAGAATGATGTGATGGACAAGACCCATCCATTAGCTTAGCATAATGATCGTTCAGTTTTATTGCTATTGCTTTCTTCATGTCAAATACATATTCCTTCGACTATGAGATTATGCAACTCCCGGATACCGGAGGAATGCCTTGTGTGCTATCAAACGTCACAATGTGACTGGGTGATTATAAAGATGCTCTACAGGTATATCCGAAGGTATTTGTTGAGTTGGCATAGATCGAGATTAGGATTTGTCACTCCGAGTTTTGGAGAGGTATCTCTGGGCCCTCTTGGTAATACACACCATAAGCTTGCAAGCAAACGACTAAGGAGTTGGTCACGAGGTGATGTATTACGGAACGTGTAAAGAGACTTGCCGGTAACGAGATTGAACTAGGTATGAAGATACCGACGATCGAATCTTGGGTAAGTAACATACCGATGGACAAAGGGAATTACGTGTTTTGTCATAACGGTTCGACCGATAAAGATCTTCGTAGAATATGTAGGAGCCAATATGAGCATCTAGGTTCCGCTATTGGTTATTGACTGGAGAGGTGTCTCGGTCATGTCTACATAGTTCTTGAACCCGTAGGGTCCGCACGCTTAACGTTCGATGACGATATAGTATTATATGAGTTATGTGATTTGGTGACCGAATGTTGTTCGGAGTCCCGGATGAGATCACGGACATGACGAGGAGTCTCGAAAGGGTCGAGAGGTAAAGATTGATATATAGGACGATGGTATTCGGATACCGGAAGTGTTCCGGAGGGTACCGGGTAATTATCGGGTCACCGGAAAGGAGTTTCGGACACCCCCGGCAAAGATATGGGCCTTATGGGCTAGGAGAGGGAACACACCAGCCCACAAGGGGCTGGTGCACCCCCTATAGAGGCCGGCCTATGAGGAGGAGAAGGAAAGAGGGGAGGGAAAGGAAAGTGTGGAGTAGGACTCCCCCTTCCTTCCCTCTCCCCCCGGCTTTCCTTCCCCCTTCTTCATATAAGGAAAGGGGGGCGCAGGGCAAGGCAGCAGCCCTAGGGCTGCCGCCAGGTCTCTTGGGGTGCCCTAGGGGCTGCCTCCTCCCCTCCCACCTATATATATGTTGGGAGGGGGTGCCACACAAGAAGACAACATTGTCTTAGCCGTGTGCGGCGCCCCCGTCCACCGTTTACTCCCTCGGTCATATTTTCGCGGTGCTTAGGCGAAGCCCTGCGGAGATCACTTCACCATCACCGTTGAGGGAGTCCTGGATTAGGGGTCCTCAGGTATTCGGGCTATTTGATATGGGCCAGACTGATGGGCCGTGAAGATACGAAGCGGAAGACTTTCCCCCGTGTCCGGGTAGGACTCCCCTATGCGTGGATGGCAAGATTTGTGTCTGGATATGTAATTTCCTTCCTCTACAAACCGACTCTGTACAACCCTAGGCCCCTCCGGTGTGTGTATAAACCGGAGGGTTTAGTCCGTAGAGGCTATCAGAATTCTTATAGGCTAGACAGCTAGGGTTTAGCCATTACGATCTCGAGGTAGATCAACTCTTGTAACCCCTATACTCATCAAATACAATCAAGCAGGACGTAGGGTTTTACCTCCATTAAGAGGGCCCGAACCTGGGTAAACATCGTGTTCCCTATGTCCCTTGTTACCTTTGATCCTCAGATGCACAGTTCGGGACCCCCTACCCGAGATCGGCCAGTTTTGACACCGACATTGGTGCTTTCATTGAGAGTTCCACTGTGTCGGCGGCAGAAGGCTCGATGGCTCGTTTGATCATCAACAATGATGCCGTTTCCGAGGAAACTTTCCTCCCTGGTCAACTTTTTGTATTTGGCGGCTTCGCTCTGCATGCCAATTCAACTGGTCACCTTGAACAGATCGACAGCTACGCTCCTGGTCACCAGATCAGGTTCGGGAGCCTGAATTACATCACTGATATCCGAGGAGATTTGATCTTCGAAGGATTTTCAGCCTTGACCGCCGCTCCTCATCTATATGAAGGAGGCCCATTGGATCCACCATCAGGCTCCATCCAAGGATCAACCATCATCCCTGCCCTGGCCTTTGATCCAGAGCAGACCACCCTGTCCGAAGACGGGAGTATGAATCCCACCAGACCCTCTCCTATCATGGAGCTCCCTGCCGGAGACCCAGAGGTGACCATATTATCGGCAGGCCTGGAATCAGACAGGGCTCTCCCTATCATTGGGAAGCCGGACTCACCTCCGGATGTTAACTCCGAACTCTTGAGGCCCGCGTCCATTGAGCATGGTCGGGGGGCGATTTTCGAACCCAGCTCCACAGGCTCTCAGTCACCCGTCCAGCTATCGCTCCTAAACGAGGCTCTGGACTTAATGCGATCTCTCGCCATCACGGAGGTATCACTTCCAAACTACGCCCAGCCCAGACTAGGGGCTGAGTGCGGGGAATTTTACATCCCACCCACCACCCACTTGTAGCCACTGTCGAGGACTTAACCGACATGCTAGACTACGCCTCTGAGGACATCGACGGCATGGACGACGATGTCGGAGCCGAATCAGGCCAAAACCCACCCATCACTGGGCGTTGGATGGCCACTTCTACATACGACGTGTACATGGTGGATACACCCAAAAATATGGAAGATGATAGCGCTCAAGACCCGATCGAGGACAAGCCTGTCGAAGCACCACCTAAACATCGATGTCAGCGGCGCCGCTCAAGACCGCGTCGCGAAAAGGAAAGCAATACTGGTACTGGAGACAATGACACTTTGGAGAACACCGAAGACTCTGACGACCTCATCGAGCCTGCTGTTGAGCAGGAAGAGTGGGAAGAAGGACAAGTCAACCCAGAGGAACCTATCGATCATGAGGATTCGGAGGATAGTAATTATCTGTCGGCCTCCGAGGAGGATGTTAGCCTCGGTAACGAAGATTTTATCATACCAGAGGAACCCCTCGAGCAAGAAATCTTCAAGTGACAGCTCATTGCCACTGCGAGGAGCCTGAAAAAGAAACAACAACAGCTTCAAACTGAACAGGATACGCTCAACGAAAGATGGACCAAGGTCCTAGCCGCCGAAGAATACGGCCTCGAGCGCCCAATAAAAAGCTACCCAAAGCGCAGGCTACTACCCCAGTTCGACGACGAGGCCCAAGAGCAAATTCCGTCAAAATACAATCATGCTGATGAACCGGACCGACCACCACGTGGACGGGACAAAACGGCTAATCATGCCGAATACCAGCCCGCACCACCTCGCCATAAAGGCAGAGAGGCAGCGGCTCCGGGCTACATGCATGACTTACGTCAGGACCTGGACAATAGAGCCGGCCAGACCAGATCAATCTACGGATCAAGGGGACGCGCTCCAACATGAGACGATGGCCGTCAAGCCTGGCGCGACAAGCATCACCAAGTTCGGGCCGAGAACCGAACACGGATGTCATCCGAACTCTGCCAAGATGTTGCCCGATATAGAGGCGCCGCACACCCCATGTGGTTTACCGACGAGGTAATGCAGCACCAGTTTCCAGAAGGGTTTAAACCCGTAAACATTGAAGCATACGATGGAACGACAGATCCCGCTGTATGGATTGAAGACTTTCTTCTCCATATACACATGGCTCGCGGTGACAATCTCCATGCCATTAAATACCTCCCCCTAAAACTAAAAGGACCAGCACGGCAGTGGTTGAATAGCCTCCCAGAAAACTCTATTGGAAGCTGGGAAGACTTGGAGGACGCTTTTCTAGACAACTTCCAAGGTACTTATGTCCGGCCACCGGACGCTGATCACCTCAGTCACATAGTCCAGCAACCTGGAGAGTCAGCCCGCAAACTCTGGACTCGATTCTTAATTAAAAAGAACCAAATCATCGACTGTCCGGACGCCAAAGCCTTAGCGGCCTTTAAACACAGTGTCCGTGACGAATGGCTCGCCCGACACCTCGGTCAGGAAAAGCCGAAGACTATGGCAGCTCTTACTGCACTTATGACCCATTTCTGCGCGGGCGAGGATAGCTGGTTGGCTCGTAGAAGCAACAGTACCAGCGACCCTGGCACCTCTGAAGCCAGGGACGGCAACGGAAGGCCACGACATAACAAAAACAAGCGTCGGAACAACAATAAAGAAACTGAAGATACGGCGGTCAACGCCGGATTCAGTGGCTCTAAACCCGGTCAGCGGAAGAAGCCATTCAAGGGAAACAGAGACGGTCCATCTAATTTGGACAAGATACTGGATAGGCCTTGCCAGATTCATGGCACCCACGATAAGCCTGCCAACCACTCCAACAGAAACTGTTGGGTTTTCAAACAGGCCGATAAGTTAAATACCGACCACAAGGGGAAGGGGCCTCAAAGCGAGGACGATGATGAGTCCCATCCACCGAACACAGGGGGACAGAAGAAATTTCCCCCCGACGTGAAAACAGTGAACATGATATATGTCACACATATCCCAAAGAGAGAGCGCAAGCGCACACTAAGGGACGTCTATGCCATAGAGCCTGTCGCCCCAAAATTCAACCCATGGTCAGCTTGTCCGATCACCTTCGATCGCAGGGACCACCCGACCAGTATCCGTCATGGAGGTTCGGCGGCCCTGGTGCTCGATCCCATCATCGATGGGTACCATCTCACTAAAGTCCTTATGGACGGCGGCAGCAGTCTAAACCTGATCTATCAAGACACTGTCCGTAAGATGGGCATTGACCCGTCAAGAATTAAGCCCAGCAATACTACCTTTAAAGGAGTAATACCCGGCGTGGAGGCCCGTTGTACGGGCTCCTTAACATTGGAAGTAGTCTTCGGTTCGCCGAATAACTTCCGAAGCGAAGACTTGATCTTCGACATTGTCCCTTTCCGCATTGGCTATCACGCGCTGCTCGGACAAACTGCTTTCGCCCGCTTCAATGCGGTCCCGCACTACGCTTACTTAAAGCTCAAAATGCCCGGACCGCGCGGCGTTATCACAGTCAATGGAAACATGGAGCGCTCCCTCCGTACTGAGGAGCACACCGCGGCCCTGGCAGCCGAAGTACAGAACGGCCTCATCAAGCCGAACAATTCATCGGTCACTAAGACACCTGGCACTGCCAAGCGAGCCCGGTCCACTCTGCAGAACGACAGCTCGGTGAATCCAGAGCTTGAATAGCAGTTTCGCCTCCGCCGATCGCCCCATAAAATAGCGGCATGCGTACCGCGCGTGCATAATTACGCACTTAAAATACCTTGGGCAGCGACGGAGGCACACTGCGGGAAAGGTCTATAGTGCGGCTTGACCCTATTCGGACCTTAACCTTTCTTTTTTTCTTTCTTTTTTTCTCCTCTTTTGTACCACAGGTTCATTAAAAACCTACCCTACGGTCGTACAAAGGTCCTTTTTAAGGCCCCCCTTTTTCGTATAGCCGACAATCGATCTCTCCTCTCAAAGGATTTCTCACCAAGGGGAAACGGCGCAGACATGCGGCAGGGCACCACTGGGGTCCTCAAGACTACCTTTTCTTTTAGGCCCTGTATAAAGCTTCCCCTCGTGTACACACTCTCGGCATGTCAAATAGCCTTGATGTTCATGGCATTATCTATAATAGCACGTCTTGACGTATCAATCAGGGTTTAAAGGAAACAGTTGATCGCCAACTTTTGTTCAGTTTTGGTTTATTTTTCCACGTGAGATCCCTCCTTGCTTCAGATTGCCACATATGCTTTGTTCTAGCCTAAATGCCTGGGCCTCTATCTGGCCATGCATATTTTCAAAAGTCTGAACACATATAAGGTACTCTTCGGCGTCCCGAATATTGCATTATATGCATCAGCTCCGAATCATGTCTTTGGTCTATAGTTGGGTTGCCTGGCTCCTGTGCTTACCACCTTACGTTCCGCTAGTTCGGCTAAGGTAGTAAAGGGAGAACTACTGCGATTGTGTTTCTGGTTCGTCCGGTCAAATACCTCAGTAGAGAAAGCCGAAAACTGACTGTCATGATATGGCGAGAGCTGGTCAGTGATTCGGTGACTTAATACAAATCCTTAGTGATTTACCTCGTGTTATACGAAGGGCTGGATTTCGCCCAGTCATGCGATAAAGGCACCCTAGTTCGGATTGCCGCACACGCACTAGGGGCTGGTACTTAGCCCCACCGTCAAACTCCTATGGCTAAGTGAAAGTGATAAAGCCGCATAGTCTGATTGCCTGGTTCATTGCGCAAACACCTCCTTTACGGGCCAAGACGTTGGATAAAGTGTGATCGCGCGCTCCACCGAACACCCCCGTAGCATCTACGAGGGGGCTGAAGCCGACGACTGGAAAACTTTCAGAATTAAAACGGCCACACAGGAGGCAAATAACTCAGGATAAAAGGCATAAATATATGACAAGCCTTGGTTCACAAAACAAAGTTTTTACAACCCGGATACATTTACTCAAACATCATGTCCTTTGAGCATTGGCCCTCTACTATTCGGGCACCCGCTAGGACATCTTCAAAGTATCTTTCCGGCTTGCGATGGTCCTTGCCTTCGGGCGGGCCTGCAGTCGTGACGTCGGTGGCCTTCATCTTTGCCCAGTGCATCTTGACACGAGCAAAGGCCATTCGCGCACCCTCTATGCACGCTGAGCGCTTCACAACATCAACTCGAGGTAGCGCATCGATGAGTTGCCTCACCAAACCAAAGTAGCTGCTAGGAATTGGTTCGGCTGGCCAAAGCCAGACTATGAGATCCTTCATGGCCAAGCCGGACACCCTATGCAGCTCCGTCAGCTACTTCATCTGGTCGTTCAGAGGCGTCGGATGCTCTGGTGCCAGGAACTGTGACCAGAACAGCTTCTCGATCGAGTTCCCCTCTTGGGCTCGGAAAAACTATGCGGCTTCAGCGGCACTCCTTGGAAGATCCACAAAGACGTCTAGATAACTCCACAGTCGAGTGAGCAAAGCATATCTTTGACCTCCAAATACACTCTGTAAAAGAAAAGGCTTACCAACCGCTATCTGTTTGGCCTGCCGGATCTCTTCACGAGCACTCCGGGACTCGACCCGCGCCTCTTTAGCCTCTTGAAGGGCTTTGGCGAGTTCGGTCGCTTGGTCCCAAGTCTTCTCCTCCAAGGCCTCGCACTTGCGGATGGCGTCCTTCAGCTCTTGCTCCACTTCGGCCACCCTATCTTCGTGCTGGCGGTGGGCGTTCTGTTCGGTCTTTAGTTCCACAGTCGCTTTGTCAGCGACTGCCTTATTCACCTTCGCCTCTTCCTTGGCCTGAGCAAGGGCGCTTTTGAGGGTCTCGACCTCAGCCGCGCCAACTGCGCACATAATCACAGCAGTACATGAGTTAACTCTGAATTTACATATCAGATATATGCTCAAACCCTTTACACGCATAACTTGCGTCTCGTTGAATAGCTTGTTGATGCGATCTATTTCATCATCAGCCAGCTTTAGTTTCCGACTAAGTTTGGAAACTTCAGCGGCCTGAGCGGTTGCCGCCAACAAGGAAGGCTGTTATACAATAGAAAAGTATGTCACCTCTTCCGAATACTATGTGATCCTCTGTCCGGCTTTTTCAAACCCAGACAGAGTCTCAGGGGCTACTATATATGCACAGGTATATCCCTTTATAAAAAACATCTAGAGCATTACGTTGCATACCTTGAAGCCTGTCAGTAGGCTGGTGAAGGTTTCGTTCAGCCAGCTCTTGGCGGACTGAACCTTCTCTACCACAACACCCATCAGGGTGCGGTGCTCCTCCATGATGGAAGCATGTTGTAGTGCTTCCACAAGAGTATTCGGCGCCTCCAGATTAGTGGAGGCCGCCGTCGGAGCTGATGCTCCCCCCTCCTTTGAAGGGGACTGCTCGCCTGACTCCGGAGCCACATTGGTCTCCGGAATGATGTCCGGCTGGGGGCCGGATTGATCAGGGCCCCCACCGTCGGTCGCCATGGGGGTCACCCCCCCCATGTCTTCGGCAGCTGAGGTATCACCCTCGGGCGCCTTTTCGGCAGCCTCGCTCGTCCCTCCGCGGCCAGGAGAGGTCCTTTGGGACAACACCTCGATGTCATCCGTGATGATTGGCGAAGGGGCTCGTGGTGGTGTTTCGCTCTCTGCCATCTCGGGCGGCAGAGAACTCCCCTCAGATAGTGAAGGATTGGGGAGGTCGCGAGCAGGGCTGAAAGACACACGGTGTAATATGTTATATTATAAAAACATAAAAGACCGAAGACAAATAATAGCCCCTTTTGGTACTTACGATACGGCCAGGGGCTTCACCCTGGGAAGTCTCTTGGGGACTGGTTCGGCCTCTGAATCCGAACCATCCGAGAGGACTATCTTCCCCCTCTTGGGCGCCTCCTCCTCCGGGTCTGTGGAGGCCGCCCTCTTCTTCTTCTTCCCCCTAGGAGGGAAGTCGCTTTCCGCTTCCTCCTCCTCTTCTTCCTCATCTCCCTCATGGGAGGAGAGGACTTCGGTCTCTCCGGACACTGCGTCCGAAGGGCCCTTGTGGCAGAGGCCGCCTTTTGCCTCCTTACCCTTTTTCTTCTTGACCTTCTTCTCTGGCGCCTGATAGGGCGCCGAGACCAGCATCCCTGTCAGCTGGGGTGTGGCCGGGTCTTCAGGCAGTGGTGCCGGACACTCAATCCGCTCTGCCTTTGCTATCCAGCTCTGTACGGAGGACAGAAAATTCATTATGTCTAAAACTTATTGACCGAATAGATATTCGGGAAAATCATACTTACCGATGTGGCCGGATTCTCGATGTCAAGACCGATGTCTTCGGTCTTCTTCGGCCACGTTTTTTGGGCCTTAAAGAGCAGCTTCCAGATGTCTTCGTGTGTTGTGCCGAAGAAGCGCTTCAAGGTTCATGGATCTTCCGGATTGAACTCCCACATGGGAGAGGGCCGGAGTTGGCAGGGAAGAATCCGACGGAAGAGCATCACCTGAATCACGTTAGTGAGACTAGTGTTCTTGCCTATCATATTGGTGATGCGCTTTTGCAGCATCAACACTTCCGCCTTGGATCCCCAATCCAGACCCTTAGCGGTCCACGAGGAAAGCCGCATAGGGGGTCCGGATCTAAACTCAGGAGTAGCCGCCCAATTGGAGTCGTGGGGTTCGGTGATGTAGAACCACTCCTGTTGCCACACCTTGACGGTCTCCACGAAGGCCCCTTTGGGCCACATGGCATTGGGGAGCTTGCTTACCATGGCGCCGCAGCAGTCCGCATGATGCCCATCGACCACCTTTGGCTTTAGATTGAAGACCTTGAGCCATAGGCCGAAGTGTGGGGGGATGTGGAGTAGCGCCTCGCACACGACGATGAACGCCGAGATGTGGAGGAATGAATTCGGGGCTAGATCATGAAAATCTATCCCGTAATAGAACATAAGGCCCCGGACGAAGGGATGGAGGGGAAACCCTAGTCCGCGGAGGAAATGGGGGATGAATACAACCCTTTCGCCGGGCTCCGGAGTGGGGATGACTTGATCCTTGGCAGGGAGCCTGTGCGCGATCTCCGCGGACAGATATCCCGCCCCCCGGAGCTCCTTGACGTCCTTCTCAGTGACGGAGGAGGCCTCCCACTTGCCCTTTGAACCAGATCCCGACATGGCTGGGGAGGCTGGTTGCGGTGGGAAAGATTGAAGTTTGGGCGCTGGTGCTTGAGGATGGGAAAGCAGGAAAAGAAGGCGTGGGGAAAAAGAGGGATCTTTATCCTCTTATATAAGCGGTGAATATCAAGCGCCCCCCCCCCCTTCAAGCCTTAAAACTCGCCTGTTCCCAAGGGGTCGCGCGAATGGCACGGTTGGATTACCCGAAACCGTATTGATGATGATCCCGTAATGGGCGGGCATTATCTCTATTTTGACAAGACATGCCAATGGAGGCTGTGCCTCGAAACACGAAGCAGGAGGCGTGAAAACGGTTCAAAATGTTAAGAGGCCAGACGTGATGTTTCACCAAAAAGTTGTCAGTGAAAAGACACTGTTTTGTTTGATATCTTGCCTTCGCAGCTAAGGGTTGTAATGATTATACAGAGCCGGATATAGTTCTTTTGTTTAGAAGATGGCTTTGAAGTATTCAGGAGGAGAACCCGCCTTGCAATACCGAAGACAATCCGCGTGCCGAACACATCTTCATTAAAGACTGGTTCAGGGGCTACTGATGGAGTCCTGGATTAGGGGGTCCTCGGGTATCCGGGCTATTTGATATGGGCCGGACTGATGGGCCGTGAAGATACAAAGTGGAAGACTTTCCCCCGTGTCCGGGTAGGACTCCCCTATGCGTGGATGGCAAGATTTGTGTCCGGATATGTAATTTCCTTCCTCTACAAACCGACTCTGTACAACCCTAGGCCCCTCTGGTGTGTATATAAACCAGAGGGTTTAGTCCATAGAGGCTATCAGAATTCTTATAGGCTAGACAGCTAGGGTTTAGCCATTACGATCTCGAGGTAGATCAACTCTTGTAACCCCTATATTCATCAAATACAATCAAGCAGGATGTAAAGTTTTACCTCCATTAAGAGGGCCCGAACCTGGGTAAACATCGTGTTCCCTTTGTCCCTTGTTACCTTCGATCCTCAGACGCACAGTTCGGGACCCCCTACCCGAGATCGGCCGGTTTTGACACCGACAACCGTCACCACACCGTCGTGCTGACGGAACTCATCTACTACTTCGCCCGTCTTGCTGCATCAAGAAGGCGAGGACGTCACCGAGCTGAACTTGTGCAGAACGCGGAGGTGCCGTGCGTTCGGTACTAGATTGGTTGGAGTGTGAAGAAAGTTCGACTACATCAACCGCGTTGTGAAACGCTTCCGCTTACGGTCTACGAGGGTACGTAGACACACTCTCCCCCTCGTTGCTATGCATCTCCATGGATAGATCATTGCGTGTGCGTAGAATTTTTTTGTTTTCGATGCTACGTTTCCCTACAGTGGTATCAGAGCCAGGTCTATGCGTAGATGATATGCATGGGTAGAACACAAAGAGCTATGGGCGGTGATAGTCATACTGCTTACCACCAACGTCTTATTTTGATTCGGCGGTATTGTGGGATGAAGCGGCCCGGACCAACCTTACATGTCCACGCACATGAGACCGGTTCCACCGACAGACATGCAACTAGTTTTGCATAAAGGTGGCTGGCGGGTGTCTGTTTCTCCTACTTTAGTTGAATCGAATTTGACTATGGCCGGTCCTTGAAGAAGGTTAAAACATCAAACTTGATGAATCACCGTTGTGGTTTTGCCGTAGGTAAGAACGGTTCTTGCTAGAAGCCCGTAGCAGCCATGTAAAACTTGCAACAACAAAGTAGAGGACGTCTAACTTGTTTTTGCAGGGCATGTTGTGATGTGATATGGTCAAGACATGATGTGATATACATTGTTGTATGAGATGATAATGTTTTGTAAGTTATCGGCAACTAGCAGGAGCCTTATGGTTGTCGCTTTATTGTATGAAATGCAAACGCCATGTAATTGCTTTACTTTATCACTATGCGTTAGCGATAATTGTAGAAGCAATAGTTGGCGAGATGACCACGACGCAACGATGGAGATCAAGGTGTCGAGCCAGTGACAATGGAGATCATGACGATGCTTTGGAGATGGAGATCAGAAGCACAAGATGATGGCCATATCATGTCACATATTTTGATTGCATGTGATGTTTATCCTTTATGCATCTTATTTTGCTTAGAACGGCGATAGCATTAATAGATGATCCCTTCACTTAATTTCAAGATAAAAGTGTTCTCCCTGAGTATGCACCGTTGCTACAGTTCATCGTGTTGAGACACCACGTGATGATCGGGTGTGATAGACAATGGGTGCAAGACAGTTTTGCACATGCGGAATACTTGGGTTAAACTTGACGAGCCTAGCATGTACAAACATGGCCTCGGAACACTGGAGATCGAAAGATCAAACGTGAATCATATAGTAGATATGATCAACATAGAGATATTCACCATTGATGACTACCCCATCTCACGTGATGATCGGACATGGGTAAGTTGATTTGGATCACGTATCACTTAGATGACTTGAGGGATGTCTATTTAAGTGGGAGTTCTTAAGTAATTTGATCAATTGAACTTAATTTATCATGAACTTAGTCCTGATAGTATTTGCATATCTATGTTGTAGATCAATAGCTCCCGATATAGCTCCCCTATATTTTTGATATGTTCCTAGAGAAAACTAAGTTGAAAGAGATAGTAGAAATGATGCGGACTGGGTCCGTGATCTAAGGATTATCCTCATTGCTGCACAGAAGAATTATGTCCTTGATGCACCGCTAGGTGATAGACCTATTACAGGAGCAGATGCAGATGTTATGAATGTTTGGCAAGCTCGATATGATGACTACTTGATAGTTTAGTGCGCCATGCTTTACGGCTTAGAACCAGGACTTCAAAAATGTTTTGAATGCCACGGAGCATATGAGATGTTCCAAAGAGCTGAAATTGTTATTTCAGACTCATGCCCGTGTCGAGAGGTATGAGACCTCTGACAAGTACTTTGCCTACAAGATGGAGGAGAATAGCTCAGCTAGTGAGCATGTGCTCAGAATGTCTGGGTACTACAATCGCTTGAATCAAGTGGGAGTTAATCTTCCAAATAATATAGTGATTGACAAAGTTCTCTAGTCACTATCACCAAGCTACTAGAACTTCGTGATGAACTATAATATGCAAGGGATGACAAAAATGATTCCCGAGCTCTTCGTGATACTGAAATCGGCGAAGGTAGAAATCAAGAAAGAGCATCAAGTGTAGATGGTTGACAAGACCACTAGTATCAAGAAAAAGGGCGAGGGAAAGAAAGGGAACTTCAAGAAGAATGCCAAGCAAGTTGTCGCTCCCATGAAGAAGCCCAAAGCTAGACCCAAGCCTGAAACTGAGTGCTTCTACTGCAAAGGAAATGGTTACTGGAAGCGGAACTGCCACAAATACTTGGCGGATAAGAAGAATAGCAAAGTGAACAAAGGTATATTTGATATACATGTTATTGATGTGTATTTTACTAGTGTTCATAGTAGCCCCTGGGTATTTGATACCGGTTCAGTTGCCAAGATTAGTAACTTGAAATAGGAGTTGCAAAATGAACAGAGACTAGTTAATGATGAGGTGACGATGTGTGTTGGAAGTGATTCCAAGGTTGATAAGATCACCATCGCACACTATCTCTACCTTCGGGATTAGTGTTGGACCTAAATAAATAAATGTTATTTGGTGTTTGCGTTGAGCATGAATATGATTGGATCATGTTTATTGCGATACAATTATTCATTTAAGTCAGAGAATAATTGTTGTTCTGTTTACATGAATAAAACCTTCTATGGTCATACACTCAATGTAAATGGTTTATTGAATCTCGATCGTAGTGATACACATATTCATAATATTGATGCCAAAAGATGCAAAGTTGATAATGATAGTGCAATATATTTGTGGCACTGCCGTTTAGGTCATATTGGTGTAAAGCGCATGAAGAAACTCCATGCAGATGGGCTTTTGGAATCACTTGATTATGAATCATTTGATACTTGCGAACCATGCCTCATGGGCAAGATGACTAAAATTCCGTTCTCCAGAACAATGGAGCGAGCTAATGACTTATTGGAAATAATACATACCAATGTATGCGATCCGATGAGTGTTGAGGCAAACGGCGGGTATCGTTATTTTCTGACCTTCACAGATGATTTGAGCAGATATGGGTATATCTACTAAATGAAACACAAGTCTGAAACATTTGAAAAGTTCATAGAATTTCAGAGTGAAGTGGAGAATCATCGTAACAAGAAAATAAAGTTTCTGCGATCTGATCGCGGAGGCGAATATTTGAGTTACAAGTTTGGCCTTCATTTAAAACAATGTGGAATAGTTTCACAACTCATGCCACCTGGAACACCACAGCGTAATGGTGTGTCCGAACATTGTAACCGTACTTTATTAGATATGGTGCGATATATGATGTCTCTTACCGATTTACCACTATCATTTTGGGGTTATGCATTAGAGACAGCTGCATTTACGTTAAATAGGGCACCGTCTAAATCCGTTGAGGTGACACCGTATGAACTATGGTTTGGCAAGAAGCCTAAGCTGTCATTTCTTAAAGTTTGGGGTTGCGGCACTTATGTCAAAAGGCTTCAGCCTGATAAGCTCGAACCCAAATCGGAGAAGTGCGTCTTCATAGGATACCCTAAGGAAACAATTGGGTACACCTTCTACCATAGATCCGAAGGCAAGATCTTTGTTGCCAAGAATGGAACCTTTCTAGAGAAGGAGTTTCTCTCGAAAGAAGTGAGTGGGAGGAAAGTAGAACTTGATGAGGTTATTGTACCTTCTCTCAAATTGGAAAGTAGAACATTAGAGGAAACCGTTCCCGTGATGCCTACACCAACTAGAGAGGAAGCTAATGATGATGATCATGACACTTCAGATCAAGTTACTACAGAACTTCGTAGGTCAACCTGAACACAATCCGCACCAGAGTGGTACGGGAATCCTGTACTAGAAGTCATGTTACTAGACCAAGGCGAACCTACGAACTATGAAGAAGCTATGATGACCCCAGATTCCAACAAATGGCTTGAGGCCATGAAATCTGAGATAGGATCCATGTATGAGAACAAAGTGTGGACTTTGGTGGACTTGCCCGATGATCGGCAAGCCATTTAGAATAAATGGATTTTCAAGAAGAAGACTGACGTTGATAGTAATGTCACTATCTAAAAAGCTCGACTTGTCACAAAAGGTTTTCGACAAGTTCAAGGGGTTGACTATGATGAGACTTTCTCACCCGTAGCGATGCCTAAGTCCGACGAATCATGTTAGCAATTGCCGCATTTTATGATTATGAAATCTGGCAAATAGACGTCAAAACTGCATACCTTAATGGATTTCTTAAAGAAGAGTTGTATATGATGCAACCAGAAGGTTTTGTCGATCATAAAGGTGCTAACAAAGTGTGCAAGCTCCAGCGATCCATCTATGGACTTGTGCAAGCATCTCGGAGTTGGAATATACACTTTGATGAGGTGATCAAAGCATATGGTTTTATACAGGCTTTCGGTGAAGCCTGTATTTACAAGAAAGTGAGTGGGAGCTCTGTAGCATTTCTAATATTATATGTGGATGACATATTGTTGATTGGAAATGATATAGAATTTCTGGATAGCATAAAAAGGATACTTGAATAAAAAAAATCAATGAAAGACCTCGGTGAAGCTGCTTACATATTGAGCATCAAGATCTATAGGGATAGATCAAGACGCTTAATAGGACTTTCACAAAGCACATACCTTGACAAGATTTTGAAGGAGTTCAAAATGGATCAGTCAAAGAAGGAGTTCTTGCCTGTATTACAAGGTGTGAAGTTGAGTAAGACTCAAAGCCCGACCACGGCAGAAGATAGAGAGAGAATGAAAGTCATTTCCTATGCCTCAGCCATAGGTTCTATACAATATGTCATGCTGTGTACCACAGCTGATGTGTGTCTTGCCACTTATCTGGCAAAGAGGGTACAAGAGTGATCCAGGAATGGACCACTGGACATCGGTCAAAATTATCCTTAGTTACCTAAGAGGACTAAGGAAATGTTTCTTGGTTATGGATGACTCTGAGTCTTAATCTGGATACATATTGAAAGTGGGAGCAAACAGCTAGAGTAGCTCCATGAAGAGCATTGTAGACATAGAAATTTGCGAAATACATACGGATCTGAATGTGGCAGACCCGTTGACTAAACTTCTCACACAAGCAAAGCATGATCACACCTTAGTACTCTTTGGGTGTTAATCACATGGCGATGTGAACTAGATTATTGACTCTAGTAAACTCTTTGGGTATTGGTCACATGATGATGTGAACTATGAGTGTTAATCACATGGTGATGTGAACTAGATTATTGACTCTAGTGCAAGTGGGAGACTGAAGGAAATATGCCCTAGAGGCAATAATAAAGTTGTTATTTTATATTTCCTTATTCATGATAAAGGTTTATTATTCATGCTAGAATTGTATTGATCGGAAACCTAAATACATGTGTGAATAAATAAACAAACACAGTGTCCCTAGTGAGCCTCTACTTGACTAGCTCGTTGATCAAAGATGGTTATGGTTTCCTAACCATGGACATGAGTTGTCATTTGATAATGGGATCACATCATTAGGAGAATGATGTGATGGACAAGACCAATCCGTTAGCTTAGCATAATGATCATTCAGTTTTATTGCTATTGCTTTCTTCATGTCAAATACATATTCCTTCGACTATGAGATTATGCAACTCCCGGATACCGGAGGAATGCCTTGTGTGCTATCAAACATCACAACGTAACTGGGTGATTATAAAGACGCTCTACAGGTATCTCCGAAGGTATTTGTTGAGTTGGCATAGATCGAGATTAGGATTTGTCACTCTGAGTTTCGGAGAGGTATCTCTGGGCCCTGTCGGTAATACACATCATAAGCTTGCAAGCAAACAACTAAGGAGTTGGTCACGAGGTGATGTATTATGGAACGAGTAAAGAGACTTGTCGGTAACGAGATTGAACTAGGTATGAAGATATCGACGATCGAATCTCGGGCAAGTAACATATCGATGGACAAAGGGAATTACGTATGTTGTCATAACGGTTCGACCGATAAAGATCTTTGTAGAATATGTAGGAGCCAATATGAGCATCCAGGTTCAGCTATTGGTTATTGACCAGAGAGGTGTCTTAGTCATGTCTACATAGTTCTCGAACTCGTAGGGTCCGCACGCTTAACGTTCGATGATGATATAGTATTATATGAGTTATGTGATTTGGTGACCGAATGTTGTTCGGAGTCCCGGATGAGATCACGGACATGAAGAGGAGTCTCTAAATGGTTGAGAGGTAAAGATTGATATATAGGACGATGGCATTCGGACACCGGAAGTGTTCCGGAGGGTGCCGGGTACTTATCGGGTCACCAGAAAGGAGTTTCGGGCACTCCCGGCAAAGATATGGGCCTTATGGGCCAGGAGAGGGAACACACCAGCCCATAAGGGGCTGGTGCGCCCCCTATAGGGCCGGCCTATGAGGAGGAGAAGGCAAGAGGGGAGGGAAAGGAAAGTGTGGAGTAGGACTCCCCCTTCCTTCCCTCTCCCCCTCTCTTTCCTTCCCCCTTCTTCATATAAGGAAAGGGGGCGCAGGGCAAGGCAGCAGCCCTAGGGCTGCCGCCATGTCTCTTGGGGCACCCTAGGGTCTTCCTCCTCCCCTCCCACCTATACATATGTGGGGAGGGGGCTCCACACAAGAAGACAACATTGTCTTAGCCGTGTGCGGCGCCCCCATCCACTGTTTACTCCCTCGGTCATATTTTCGCGGTGCTTAGGCGAAGCCCTGCGGAGATCACTTCACCATCACCGTCACCATACCGTCGTGCTGACAGAACTCATCTACTACTTTGCCCATCTTGCTGCATCAAGAAGGCGAGGACGTCACCGAGCTGAACGTGTGCAGAACGCGGAGGTGCCGTGCGTTCGGTACTAGATCGGTTGGAGCGCGAAGAAAGTTCGACTACTTCAACCGCATTGTGAAATGCTTCCGCTTACGGTCTATGAGGGTACGTAGACACACTCTCCCCCTTGTTTCTATGCATCTCCATGGATAGATCATTGCGTGTGCATAGAATTTTTTTTGTTTTCCATGCTACGTTTCCCTACATAATCCTCCTGAGGTGCAGTTTAATATATACTCTGAAACCCGTCAGATACCACTTACTAATTTTTGTGATATATGCTTGATCCCTTCTCACGGGGAAATAAGAGAGCCTAGGCCTGCAGAGTTCAAGGACTTTTATCGTACTTTGTCAGTGGGAGATGAGAGGGGTGTGTCGAAGGTCACTGGCACTAGCTTGCAGTTTCCCTCTGTGCATTACTTTGCTCTATTTATTGCTAAATGTTTAATTGCTAGAGAGAAGGTCGGTGCACTTAGTGCTCCTGACTTCGCCATCTTACGCCGTGCATTATACTATGATCACACATATAGCCTAGGGGCTATTGTTGCACGTCGTCTGCACCTTAACAGAACCAAGGGCAAAATTCATGGTGGTATTTATGCCACACGCTTAGCGAGTCACTTTAATATTCAGATACGCCAACATGATTTTCCTTTGACACGAGTTTACCTAGATCACCAGGCAATGAGGGATCACCATTTACTGATAATGATAACTCCATTAATAATATTCCTTACAACCTGATTTTCAGTGTGGATTCCCGTGATATTATTCCGTTGCCTACACCCGCTTTGTTTGATTCTATTGCCAGGGGCGGATACAGGATTATGCCTGAGGACATTATCGCCTACCAGAATGCCCAGGCAAAGGCAGAGGAGGATCCTCAGGAGTGGGACGCTCAGGTACCCGCTCCACATCACTTCGAGATGGGACTGGATGGCTACTACGAGTGGTGATTACCAAGCTAGGCCAAAAGCCTAAGCTTGGGGGAGTACGTATTTCCACCGACATTACATTCATGTTCACACATTTCATTCCAGTTGTCGGCGTTCACACTTTTTCATTGTATTATCCATGTTAGATTTATTCTCTCGCTTTCTTTTTGTGTGTTTGAAAAACTTTGAGAAAATCCAAAAAATGTTTCTTGCTTCTTTTCGGTTTTCCTTTCTAGTTTAGTTAGTTGTAGTATTAAAAGAAAACCCAAAAAGATTTCCTTGTTCTTCTGTTTGCTTGTTGGGAGCTCTCCCGTGTAAATTTTTTTTTCTCGCTTTTGTTTTTCTTTCTTTTTAATTTGCCTTCTTCAAGAAAAACGAAAAACTCCAAAAATATTGCAGTGTGTTTCTCTGAAATTCTTTTCCTTTTTGGTGAGTCATACCGAGGAGAAGACCACGATGAAAATGTTGAGTGGCTCTCATATGCATTGATATTGATCTAACAAAGAGCCCATATTACCTTGTCTTCTCCTCTTGAATAAAATGTTTGTAGATTCCAGCTTAGTCCACGGCACTCTTGCACTATTATTATTTTTCATATCATTCGGTCGTGCAAGTGAAAGGCAATAATGACGATATTTGATGAAGTGACTGTGGCAGAGAGAAACGGGTATGAACACAACTTGTTCTGTTTTTGTAAATATGTTTAACCTAGTATCCATGATTCAACATATTATGATCAAACATGTTTGCAATGACAATTAGAGATTATAGTCTCTCATGCCATGCTTAAGTAGCTAGGAGTGGATAATGATTTATCTTGGATGTCAACATGCATTAAAATGACTGTGATGTAGTATGATGATATGGTATCCTCTGAATGTTTCGAGTGGCTTGACTTGGCACATGTTCATGCATGTAGTTGAATCAAAACCAACATAGCCTCTATGATATTTATGTTCATGGTGTTCATATCCTACTCATGCTAGTATCCAATGTTTATTATACATAATGCATGTTCATGACCGTTTTCGCTCTCTAGCTGGCCGCTTCTCAACCTATTTGCTAGCCTTCGCCTGTACTAAGTGGGAATGCTGCTTGTGCATCAAAACCCCTAAAATCCAAGTTGTTCCAGATGAGTCCACCATATCTACCTATATGCGGTCTTACCCTGCCGTTCTAAGTAAATTTGCATGTGCCACCTCCAAAATTCCAAATGAACATCTATTTTTGTGTGCCTGGATTGTTCATAGAGCGACAGGTGGTAGTCATTATCTCCCATGCTAAGAGGGTTATTCTCATGATGAGTGTTGATTCACTCATCCTTGCACGAGAGGGGCGGTAATAGGGATTCCCAGTCCCGAAATCAAAAATTGCAAATAATTAAACAAAACTCCCCAAGGAATGATGTTGGTATGGACGGTACCCGTGGATTCAGCTAGCCGTGGAGTGTGTTTGTTGGTGGAGGGGGAGTAAACCTTTACTTTTATCGCTTGGGAACTGCCACTAATGTGTTTAGCATGGAAGATATTGATAACTTTTGGTCGTGAAGTAAACAGGAAGGGTGCATTTCCCAAAATTTCATTTATCTATGATTTAAGCTCTGAGCTCTGGCACCGCTGCAAATCCCTGCTTCCCTCTGCGAAGGGACTATCCATTTAATTTTATGTTGAGTCATCACCTTCTCAAATAAGTGCCAGATCTGAGAGCACTATTGTCATCCTCATGCATTGTGTATAGTTAATGTTGGGTGCATCATGACTGGATCTTTTCTACCATGAATTACAATGTTTAGTCGCTGCTTGAACTTTGGAGGTGCTTTGCATTTATGTTTTGCGGTCTCAGAAAGGGCTAGCGAGATACCACTGTTGTCATATTATATCATGGTTGTTTTGACAAAGTATTGTCATTTGAGATATCTTATTATTGCTCGCTAGTTGCTTATGCTATTGATATGAGTTAATATAATTTCTAAGAGTTATTGTTGACATGGTTAGTCATGATCTTTGCTAAAAACCTGGGTGTTACTTAAGCTTATTTATGTAAACAAGAACAAAAGAGTTCGTAAAAGTTTTTCTTTTTCACTTTCAGTTTGTCAACTGAATTGCTTGAGGACAAGCAAAGGTTTAAGCTTGGGGGAGTTGATACGTCTCCGTCGTATCTACTTTTCCTAACAATTTTGCTCTTGTTTTGGACTGTAGTTTGCATGATTTGAATGAAACTAACCCAGACTGACGCTGTTTTCAGCAGAACTACCATGGTGTTGTTTCTGTGCAGAAATAAAACTTCTCGGAATGGAATGAAACTTTTTGGAGAATTTTTATGCAATAAAAGAAAAATACTGGAGCCAAGAACCACCGGAGGGGGCCCCTGGGTGAGCACAATCCACCAGGGCGCGCCCCCTCCTGGCACGCCCAGGTGGGTTGTGCCCACCTGGTGGGCCTGCTGACCCTATCTACGACGCTATAAATTCCTATTTTCGGAGAAAAAAATAGGAGAGGAAGAATTATCACGTTTCACGAGACGGAGCCGCCGCCGCCTCCTATTCTTCATCGGGAGGCCAGATCTGGAGTCCGTTTGGGGCTCCAGAGAGGGGAATCTTTGATCTTCGTCGTCACCAACCCTCCTTCATTGCCAATTCCATGATGCTCCCTAATGTCTACTACACAACTTGTTCTTGTAGACTCGTGTTGGGCCTCCAAGCGCAGAGTTTTGTAGGACGGTAGCAATTTTCCCTCAAGTGGATGACCTAAGGTTTATCAATCCGTGGGAGGCTATCGATGTACTAAATATTGGGCCTTTAGTACCCCATACTTGTGCACAGGCAGTTGTAGCCATACCCGCGGCAAGGCTTGTCGGGGGAACAACTGAAGATTAATCCAAGATTATCAAAGAGACATTCAAGCCAAGGACCATAAGATAAGGAGAACTGGAGATCAGGGGCTCGGCCACCGGCAAGATCTTGCCGGGGTAGCCTGCGGAGCCCGGCAAGGTTCCGCCATTGTGCCACCGCTCCAGCACAACGACCAGCCTGATATTCTGGTCCCATCTCTGGATGTGTGGCAAGGCGCTAGTGGAGGCGAGCTTAAGCGGTGCTGATGGGATGGCCCCTTTTTCCATCCCCAAGAAAGTAAGGACACCTAAACGGACACCTCACGATGCATTAAATGCATTGGTCCTAAACCGTCAGTGGTTCGGTTTGATAACCCTATAGCTACTTTACACCTCGCATATCAACAGTTTGCCACTGTGGTGACCCCTTTGAGCATATAAAAGGAGGCCCAAGGCAACTGCTACAGGGAGGAGAACACTCTCTGCCCATTCTGCATGCATAGCTACTACTCGAACACACTGTTCATTGCAAGCGCTCCAAGAACTGGGACGAAGACACTGATAATAAACTAAAGCAGGAGTAAGGTTTTATGCAGATCAGCGGCCCGAACCTGGGTAAAAATCCCCTCGCATTGATCATCGGTTCTGCTCTTTGTGCTTACCTCTCCCCCTGCCGAACCGTAAAGGGGTCCTCCAGATCCCATAGGTGTCGTACGCCGACATCTTTGGCGCACCAGGTAGGGGGATCGAGGTTGCGCGAACCTGATCCGGTGATCAGCGCGTCAGTTTCTTCACCGTCTTTGTCACCATGCCACCCAAGAAGAAGGGTGCGGCAGCGGTTGTTCCGTCTACGTCCGTCTTGCCCGTGCCTACTCGGACGGGTGACGGCGTGGATGCAGGAGATGGAGGTTTAGAGCCTCCACGGCGTTCGAGTGATCTGAGCCAGGCGAGCGGCTTCGTTCGCAGCGGCGACGGCAACCCGCACGCCGCTAGATCCAGAGATGGACCCGTGCTACCTACGGGTGGCGCAGCGAACTCCAGAGATCAGAGGACGCCTTCTAAGACTCTCACGTCGGCGCAAGCGTTGCGGCCTTCCCAGGTCGCACGCAACTAGTAGCGTCGTGGCGTTGGTGGTTCTGAACGTCCCCATGGAAAGACTTTTGCGTATTGATCCCAAGGTGCGCAGGCCCAGCATGCACGCCAAACTGCCGGTGGATGTGGCGTGCGGTCGCGTGATCGTGACGATGCTCCTTCTAACACTGTTAGGAGTTAGAGCACCTCACGTACCTCGCACCTGTCGCCGCCGCCTACGCCAGCAGAAGCTTTGGCACGTGCGCAGCTGCTCCTCGATTTTCCTCCTGCTCCAGAGAAGATGGAGGAGTGGCGATCTACTATCCAGAGCCTCATCCGCTTCGTCAACAAGGATGGGCCGCAGCCAGCGGGGCCCTCGCGGCAGCGGTCTATCGATCCGACGTGAGCCGATGGTGAGAAGACTGGAGGCGGTGCAACCACGGTGCACTCCCCTCCACGACAGGAGCAGCGGTCGTCAACCCGGCAGACTGACGGCCGTGATGACGATTCCACGACATCATCCGATCCGCGGATGCGCCGCGATCAGCATCAAGTTCTTCAGGAATGAAGCAAAGAAGACGCTCGAACTACCATCGAGCAGCGACGGGAGGCGCGTCATCAGTCCGATAAATGCGCAGGGCCTACTGTCGACAAGCCTACGTCGGGGGACGTAGGCGACTTGCCCTATGAGGTAGGTTGTCCAGCGTTTACCCGTGAGCTGCAGTAAGTCCAGTGGCCCAACTCCCGAACGTTTAAACCAGAGGTCCCGGAGAAATATGACAGCAAGACTCACCCCTCGAAGTTCTTGAGCATCTACACCATTGTGGTGCAAGTTGACGGGGGCCGAGATGACAAGATACTTGCCAACTACTTCCCGTTGGTGCTCAAACCCAACGTCAGGTCGTGGTTGATGCATCTGCCGGAGAATTCCATTTCTTCTTGGTCAGATCTGTGCCATCAGTTTGTTGGCGCCTTTGTTGGAGGCCACCAAGCTCCTGGCCAAGAGAGTGATTTGCATCTCCTCCCTCAAAAGGAGGGCGAACCCCTGCGCAAGTTTATCCAGAGATTTAGCCGGGTGCAATACAATATTCCAGACGTTCATCCTGCCGCTGTTGTTAGCACGTTTCATCAGAACATGCGCAACCGCAAGATGAGTGAAGAGTTGGCGATGAACAAGGTCAGGAGTATTGCCGAGCTTTACGCTTTGGCCGACAAGTGCGCTCGAGCTGAAGAAGGGAGGAAACTCCCTGGCAAGGGTGTTGGCGCAGGGGGCGAATCAGAAGATGAAGACGCTGCAACCCCGCCAAAGAAAGGCCGGCGGCGGAACAAGAAGCGCAGAGGCAAGGCCGTGCTTGCTGTCGAGGAATCCGGCAACCCCGGCACGGCCAAGAAGGCCAAGGTTGACGACCTCGGCAAGGAAGTTGCCAGGTGCGTCTCCTGCCAGGCCTTGGCGGCTGTCGACAAGTCGGAAAGCTCCGGCAAGCAGTATTGCAAGATCCATCGCACCAAGGGCCACGATCTCCAAAACTGCCGGCAAGTTGAGCAGCTTGTCGAGAAGCAGAGAGCTGAGTATGAAAACTAAAATGTTGGTCGTGTGGCAAATATTCCATCACTAATTATGGCTGTGGACCAATAACCTTGCAAAGTGAATTAATGCCCTTAACTAATTAAAACAGGGGCTAAAAATAATTATTAAATACCTTTTCAAATTAATAAAATATTAAACTAATTTATTTGGCTGTCCAAATTAATGTGGCAGTGGTATAATACTAAATACTAATTTAGGTGTTGAAATTATATTTTACAAAACTAAAATGAATTAAGAGCTAAAACAGAAACAGAAAAAGAAAAAGGAAAAGAGAAAACAGAAAAGCTAAAACAAGAAAAAAATAAAAGAAATCCCCCTCACTGGGCCACGGCCCAGCAGGCCACCAGGCCGTCGGGCCGGCCCACCCCATCCATATAACCCCACTCCCCCCCCCCGTGACCTAGCCCACCCCCACCTCGATCCCCACTTCCCCCCCAGCTCGATCCAGATCGGATCGGGAGGGAGGAGCTCCCTCGTCGCCGCCCGCCGCCACGCCGCACGTCGCCGGCGCCCGTCCCCGACTCCTCCCCAACGGCTCCATCACGCCTCGCCGCCCCTCGCCTCTTCTCCGCTTGTGAGCCGCCGCCCCTCTCCTCTCCCCCCTCTGCGCACGCGCGCTCGCGCTCGCGCTCACCGCGCGCCGACCGCGCCCGCCCGTGCTCCCTCGCGCCCTCCGCCCAGCTCTGTTGCGCCCGCTCTGGCCAGCCCTCTGCCCGCTGCGTCGGCGCGCCTGACCTCGCTCGCCTCTGCCTCGCCACTTTGCCGCGCCCCTGCTGCCGCTCGCCTCGCCGGTCCCGCGCCGCCCGCTCGGGCCTGCCCACTACTTGCGCTCGCTCCGCCAACCGCGTCCGGCCACCAACCTCAGCCCATCGCCGCTCGCCGCTGGTCGCCGCCCTGCCGCCGCTGCACGCCACTCCGCCCGGCGCTCTTCCGACGACCCCCTCGCGGGCCGCCTCTCTGCCGAGCCCCCTGGCTCTGGCCGCCGGTGCCGGCGAGCGTCAAGCGCACCCAGAGCCCGTTCGGGCGCTCACATCGCCGCCCGCCCCGCCCCGCTATGCCCCCTGGGCCACTGACACGAGGGGCCCACGCCCCTGAGAACAAAAAAAATTAAAAATAAATAATAAATAATAAAAATATAATTAACAATTAAATTAATTAATTAACTTAATTAATTAACCTAGTTAACTCCGATTAATTAAGACTAATTAAGCTTAATTAACTTATTGATTTAATTAACCTAATTAACTATTGTTAGTTAATTAAACAGGCTGCTGATGTCATGATGACGTCAGCATACACTGTTTTGGATAATTCGAATTTAAATAATCAATTAAATTTCAGAAAATCTATAAATCTTTAGAAAATCATATAAAATAATCCGTAGCTCAGATGGAAAAACTTTGTACATGAAAGTTGCTCAGAACGACGAGACGAATTTGGATACGTGGTCCGTTCGTCCGTCACGCGTCCCTATCTATCCGAACATGGAACCGTCCTCCTCCGGATCGTCTGTCCGATAATTCCAAAGACCCGGGAAATATCGTCAGATATTCTCCCGCTCCGTCTGATACGTGTAGTACTGCGTTAGACTACCCCTAGCACCGTGTATCGTATTTGTCATGCTCATGTTTGCTTAGTATTTACTATTTCCTCCCCCTCTTCTCTCTCGTTAGACCCCGACGTCGTCCCCGAGACCGATGCAGCTCCGGAGCCCAAAGACACCATTGACAACCTTGCCCTTGCCGCCGAGCAACCAGGCAAGCCCCCCCTTTGATCATCCCGATATCGCCCATTCTATTTTCTCATGCTTGCATTAGAATTGCTGCTGTTACTGCTTTACCTATTCTGATGCATAGCCTGTTTACTGTAACCTGCTGTTGATAATTACCTGCATATCCTAAATTGCTTAGTATAGGCTGGGTAGAGACCTATCAGTGACCCCACTTATCCTGACTGCCCCGCTGGATGATCCGAAGACCCGATCAACGGGAATTGAAGACCAGGCCCCGACACCGCACATCACCCCCCTTAGTTGTAACGACACCGCAGCGTTAATATCGAGTGCCGAGGGTGATACCTCGTGTAGCACTTCTGATGTTAACTCTGTAGAGTAGCTATTCGGTCGTGGTCATCAAGGGTGATTCCTCCTTCACCACTTCCGGTAACGACGCTGTCGTGCAACACATCAAGTGTGAACCCATCGAGGGTGATTCCTCTGAGTTCACCTTGACGGATATATCGAGTGGAAATTCAATGAGGGTGATACCTCGGATTCCCCTGATGTTATAGACACACGGATACTTGGACTTTACACTGTTACTTGGATAGGCGGGTCGACCCTGAGGGTTACCCGCGTGCGCCTGAGAGGCGAGTGTTGTGAAGACGGGTTGCCTGTATGGTGCCCGAGTGATGAATACGAGGCGCGGCCGGGCATTCTTAACCCTTGCAGCAAGTCCTCGAGATGGGGCGACAGGGTCACATCTTTCGTGAGTCTCTGCGCGTTACCGCAAGCCCAAGGTACTAATGATTTGGATATTTGATCCGAGCAGGCCTCTGGCCTGATAGCACTAACCATCACGTGGGCATAGTATGGGCGTTCTGCATCGTATGCATCAGCCGAAAGCTCTGTCAGATGTCCAGTTCAGCAGTGCGGCATGGAGTGATTGGCGCCATTCACGACAGAGGTGGTGCTTGGATCTGAGCCATGTGCGCAACGACCCGGAGGGCGAGGGGCGATGGCCAAGACCCCCTTGCGCTTAGGATGTAGACCGGCGGGGACCTCTCTGCTGAGCTGTAGGTAGGGTTGCGGTGTGTCGTTTGGCCGAGGCCGGGCATGACCCAGGAAAGTGTGTCCGGCCGAAGTTAATCGAGCGTGTTGGGTAAGTTGGTGCACCCCTGCAGGGAAGAAAACTTCTATCAATAGCATGTCCTATGGTAAAGGACACTCGGAGTTGTATCCTGATTGATACAATTAGAACTGGATACTTGGATACTATGGCTCTGGGATTGCTTCTCGCAGGGAGTCGAGAAGGGATCTCCGGACGAGGTTGATGACTGTATGGCTCTGGGATTGCTTTCTCGCAGGGAGTCGAGAAAGGATCTCTAGGTGAGGTTGAGACTTAATGATACTGCTACATTATATGGTTTTGTCTACACTCTTCTAATGCTGCAAGACCTCTGAAGATGCTAGTCTTCGATAGGACTAGGCCTCCTCTCTATTCTGGCATTTCTGCAGCCCAGTCCACATATACAGCCTTCCTTTGAAAATGTTGCATATGTAGTGTAGATCCTTGCTTGCTGAGTACTTCTGAGTACTCACGGTTGCTTTGTTTTCCTTTTCTCCCCATATCAGTTTGTCGTGACCAAGATGACGGAGCCCCTGAGACAGATGCCCCGTCGATCGACTACTACTACTACCCAGAGGATGGATACTACTATGAGTTGACTGACGACCAGGAGTAGGATCGGAGGGTCCCAGGCAGGAGGCCTGCGCCTTTCGATCGTAGTGTTTTATTTTGCCCCGCCTTTCTAAAGGCCTTTCTGTTTCTCTTTTAATATCTGTACTCAGATATCTGATGCTTCCGCTGACGCTTGTTCGCAAGCTTATGTATTCGAGCCCTCGAGGCCCCTGGCTTGTAATATAAAGCTTGTATGACTTTATTTATGTTTTAGAGTTGTGTTGTGATATCTTCCCGTGAGTCCTTAGGCTTGATCATGTGCATTTGCGTGTATGATTAGTGCACGATTGAGCCGGGGGCGTCACAAGTTGGTATCAGAGCCGACTGCCTCTAGGAATCCCCCTTTCCAACTCCTTGGCCGAAGTTGAGTCTAGTAACCGAAAACTGTTTTACTAACTTGGTTGTGTGGCTTACGGGCCCACGTCGCCAATTGGGTGGTATTAGTATCTTTTACTCCTCGACCTATACTCTGGGACTCTGATCTCTCTTCTATTCGGATTAAATAAAGTTTACTAACGCCGACACTTAGGATCTCGTAATTCTCGTCCACCCGGAGAGCTGGATATTCGCAACTGATCCTTTCCTTGGAACGATTAGTCTGATAATCATCATTTTCCTTTCCATTGGTTTGTTTAACTTTTCCTTTACAAGTATCTTACGCTTCTCACACTGTCATTTGACACTTTTGGAATCTCTCGGCAAAATGTGTCGTGTTCAGCGGCAACATTCTGACTTCTTTCGAGATGTTAAATGAATTCATGAACAGCAATTCCATCCTTGCCTCTTGTGGTCGGTGATCTCATCGTCAACCTCTTTGACTACCTGCCCACGAATAGTTGTTAACCCAGAACGAGTTCAGGCTATTCTGGACTGGACTCCTCCGAAGAATGTCAAGCAAGTCAGAAGTTTTCTCGGCCTTGCAAGCTATTGCCGTCGATTTGTCGAGAACTTTTCCAAGATTGCTAAGCCCCTGACTGATCTGCTTCACAAGGGCGTTAAATTTGAATGGACAGAAAAATGTCAGGAAAGTTTTCAAGCACTCAAAGACAAGCTGACATCTGCCCCAGTACTTGCTCCTCCAGATTCTCGCAAAGATTTTGTGATTTATTGTGACGCATCCCGTGAAGGATTAGGCTGTGTCCTAATGCAAGAGCGTAAAGTGATTGCTTATGGCTCTCGTCAGTTGCGCCCACATGAAGACAATTATCCGGTACATGATCTAGAACTAGCTGATGTGATCTATGCATTGCAGTTGTGGTGACATTACCTTCTCGGTAATCGTTGCGAGATCTACATGGATCATAAAAGTCTGAAGTACTTGTTTACTCAACCATCTCTAAACCTCCGTCAGCAAAGATGGATGGAGGCCATTGCGGACTATGATTTGGGTATATCCTATACCCCTGGCAAGGCTAACGTGATGGCTGATGCCTTAAGCCGCAAGTCCTATTGCGACAACCTCATGGTTAGGCGAGCTCAACCTCGTCTTTTTGAAGAACTGTGCAAGCTGAATCTGTGTATTGTTCCACATGGTTCTCTAAATAACCTTGTGATACAACCAAATCTCGAAAAAGCTGTTAAGAATGCGCAAGCTAAGGATGCTGAAGTTGATCTGATGAAGAAAAATCTTCACCTTGAAAAGTACAGGGATTTCTCGCTGTCTGAAGATGGAACCTTGTATTTCAGAAACCGCATTGTCGTACCTCGCTTCAAACTTATGACCGACAAGGTCATGAAGGGGGCACATGATACCCCGCTGTCTATTCATCCAGGTAGCACCAAGATGTATCGTGATCTCCGTCAAAGATATTGGTGGTCTAAAATGAAGCAGGATATTGCTCGATATGATGCTGAATGTGATGTGTGTCGTCGCGTTAAAGCAGAACATCAGAAACTAGCTGGAATTCTGCAACCACTTCCTATTCCTCTATGGAAATGGGATAAGGTTCAGATGGATTTCGTTACAAGACTTCCCAGGTCACAGAAGGGTCACGATGCTATTCTTGTCATCGTCGACCAACTCTCTAAAGTTGCACATTTTCTGCCTGTCAAAGAGACTATCACTGCTTGTCAGTTAGCAGAGTTGTATATCTCCAGAATTGTTTCACTCCACGGTATTCCGAAGGAGATTAGTTCGGACCGTGGCGGTCTTTTCACTTCCAAATTCTGGGAAAGTTTCCAAACAGCTATGGGAACTCATATTACCTGGAGTTCAGCTTATCACCCCCAATCCCAAGGCCAAGTCGAGCGAGTCAATCAAGTGCTTGAAGACATGCTACGAGCTTGTGTCATTTCTTTCGGTAAGAAGTGGGAAGAATCTCTTCCGTATGCCGAGTTCTCTTATAACAACAGCTATCAAGCCAGCTTGAAAATGGCTCCCTTCGAAGTACTCTATGGACGTAAGTGTCGAACCCCTCTGAATTGGTCAGAAACTGGGGAATGACCGCTCGTGGGTCCGGATATTATTCAACACGCCGAAGAACAAGTCCGTATCGTTCGAGAAAATCTCAAGACGACTCAGGACCGTCAGAAGAGCAACTATGATCGTAAACGATGGGGTTTGACTTATCAACCCGGTGATCAAGCTTATCTACATGTCACCCCTATGAAGGGCACTCGCCGTTTTGGAATCAAGGGCAAGCTAGCTCCACGCTACATTGGTCCATTTCGCATTGTTGCCAGACGTGGTCAGGTGGCATATAAATTGGAGTTGCCGCCATAATTCTCTCATATCCACGACGTCTTCCATGTGTCGCAACTTCGTCAATGCTTCAAGGAATCTCCGCACCGAGCTGTGGATCACCAGATGCTCGAATTGCAAGATGACCTATCTTATAAGGAGCATCCGATCCGCATTCTCGATGAAGCTGAATGTCGGACCCGTCAGAAGGTTACCAAGTTCCTTAAAGTGCAGTGGTCAAATCATACTGAAGATGAAGCCACTTGGGAACGCGAGGATAATCTTTGTGCGGAATACCCCGAACTTTTTCCTTCCACCTCTTAATTCTCGGGACGAGAATTCTTATTAGTGGAGGAGATTTGTAATGCCCCCAGTGGTTAGCCACAGTAATCCCATTTTGATAATGCCAAGTCAGCATGATTAACAGTGCCAAATTCTCATTTGCATCATGTTGCATTTCAACCCCCAACTCAAAATTCAAATTTAAAATACTAAGTGAAATTCAAAAGTCCACAAATATGAAAACTAAAATGTTGGTCGTGTGGCAAATATTCCATCACTAATTATGGCTGTGGACCAACAACCTTGCAAAGTGAATTAATGCCCTTAACTAATTAAAACAGGGGCTAAAAATAATTATTAAATACCTTTTCAAATTAATAAAATATTAAACTAATTTATTTGGCTGTCCAAATTAATGTGGCAGTGGTATAATACTAAATACTAATTTAGGTGTTGAAATTATATTTTACAAAACTAAAATGAATTAAGAGCTAAAATAGAAACAGAAAAAGGAAAACAGAAAAGCTAAAACAAGAAAAAAATAAAAGAAACCCCCCTCACTGGGCCACGGCCCAGCAGGCCACCAGGCCGTCGGGCCGGCCCACCCCATCCCCATTACCCCAGCGCCCCCCCCCCGTGACCTAGCCCACCCCCACCTCGATCCCCACTTCCCCCCAGCCCGATCCAGATCGGATCGGGAGGGAGGAGCTCCCTCGTCGCCGCCCGCCGCCACGCCGCACGTCGCCGGCGCCCGTCCCCGACTCCTCCCCAACGGCTCCATCACGCCTCACCGCCCCTCGCCTCTTCTCCACTTGTGAGCCGCCGCCCCTCTCCCCTCCCCCCTCTGCGCACGTGCGCTCGCGCTCGCGCTCGCCGCGCGCCGACCGCGCCCGCCCGTGCTCCCTCGCGCCCTCCGCCCAGCTCTGCTGCGCCCGCTCTGGCCAGCCCTCTGCCCGCTGCGCCGGCGCGCCTGACCTCGCTCGCCTCTGCCTCGCCACTTTGCCGCGCCCCGCTGACCGTGTGCGCGCCGCAGCTCGCCCGCACCCGTGCGGGCTCCGCCCCTGCTGCCGCTCGCCTCGCCGGTCCCGCGCCGCCCGCTCGGACCTGCCCACTACTTGCGCTCGCCCCGCCAACCGCGTCCGGCCACCAACCTCAGCCCATCGCCGCTCGCCGCTTGTCGCCGCCCTGCCGCCGCTGCACGCCACTCCGCCCGGCGCTCTTCCGACGACCCCCTCGCGGGCCGCCTCTCTGCGGAGCCCCCTGGCTCTGGCCGCCGGCGCCGACTAGCGTCGAGCGCACCCAGCGCCCATTCGGGCGCTCACATCGCCGCCCGCCCCGCCCCGCTATGCCTCCTGGGCCACTGACACGAGGGGCCCACGCCCCTGAGAACAAAAAAAATTAAAAATAAATAATAAAAAATAAAAATATAATTAATAATTAAATTAATTAATTAACCTAATTAACTCTGATTAATTAAGACTAATTAAGATTAATTAACTTAATGATTTAATTAACTACTGTTATTTAATTAAACAGGCTGCTGATGTCATGATGACGTCAGCATACACTGTTTTGGATAATTCGAATTTAAATAATCAATTAAATTCCAGAAAATCGATAAATCTTTAGAAAATCATAAAAAATAATCCGTAGCTCAGATGGAAAAACTTTGTACATGAAAGTTGCTCAGAACGACGAGACGAATTCGGATACGTGGTCCGTTCGTCCGTCACGCGTCCCTATCTATCCGTGAGTCCTTAGGCTTGATCGTGTGCATTTGCGTGTATGATTAGTGCACGATTGAGCCGGGGGCGTCACACTAAGCACATCAAGCGCCGCTTCAACTCCATTCATGAATATATTCAAGATGGAGACATAGATATTTGTAAAGTACATACGGATCTGAATATCGTAGATCCGTTGACTAAACCTCTTCCACATGCAAATCATGATCAGCACCAGAACTCTATGGGTGTTCGATTCATCACAATGTAACTAGATTATTGACTCTAGTGCAAGTGGGAGACTGTTGGAAATATGCCCTAGAGGCAATAATAAAATGGTTATTATTTTTCCTTGTTCATGATAATTGTCTATTGTTCATGCTATAATTGTATTAACCGGAAACCGTAATACATGTGTGAATACATAGACCACAGCATGTCCCTAGTGAGCCTCTAGTTGACTAGCTCATTGATCAATAGATGGTTGTGGTTTCCTGACCATGGACATTGGATGTCGTTGATAACGGGATCACATCATTAGGAGAATGATGTGATGGACAAGACCCAATCCTAAGCATAGCACAAGATCATGTAGTTCGTTTGCTAGAGCTTTTCTAATGTCAAGTATCATTTCCTTAGACCATGAGATTGTGCAACTCCCGGTGTCGGCGTGCGACACCTATGGGATCCTGAGGGACCCCTTTACGATTCGGCGGGGGGAGAGGTATGCGCAAAGAGCAGAACCAACGATCGACGCGGGAAGATTTTACCCAGGTTCGGGCCGCTGATCAGCGTAAAACCCTACTCCTGCCTTGTTTTATTATCGATGTTCTTGAGCCCAGGCTCCAGGAGCGCTCATAGTGAACAGTACGTTCAAAGAGCAGCTACGCATGCAGAATGGGCCAGAAGATCGTCCTCCCCTGTAGCAGTTGCCTTGGGCATCCTTTTATACCACAAAGGGGTCACCACAGTGGCAAAATGTACATACATTGAGGTGTAAAGTAGCTACAGGGTCCTCATACCTAACCCCTGACGGATTAGGACGAACGCATTTAATGCACCATGAGGTGTCCGTTTAGGTGTCCTCACTTTCTTGGGGATGGAAAAAGGGGCCATCCCATCAGCACCGCTTAAGCACTCCTCCACTGGTGCGTTGCCACGCATCCAAAGAAGGACCCAGAATGTCGGGCTTATTGCTGTGCCAAAGCAGCGGCACAGTAACAAAATCTTGCCGGGCACCAAGCCTTGCCGGGCGCTGGACCTTGCCGGGCGCCGAACCTTGCCGGGCGTTGCAGGCCACCCCAGCAAGATCTTGCCGGGGAAGTTGGACTTCGGACTCCAGCTCTTCTTATCTGCTGATCCTCATATCTTTGAATTGAGAATTTCCCTGATGGCCTGAGTCATCCTCAAACTGTTCCCCGACAAGCCTTGCCGCGAGTATGGCTACAACTGCCCGTGCACAAGTACGGCGTACTAATGGCCCAATACTTAGTACACTGACACCCGGATACCGTAGGAATGCTTTGGGTGTATCAAACATCACAACGTAACTGGGTGACCATAAAGGTGCACTACAGGTATCTCCGAAAGTGTCTGTTGGGTTGGCACGAATCGAGGCTGGGATTTGTCACTCCGTATGACGGAGAGGTATCTCTGGGCCCACTCGGTAATGCATCATCATAATGAGCTCAATGTGACTAAGGAGTTAGCCACTGGATCATGCGTTACGGAATGAGTAAAGAGACTTGCCGGTAATGAGATTGAACAAGGTATAGGAATACCGACGATCGAATCTCGGGCAAGTAACATACCAATGGACAAAGGGAATTGTATACGGGATTAATTGGATCCCCGACATCGTGGTTCATCTGATGAGATCATCGTGGAACATGTGGGAGCCAATATGGGTATCCAGATCCCACTATTGGTTATTGGTCGGAGAGGTGTCTCGGTCATGTCTACATGGTTCCTGAACCCGTAGGGTCTACACACTTAAGGTTCGGTGACGCTAGAGTTGTAATGGGAATTGTATGTGGTTACCGAAAGTTGTTCGGAGTCTCGGATGAGATCCCGGACATCACGAGGAGTTCCGGAATGGTCCGGAGGTAAAGATTTATATATGGGAAGTCCTATTTTGGCCACCGAAAAATGTTCAGGATTTTTCGGTATTGTACCGGGAAGGTTCTAGAAGGTTCCGGAGTGGGGCCCACCTGCATGGGGGGACCCACATGAATGTGGGTAGTGGGGGCAAGGCCCCACACCCCTGGTCAAGGCACACCAAGATCCCCCCTTAGAAGGAATAAGATCATATCCCGAAGGGATAAGATCAAGATCCCTAAAAAGGGGGGATAACAATCGGTGGGGAAGCGAAAGGATGGGATTTCTTTCCTCCCACCTTTGCCAACGCCCCAATGGACTTGGAGGGCAAGAAAGCAGCCCCCTCCACCCCTATATATAGTGGGGAGGTGCATGGGAGCTGCAACCCTTCCCCTGGCGCAGCCCTTCCCCCCTCCAACTCCTCCTCCTCCTCCGTAGTGATTGGCGAAGCCCTGCCGGAGAACCGCAAGCTCCACCACCACGCCGTCATGCTGCCGGAGCTCTCCCTCAACTTCTCCTCTCCGATTGCTGGATCAAGAAGGAGGAGACGTCCCTGGGCTGTACGTGTGTAGAACATGGAGGCGCCATCCGTTCAGCGCTTGAATCGGATCTTCCGCGATTTGAATCGCCGCGAGTACGACTCCATCAACCGCGTTCTTGTAACGCTTCCGCTTAGTGATCTTCAAGGGTATGAAGATGCACTCCCTCTCACTTGTTGCTAGCATCTCCTAGATTGATCTTGGTGACACGTAGGAATTTTTTGAATTATTACTACGTTCCCCAACAATCCTGAGGCCGGCATGGAGCCCTTCCTACTCTGCAGTATTGTTGGTAGCCTTTTCCCGGGGAAAGTGCATTTGGACGACGTACTTAAGGTGCTCCCCAGTGGGAATGACAAGAAGCATGCCTGCCCCTGCACCTTGTAGGGAGAAGGCACCATCAAAATACATGATCCAATCTTGGGGCGCTTCCTTGCCGGGAATAACTGTCTCCAATACCTCTTCATCAGGAGTTGGTGTCCATTCTGCGATGAATTCTGCTAGTGCTCTGCTCTGAATGGTTGTCGTGCTTTCAAACTTCAGACCAAAGCTGGACAACTCCAAAGCCCATTCCACAATCCTGCCGGTGGCCTCAGGGTTTCGAAGTATGCGTTGCAAGGGGAGACGGGTGACAACTGTGATTTCGTGGGCTTGGAAGTAGTGGCGCAGTTTCCTTGAGGCCATGATGAGGCCAAAAATCAGCTTTTGCACACCAGAGTACCTCGATCTAGCCCCTTGCAATAGGGAGCTGACGAAGTACCCTGGGCGCTGCACCACTTTCTTCTTTGCCGTGACCAGAGAACTGCTTCCGCTGCTCTGCCTTTATACGCTCTGGACTGACTCTGGTCTTGTTGAGGTAGGTCCACTTTCTTCTCCAGAGGGAACAGTGGTTGTGGTTGCCGCGTCATCCACTTCCCGCTGCGCCACTAGTGCCGCACTAACCACTTGATTGGTTGCCGCTAAGTATAGCAGCAATGGCTCTTGTGGTTTGGGGGCGACCAAGCTGGCCATAGAGGAAAGATAGGTCTTCAAATCTTGTAGTGCAGCATCTGTCTCCGGGGTCCACTCCATGGGCCCTGCCTTCTTCAAGATTTTGAAAAACGGCAGGGCGTGCTCGGCAGACTTGGAAATGAACCTGCTCAGTGCAGCCACGCATCCAGTCAAATGCCTCACGTCCTTGACTGTCTTGGGTGCTTGAATTTGCTCAATAGCCCTGATCTTGTCGGGGTTGACCTCTATCCCTCGATGAGACACAAAGAAACCAAGTAGCTTACCGGAGGGGACGCCAAACACACACTTCTCCGGGTTCAGCTTCAAGTTGATTTTGCCCAAATTGGCAAAGGTTTCTTTCAAATCCTGGATGAGGGTTGATATGTCCTTGGTCTTGACCACAATATCATCCATGTAAGCCTTAATGTTTCTTTGTAGCTGTGACCCAAAGCCAATCTGTACTGCTCTTGTAAAGGTGGATCCAGCTCTCTTTAGCCCGAAGGGCATCCGTACAAAGCAGTACGTGTCACACGGGGTTATGAACGCGGTTTTCTCCTCGTCTTCATTGGACACAAAGATTTGGTGGTATCCGGAGTAGGCATCCAGAAAGGAAAGCAGGTCACACCCGGAAGTGGAATCCACAATCTGGTCGATGCGCGGCAAGGGGAACGGGTCCTTTGGGCATGCCTTGTTAAGATCCATAAAATCTATGCAAAGCCTCCATTTCCCATTCGCCTTGTGCACCACCACTGGATTTGCCAACCATGTGGGGTGCAACACTCCCCTGACCAAACCAGCTGCTTCAAGCTTCTTGATCTCTTTAGCAATAAACTGTTGCCACTCCAAAGCTTGCTTCCGGACCTTCTGCTTGACGGGCCGGGCATGTGGGCAGACAGCAAGGTGGTGCTCGAATACCTCCCTGGGAACACCGGGGATGTCAGATGGTTGCCAGGCAAACACATCGACATTCACCCGTATGAAGGCAATGAGCGCGCTTCCCTATTTGTCATCGAGGGTGGCACTGATAGTGAATGTACCATCAGTGCCAGCCAGCCCTGCTGGGACCTTCTTCACAACAGGCGCAGCAGCTTTGGATCTCTTGCTATTGGAACTCTCCGGCAAGTCATCGACAGGTGCAGTGCACTCCGGAGAGGCACGCTTCCTGGATTACTTGCTGGCATCCTTGCTAGCTCTCTTCATTTTCTCACTCCCCTTGGCGGAACACAGGCTTTCGCGGCCTCTGCCGCGACTGCTTCCCAATACATCTTGTCCACGCATATGACTGTGTCTTTCTGATCTGACGGAATGGAAATGACCCCTATCGGCCCTGGAATTTTCAAGGTGTTGTAGGCATAGTGGGATGCCACCATGAACTTGGCCAAAGCTGGACGACCAAGGATTCTGTTGTACAGCAAGGGGAGGTCAACCACGTCAAACACGATCTTCTCAGTCCGGTAGTTTAACTCCCCCCCCCCCACCCCGAACATCACCGGCAGCGTGATCTTTCCTTTAGGACGACTCCTACCGGGGTTGATTCCTTGGAACATGCCAGTAACCTTGAGCTCCTCATCTGCTATCTGAAGTTTGCTGAGGACCTTTGGAGATATCAGATTCAACCCAGCCCCACCGTCAACCAACATCTTTGTGACTTTAAGGTTGCGTATTGTTGGCGAGACCAACAACGGCAAGCACCCTACCATGGTGGTGCGGTCAGGGTGGTCCTCTTCATCAAAGATGATGGGCGTGCGGGACCACTTGAGCGGCTTCCAAGAATCTGCCGCTGGCTCGACGGCATTGACTTCACGTGCCCACTGTTTAAGTTGGCGGTGAGAGGAGTGCAGAGATGCACCCCCGTCAATGCACAAGGCGTCAGTGGATTTCTGGAACTCCTGCTCGTTGGTTTCCTCTTCATCTCCTTCATCGCTCTCATCGTTGCAATCCTTCTTCTCATGGCCTCTGGCGGGTTTCCCTTGATTCTGAGGAGCCTTGCCAGGGCGGCTTACTCCACCGCCACGGCCCTTCCCGCCAGCACCATCCTGATTTTTCTCCTTATCACGCTTCTCGTACTCATCCCTCTGCTTCTTGACGAGCTGCTCAACCTGATGGCACTCCTGAAGGTCGTGGCCCTTGGTCCTATGGATCTTGCAATATGGCCCCTCACCTTTCCTGGCCTTCTCGGCAGCCGCAGCCGCCCGGCAGTCAGTGCACGCGGCAACCTCCTTGCCGGGTTCTTCGGCCTTGGTCTTCTTGCTGGTACTAGGTGTGCTTGATCCTTCGACTGCCATCACAACTTTCTCCTTGCGCTTCTTATTGCATTTCTTGTTCTTCTCCTGGCTGGAGGCGTCATCGTCATCGTCTGGATCGAAGTCGATGTCGTCCTCTGCGCCGGAAAGTCGCCTTCCCTCCTCTATGCGAGCACACTTATCCACGAGTGTGTATGACTCATTCACAGTCCGGGGCAGCTGCACGTTCATTTTGGAACGTATCCGGTGGTTTCGCACGTTGGACTGGAATGCAGCTATCACGGCTGCCGGGTGGATGTCCGGGATGTTCCTGTGCACTCGGCTAAACCTTTGCATGTACTTCCACAGGGTCTCCCATTCCTTCTGCGGGAGGAGTTGCAGATCGCTGGGCCGCCCTGGTTCTTGATGGCCGCCCGTGAAGGCACCAACAAATTCAGGGCACAGGTCAGCCCAAGTTGAAATGGAGTTCTCCGGCAGGTGCATCAGCCAAGACCTCACGTTTGGCTTAAGTGCCAAAGGGAAGTAGTTGGCGAACACCTTCTCGTCTCTTCCCCCGGCAGCATGAACAACGATGGTGTAGATGCTCAGGAACTCTGCCGGCTTCAATCTTCCATCGTAGTTCTCTGGTATCTCCGGCTTGAACGTGCGGGAGGATGGCCAACGGACTTGCCGTAGCTTGCGAGTGAAGGCGGGGCACCCACCCTCACCGAGTGTAGGCTCGTCGACGTCGGGGCCATTGCGTCTATCAGACTGGCAGTGGGTGTCGCGGCGTCGCTCGACGGTGACGCGCGCGCCTTCCCCTCGCCTGTCTTCCTGGGCTTGCCGCTGGTCCCGACGCGCTCAAGGGTCGGACAAAGTCATCGAGACATCGTCGGGTTCTTGATCGCGTGGCTCTGGTCATGGCCCTTGCGCAGGCTATTGCGGAGGGTACTGCACCGTGGGGGTGCCTCCCTCGGCATGGCCAGCTGCACGGGCCGTTGTCGTCGCTTTGGGAGGCCGTGGCGGGCCAGCTCGTTGTGATCCTCCCGCTTCGACAAAACCAATCAGGCTTTGAATGGTGGCTCTCCACTCATCCATCTAATCGGCCGTCGGTGGAAATCTCAACAGCAGCTGGGCCCGCGCCATAGCCTCCAAAGCTGTGCTTGGCATGGATGATGACGTAGATCGATGCGTCGCCTGGTGATACGTCTCCAACGTATCTATAATTTTTTATTATTCCATGCTATTATATTATTTGTTTTGGATGTTTTATATGCATTAATATGCTATTTTATATTATTTTTGGGACTAACCTATTAACCTAGAGCCCAGTGCCAGTTTCTGTTTTTTCCTTGTTTTTGAGCTTCGTAGAAAAGGAATACCAAATGGAATCCAAACGGAATAAAACTTCACGATGATTTTTCTTGGACCAGAAGACACCCAGGGGACTTGGGAGTCCAAGTCAGAAGAGCCGCGAGGCGGCGACAAGGGTGGAGGGCGCGCCCTAGGGGGGGCGCCCCATGCCTTGTGGGCCCCTCGGGACTCCTCTGACCTAGCCCTTCCTCCTATATATTCACATATATTCCAGAACCACCAGAGGAAGCCACGAAAACACTTTTCCACCGCCGCAACCTTCTGTTCCCGTGAGATCCCATCTTGGGGCCTTTTCCGGCATCCCGCCGGAGGGGGAATCGATCACGGAGGGCTTCTACATCAACTCCATTGCCCTTCCGATGATGCGTGAGTAGTTTACCTCAGACCTACGGGTCCATAGCTAGTAGCTAGATGGCTTCTTCTCTCTCTTTGATTCTCAATACAACGTTCTCCTCGATGTTCTTGGAGATCTATCCGATGTAATCTTCTTTTGCGGTGTGTTTGTTGAGATCCGATGAATTGTGGATTTATGATCAGCTTATCTATGAATATTATTTGAATCTTCTCTGAATTCTTTTATGCATGATTTAATATCTTTGTATTTCTCTTCAAATTATCGGTTTCGTTTGGCCAACTAGATTGGTTTTTCTTGCAATAGGAGAGGTGCTTAGCTTTGGGTTCAATCTTGCTTGATTTCACCCAGTGACAAAGTAGGGGTAGCGAGACACATATTGCATTGTTGCCATCGAGGATAAAAAGATGGGGTTTTCATCATATTGCTTGAGTTAATTCCTCTACATCATGTCATCTTACTTAAAGCGTTACTCCGTTCTTTATGAACTTAATACTCTAGATGCATGCTGGATAGCGGTCGATGTGTGGAGTAATAGTAGTAGATGCAGGCACGAGTCGGTCTACTTGACACGAATGTGATGCCTATATGCATAATCATTGCCTTGGATATCGTCATAACTTTGCGCTTTTCTATCAATTGCTCGACAGTAATTTGTTCACCCATCGTATTATTTGTCTTCATGAGAGAAGCCTCTAGTGAAACCTATGGCCCCCGGGTCTATTTTCCATCATATTATTTTTCGATCTACTATTTTGCAATCTTTTATTTTCAGATCTATATACTAAAAAAACCCAAAAATATTTTATCTTTTGTTATCTATCTCTATCATATCTCACTTTTGCAATTGACCGTGAAGGGATTGACAACCCCTTTATCGCGTGGGTGCAAGTGTTTGATTGTTTGTGCAGGTGTTGGTGATTTGTGCATTCTTCTCCTACTGGATTGATACCTTGGTTCTTAACTGAGGGAAATACTTACCTCTACTGTGCTGCATCACCCTTTCCTCTTCAAGCGAAAAACCAATGCAAGCTCAAGAAGTAGCAGGAAGAATTTCTGGTGCCATTGCCGGGGAGATCTACGCCAAGTCAAGACATACCAAGTACCCATCTTAAACTCTCATCTCTTGCATTACCTTATTCGCCATTTGCCTCTAGTTTTCCTCTCCCCCACTTCTAAAATGATTTTCAGAAAAATACAAAAAGATTTGCCTTTTTGTTTGCCTTCTTTCCGTTCGATCTTTTGTTCGCTTGTGTTACCATGTGCCTTCTTTTTGCTTGCATCTTCGCTTGCTAAAAGTTTATGGATCCTCATCCACTTGCTAAACTTTTTAAGAGATCCAATTATGATGAACCAATTTCTAGTGATTTGAGTGCACTAGATTATCTTTAGGAAGTTTTGCTTGAAATTCGTGAATCAAAAAATTGAGATGAAGTGTTAAAAGAAGAAATCTATGAAGTGATTCATGATAGCTCCTTGGATGAAAAGCATGATTGCAATGATTCTACTATAAATTCTATTAATGTCAGTTGTGCTAATGATATGCAAAACCCTAAGCTTGGGGATTCTAGTTTTGCTAGGTCCACTACTTGTTGCAATGATCATGATTGGGGTGATTTTTCTTGTGATCTTGAAAATTTATTTAAGCCTCATGATGAATATGTTTGCAATAATATTGAAAGTGGGTTTGGAAGAGGGTCAACTCTAGGTAATAATGATCCCACTACTTTGGATAATGATCAATCTTATGAAATTTTTGATAAAAGTGGGCTTGGAGAGGTCATGACTTTATCTGATGATAATCCCACTATTTTGGAAGAGTGTCAACTTTGCATGCATGTGGATCATGAAGAGAAAATTTTATATGATAGCTATGTTGTTGAATTTGATTATGATCCCACATGTAATTATTATGAGAGAGGAAAATATGGCTGTAGAAATTTTCATGTTACTAAATTACCTCTCGTTATGTTGAAATTGCTATTGTTTCTTTCTTGTTCCTTGCATATGCTAGTTTTTGCTCATCTTGATAAATATTTTCCCTTTAGGATGCCTATGCATAGGAAGTATGTTAGACTTAAACTTGTTTTTCACATGCTACATGATGCTCTCTTCGTGTTTCAATTGCTATCTTTCTTGTGAGCATCATTAAAATTATCAACGCCTAGCTAAAATGCTTTAAAGAAAAGCGCTTGTTGGGAGACAACCCAATTTTTATGTTTTTTGTTTTGCTTCTGTTCTTGAATAAAATACACATTATAACCTCTGTAGTAATTGTGTTTTGGTGTTTTAGTTAGTGTTTGTGCCAAGTAAGACCTTTGGGATGGCTTACAGTGATAGTTGATTTGATCTTGCTGAAAAACAGAAACTTTTGCATCCAGTCACAGAATTTTAGTAATTCACTGGAGCGTTAAAAAACCCTGAATTTTTTACACCAGATTGATATACAAATTGGATCTTCTGTCCTAAGGTTTCAGCATTTTTATATTTACAGAAATACTAGAATAATTCGGATCTTTGCAGACTGTTCTGTTTTTGACAGATTCTGTTTTCTATGTGTTGTTTGCTTATTTTAACGAATCTATGGGTAGTATCAGGGGGTATGAACCATGGAAAAGTTGTAATACATTAGATATTACACCAATATAAATAAAGAATGAGTTAACAACAGTAAAAAAAGTGGTGATTTTATTTTCTTGTACTAACGGATCTCACGAGTTTTCTGTTGAGTTTTGTGTTGTGAAGTTTTCAAGTTTTGGGTAAAGATTTGATGGACTATGTAATAAGGAGTGGCAAGAGCCTAAGCTTGGGGATGCCCAAGGCACCCCAAGGTAATATTCAAGGACAACCAAGAGCCTAAGCTTGGGGATGCCCCGGAAGGCATCCCCTCTTTCGTCTTCGTCTATCGGTAAATTTACATGAGGCTATATTTTTATTCACCACATGATATGTGTTTTGCTTGGAGCGTCTTGTATGATATGAGTCTTTGCTTTTTAGTTTGCCACAATCATCCTTGCTGTACACACCTTTTAAGAGGGACACGCATGAATCGTTATTTATTAGAATACTCTATGTGCTTCACTTATATCTTTTGAGCTAGGCAATTTTGCTCTAGTGCTTCACTTATATCTTTTTAGAGCACGGCGGTGGTTTTATTTTATAGAAATTATTGAACTCTCATGATTCACTTATATTATTTTTAGAGTCTTTCTAAACAGCATGGTAATTTGCTTTGGTTATAAATTTAGTCCTAATATGATAGGCATCCAAGAGGGATATAATAAAAACTTTCATATAAAGTGCATTGAATACTATGTGAAGTTTGATTCCTTATGATTGTTTTGAGATATAAAGATGATGATATTAGAGTCATGCTAGTGAGTAATTGTGGATTGTAGAAATATTTGTGTTAAAGTTTGTGATTCCCGTAGCATGCACGTATGGTGAACCGTTATGTGATGAAGTCGAAGCATGATTTATTTATTGATTGTCTTCCTTATGAGTGGCGGTCGGGGACGAGCGATGGTCTTTTCCTACCAATCTATCCCCCTAGGAGCATGTGCGTAGTACTTCGTTTCGATGACTAATAGATTTTTGCAATAAGTATGTCAGTTCTTTATGACTAATGTTGAGTCCATGGATTATACGCACTCTCACCCTTCCACCTTTGCTAGCCTCTCTAGTACCACGCAACTTTCGCCGGTGCCATACACCTAACTTTTACCTTCCTCAAAACAGCCACCATACCTACCTATTATGGCATTTCCATAGCCATTCCGAGATATATTGCCATGCAACTTTCCACCGTTCCGTTTTATTATGACACGTCCCATCATTGTCATATTGCTTCGCATGATCATGTAGTTGACATAGTATTTGTGGCAAAGCCACCGTTCATAAATTTCATACATGTCACTCTTGAGTCCTTGCACATCACGGTACACCGCCGGAGGCATTCATATAGAATCATATTTTGTTCTAAGTATCGAGTTGTAATTTTTGAGTTGTAAGTGAATAAAAGTGTGATGATCTTCATTATTAGTGCATTGTCCCATGTGAGAAAAAAATAAAAGAGGCCAACGAAGCCCACAAATAAAATAAAAGAGGCCAAAGAAGCCCACCAAAAAAATGAGAGAAAAGAGAGAAGGGACAATGTTACTATCCTTTTTCCACACTTGTGCTTCAAAGTAGCACCATGATCTTCATGATAGAGAGTCCCCTATGTTGTCGCTTTCATATACTAGTGGGAATTTTTCATTATAGAACTTGGCTTGTATATTCCAATGATGGGCTTCCTCAAATTGCCCTATGTCTTCGTGAGCAAGCAAGTTGGATGCACACCCACTTAGTTTCTTTTTGAGCTTTCCTAAAGTTATAGCTCTAGGGCATCCGTTGCATGGCAATCCCTACTCACTCACATTGATATCTATTGATGGGCATCTCCATAGCCCATTGATATGCCTAGTTGATGTGAGACTATCTCCTTCTTTTTGTCTTCTCCACAACCACCATATTCTATTCCACCTATAGTGCTATGTCCATGGCTCACGCTCATGTATTGCGTGAAAGTTGAAAAGGTTTGAGAACATCAAAAGTATGAAACAATTGCTTGGCTTGTCATCGGGTTTGTGCATGATTTGAATATTTTGTGTGATGAATATGGAGCATAGCCAAACTATATGATTTTGTGGGGATAACTTTCTTTGACCATGTTATTTTGAGAAGACATGATTGCTTTGTTAGTATGCTTGAAGTATTATTGTTTTTATGTCAACATTAAACTTTTGTTTTAAATCTTATGGATCTGAACATTCATGCCACAATAAAGAAAATTACATGGATAAGTATGTTAGGTAGCATTCCACATCAAAAATTCTGTTTTTATCATTTACCTACTCGAGGACGAGCAGGAATTAAGCTTGGGGATGCTTGATACGTCTCCAACGTATCTATAATTTTTTTATTGTTCCATGCTATTATATTATTTGTTTTGGATGTTTTATATGCATTAATATGCTATTTATATTATTTTTGGGACTAACCAATTAACCTAGAGCCTAGTGCCAGTTTCTGTTTTTTCCTTGTTTTTGAGCTTCGCAGAAAAGGAATACCAAACAGAGTCCAAAAGGAATAAAACTTCACGATGATTTTTCCTGGACCAGAAGACACCCAAGGGACTTGGAGTCCAAGTCAGAAGAGCCGCGAGGCGGTGATAAGGGTGGAGGGCGCGCCCTAGGGGGGGCGCCCCCTGTCTTGTGGGCCCCTCGGGACTCCTCTGGCCTAGCCCTTCCTCCTATATATTCACATATATTCCAGAACCACCAGAGGAAGCCACGAAAACACTTTTCCACCGCTGCAACCTTCTGTTCCCGTGAGATCCCATCTTGGGGCCTTTTCCGGCATCCCGCCGGAGGGGGAATCGATCACGGAGGGCTTCTACATCAACTCCATTGCCCTTCCGATGATGCGTGAGTAGTTTACCTCAGACTTATGGGTCCATAGCTAGTAGCTAGATGGCTTCTTCTCTCTCTTTGATTCTCAATACAACGTTCTCCTCGATGTTCTTGGAGATCTATCCGATGTAATCTTCTTTTGCGGTGTGTTTGTTGAGATCCGATGAATTGTGGATTTATGATCAGCTTATCTATGAATATTAGTTGAATCTTCTCTGAATTCTTTTATGCATGATTTAATATCTTTGTATTTCTCTTCGAATTATCGATTTGGTTTGGCCAACTAGATTGGTTTTTCTTGCAATAGGAGAGGTGCCTAGCTTTGGGTTCAATCTTGCGTGATTTCACCCAGTGACAAAGTAGGGGTAGCGAGACACGTATTGCATTGTTGCCATCGAGGATAAAAAGATGGGGTTTTCATCATATTGCTTGAGTTAATTCCTCTACATCATGTCATCTTACTTAAAGCGTTACTCCGTTCTTTATGAACTTAATACTCTAGATGCATGCTGGATAGCAGTCGATGTGTGGAGTAATAGTAGTAGATGCAGGCAGGAGTCGGTCTACTTGACACGGACATGATGCCTATATGCATAATCATTACTTGGATATTGTCATAACTTTCGCTTTTCTATCAATTGCTCGACAGTAATTTGTTCACCCACCATATTATTTGCCTTCATGAGAGAAGCCTCTAGTGAAACCTATGGCCCCCGGGTCTATTTTCCATCATATTACTTTCCGATCTACTATTTTGCAATCTTTTATTTTCATATCTATATACTAAAAAAACCTAAAAATATTTTATCTTTTGTTTATCTATCTCTATCAGGTCTCACTTTTGCAATGACCGTGAAGGGATTGACAACCCCTTTATCGCGTTGGGTGCAAGTGTTTGATTGTTTGTGTAGGTGTTGGTGATTTGTGCGTTCTTCTCCTACTGGATTGATACCTTGGTTAACTGAGGGGAATACTTACCTCTACTGTGCTGCATCACCCTTTCCTCTTCAAGGGAAAAACCAATGCAAGCTCAAGAAGTAGCAACTGGCTCCTTACGGTGCCAGTAGTAGGTGCGCCGTGTTCTTGCCGTCATGAGCCCGCGGCCATGGTGACGTGGTAACGAGGTGGAGGCGCTCGAGGGCCAGCGACTCCATTTGGCGCATCAACTGGGTCGGTTCGCTCCTGGAGTGGCGCACACTCTGCGGCCGCGCCCGTAGCGGGAGCGACCGGAGGGTCGCGATTTGCCCCAAAGCAATAGCCGCCGCTGCGGCTGTGCCTTTCGGCCGGGCGGAGAGGTGCAGACAGAATGATTTCTCCACCCGTACCTTGTGGAGCGTGGCCGCCGGGGTGCTGTTGGTGCTGTACTTCCCCGGCGCCTTCTGCTCTTATTTCCGCCGCAGGGGAGGTGGTGACAACGCCGCCTGCGCCAGCCACGTCCCCCGCAGCGTCCATGTGTCTGTGCATCCTCGTAGCCTCCGCGGTGTCAGCGGCCTCGTAGAGCGGGGCCTTCGAAGTGGACGGGTGGGCTGCAGCACCGGGCTTCTTGTTGGGCGCCATGAATGATGGAGCCGTCGATGAAGATGACGCGCTCCATACACTTCTCGGGTTCGCGCAAGTGCAGCCCCCTACCTGGCGTGCCAAAGATGTCATGGGGAACCACGGCTACCTATGGGGCCATCGGCCCCCTTTGGTTTGGCAGGGGGGCTGAGCGCATTGTACAAAGAGCGGAGGACCATAGCGCAGCACAGCAGAGATCACACGGGCAGTTTTACCCAGGTTCGGGCTGCCGCGAGGCGTAAAACCCTACTCCTGCTTTGGTGGATTGATGGTGGATTGAGGTGGAAATGCAGCGCTCTTGCCCGGTAGGGTTCTCGGGGCGAGAGCAGCTACGCGCGTACGAGTGTACAAGGTTCCGAACCCTTTCTCTGGTTGCCATGGCCCTCCTTTTATAGATCAATGGGTTACCACAGTGGCAAATCAGTCATTGTGTACTGATTAGATAGCAACAGTGCTATCATACCTAACTCTATAGGCGGAGCAGAGCGCATTAAATGCGCCGCTTAGTATCACATTGAAGCTTGCCCGGCAAGCCTTGCCGGGCTGCTCGGCCACCTTCTCGCCTGTCCGCTTGACACGTCTCTGGACGGGTGTCATTTGGAGGTGGTTTCCTTTGAAAATGGCTGCCATGTGTCAAAATCAGCCACTTAGTCACTTGGGGGCTTGACACCGCACCGATCGATGACTTGCGTCGCTGTGAGGTGGAGCGGTGAAGCCTTGGCGGGGTAGTTTGCTTTGGTAGTGCCCGGCAGGCCTGCCGGGACGGTCTTTGAGGCTTGTCTTCGGGGCCACCTCGTCCTCGCCAGGCTCGCCTGCCCGGCAAGGGAGGTTTTTCCTTAGCAGTGTCTTGATCTTCTTGCCCTGCCCTTTGATTCCTCAAAGAGCCATCTCTCCTAGCTTGATCTGGACTTGGATGTTGCAACTTTGCTCTTTTAGGCCAGTGCACGGTCTGGGCAACAGACCCAGGGTTTGTTGTACCGACATCATTTCTCTTTTTCCCCACTTTCCCTTCCCCTCCATTAGTTAGATCCATCTCCTTACCCAACTAGCTGGATAGATCTACCCATTTTGTGAAGTGACCTATCTACCTCCCTAACTAGATCTCTAGTCATGTCAAGAAGTAATCTTTGTCCATTTTTTATCACTAGCTAGCTAGCTAGGTATGTGGAGACACGAGATCGACCTCATCACCGTGCTCGATCTCTATCTCGAGATAGGTGAGTGAAAAATTGTGCTTTGCAAGAATGGAAATATGTGTGTGTGTGTGTGATATATTTGCCTAATCGGGCGATAAGATGGAAATAGTGCGTGTGGCATAAGTTGCTGCCGAATTGTGCTTGAGTTGCCTATGTTCCGCTGAAATGTCGATTTATTTCTGTGTCAATGAATTCCGGGCAAACTCTATATGTCCTCTTTTTAGGGAAGGTCATGCCGAATTTTTGTATGACTTTGATGCATGCATTCATTTTTATAATCAATTTATTTATTATTACCGCGTAGGCGTTCATGATGGTCAGTGGAACGATGGTGGAAAGGTGGTTGCGATCGGCGGTACAGGACATGAATGAAAATAACTGGACAGAGATTTTATGTCTATGCCGAAGATGCAAAGGAGTAGTTTGGCTTGACCCCTATAAGGATGGTCGTTTGATGGCGCACCTGCTCATGACTGGTTTCATGGATGGCTATACTCGGTGGATAATTGAAGATGATGATGATGAGGATGCCGACGGGGCAGCCAATGATGACACGGGGCTAGACGAAGAGATGACCGATAATGGCGGCGGAGAAGGGGCCAAACATGGCAGCGGGGAAGAGGCCGGACATGACGGTGGAGAAGAGACCGGACATGGCAGCGGAGAAGAGGCCGGACATGGCAGCGGAGAAGACGTGGACACGCCGCAACCTTCATCGCTACTAAGTTCAATCATGCGGGACCCTCATGTTCGAGACCTGCTTCGCAAGGAGACGAGTACCGACAGAGCTACTTCTAGAGAGGAGGCCAAGATGGAGCAACTGGAGGTCGACTCGAACACTCCATTGTATGATGGTTGCGATCCTGAGGTGACCCGCTTGAGTTTCACGCTCGAACTTCTAAAGACGAAGGCTAAAAACAAATGGACCGACATAAGCCTGGATGAGCTTCTCAAGTACCTAAAGAAGGTTCTTCCTGCGGGGAATCTATGTCCTACTAGTGTGGATGAGGCCAAGAAGATCATGTGCCCGGTTGATCTGCCGCACATTAGATACCATGCATGCATCAACGATTGCGTCATTCACATGAAGGAGCACGTGGAAAAAATTAGCTGTTCAGTGTGCAATGCTTCTCGATACAAGAAGGCCTGAAAGAAATCTACCCAGAAAGTTGTATGGTACTTACCGATCACTCCCCATCTGCAACGTTATTTCGTAGATCCTAAGGAAGCAAAGCTCATGCGTTGGCACACAGAGAGGAAAAAGCCTGATGATGGAGATGATCCGAAGCTGAGACACCTCGCGGATGCAAGCCAGCGGAGAGCGTTCAACGCCGAATATTGATATTTCACAGGTGATGCAAGGAACATCGTGCTTGGGGCGAGTACCGATGGCATGAATCTGTTTGGCAACCAGAACACCAACCATAGCACATGGCCCGTGTTTGTATGGATGTACAACCTCCCCCTTGGTTGTGCATGAAGTCAAAGTACATACACATGAGCATGCTGATTCAAGGGCCGAAACAACAGGTAAATAATATCAATCTGTATCTGGGGCTACTTCAAGAGGAGTTAGACACGTTATGGAAAACACCGGCGAAGACATGGGACGCCAGCAAAGGCGAGTATTTCTATATGAGAGCCGCGCTAATGATGATGGTGCACGACTATCTCAGTTATGGATATGTCGCAGGCCAGGTGTGCCTCAGATATTGCGGATGCACATACAACACCTCAGCAGCTAATGTTAACGAAAGATGGTGGGTCTGGGGAAATCGTGTACTTGGGGCATCGAAGATGGATCGCGAAGGACGGCCCATGGAGAAACCGTGGAGATCTATTCAATGGTGAGGCTGAGCATGAAGGACCTCCACGTAAGCGGAGCGGCGCCAAAATCGACGAGCTATTGAAAAACTGGGAACAGTGCCCCGTGATATGTCTCCGTCGTATCTATAATTTTTGATTGTTTCATGCCAATATTATACAACTTTCACATACTTTTGGCAACATTTTATATGATTTATTGGACTAACCTATTGATCCAGAGCCCAGTGCCAGTTCCTATTTTTTGCATGTTTTTTGTTTCACAGAATAACCATATCAAACGAAGTCCAAACGCGATAAAAATTTATGGAGAATTATTTTGGAATATATGTGATTTTTGGGACTTGGAATCAACGCAAAAGGGGGCCCACACCCACCACAAGACACCTGGGCGCGCCCAGGGCCCAGGCGCGCCGTGGTGGGTTGTAATCACCTCGTACGTCGGTTGGATCTCTACTTCGGGCGCAAGGAAGCTTATATCCGGAAAAAAAAATCATGTTAAAATCTCAGCGCAATCGGAGTTACGGATCTCCGGGAATATAAGAAACGGTTTTCGGCCAGATCTGGGGAACGTGAAACAGAAGAGAACAGAGAGGGAGATCCAATCTCGGAGGGGCTCCTACCCCTCCGCTGCCATGGAGGCCATGGACCAGAGGTGGAACTCTCCTCCCATCTAGGGGGAGGCCAAGGAAGAATAAGAAGGAGGGGGCTCTCTCCCCCTCTCACCCGGTGGCGCCGAAGTGCCGCCGGGGCAAGGATCGTGACGGCAATCTACATCAACAATCTTGCTACCGTCAACACAACCTTTCTCCCCCTCTATGCAGCAGTGTAACACCCTTTCTCCCCGCTGTAATCTCTACTTAAACATGGTGTTCAACTCCATATATTATTTCCCAATGATCTATGGCTATCTTATGATGTTTGAGTAGATTCGTTTTGTCCTGTGGGCTAATCGTGATCTTGGTTGGTATGAGTGTATATTTTATTTATGGTGTTGTCCTACGGTGCCCTCCGTGTCACGCAAACGGAGGGGTCCCCGCTGTAGGGTGTTGCAATACGTTCATGGTTTGCTTATAGTGGGTGGCGTGAGTGACAGAATACACAGACCCGAGTAAGTGGGCTATTGCGTATGGTTGTAAAGAGGACTTGATACTTAATGCTATGGTTGGGTTTCATGACCTTAATGATCTTTAGTAGTTGCGGATGCTTGCTAGAGTTCCAATCATAAGTGCATATGATCCAAGTAGAGAAAGTATGTTAGCTCATGCCTCTCCCTCATATAAAATTGCAAGAATGATTACCGGTCTAGTTATCGATTACCTGGGGACAAATGACTTTCTTGTTGACAAAAGCTATCCACTTTTATTATCTTGCAATTTATTCGTAGTTTTATTCTTGCAAAGTACTCGTAGTTTTATTCTTGCAAATTAGTTTCATACTTGTTCTAGGTAAATCAAGCGTTAAGTGTGCGTAGAGTTGTATCGGTGGTCGATAGAACTTGAGGAAATACTAGTTCTGCCTTTAGCTCCTCGTTGGATTTGACACTCTTATTTATCGAAAAAGGCTACAAACGATCCCCTATACTTGTGGGTTATCAAGACCTTTTTCTGGCGCCATTGCCGGGGAGCAATAGCGTGGGGTGAATATTCTCGTGTGTGCTTGTTTGCTTTATCACTAAGTAGTTTTTATTTTTTGTTCTAAGTTGTTCTCTATCTTTACTTATGGATATGGAACACGAAACACCAAAAAAAATAGTTGTACTTGCTACTCATGGAGATGGGGAACCTTCTAAAACCCTCGATGCTCGTTATGTGAAAAATATTATGCACTACTTTGATAATTCTGAGAAAACCCCATTCAACATGATAATGGGAGACACGTTGGATCAACGTGAATACTTTAGGGATTATCGCTTGACACAAAAAGGGAAATTATTATGGGATCAAATTAATATGTTGCATTGGTATGCTCGGGATCTATGCTTGAGATATGATTATACTTGTTGATCTAGGATGAAGTCTCCACACCTTCCCTTTGCATGAAAATTTAATGATAATGAAACCTTGGCTTCTTATGCTAATGGTAGATATGATTACTATCATGTGGAACAAATAGAAGAATTTGTTGCTTTTAAGGGTGCTTATGAAATTGAATCTTTGTTTGAAAAGTTTGAAGATTTTGATGATTCAGTTTATAGACCTGAAAATTTTGCTGTCCTTAAATATTGCTATGATAATTATAAATACAATTCCGATATTGATGTATTTATTGAGAAAGTCTCCGCTGTCCAAGAAGAGACTAATATTTTGCAGGAGTCTATGGAAGAAGAAATTGATAAAACTGTGAGCTCATTGGATGAAAAGATGATGAGGAGAGCGAAGAACAAGCGGAGGAAGAGCGGATTGATCACCCGTGCCCACCTTCTAACGAGAGTAACTCTTCAACTCATACATTGTTTAATGTCCCTTTGTTCTTACCGAAGGATGAATGCTATGATAATTGCTATGATCCCGTTGATTCTTTTGAAATATCCCTTTTTGATGAACTTGATGCTTGCTATGCTTGTGGCCAAGATGCCAATATGAATTATGCTTATGGAGATGAACTTGCTATTGTTCCTTATGTTAAGAATGAAATTCTTGCTATTGCACCCACACATGATAGTCCTATTATCTTTTTGAATTCTCCAAACTACACTATATCGGAGAAGTTTGCACTTATTAAGGATTATATTGATGGGTTGCATTATTCCATTACACATGATGATTTTGATGAATATAATATGCATGTGCTTGCTGCTCCTACTTGCAATTATTATGAGAGAGGAACTATATCTCCACCTCTCTATGTTTCCAACACGAAAAAATTGCAAGAAACTGCTATGCTATGTATTGGCCTTTACTTGATGTTCATGAGTTGTTCTTTTATGACATGCCGATGCATAGGAAGAGAGTTAGACTTCGTCATTGCATGATATATGTTGCTTTGTGCTCACTACTAAATGCCAAATCATTGTTAATTAAAATTGGCTTTGATATACCTTGGGATCCAGATGGATTCATTACTTGAGCACTTTATGCCTAGCTTAATGGCTTTAAAGAAAGTGCTGCCAGGGAGACAACCCAGAAGTTTTACAGAGTCATTTATTTGTGTTGAGTGCTTTTATAAAGTTTAAAAACAAAAAAAATATAGAGGGGAACTTAAAACTTCACAAAAAGAGAAGCGATTGAAAGGTGGTGCATTGGAGAAGTGAGGATCGACCTTGAACACTTGTGTTCATGCTCATGGAAACAATGTAGAATTTTTCATGAAAGTTCTCGCAAAAATAATTATCCCCTTGTACATATCCATTGTATTATAAAAATAATGTGCCAAGTTTTGCCTTTAGGATGATTAGATTGCTTGTTGGTATGTGCGGTGCAAAAATAGAAACTTTGGCTGTAGTGCGTGATTTTACATTTTTTACTGGAATGTCCAAAGTTTCTGAAACGTTTTGCACAGTATTGCTATACAAAATGTTTATTATTTCCTAATTTTTCAGAATTTTTAGAGTTACAGAAGTATGGTGAATGTTCTGATTACTACAGACTGCCTTGTTTAAGACAGATTCTGTTTTTGATGCATTGTTTTGCTTGTTTTGATGAAACTATCGATTTTTATCGATGGTATAAGCCATGGAAAAGTTATATTACAGTAGCTACAATGCAAAAACAAAATATGAATTGGTTTGCAACAGTACTTAAAGTAGTGATTTGCATTATTATACTAACCGATCTCACGAGGTTTCTGTTGAGTTTTGTGTGGATGAAGTGATCAAAGATCGAGGAGGTCTCGATATGAGAAGAAGGAGGAGAGGCAAGAGATCAAGCTTGGGGATGACCAAGGCACCCCAAGTAAATATTCAAGGAGACTCAAGCATCTAAGCTTGGGGATGCCCCGGAAGGCTTCCTATCTTTCTTCAACAAGTATCGGTATGTTTTCGTCTTCGTTTCGTTCATGTGATATGTGTAAATCTTGGAGCGTCTTTTGTGTTTAGTTTTCATTTTTATTTTATGCACCATGCTGGTATGAGATAGTCCATGGTTGATTTATAGAATGCTCATTTCACTTCACCTATATCTTTTGAGTATGGCTTTATAGAATGCTTCATGTGCTTCACTTTTATCATTTGAAGTTTGGATTGCCTGTTTCTCTTCACATAGAAACCCGTTATTTGAAGAATACTCCTTTGCTTCACTTATATTTGTTAGAGCATGATCTTTTGTATAAAGAATTAAACTCTCTTTCTTCACTTATACCTATTTAGAGAGTCAAAAGGAATTGGTCATTTGCATGGTTAGTCATAAAATCCTACATAAAACTTATGGATCACTGAATATGATATGTTTGATTCCTTGCAATAGTTTTGCGATATAGAGATGGTAATATGTGGGAGGTACTAGTAAATGGTTGTGGTTAGTAAGAATATTGGTGTTAAGGTTTGTGATTCCCGAAGCATGCACGTATAGTCTCTCGTTATGCTATGAAGTTGGAGCATGATTTATTATTGATTGTCTTCCTTATGAGTGGCGGTCGGGGACGAGCGATGGTCTTTTCCTACCAATCTATCACCCTAGGGGCATGCGTAGTAGTACTTTGCTTCGAGGTCTAATAAACTTTTGCAATAAGTATATGAGTTATTTATGACTAATGTGAGTCCATGGATTATACGCACTCTTACCTTTTTGCAATTTGCTAGCCTCTATGGTACCATGCATTGCCCTTTCTCACCTCGAGATGTGGTGCAAACTTCGCAGGTGCATCCAACAAACCTCGTGATAGGATACGCTCTATCACACATAAGCCTTATTATATCTTCCTCAAAACAGCCACCATACCTACCTATTATGGCCTTTCCATAGCCATTCCGAGATATATTGCCACGCAACTTCCACCGCTTCCGTTTTGATGACATGAGCATTCATTGTCATATTGCTTTGCATGATCATATAGCTGACATAGTGGTTGTGGCTCAGCCACCGTTCATCATTTTTTTATACATGTTACGCTTGATCATTGCACATCCTGGTACACTGCCAGAGGCATTCATATAGAGTCATACTTTGTTCTAGTTATCGAGTTGTAATTTTTATTTCTTTTGAGTTGTAAGTAAATAGAAGTGTGATGATCATCAATTTTCACTATTAGAGCATGTCCCAGTGAGGAAAGGATGATGGAGATTATGATTCCCCCACAAGTCGGAATGAGACTCCGGACAATAAGAGAAAAGGAAAAAAGAAAAAAAAGAAAAAGAAAAATAAAAAAACAAAGAGAGAAGGGGTGTGCTAGTTCCACACTTGTGCTTCAAATTAGCACCATGTTTTTCATATAGAGAGTCTCCTATTTAGTCACTTTCATATGCTAGTGGGAATTTTACATTATAGAACTTGGCTTGTATATTCCGATGATGGGTTTCCTCAAATGCCCGAGGTCTTCATGAGCAAGCAAGTTGGATGCACACCCACTTAGTTTTCATATTGAGCTTTCATACACTTATAGCTCTTAGTGCATCCGTTGCATGGCAATCCCTACTCCTCACGTTGATATCAATTGATGGGCATCTCCATAGCCCGTTGGTTAGCCGCGTCGATGTGAGACTTTCTTACTTTTTTGTCTTCTCTATATTTATCCCTATCATCATACTCTATTCCACCCATAGTGCTATATCCATGGCTTGCACTCATGTATTGCGTGGGAGTTGAAAAAGCTCAAGCGCGTTAAAAAGTATGAACCAATTGATCAGCTTGTCATCGGGGTTGTGCATGATAAATACTTTGTGTTAAGAAGACAGAGCATGACAAGACTATATGATTTTGTAGGGATAGCTTTCTTTAGCATTGATATTTTGAAAGACACGATTGTTTGTTGGGATGCCTGAGTATTAATGTCTTTATGTCAAATTATAGAGTATTGCTTTGAATCACTTATGTCTTAATATTTATGCCATGATTAGACATATGATCAAGATTATGCTAGGTAGCATTCCACATCATTTTTTTTATCATTTACCTACTCGAGGACGAGCAGGAATTAAACTTGGGGATGTTGATACGTCTCCGTCGTATCTATAAGTTTTGATTGTTTCATGCCAATATTATACAACTTTCACATACTTTTGGCAACATTTTATATGATTTATTGGACTAATCCATTGATCCAGTGCCCAGTGCCAGTTCCTGTTTTTTGTATGTTTTTTGTTTCGCAGAATATCCATATCAAACGAAGTCCAAACGCGACAAAAATTTACGGAGAATTATTTTGGAATATATGTGATTTTTGGGACTTGGAATCAACGCAAACGGGGGCCCACACCGACCACAAGACACCTGGGCGCGCCCCAGGGCCCAGGCGCGCCGTGGTGGGTTGTGCTCACCTCGTACGTCGGTTGGAGCTCTACTTCGGGTGCAAGGAAGCTTATATCCAAAAAAAATCGTGTTAAAATCTCAGCGCAATTGGAGTTACGGATCTCCGAGAATATAAGAAACGGTTTTCGGCTATATCTGGGGAACGCGAAACAGGAGAGAACAGAGAGGGAGATCTAATCTCGGAGGGGCTCATGCCCCTCCGCCGCCATGGAGGCCTTGGACCAGAGGGGGAACTCTCCTCCCATCTAGGGGGGAGGCCAAGGAAGAAGAAGAAGGAGGGGGGCTCTCTCCCCCTCTCTCCCGGTGGCGCCGGAGTGCCACCGGGGCAAGGATCGTGACGGCGATCTACATCAACAATCTTGCTACCGTCAACACCAACTTTCTCCCCCTCTATGCAGTCATGTAACACTCTTTCTCCCTGCTGTAATCTCTACTTAAACATGGTGCTCAACTCCATATATTATTTCCCAATGATCTATGGCTATCTTATGATGTTTGAGTAGATTCGTTTTGTCTTGTGGGCTAATCGTGATCTTGGTTGGTATGAGTGTATATTTTATTTATGGTGCTGTCCTACGGTGCCCTCCGTGTCGCGCAAACGGAGGGGTCCCCGCTGTAGGGTGTTGCAATATGTTCATGGTTTGCTTATAGTGGGTGGCGTGAGTGACAGAATACATAGACCCGAGTAAGTGGGCTATTGCGTATGGGAGTAAAGAGGACTTGATACTTAATGCTATGGTTGGGTTTCACGACCTTAATGATCTTTAGTAGTTGCGGATGCTTGCTAGAGTTCCAATCATAAGTGCATATGATCCAAGTAGAGAAAGTATGTTAGCTCATGCCTCTCCCTCATATAAAATTGCAAGAATGATTACCGGTCTAGTTATCAATTACCTAGGGACAAATGACTTTCTTGTGATGCAGATTTCTAGACACAAAGAAGAAAAAGTTCAGTGGGATGAAATGTCATGACTGTCATGTGATGATGACACAGATACTACCTGTTGCCCTTAGAGGGATAATGGACAAGCACGTCCGTGACACGCTTATTGGTTTCTGCAACTTTTTCGACGTTATCTCTCGAAAGTCGATCAGTGTGAAGCAGCTCCGAAGGCTACAGGAAGAGATCATTGTGATACTAAATGAGCTTGATATGTACTTCCCGCCCGTGTTCTTTGACGTCATGTGCATCTGTGTGTCCACATTGTGGATGACATAATAGACCTGGGGCCGACATTTCTGCACAGCATGATGCCGTTCGAGAGGATCAATGGGGTCATCAAAGGATTCGTTCATAACATGTCCCGTCCGGATGGAAGCACCATCTGGGGCTATCTGACACAAGAGTGCATCTCTTTCTGCGAGAATTATCTATATGGCGGAGACCGGCCTATTGTTGGTTTACCCGTTAAGAAGCACCTTGGGAGGCTCGAAGGATAAAGTCACTCCAACGATCGTAGGGAACTGCATGTGGGTTACTCGGATCAACGCAACGACTTTGACATAGCAAACTTAGTAGTGCTACATCACCTAGACGTGGTAGATCCTTTCGTGACACTGCATAAAGAAACCATCGCACAGAAGTATCATGACCGGGGGCTATGCAGGACGAACGCCGAAGTTATTAGAGAGCACAACTCCACTTTCTTGCATTGGTTCGAAGAGCATATTCTTGCTAATCCCCCGGAAGAGGGCTCTACAGACGGATTGCTCATATACGCCTTAGCACATGGCCCCGCGGCTAACCTCGCGACCTATCAGGCATATGATATCAATGGATACACGTTCTACATGGAGGCCAAAGATATAAACAGTGATTTTCAGAACTCAGGGGTGATGATGGAATGCATGACCGGCGACAACGCCGCAACTGAAAGATTCTACGGAAGGGTCGAGGAGATCTGGGAGCTTGACTACTCTGGACTGCACAGTGCGACGATGTTCCGTGTCAGATGGGCTAAGAATGTCAAAAGAGAAAACCGGTATTTCACTACCATGTCTATACCCGACGCCAAGATCGCTGCCGTGAACGCCATCGCAAAAAATGAGCCATGGGTACACGCTAAGCACGTGACACAATGCTTCTTCATAACCAACCCGAGCAATCCCAGCCGTGTTGTCGTGAGGAGAGGCAAAAGGAACATCATCGGAATGGATGGAGTCACCAACGAGGAAGATTATGACCAGTACGGCAACCCCGATGAGGGAAGATGATGATGACGATGAAGCATAAGTCAAAAGAAGAATCAATACTACATTACCTAAGAAAGATCGTACTCCATGGAAAAGGAAAAGTCACAACGAGGGGCTCAATTATTCGACAATGAACAAGAAGGGAAAGAAGCTCACTCAAAAATGAAAACAGTGACGCTGAGTAAACAACATTTATATTTGTAACTATTTTGTATACGCACTTGACGACATTATCGGTCAAATGATGTAACATATATATATATATATGTTATGCACAAATATATATATCGCCTGAGTTATATACATTGTATCCCCCGCAAAAAAGGTAAGGAATAGAAAAGAAAGCGAAAAGAAACGAAAAAACGAAAGGAATAAAAAAGAAAATGAAAAGAAATATAAAAAGGAAAGGAATAGAAAAGAAAATGAAAAGATAAATAAAAATGAAAGGAATAAAAAAGAAAATGAAAAGAAAAAGAATAGAAAAGAAAATGAAAAAGAAAAAACAAAAAGGAAAGAAATAGAAAAGAAAATGAAAAGATAAAGAAAAAGGAAAGGAATAGAAAAGAAAATGAAAGAAAAAGAAAAAGAATAGAAAAGAAAATGAAAAAGGAAAAACAAAAAGGAAAGAATGGAGAGAGAGAAACCACGCCGGCCTCTAAGTCCAAATAGCAGTAGCGCGTGTTTCAAACCTACACGGAGGGCTTCTACATCAACTCCATTGCCTTTCCGATGATGCGTGAATAGTTTACCTCAGACCTACGGGTCCATAGCTAGTAGCTAGATGGCTTCTTCTCTCTCTTTGATTCTCAATACAACGTTCTCCTTGATGTTCTTGGAGATCTATCCGATGTAATCTTCTTTTGCGGTGTCTTTGTCGAGATCCGATGAATGGATTTATGATTAGCTTATCAATGAATATTATTTGAATCTTCTCTGAATTCTTTTATGCATGATTTAATATCTTTGTATTTCTCTTCGAATTATCGGTTTGGTTTGGCCAACTAGATTGGTTTTTCTTGCAATAGGAGAGGTGCTTAGCTTTGGGTTCAATCTTGTGTGATTTCACCCAGTGACAAAGTAGGGGTAGCGAGACACATATTGCAGTGTTGCCATTGAGGATAAAAGGATGGGGTTTTCATGATATTGCTTGAGTTAATTCCTCTACATCATGTCATCTTACTTAAGGCGTTACTGCATTCTTTATGAACTTAATACTCTAGATGCATGCTGGATAGCGGTCGATGTGTGGAGTAATAGTAGTAGATGCAGACAGGAGTCGGTCTACTTGACACGGACATGATGCCTATATGCATAATCATTGCCTTGGATATCGTCATAACTTTGCGCTTTTCTATCAATTGCTCGATAGTAATTTGTTCACCCACCGTATTATTTTCCTTCATGAGAGAAGCCTTTAGTAAAACCTATGGCCCCCGGGTCTATTTTCCATCATATTACTTTCCGATCTACTATTTTGTAATCTTTTATTTTCAGATCTATATACCAAAAAAACCCAAAAAATATTTTATCTTTTGTTTATCTATCCCTATCAAATCTCACTTTTGCAATTGACCGTGAAGGGATTGACAACCCCTTTATCACGTTGGGTGCAAGTGTTTAATTGTTTGTGCAGGTGTTGGTGATTTGTGCGTTCTTCTCCTACTGGATTGGTACCTTGGTTCTTAACTGAGGCAAATACTTACCTCTACTGTGCTGCATCACCCTTTCCTCTTCAAGGGAAAACCAACGCAAGCTCAAGAAGTAGCAGGATGAATTTCTGGCGCTGTTGCCGGGGAGATCTATGCCAAGTCAAGACATACCAAGTACCCATCATAAACTCTCATCTCTTGCATTACATTATTCGCCATTTGCCTCTCGTTTTCCTCTCCCCCACTTTTAAAATGATTTTTGAAAAGATTTTCCTTTTTTCCGTTTGCCTCTATGTCTTACTTGGCTTGTTTGCTTGTCCGCTTGATATAATTGTGTGTTTATTGAAATTCAGAAACAAAAGTTTATGGATCCTCATCCGCTTGCTAATCTTTTTAAGAGATCCAATTATGATGAACCAATTGCTAGTGAGTTTTGTGCACTAGATTATCTTTATAAAGTTTTGCTTGAAATTCGTGAATCTGAAAATTTGTGATGAAGAAATTTATGAAGTGATTCACGATAGCTCCTTGAATAAAAAGCATGATTGCAATGGTTTTACTATAAATTCTATTGATGTCAATTGTGCTAATAATATGCAAAACCCTAAGCTTGGGGATGCTAGTTTTGCTATGTCCACTACTTATTGCAATGATCATGATTGGGGTGATTCTTCTTATGATCTTAAAATTTTATTTAAGCCTCATGGTAATAGTGTTTGCAATAATATTGAAAGTGGGTTTGGAAGAGTGTCAACTCTAGGTAATAATGATCCCACTACTTTGGAGAATGATCAATCTCATGAAATTTATGATAAAAGTGGGTTTGGAGAAGTAAAGACTTTATTTGATGATAATCCCACTATTTTGGAAGAGTGTCAACTTTGCATGCATGTGGATCATGAAGAGAATATTTTATGTGATTCTTATATTGTTGAATTTGAGTATGATCCCACATATAATTATTATGAGAGAGGAAAATATTGTGGTAGAAACTTTCATGTTACTAAATTACCTCTCATTATGTTGAGATTGCTATTGTTTCTTTCTTTTTCCTTGCATATGCTAGTTTTTGCTTGTCTTGATAATTTGTTTGCTTATAAAATGCCTATGTATAGGAAGTATGTTAGAATTAAACTTGTTTTTTTACATGCTACATGATGCTCTCTTCGTGTTTCAATTGCTATCTTTCATGTGAGCATCATTAAAATTATCAACGCCTAGCTAAAAGGCTTTAAAGAAAAGCGCTTGTTGGGAGACAACCCAATATTTTTCTTTTCTGTTTTTGAATAAAATTTTCATCTAGCCTCTGGTTAGATGTGTTTTGGTGTTTTAATTAGTGTTTGTGCCAAGTAAGACCTTTGGGATGGCTTACGGTGATAGTTGACTTGATCTTGCTGAAAAACAGAAACTTTTGCGTCCAGTCACAGAATTTTAATAATTCACTGGAGCGTTGAAAAACCCTGAATTTTTTACACGAGATTGATATACAAATTTCCTATGTTTTCCAAATGTTTAAGAAATTTTTCAGTTACAGAAGTATTAGAACAATTCGGATCTTCGCAGACTGTTCTGTTTTTTGACAGATTCTGTTTTCTTTGTGTTGTTTGCTTATTTTGATGAATCTATGGGTAGTATCGGGGGGTATGAACCATGGAGAAGTTGTAATACAGTAGATATTACACCAATATAAATAAAGAATGATTTCACTACAGTACCAAAAGTGGTGATTTTATTTTCTTGTACTAACGGATCTCACGAGTTTTCTGTTGAGTTTTGTGTTGTGAAGTTTTCAAGTTTTGGGTAAAGATTTGATGGACTATGGAATAAGGAGTGGCAAGAGCCTAAGCTTGGGGATTCCCAAGGCACCCCAAGGTAATATTCAAGGACAACCAAGAGCCTAAGCTTGGGGATGCCCCGGAAGGCATCCCCTCTTTCGTCTTCGTCTATTGGTAAATTTACTTGAGACTATATTTTTATTCACCACATGATATGTGTTTTGCTTGGAGCGTCTTGTATGATATGAGTCTTTGATTTTTAGTTTGCCACAATCATCCTTTATGTACACACCTTTTGAGAGGGACACACATGAATCGTGATTTATTAGAATACTCTATGTGCTTCACTTATATATTTTGAGCTAGGCAATTTTGCTCTAGTGCTTCACTTATATCTTTTTAGAGCACGGCGGTGGTTTTATTTTGTAGAAATGATTGAACTCTCATACTTCACTTATATTATTTTGAGAGTCTTTCTAAACAGCATGGTAATTTGCTTTGGTTATAAATTTAGTCCTAATATGATTGGCATCCAAGAGGGATATAATAAAAACTTTCATATAAAGTGCATTGAATACTATGTGAAGTTTGATTCCTTATGATTGTTTTGAGATATAAAGATGGTGATATTAGAGTCATGCTAGTGAGTAATTGTGGATTGTAGAAATACTTGTGATAAAGTTTGTGATTCCCGTAGCATGCACGTATGGTGAACCGTTATGTGATGAAGTCGGAGCATGATTTATTTATTGATTGTCTTCCTTATGAGTGGCGGTCGGGGACGAGCGATGGTCTTTTCCTACCAATCTATCCCCCGAGGAGCATGCACATAGTACTTTGTTTCGATGACTAATAGATTTTTGCAATAAGTATGTGAGTTCTTTATGACTAATGTTGAGTCCATGGATTATACGCACTCTCACCCTTCCACCTTTGCTAGCCTCTCTAGTACCGCGCAACTTTCGCCGGTGCCATACACCTACCTTTTACCTTCCTCAAAACAGCCACCATACCTACCTATTATGCCATTTCCATAGCCATTCCGAGATATATTGCCATGCAACTTTCCACCGTTCTGTTTTATTATGACACGTTCCATCATTGTCATATTGCTTTGCATGATCATGTAGTTGACATAGTATTTGTGGCAAAGCCACCGTTCATTATTTTTATACATGTCACTCTTGAGTCCTTGCACATCCTGGTACACCACCGGAGGCATTCATATAGAGTCATATTTTGTTCTAAGTATCGAGTTGTAATTCTTGAGTTGTGAGTAAATAAAAGTGTGATGATCTTCATTATTAGAGCATTGTCCCATGTGAGGAAAAAAATAAAAGAGGCCAACAAAGCCCACAAATAAAATAAAAGAGGCCAAAGAAGCCCACCAAAAAAAAAGAGAGAAAAGAGAGAAGGGGCAATGTTACTATCCTTTTTCCACACTTGTGCTTCAAAGTAGCACCATGATCTTCATGATAGAGAGTCTCCTATGTTGTTACTTTCATATACTAGTGGGAACTTTTCATTATAGAACTTAGCTTGTATATTCCAATGATGGGCTTCCTCAAATTGCCCTAGGTCTTCATGAGCAAGCAAGTTGGATGCACACCCACTTAGTTTCTTTTTGAGATTTCATAAACTTATAGCTCTAGTGCATCTGTTGCATGTCAATCCCTACTCACTCACATTGATATCTATTGATGGGCATCTCCATAGCCCATTGATACGCCTAGTTGATGTGAGACTATCTCCTACTTTTTGTCTTCTCCACAACCACCATATTCTATTCCACCTATAGTGCTATGTCCATGGCTCACGCTCATGTATTGTGTGAGAGTTGAAAAGGTTTGAGAACATCAAAAGTATGAAACAATTGCTTGGCTTGTCATCGGGGTTGTGCATGATTTGAATACTTTGTGTGATGAAGATGGAGCATAGCCAAACTATATGATTTTGTAGGGATAACTTTCTTTGGCCATGTTATTTTGAGAAGACATGATTGCTTTATTAGTATGCTTAAAGTATTTTTGTCTTTATGTCAATATTAAACTTTTGTTTTGAATCTTATGGATCTGAACATTCATGCCACAATAAAGAAAATTATATGGATAAGTATGTTAGGTAGCATTCCACATCAAAAATTCTGTTTTTATCATTTACCTACTCTAGGACGAGCAGGAATTAAGCTTGGGGATGCTTGATACGTCTCCAACATATCTATAATTTTTTATTGTTCCATGCTATTATATTATCTGTTTTGGATGTTTTATATGGATTAATATGCTATTTTATATTATTTTTGGGACTAACTTATTAACCTAGAGCCTAGTGCCAGTTTCTGTTTTTTCCTTGTTTTTGAGCATCACAGAAAAGGAATACCAAACGGAGTCCAAACAGAATAAAACTTCACGATGATTTTTCTTGGACCAGAAGATACCCAGGGGACTTGGAGTCCAAGTCAGAAGAGCCGCGAGATGGCGACAAGGGTGGAGGGCGCGCCCTAGGGGGGGGCGCACCCCTGCCTTGTGGGGCCCTTGGGACTCCTCTGACCTAGCCCTTCATCCTATATATTCACATATATTCCAGAACCACCAGAGACATCCACGAAAACACTTTTCCACCGCCGCAACCTTCTGTTCCCGTGAGATCCCATCTTGGGGCCTTTTCCAGCATCCTGCCGGAGGGGGAATCGATCACGGAGGGCTTCTACATCAACTCCATTGCCCTTCTGGTGATGCATGAGTAGTTTACCTCAGACCTACGGGTCCATAGCTAGTAGCTACATGGATTCTTCTCTCTCTTTGATTCTCAATACAACGTTCTCCTTGATGTTCTTGTAGATCTATCCGATGTAATCTTCTTTTGCGGTGTGTTTGTCGAGATCCAATGAATTGTGGATTTATGATCAGCTTATCTATGAATATTATTTGAATCTTCTCTGAATTCATGCATGATTTAATATCTTTGTATTTCTCTTCAAATTATCGGTTTGGTTTGGCCAACTAGATTGGTTTTTCTTGCAATGGGAGAGGTGCTTAGCTTTGGGTTCAATCTTGCGTGATTTCACCCAGTGACAAAGTAGGGGTAGCGAGACACGTATTGCATTGTTGCCATCGAGGATAAAAAGATGGGGTTTTCATGATATTGCTTGAGTTAATTCCTCTACATCATGTCATCTTACTTAAGGCGTTACTCCGTTCTTTATGAACTTAATACTCTAGATGCATGCTGGATAGCGGTCGATGTGTGGAGTAATAGTAGTAGATGCAGGCACGAGTCGGTCTACTTGACACGGGCGTGATGCCTATATGCATAATCATTGCCTTGGATATCGTCATAACTTTGCGCTTTTCTATCAATTGCTCGAAAGTAATTTGTTCACCCACCGTATTATTTGCCTTCACGAGAGAAGCTTCTAGTGAAACCTATGGCCCCCGGGTCTATTTTCCATCATATTACTTTCCGATCTACTATTTTGTAATCTTTTATTTTCAGATCTATATACCAAAAAACCCAAAAAAAAATTGTCTTTTGTTTATCTATCTCTATCAGATCTCACTTTTGCAATTGACTGTGAAGGGATTAACAAACCCTTTATCGCGTTGGGTGCAAGTGTTTGATTGTTTGTGCAGGTGTTGGTGATTTGTGCATTCTTCTCCTACTGGATTGATTCCTTGGTTCTTAACTGAGGGAAATACTTACCTCTACTGTGCTGCATCACCCTTTCCTCTTCAAGGGAAAAACCAACGCAAGCTCAAGAAGTAGCAGACTCTGCTAAGTGGTAACACGATATATAGAGACTGACACCTGCACTCCACTTCAGAAATCTTCACTGGAAATGATGGATATGTTATATGCAATTTTGAAGTGTACATGTGATTTCGACATGTGATATTTGGAAAATGATGATTATGTGCAGGGTAAATGATCCGAGTGGCCTATGTTTCGCTGGAATGTTGATTCATTTTCGTTCCGATGAATTTCAGGCGCTCAATATGTCCACTTTTTAGCAAAGGTCATGCCGAAATTTCCCGTGAATTTATGCATGACTTGTGCTAGAAAGTAGGCATATTGAGTGCCGGGATTTGCTGTGACGGGAATGGAATGGCATTTCGACAAATGATAGACCTTTTTTTAGGTCATTACTCATTTTATTATAGTATAAGAATTAAACGAGGTGACTTAATCGTAGGAAACATGTCGAACAACAAAGAAACTGGGCCTTCTGACCACGATGTAGATGAGATACAATATGACCGTGAACATGAGTGGCTCAAATTTTTGTCTAGTAAGCAGATTCAAGGTTTGCAGGGCGCCCTCGATGATGGTACTGATGCCGACACCGGCAACAATGGCACCGACACTGATGGCACCGGCATCGATGGCGGCTCCGAGACTAGCGGGGAAGGTACCTGCGTTGAAGCCGCTAACGAAAAGAAGAAGGAGAAGAAGCAGTGGAGACGAAAAGCTAACAAACTCGGCATTGGACGACTGCTGATCACAAAGATGCACCCTGCAAGTTTGAGCCATTAGATCCGGATGAACCTCGGAAGTGCTACGACAACCAACTCGGATGCATCCTACGGGAAACCGCGAGCATCAACGACATTGACTTAAGGGGTAAAAAAATTTTGAAGCAGTTGCTCCTAACGAAGCTGCACAAGACATTCCAGTTCCCTGACCGGGATGACCGCATAGAAGAGCCATGGGATGATCCTGCCATGAAAAAGAACAATCACGCCATGGGAATGTTCAGCAATGATTTGGCCTCCTAGAAAGGGAGGGTGAGACGAGCTATTGATGCTAATGAACCCCTGTCCAAGATTCTGGAGGAAAATCCGACACTTACAGAAGAGGAGTTCCAAAAGTTCAAGGACACTTCCGCTACCGACGCAGCCAAGGCTAAGGCTGAGAAATTCAAGGGGCATCAGCAAAGGAACACGGGGTACCAACGCCTCGGAAGCCGTGGCTACCTTGGCAAAAGGCCCATATGGGATAAGGAGGACGCGGAACGTGAAGCCGCGGGGATCCTAGACCCCTTCGTGAAGTTCACCGACCCCTTGGAGCGTGACTTCATCAGGGCCCGGTACAAGTGGGACAAGGAAAAGAAGATTTTTTTACACGGACCTGATCACGAGGAAATTGATTAGAATACTGGTAATTATTCTTTTACCACCTTACATTTAGCTTCTAATCAAGTTAACTACACATTCGTAAACGGTTCACGTTCCTTTTGCAGGAGAAGCAACGCAGGCTTGCGGCCGAAAGCGAGTCTTCGTCGATGAGGCTCAAGTGGGACACCCCTCTCAACCGGGCCTTGAACAAACCGAAGGGACTCCCTTTGGACCAGCGGCCGCAATATGGACGTGTGCACGGCACCGGAGACGGTGCCACGAGGAAGGTCTATTACAATGAGGGCCCGGAGGCCAAGAAGCAGAAAAAGAAGTTCAGTCAGGAGGACATCAACGATAAGGTGAAGCTTGCATTCGAGAAAAAAGAAGCTGAGGTCGGAGGACGAGAAAAATGAGTTGGTCCAGCAGGCAGTCGCTACAGCTGTAGCTGCCTGCAGAAATGATTTTGTTACTAACTTGATCCCGGCTATCGTCAACTGGACGAAGGAAAATCCATACAAGATGACGCAAGATTTTCCCATGCCCAGCTTCGTTGGGAGTAACTCGGTGAATATCACAACCGCACCATCACCTGCTCTCGCAATCGCGCCTGGTCCCACACCCGCACCCGCACCCGCTCATAGCAGCCCGTCCTCTCTCTCTGGCGTGCTGGACGGGCCTTCGTCTTTGGCTGAGCTCGATGCCCTCACAGTAATTACACATTGCACTAACATATATCTAGAATATTCCATTTTCATTGCATTTTGGATGTTTTACGCCGCAGACATGTCTTTGCAGGCCGACGAAACCCCATGTATTGTACTCTACATGATCAAAGGCCAGAAGGTGGATGTGGGAAAGGCCAAGATATCTGCTATATGCGGTTCGTGTGCCTGAGGGGAAGTGCTACGTCGACACACTGCCCGTGGAGGTGTTCTTCCTGCGGTTTGATTATATCTTTGAGATGTTTCTCACGAGGCGGCTCAATTTTACAATCGTTCGCCTTTTTGCGCTACATATGAGGATAGCCATCAGGAGAGAACAAATCTCGCAAATCTGTGTGGCGGATCTATACTACATGCACGAGTCCTTCTTGAGTCTCGGCGACTTTGAGCCCAAGACTGCTAGGGAGTACATCAAATACTTCTTGATAACGAATAAGGACAAGGACATGGTTCATCTGCCTTATCATCCAATGTAAGTCATTGCCGCACAACCCTTTCGAACATTTCAATCATTCCTTCTCGCTCATATGGAGAATAATTTGAGGTGTTTTCTTTTTCCCGCAGCAACGGGCGCACAGTCCTTATCGTACTTTTCCCGCGAGTCTCCCACCTATCTACTTGGACGCGTATAGAAACAACGAGAAGGACTACACACACATAATGGATATTCTGGATGATGCTCTCCACGGCTTCAGCATGAGGGGTGGCCACCTCGAGATCAGGAAACAAAGGAAGAGCAGGCCGGGTTTCTCGCATTGAACTACCTTCTGCTGCGTGCATCAACCGACATCAAGCAAGAACGATGGATTCTACCTCATCCATCTCATGATGGAGTTCAGAAGGGATCACCATCAGCTGACGTCTGAACTCGCATAGGCCTACAACGTCAAGACCTAACGCCGTTCAAGAAGCTAGGGTGCATCCTCGATGATCTGGATGGATGGAACTTCTAGTAATGATTGATGATACCGATGATGATGCGTCGGTTGAATTGGTACTTTATGTAGCGATGAAACTTTGTGATGTCAGTGGTGCCTACCGAACTTGTGTAACACTAGTTTGTTAGTTTGAGTACGATAACCTGTGTACCTCTAGTTAATTAGTTTGGGTATGATGGACCTGCGTTGATTAATTATGTTTACTATATGTTGAATCTATTTGCTAACACCCTTTCTTTTTGTGTTGCTCAATTATATTATGTTGCATATTTCTGTTGATTCCCTTGATGAAGATGCATCTCTAATAGGTACATAGATCCTTGATGGCAAAGAAGTGCTATGTCGTGTACATAGGGAAGGTTTCGGGAGTGTACGACGAGTGGACCGAGTGTCAGGCTCAAGTGGAGCGGTTCTCGGGCGCCAGCCATAAAGGGTTCGATAGCAGACAAGAAGCAGAAGCTAGTTACTTGAGATTCACGCTAGCGCGAGAGAGGAATCAGAACCGCTGCCTCTTGTACTGCATAGTTCCTCTCTCACTCATAGTGATAGCTCTTCTCTTCTACATCATTGTTTAGATGGATGACAATGTAGTTTCAAGTATTCGAGACATGTCATAACTTGTATCGCTATTTCGAGATGATGATGAGAGACATCATTTTGTGTTGGATGATGATTATGATGATGACATGATCGATTTGATGAGACTATTTGTATGTGTATGATATGATTAGATTTGTATGTGTATGATATGCTAGAGACTATTGTATAAAACATGTACAAATACAAAGCAAAATATGCAGCAGATTTTTTTCCAGAAACTAATAACAGTAGCGTGGGGTATGACTTTAGCAGCAGCGAGCTCTTAGCAGTAGCGCTTTCTAAACAAGGGTGCTACAGCTATTAGCAGCAATGCGTTTCTATAAAAAACGCTACTGCTACCCCCAAGGTAGCAGTAGCGCGGGCCAACATGCGCTACTGCTAAAAGTTCGCTATAGCGCCATAGCAATAGCGCAGCCACCCGCGCTACCTCTAGGCATTTAACCCATGATACTGCTAGGCTTTTCCCTAGTAGTGTGCCCTCCATACCAACAACAATCCGGGGGAGTTTTGTTTCATTTTTATATTTTTGATTTTGATCATAGGACTGGGCATCCCAATTACTAGCCACTTTCTCGTGAATGACAAGTGAATAAACACTCATCGTGAGAATAACCCACCTAGCATGGAAGGTGCCGACCGCCCCCTGTCGCTTCATGAGCGATTTGGGCATACAAAACAGATTATTATTTAAAGATTTAGAGTTTGGCACATGCAAATTTACTTGGAACAGCAGGTAATTACCGCATATAGGTAGGTAAGTTGGACTCATATGGAATAACTTTGGGTTTAAGGATTTGGATGCACAAGCAGTATTTCCGCTTAGTAAAGTGAAGGCTAGCAGATAGATTGAGAAGCGGCCAACCAGAGAGCGACAACGGTCATAAACATGCATTTAGATTAATGAACATTGAATACGAGCATGAGTAGGATATAAAACACCAAGAACATAAATATCATGGAGGCTTTGTTGGTTTTGATTCAACTACATGCGTGAATATGTGCCAAGTCAAGCCACTCAAATTATTCAGAGGAGGATACCATCCTATCATACTACATCATAACCATTTTAAATGCATGTTGACACACAAGACAAACCATCACTGGTACAACGGGTTGCTATACAAATGGTTTTTAACCCCTTTCCGCGACAGCATTTTAAACCGTCGCCTAGTGAGTGTGGGCGATAGGGGGGTCCTTCCCACATGACCCATAAACCGTTGGGGATAGGGAGTAGTAATGCATACATTTTCGATAACAAAGCGTATGCGTTGCCGACATGTATCCCAAATGCGATTCGTCACACAACTGTTTGTGATAGATCAAATATCCCAAATGCTCCATCCTTGCTACTCGTGTGTGCTGGCATTACCATCGCACTCGGACTTCTATGGTTTTACCTTATACCAGGCGCAGTCCAGGCACAGGCCAGGCACGAGATTTTTCCAGGCACATACCAAACTGGCTCTACGTTTACGATGCGCGCCACATCACAAACAGTTCATGATTGTAAACCGTGTACGATAAGGCGACAATCATACACATTTAGTTTTCACGCACCGTTTGTGATATTGTCTGACATCACACACGCTTTGCAAACGGCAACAGTGTGCATGGTTACACACGTTTCCTCTCCGTGAACCGTGTCGGATTATGATGTATATCACACACGCTGTGCTTTATAGACCGTGTGCACCGTAATGACAAGCAAAGCATATTTTCACCCTAATTTAATTGCTACTATTTAAAATTGTACCGAATTTCAATTTGAAAGTAGGCTATAACTTCATTCATATCCACCAGGTTCAACAACCAATGCATTTTTCGATTCACAGGTACATATGTTCAAGAATTACATCAAAAAAAGAATTACATAAGCACCAAATAAAAAATGATGAACCAAGGTTGTATACTTGTACTATTAAAGATGGTAAAGAAAGAGGCGAGAGACATTCTGGTTGCTGAACAAGGTGAAGCAGAATGCCCATATTCTGCTCTCCTCCATGCAGAAGACACGCACGACTCTAGTCCAACCCCTTGTGATGGATGGCCGCCAATCATGTAGTTTGAGAGGTAATCTTGAGTAAACTGCTTCGAGAACCACTGCAAAGGAAAAAGATTCAGACATTGTCATCTAACACAACTCATTATGGGCAGTAAAAAGAAGGCTACAGAGTTCTTACTTACCATCCTACAGTTCACTGTTCTCTTGCATAAAATGTAAACAAATAGTTCGATTGACATCTTTTGACCCATTTTAATAACAATCTTTATCAGTTTCCTCACTTGATGCTGGTTCATGAATATCTCATTGCCCCGTACGCAGAAAGGGTCGAAGCGTGGATCTTTGGCAATGACATATGTACCTAAAAGCACCAGTTAATATTATAAGCTAAACAACAATTGCACAATGATGTAGTACAACACTCCCTCCGTCCCATTATATAAGATCTTATTACATGTATATCTAGACATCATCAGAACATTAAGGTAACACTCTTCCTTGTTGCTATGTAGCCTGGGATTGCATATTTAGTCTTTCAGTACAATGCATTTTGATACGTAGCCTCAGATATATTAAATATGACCCTAGTTAACCTACCAATAAATGGGTTACAGATATATTCAGTGAAATGTCTGATTCGACAATTAATCCCTTATCAGCCCCCGGGCTATATGGTACCAGCTACCAATATCCTGAACAGTGAGTATATATAAACAATGCGATGAAACTAACCTTGATGGAAAACATCAGTTGTTCCCAATATTGTCCTGTGTGAGTACATCTAAAGGCATGTTAAGCACAATAGGCTAAACATCAACCAAATATATCCATGGTAGACAACATAATCTCCAAATGATAGCTTCAGTGTGCAGGTTTAAGCACGCTAGTTAAGCAAAACAAGAAGTGGAAAGGTGTGTTAACTGCAACAGGCATAACATTTAAAAACAAGCAAATATAGTCATTCAAATTGCTATTGTGGAGGTCTAAACTACACTAGTTATTGTTAAAAAAATGGAAAGGCGTGTTAACTACAACATCCTTAACAGCAACCAAATATCGTAATTCATAGTGGTATTGTTGAAACTGTTATTGATGAAATTGAACTGCACGGCAAATAGTTGCACATATAGAGCATCACATGTGAATAACTGAAATAAACAAGGCAAAAGGCCATCTCTAGCCGATGCCCTAAAAGTTAACGGAGTAAAACCCTTAGTGAGTATATATATACTCCAGCAATTTTTGGCCGTTTCTAGTCGATCCCCTAAACAAAATGTTGTAAACTTCAATTTGATCAAGTTCAAAGCAGGTTCAACCAAAAGTAGCATGCATTCAAACATAAACATAGATAATTTTGCATAATCAAACATAAAACATAAATTTAAACTAAATAAACTACATTCGGTCGAAGTGGAGGTCGAGCCAATCCTTCTTCGTCAGCTATGGTGTGCCGCGAGCCGGGTTCGGGCTGGTGTCGTCGTCGGGGTCGTTGGGGAAGACACTCCTCCACTCATCGATGTCGATCTCCTCGTCCTCGCCACCCACCTCGATGCCCTCCGCGCCGCCGTCCTCACCACCTTCGACCTCGTCATTGAAGGAGATCCGCGCCAGCAAAGATCATCCGCTCCGCCTCCACGAGCTCCGGGTGCTGCCGGTGGCTCGATAAAGAGCACGCGGAGGACGATGGGGATACCTCGGCGGCCACCTCGCCGACATCGGGCGAAGAGGCCGCGATAAACCTCTTTTGGGCCATTGGCTACTCAATCTCCCCGGCACACAGGCAGAGGTTGATGATGGAGGCAGCGGCGGCGGCGATGGTGGCGACCTACCAATGGTTTCGAGCGAGGGAGGGGTGGTGTGTATCTGTGTGAGCGGAGGTTTTGGGGTGTGTGTGTGTGTGGAGGGGGGCCAAAAGGTGGTGTTTGAGGAAATACCGCGGCAATTGAAAATTTTACTAGGCGGGAGTAAAATGTCGGGGCTACTGAAAATTCAAAGAACTCCAAGAGCTTGATGTCTACCAAAACTACGAAAATAGGTTACCACCAATCACTGCATCTGTGCCCTCACCACCGATGTCCATCTCATGGTTTTCCTTCTCTCTCCACACCACCACCTTGACCCGGTGCCATCTAGCAGACAATCTAGTACAAATGCTTCGACTCCCACTGCTGAAAAAACTTGCGCTTGTGTTGGTTGATCTGTCGGAGGCCTCACTGCACAGCATCATCCACTCCAGCTGCCCTGCCCTGGAGCATTTGGTGCTTGCTTTTGGAAAGGGAATCCATATCCCTTGTCTCAAAATAAAGTTGCCTCACCTTGTAAGCATTGGAATTCATTTTGAAGGATAGGAACTCATCATTGAAGATGCCCCTTCACTTCAGAGGTTGCTCATTGATTGCTGTTATAAACCTTCGCAAATAACTGTGGTCTCTGCACCTAAACTGAAGACCTTGGGTGTATTTCCTGATCCGTTTAAAGGTTACAAGTTGGTGGTTGGCTCCACACTTATTCAGGTACTGTATGTTATCCATGTACACTTTTGTAATCTGCATTTTTCATTTGTGCGCATAAGTTAAATATCATCTTGGAGTACACTTTCGGTGCTAATATAATGTTCTGAATGAAGAGCTTGTCCAAGGATGGACTATCAGGGGTGCTGGATTCTGTCAAGACCTTATATAATTATATAGGGTTTCTTGATCTGAACACCACGATTGGCTTGCTGCGATGCTTTCCATGTCTGGAGAATCTGTATATAAAGGTGATGATTTCACACACATTGAAAGCCCATATATAATGTACTAGAATTAACCGTTAAGTTGTCGCTCCTTCATCATACTCTATTTTAGACATTAACTGTTTTCAATCTTCATGTCTATTTAGGTACTAGGAGTTCGAGAAAAAGGTCTAACCAATTGATGGCAGAGGAAGCACAAGGATTTTCTCAGATCTCATGACATTAGTTTGAAGACAATAACGGTGGAAGGATATGCATCCAACCATGTAAACACTAGCTTTGTCACAATCTTCATGTTGAATGCGAGGGCACTATTGTCCGTGAGGATTAAGTATTTCAACAAGAAATTTCTCATGGATGGACATGTTGAATAGCATAAAAAGAAGTTTCAGGTGGACCCGAGGGCTTCTGATCGTGCTCGGCTTCTATTTACAACAACTTGTCATCATGGACCAGTAGATTTTTTGTATCGCGATCTTGATTTTATGGATGAGAACGATCCATTTGATTGTGACCGCCAAAAACTTTGGTTGAGTTAGATGTTATTATCCTATTCAATCTGGATTTTTTGTAAACCAAATGAACAATTAATCCTCGTGCTTTTGTACCTTTTGTAAGCTGGAGTTAGATATTGTTGCCCTTTTCAACTCAGCTTTGACCCATATTTTCTTTCATACTCGGCTTTGATCTTTGTTCATTACAGAACCCTCAAGTTCTTAGCGCCCGCCAGCACCCACCAAACTTGTTTTCATCTAGCACACCAAATGGATGTAATTCTTAATAATAAAAGCTGCATGTTAGTGACAGATTTGGATTCTGACATTTGGGACCCACGAGGAAACAGCCTATCTAGGGCGGTGCCGACTCGACAGTAAACATTGAGAAACCTGGTTTTAAAATTACTGTAAATCCAAAACTCGCCTCAAAATCATGAAACTTGGCATGGTGTTATGACATGGCACCGACATGCTGTGGTAAAAAAATAGTCCAATTTGGGACAAGTTTTGGTATAAACTTCTTACAAACCGGAGCTTCTCTCAAGAAGCCTCATGGTTTCGAGAGGGAACTTGTCACCTATATGTGTGCAAAATGACATACGCTGTCTCTTCCCGCCTTGATTTATTTACAGAGGCAACATGCAACTATAGGAGTGTCGTCCTAAAAAAATATGAAATTGTTCAGCATTTGTTTTGCTTTTTTAAACATTATTTGAGTTTTCTAGGCATTTTGGAACATACTTTTGTGTGTGCAAAGGTCATGTGTGTACTAGCCACCTATGTAATTGGATGTTCAATTTGGTTATGGAATTAAGTCCTTATAAGTTATAAGTACATATATTGTTGTTCTGTATGCAATGACAACACACACGGACCATACTAGGAAACCCGTCGGTGATGAATTCATCAATCGCTGACAATTGTATACCAGCAAGCGTTTGCCCACAACACACACGGCTTATTAGCAAAAATTGTCTGTGTTATTATGGGTATTCGCACATATTTCTGATTAGGAATCTGTTTACCGCATATCACACACATCTTGTTAAGTTGAACCATTTCTATTGTGTTGCCTAATCGAAAACAGTTCATCCGAGTGAACTGTATGTCGTATATCGCACACACCTTGATCTGGGTGACTGTTTCTGTTGCCTTCCCTAATCTCAAACAGTTCATCCGAGTGAACTATATGTCGTATATCACACACACCTTCATCTGGCTGCCCGTTTCTGTTATTCTGCCTCACCACAAACAGTTCATTGAATTGAACTGTATGCCACCCATCGCACACGCAACTACAATCTGAATCGCGTTTGATGCCTCCGCCATCACAAACATTTTGTATCATTTTTGACGGGTTTTTTACATCACCGTTTGCATTTAAGGCATCGCACACAGTTTCCTCGAAGGGTCTCTGATTGTAGTGTCACGTTAGCAGCATCCTACAGTAGTGCATTATCCACTCCTAGCTAATTAAGCATGGCATGAGTAACTATGATCTCTAATTGTCATTGCAAACATGTTCATTCATAATAGGCTGAATCAAGAACTATGAGCTAATCATATTTACAAAAACAAAATAGGTTGAGTTCATACTAGCTTTTCTTCACCTCAATCAATTCATCAAATTTCATCATTATTGCTTTTCACTTGCACAACCGAACGATGTGAATAATAATAAGAGTGCATGTGTCGTGGACTAAGCTAGAATCTGCAAACATTTATTCAAAGGAGAAGACAAGGTAATATGAGCTCTTTGTTGGATCAATAATAATGCATATGAGAGCCACTCAACATTTTCATCATGGTCTTCTCCTTACGACCCAAACAAAAGAAAATAATTTCAAAGAAACACACTGAAATTTTTTTGGAGTTTTTTTTCTAAAGAATGCATAACGAAAGAAAGATGAAAACGAGAAAAACTAAATACACGGGAAAGCTCCCAACGAGCAAAAGAAGAACGAGAAATATTTTTTGGTTTTCTTTTAATATTGCAAACTACTAAAGGAATGAAACTAGAAAGAAAAACCAAAAAGAAATGAGAAATATTTTTAGATTTTTGCAAAATTTTCAAACACACAAGAAGAAAGCAAAATAAAACTAACATGGATTATACAATGAAAAAGGATAAACACCGACAACTGGAATGAATGTGTGATGCATGAATGTAATGTCGGTGAGAAATACGTACTCCCCCAAGCTTAGGCTTTTGGCCTAAGTGGATCTATGGCCACGGATGTCCTGGATGATAATCATAGTTCGGGTTGTAATGGATTGCAGCTGCCACCACTTGGCGGGCTGCCTCGTTGAGGCGAGAGATCTCCCTCGCCCTCTCATACTTCTCTGCCTCCTCCATAAGTATGTAATATCTCTGTTTTCCCTGAAATTCAAAGAAGGCAAGAGTGAGAAGTGTAATATGGAAAACACGATGCCTGTAAAGATTAGTCTGTACTGGAATGGCAGATCGCCTCTTTCAAGAAACTGGAAACCTTCCATAGCAGCATAATCAAGGAAAGTAGGTGGCAACTGAGTGTCATGTTCTTTTATTGACACCCCAAGATAATCAGCTAAACGAGTAGCATAAATTCCACAATAGAAATATCCATCTAAAGCATTATTATGTAACTGACGTGCAACAATAGCCCCCAAGTTAAATTGTTTATCGTTCATTACCGCACTCTTAAGAATGCACAAATCAGGAGCGCAAATGTGGCTATGGTCATGTTTACCATTAATGCATCTACCTATGAAGAGAGCAAAATAGTGTGAAGCAGGAAAATGAATGCTCCCTACAGTAGCTTGTGTTATGCCTCTAGTTTCACCCCTAGTGATGCTAGCAAGGAACTCTGTGCAATCAGATTTATGAGGTTCAGTGTAAGTGCCCCATTGCGAAACTTTGCACGCTTCGTTAAATTCTTCAAGGTCCATGTGAAATGAGTTTTCATAGAGATTAAATATAACAGCATGCGAATTGCGATGGACCGAATACTTAAATTTTCGCACAAAAGAATCAGTGAGATTGTAGTACTGTAAGCACTTATCTAACACGAAGTCCGTCAAGCCTACATTGTGCGTGTACATATAGAATTATTCTTTGAAACCGTCTTGAGTCATGAAGTAATCTGACGGCCATTTGCAAGGTTGAACTAGAGCTTCATGTGGTGGTTCGAGGTCCGGCTCACATAAAGCGAGCCTTGCGGATTTCTTGCTCGAGGAACCACCTTGGAACATCTTCCTAAACATTTTATCCCTCGGTGATAATCCCCCAAAACAGTTTTGGAAACGGAGCTACGAACAAGGAGATCGAAAATCACAGCAAGAAGAGCAAGAACACGGACTATGGAGCAAGTTTGATTTTTTTGGAGGAAGAGGATGAGCATGGGTGGCAGAAATAAGTGAGGGGCCCTACATGGGCCCCATAAGCTTGCATGGCGCACCCAGGGTGGTGGGCGTGCCCTGTGAGCTTGTGGCTCACAGTTGCACCCCCCCTGGTGTGTGTTCAGTGCCACTATTTTCATATTTTGTAGAAAAATCATATTAAATTTTCAGGGCATTATGAGAACTTTTATTTTCTGGTCATTTTTTATTGCACGGGTAATTCAGGAAACAGTAAAATAATAGCATTTCTACTTTATTAATTCTAAATAACAGAAAGTAAAAAGTGGGTACAGAAAGTTGTGTTTACTAAATTCATCGACCACATGCCCGTCAAAAGGAATCCATCAATAAGGTTGATCAAGTCTTATTAACAAACTTCTTTCGAATGACATAAACCGGAGAATCTTCATATAACACTAGGTTACCTCAACGGGGATATGCATGTCCCCAACAATAAGAATTTCATATTTCTTTTTGACATTAGGAATAGGGAATTCAAAACCTCCAAAAGTGATTGTTGAAAATTTTCCAATAGAGTTGATACTATTCACTTGAGGTTGTTTCTTCGGAAAGTGTACCGTATGCTCATTACCATTGAAATGAAAAGTGACATTTCCTTTATTGCAATTAATAACAGCCCCTGCAGTATTCAAAAAGGGTCTACCAAGGATAATCGACATACTGTCATCCTCGTGTATATCAAGAATAACAAAATCTGTTAAGATAGTAACATTTGCAACTACGACAGGCACGTCCTCACAAATGCCGATGGGTATAGTAGTTGATTTATCGGCCATTTGCAAAGAGATTTCACTTGGTGTCAACTTATTCAAATCAAGTCTTCGATACAAAGAGAAAGGCATAACACTAACACCGGCTCCTAAATCGCATAAAGCAGTTTTAATATAGTTTCTTTTGATGGAGCATGGTATAGTTGGTATTCTTGGGTCTCCTAGTTTCTTGGGTATTCTACCCTTAAATGTGTAATTTGCAAGCATGGTGGAAATTTTAGCTTCCGGTACCTTTCTTTTGTTTGTGACAATATCTTTCATATACTTAGCATAAGGAGACATTTTCAGAATATCAGTCAAACGAAGGCGCAAAAAGACAGGTCTAAGCATTTCAACAAAGCGCTCAAATTCTTCTTCATCCTTATTCTTTGAAGCTTTAGGAGTAAAGGGCATGGGTTTCTGAACCCATGGTTCTCTTTCTTTACCATGTTTCCTAGCAATGAAGTCTCTCTTATCATATCTTTTATTCTTAGGTTGTGGGTTATCAAGATCAATATCAGGTTCTATTTCCACATCATTATCATTATTAGGTTGAGCATCAACATGAACGTTATCATTATCATTGTCACTAGGTTCATGTTCATCACCAGATTGTGTTTCAGCATCAGAGATAGAAATATCATTTGGATTCTCGAGTTTGTCTATAGTAGGTTTACTAGAAGCATGCAAAGTCCTATCATCTTTCTTTTTCTTTTTAGATGGACTAGGTGCATTAGTATTAATTCTCTGAGAATCTTGTTCAATTCTCTTAGGGTGACCTTTAGGATACAAGGGTTCCTGAGTCATTTTAGCACCCCTAGTCATAACTCTAACAGCATGATCATTCATCTTATTGTTCATCTCATTAATCAAATCATTTGTGACTTGATGACTTGTTCTACTTGGGTTTTTATTATGAATTCATGTTCACTCACACCCTTAACATCATTGACAATTCTAAAAATGTAGTCACTCAAGCATTCAATCATATAGGCATTTTGTTTCAATTGTCTGCTAACATATGCATTAAAATTTTCTTGTTTAACAATAAAGTTATCCAATTCATTCGAGCATTGACTAGAAGATTTAGCATAAGGAATATCACCTTCATCAAACCTATAGAGAGAATTTACCTCTACTACCTGTGTCGGGGTATCGAGACCATGTATTTCTTCAATAGGTGATAAATTCTTAACATCTTCAACTTTAATACCTTTTTCTTTCATAGATTTCTTTGCCTCTTGCATATCTTCAGGATTAATAAATAGAATACCTCTCTTCTTCGGAGTTGGTTTGGGTGGTGGTTCAGGAAGAATCCACTCATTATCATTTCTCAATATATTATTCAGTAGTTCTTCAGCTTGTTCAACAATTCGTTCCCTGAAAACATAACCAGCACAACTATCCAGGTGGTCCCTAGAAGCATCGGTTAGTCCATTATAAAAGATATCAAGTATTTCATTTTTCTTGAGAGGATGATCAGGCAAAGCATTAAGTAATTGGAGAAGCCTCCCCCAAGCTTGTGGGAGACTCTCTTCTTTAATTTGCACAAAGTTAAATATTTCCTGTAAAGCAGCTTGTTTCTGATGGGCAGGAAAATATTTTTTAGAGAAGTAATATATCATATCCTGGGGACTACGCACACAACCAGGAGCAAGAGAATTAAACCATATCTTAGCATCACCCTTTAAAGAGAAAGGAAACAACTTAAGAATATAGTACTAGCGATTTTTTTCCTAATGAGCAAATAGAGTGGCTATATCATTCAGCTTGGTAAGATGTGCCATAACAGTTTCAGATTCATAACCACGGAAATGATAATATTCAACCAAAGTAATTAACTCAGGGTTGACAGAGAATTCATAATCCTCATCAGTAACAAAGATAGGTGAAGTAGGAAACTTAGGATCATATTTCATTCTAGCATTCAAAGATTTTCCTTTCTACTTGCATAGTAATCTCTTAAGATCATCTCTATCCTTACAAGTAAGAAAGTCCCTAGCTACCTCTCCATCCATAACATAACCCTCAGGTATCTCAGGCAATTCATATCTAGGATAGCTAGGCCTAATAGGTTCAAAATTTCCAGTTTCAATAATTTCATCAGTTTCAGCATTCTCAATTTCTTCAGCTCTAGCAAGTTGTTCATCAAGAAATTCACCTAGTGGCACAGTATCATCAAGCAAGGTACTAGCATCATTAGTAGCATCATTCATAGCAGAAGTAGCATCATCAATTATTTGCGACATATAAGAAATTATAGCAGGTGGTGGTGTTGCTAGTTTACTTAAAACATAAGGTGAATCAAGTGCAGAGCTAGATAACAGTTCCTTACCTTCCCTCGTCTTAGAAGGAACAATCTTGGTTCTATCATCCTTAAGATTCTTCATAGGGATCAACATATATGAATCCCAAGTGACTCAACAAATATAGCTATGCTCCCCAGCAATGGCGCCAGAAAAAGGTCTTGATAACCCACAAGTATAGGGGATCGCAATAGTTTTCAAGGGTAGAGTATTCAACCCAAATTTATTGATTTGACATAAGGGGAGCCAAACAATATTCGAAAGTATTAGCAGTTGAGTTGTCAATTCAAGCACACCTGAAAGACTTAATATCTGCAGCAAGGTGATCAGTAGCAAAGTAGTATGATAGTAACGGTAACAGTAGCAATAGTAACAGTAGCAATTTTATAGTGATTGTAATAGCAACGGCAAAAGTAACTTAGCAAAGATCAATATATGAAAATCTCGTAGGCATTGGATCAGTGATGGATAATTGCATTGAATGGCATTCATCATGCGACAGTTATAACCTAGGGTGACACAGAACTAGCTCCAATTCATCAATGTAATGTAGGCATGTATTTCGTATATAGTCATACGTGCTTATGGAAAAGAAATTGCATGACATCTTTTGTCCAACCCTACCGTGGCAGCGGGGTCCATAAGGAAACTAAGGGATATTAAGGCCTCCTTCTAATAGAGAACCGGAACAAAGCATTAGCACTTAGTGAATACATGAACTCCTCAAACTACGGTAATCACAAGAAAGAATCCCAATTATAGTAACCTTCGGGTATGCGGATCATAACACGTAATAGGTGCATATAACTTGCAAGATAGGATCAACAACACACATATATTCATGAAAACATAATAGGTTTAGATCTGAAATCATGGCACTCAGGCCCTAGTGACAAGCATTAAGCATAGCAAAGTCATAGCAACATCAATCTCAGAACATAGTGGATACTAGGGATCAAGCCCTAACAAAACTAACTCGATTACATGATAAATCTCATCCAACCCATCACCATCCAGCAAGCCTATGAAGGAATTACTCACTCCCGGCTGTGAGCATCATGAAATTGGTGATGGAGGAAGGTTGATGATGATGACAGCATCGAATCCCCCTCTCCGGAGCCCCGAACGCACTCCAGATCAGCCCTCCCGATGAAGAACAGGAGGTGGCGGCGGCTCCGTATCGTAAAATGCGATGAATCCTTCTCTTTGATTATTTTCTTGGCGAATAGGAATATATGGAGTTGGAGTTAGGGTTGCCGGAGGTCCATGGGGCCCACAAGCTCGTAGGGCGCGCCATGGGGGGGGGCGCGCCCCCTGAGCTTGTGGCTCCTGGGTGGCCCCCCTCTCGTATATTTTTCCACCAGTATTTTTTATATTTTCCACAAAAATTCTCTGTAAATTTTCAGGTCAATCTGAGAACTTTGATTTCTGCACAAAAACAACACCATGGCAATCCTGCTAAAAACAGCGTCAGTCCGGGTTAGTTTCATTCAAATCATGCAAATTAGAGTCCAAAACAAGAGCAAAAGTGTTTGGAAAAGTAGATACGATGGAGACATATCAGGGATCATCATTGATGTTTGAGGGACTCCAAGTATGATCTACATCGACTCGTCTACTTCCGCTGCACTCCGGAGTCGGTAACGATCGTTGATCCAAACCCGATATGCATCTTCATATTATTCCTTGGTGTTTGTAGGATGGTGTTTTTTGTTTTCTACTACATTTCCCAACAGTGGCATCATGAGCGGTTGTATGAATAGATGTAGGTTTTGATCTAGATATCATGTGATTGTGAGGATGATGTTCTTATTATGCTTCCCTCGAGTGTTGCTTCGGTTCAGTTCATTGATGGCATGATGTCGCTTTTCACAAGGTTCTGACAATCGCTCGGCTCTAGTTGTCGACGATCTGCTAACAATTCCTTGGGCTTCACGATGGTTAAGAATAGTGAACCGTCGTGTAGGCAAGAGGACGATGAAGATGGATGATCTTCTAGGGGGTCACGCGTATTAGACGAAGTTTAGTATGGTGGAACGAGATTTTTTATTAAGTCTTCTTTCACACACCCCAAAAGTTAATCTAGCAACAAGGATTATCACTTTATGGTGTGCACGTAGGTAGCTAGGTTTATCCGGAAACCCTATAAGCCACGTAATTAAAATTTGCCAAACCAATTAGAGGACGTCTAACTTGGTTTTGCAGGGTTTGCATATGATGTGGTATAGCCTTTGTCATGATAATGAGTTTATGTATGAGATGGTTATATGTTGTAATGTTAAGTGGCCTGCGCGTCATGGCATGATGGCTGGAGGCACAAGATTGCCACCTTAATGTAAATATCATAGAGATAGGTTACAGGTGACGGGGGCAAGATGTACATGGAGGACCCCGACAAGGAAAAGGTGTACCAGGCGCAGGATGAGGAGCTATAATTTCGTGCCACGGCGGAATTTCAGATTTTGGTGCCACGGCAACGTTTTCTGAAACGGCCGCCACAGCAAGGTTTTTGAAATGGTTGCCACGTCAACGAAATATTGGCCGTCACATCGCTTCAACTAGGGATTGAAGACGATCATGGAGAACTCTCAGCGCCCAAGGCTATTCCATATCATGCTATTATGAATTGCCTGAGATGTTTATCCCTTTGTTGTTTGCACCCTTTTGATTGCATAGTAGTCAATTATTAGGGTGATCTCTCATAGTAAATATCAAGTTAAAAGGTGCCCTTCCCAGTGTTGCAACCGTCTATAACACATAGCGTTCCGGAGTGCGTCATGTCCACATGAGTACAAATGGGACGTGAGGTGTAAGACGGCGATGGTTAGACCATGTATACAGTTAGCACTCGGTTGTCTTGAAGTTCTAGAAGAATCATTCCAAGCTCGGAGCATGAAGCATCAAAAGATGAACAAGAGTAATATGAAGATATGATCGACAAAAGTTCGCCCACCAGTAAAAATTCTCGTCATCAGTGATGTCCACATAAATGGCTGAGAACTAGACTCGGATCTTTAATCACTGACTATTAATTATGAGAGATATTAATTTGAGTGGGAGTGCACTTTAAATTAAATTTTGTTTTAAAAACTAGTGCAATATGAATTGTATCTAAAATTATTTGTGTGTTTATCATTGTAGATTAAATGGCTCGCAATATCTTCAACTTAGCCCCTATGCTTGAGAAAGAAAAGTTGGCTGCAAATGGTGGAAACTATGCGGATTGGATCCGGAACCTGAGGTTTGTTCTCAGGAGTGCTAAGAAGGAGTACATGTTGGATCATCCCCTGTGTGATGCTCCCACAAAGGATGCACCACCAGAAGAAGTTGATGCTTATGCTGCTCGTAGTGATGACGATGAGGCAGTCTAGTGTCTCATGTTAACTTGCATGAATCCTGAACTACAGAAGCGTTTTGAACGATCTACCACTCAATTTATAATTGGGTCACTGGAAGTTCTGTACAAGAAACGGGCAAGGACAGAACGGTTTGAATTAACCAAGGCCCTGATTGAGTGCAAGATGAAAGAGGGTTCCTTAATGAGTGAGCATATAGTGAAGCTTGCTGGCTATGTTGATAGACCTGCTTCACTGGAATTTGGAATTTCGCTAACACTCGGTACATATATTGTGCTTGCTTCACTCCCCCCATCTTACGATGGTTTTATCATGAATTACAACATGAACGGGATGGACAAAAGTGCAAACGAGTTGTTTGCTATGCTCAAAACTGCAGAAGCTGGGATGCAGAAGAACAAAGAAGTGTTGATGGTCAACAAGGCTACCAGTTTCAAAGGAGACTGAATGTTTGTACTACAAACAGAAGGGTCACTGGAAGCGTAACTACAAGAAGTACTTGGCGGATAAGAAGAACGGTTCTTCCAATAAAGGTATAAAAGTTATACAAAGTTAATGTTGTTTTACTTGTTTCTGTATGTCACAAGTATTTGATACTGATCGATTGCTCTTGTTTGCAATCCGATGCAGGGACTGCAGAAAACTCACAAGTTGAGAAGAAATAAAGACGTAATGCTAGTCAAGGATGGTGATGGGATTGCTACTCGAGACTGATGGAGTCTATCTTCAAGATTTATCTTAGGATCGAATAATAGTTATTATGTTTCGCAGTTGTGTAAGACATTATGTTTTGGATTATGCGATAGATATTCTTATAAAGTTTTCAACAATAGTTGTTGAAGTGGTTATAAGAATATGTTTGGATTTACCTCATATTTTGATGGTTTATTCGTGAATCTTGATTTGAAAATTTTATAACATTAATGCTAAACGTCTTGAGAAGACTGATGAGCTCGACTTAAATGTGCCCCTACTTGGTTACATAGGGAAATAATCTTCATATACATGAAGTATTGAATTATCTTGATTAAGAAATCAAATAAAAGAATACATGGTGATGTATAAGGTCCGATGAATAACACAGGGAGCGGTGGATAATTATGCTTCATTAAAGATTAGGAACATATGATTTACTTAACATAAAATCTGAAATATCTGAATAGTTCAAAGGAAATTCAGAATATATTATTTGAAGAGTTCCAATATTTTATAATGAAGATAAGGATCATTATGACAAAAGATAAAGTGATTCTTCAATATTGAAGAAAATTATCTGAGTCATAAGTTTAGCAAAACACTCGAATAATTGTGGAATTATTTTATTGCCGATCAACTTTTATAAAATTTGGGGTATAATTGAAACAACAAGATATACACTAAACAGAGCACCACATATTAGTCTAGCTAATAGAAACCATATGAGTTATGGAGTTTATAAACCAGATAAATGCTGAACTGTAGGGTATCTCAAAAACATGATTTGGATTCCTTCCATTGAAATGTTCAAAAGGCGAAGTGTTTGTCACGTATGAACACTTTTTCAAGAAAGGGTTTTCTTGTCAAAGAAATAAGTGGGAGGACATTACAGCTTGGAAAGGATTATTGAATCTCTAATGGTAATAAGCACGATTAACAAACTGGAAGTTGTTCTGATAGATTGTCTGCAAAATAAACCGTAATTTACTGCATTGGTTGTAGAAACTCTAAAGCTTGTAACTGGATTATGCAAATAAGGAATATCCTTGAATTTTCTTAAATTTCATGATGAGATATTCATCTTGGAAGAAGATGAACGAGCACACTACAGGGAAGCGATGGCGGCGCCCAGCTCATAGGAATAGCTCATAGCCATGCACACCAAAATGAAAATTCATATACGATTAAGTTTAGAACTTAGTTGTTAATTTTCATACATAATAAATAAGTTTAGAACTTGGTTGATGCTTCAAAGAGTATGAAGTAAATAGAATGGATATCAAAACAAGTTTCCTAAATAGGAAAGGATGTATGAATGATACAACCGGAAAAAATTTAAATCCTCAGGACACCGAATAAATGTGCAAACTTCAAAAGAGTTATTTGAAGATTATAACAAGTGAGCTAGCATTGAGATTTTGATCTTGTCAACAATGATAAAAGTACTTTGTGTATATATAAAAAACTCAGTGGGAGCTATATAGTATTTCTGGTCTCATATATATATATATATATATATATATATATGACATATTATGGAATGAAAATAATATAAAACTTCAGAGCACAAACAAAATGGTTTAGAAACATGTTTTCCATCAAATTTTAAGGCAAAATATTGGGCATAAAAGAATCTATAAATATAGATCAAAATGCCTGATTGAGCTAAAATAAGTTTATATATTTGACAAAGGTTTAAAAGGTTTAAATAGAGAAAATGCCTTCTCTCAATGTCATATAACTCGATGCTTATGAGAATCAATTGGTAAGCACTAGCACATATGCCCGTGCATTGCAAAGGGAGAGATATTGTTTTTGCGAGAAGCAACAGGAAAGATAATTAATGTGTCATCCAAAAAAGGGTATCCATAATGGTAGGCGACATAGCAAGGAGTTATGGTCTTCTCGCTGGACATGTTTGACACGCGAAATCTTGATAGTGGTGGGGTTGGTCGGCGTGGTGGCGAGCACCCAACAGGTGCCTTTTTTCCTCTGGGTCCGCCTCCATCTCGGGGTTGTGCCTGCCTCCTCATTTGTTGGTTGTGTGGCGACCTTCGGGGCACGGTTGCTTCGACCACTCTATCCTACAACGGCGTCACCAGGTGGATTATTAATTGCAACGCATAAATACCGTTTCATTAGCATAATCAGGCATGAATGTCCCTTCTTTTTGAGCGTTTATTCTCATTGATTATTTTAGTGTTCAAGTGCCCATAATTTTGCTCTAATTAAAGCCAAACAACATATTCTTATTTATTGGCATGTGCCCACAATTTCTTTCATTTATAGTCAACCATCATAGAATGGACGCGCACCGCTAACCAATGGCGAGCGCGAATATTTAAGAAAATACTATAGCATCACATCAGAAATATTTCTTGATTTTTTTTTAACATTCAAAAAATATGAATTCGCATATATTCTTGGAAACATGAACAATTTATTAAATCCCAAACAATTTTCAAAAAATGTGAACATTTGTTAAAAAAATTCCAATATTTTTGGGAAAACACGAACAAAATTAGAAACATGAATAGTTTTTTAATTCACAAACAATATTTTGAAAACATGTAAATTTTACAAAAATACAAGTATTTTTTTTAAGGGAACATTCAAAAAAATTAGGAAATGTTTTAGATGAAAATAGTTTTTTGGACTTGTGAACATGTCACTAAAACAAGAATATTTTTAAATATGGAACATTTTATAAAATGTAATTTTTTTTCAAAAATCTCGAACAATTTTTGAAAAGCACGAACATTTTTAAAAATGAGAAGATTTTTTGAGTGTTGAGAAAATTTTGAAGCGGATTTTTTTTAAATTTTTGAACATTTTTCAATACAGGAACAAAATTTTGGAACTCTAACCATTTTTTGAATATTTGAACAAAAATTAAAATTCTGAATATTTTTGTAAATTTTTACTTCACAGAAAAAATAAAAATAAATAAGGAAAAATAAATATAAAAGAGAAAGAGAAAGGAACAAAGAAAAGAAAAATAGAAATAGAACAACAAAAAGGGGAAACGGGCCGCCTAGTCTTAGGCGCCCTGTGGGAAGCTTCAACTATTTATCGCTCCATGCGACAAATAAGGTCTGCCCAATTGCGTGGGCAATAATAAATGGGCTGGCCTCATTGGGCTAGAGCGCGTTTGGCCCAATTACGAGATTCTGGACAAACCTTTTTTCTTTTCTAGCGGATAGACGCACAAAAATTTAGTACCACCTCGGATAGAAAAAATAAATTCGACGGTGAACGGATGAAAAAATTGGCGAAACGCACCTTACTTTATTAGTAGGTATAGATGGGTAGATGAATGAATTCATCTTGATAGTTATGATACATAAAAGGGTCCAAGAGTTTTACTGAGTGTTAGTAACAGATATCAAGGATCTCAAAAGAATAAATGTATTATTCTGAGAATATGAAGTTAAAGTTCATTATTGAGTATATATGAATATCAATTTCATAGTTGATATAATTGGGCTATAATAATTACTTAGAATTATTTTATGAACAATATTGTTGATTCTATAACGATAGAGATATGCGTTTTGAAAACATTAGATGTTTCAATATTGTCTGAATCAAGAAATGTCTTGATATAATTGGATGTTACAAAAGTTGTAAGAAATCCATAAACATTATATTGTGAATATGGCTAATCAAGAAGAGTCTTGATATAAATGGGTGGATCCAAAGTATGATGTGAATATAATGAAGAAGAGTCTTGATATAGTTGGTGTGATTCTAAGTGCAATGAGTCCAATAATATTTTATTTTGAATAAAATGTTATAGATCAAAGCAAGATGGATTGAGATCCTTAAAATCAGACAAGACTAACAAATATTACAGTGTTTTGAATATGTCAAAACTAATGACAAAGGCTCTACCACAAGCAAAGCATGAGCAAACTAGATAAGCCATAGGTGTTTGAAGACTATTCAACTAGATTATTGACTCTAGTGCAAGTGGGAGACTGTTGGAAATATGCCCTAGAGGCAATAATATTGTATTATTATATTTCCATTATTCATAATTAAAAGTTTATATTTCATGTTATAACTGCTATGATCCAGGAATATGTGATTCAGTGGAAGACTCATATGCACGTGTGAAATGATAAATGGTTAAACAATAGGTTCCCGGTCTCGCCTCTAAGACTGGCTCAAGTGTTGTTGGTGATCATGTTTTCCGAATCTTAGGATATCAAAACGTGTAACGATAGTCCTAAAACAACATTGAGGGTATGACGTTAGAAGAACGATCATATTGAATCGACCCATTACTTGTTTGTTATACTTTGTGATTATATCGTCTAAAATCATCTATTATAACACGAAGTGTTAGCATGTGTTTTAGTTCCTCAGACCATGAGAGTGTCTTGGTCACTTCCTACTGGACTGTGGGCTTTGGGGTTGCTCAAAAGTCATCTGTAACAAGGTGATCATAACGACAACTTTCAGGTTCACCGGAAAGTTTGACAAGTGACCGGATAGCTCGAGAGTGCGATTTGCTCCTCCGACGATGGAGAGATATTCTTAGTGATGGAAATATGCCCTAGAGGCAATAATAAAGTTGTTATTATTATATTTCCTTATTCATGATAAAGGTTTATTATTCATGCTAGAATTGTATTTACCGGAAACTTAAATACATGTGTGGATACATAAACAAATACCGTGTCCCTAGTGAGCCTCTAGTAGACTAGCTCGTTGATCAAAATATGGTTAAGGTTTCCTAACCATAGACATGAGTTGTCATTTGATAACGGGATCACATCATTAGGAGAATGATGTGATGGACAAAACCCATCCATTAGCTTAGCATATGATCGTTCAGTTTATTGCTACTGCTTTCTTAATGTCAAATACATGTTCCTTCGACCATGAGATCATGCAACTCCCGGATACCGGAGGAATGCCTTGTGTGCTATCAAACGTCACAACATAACTGGGTGATTATAAAGATGCTCTACAGGTATCTTCGAAGGTGTCTATTGAGTTGGCATGGATCGAGATTGGGATTTTTCACTCCGTGTATCGGAGAGGTATCTCTGGGCCCTCTCGGTAATACACATCATAAGAAGCCTGCAAGCAAAGTGACTAAGGAGTTAGTTACGACATGATGTATTACGGAACGAGTAAAGAGACTTGCCGGTATCGAGATTGAACTAGGTATGGAGATACCGACGATCGAATCTCGGGCAAGTAACATACCGACAGACAAAGGGAATTACGTATGTTGTCATAAAGGTTCGACCGATAAAGATCTTCGTAGAATATGTAGGAACCAATATGGGCATCCAGTTTCCACTAGTGGTTATTGACCGGAGAGTCGTCTCGGTCATGTCTACATCATTCTCAAACCCATAGGGTCCGCACGCTTAACGTTCGTTGACGATATAGTGTTGTATGAGTTATGTGAATTGGTGACCGAATGTTGTTCGAAGTACCGGATGAGATCACAGAGATGATGCGGAGCTCCGAAATGGTCCGGAGGTAAAGATTGATATATAGTACGATGCTATTTGGTCACCGGAAAGGTTTCAGAGTGTACCGGGTAATCATCGGATCACCAGAAGGGGTTCCAGGAAGCCCTGGGAGGCTAATGGGCCATATGGGCCAAAAGAGGGGAGCACACCAGCCCACAAGGGGCTGGCACACCCCTCCTCTGGCCGCGGGCCTTGGGGGAGAAAATAAGGGGGGAGTCGGCCTCCCCCTGCCTTCCCTCTCCTCCCCTTTCCTTCCCCCCTTGTGCAAACAAGGAAAGGGGGCGCCATAGGGCAGGCGCCCATGGGGGCCGGCGGCCACCCTTGGGGCGCGCCCTGGCTACCTCCCCTCCCCCCACCTATATATATATATATATGAGGGAGGGGGTGATAACCCACAAGTATAGGGGATCGTTTGTAGCCTTCTTCGATAAATAAGAGTGTCGAACCCAACGAGGAGCTAAAGGCAGAACAAATATTCCCTCAAGTTCTATCGACCATCGATACAACTCTACGCACACTTGACGTTTGCTTTACCTAAAACAAGTATGACACTATTTTGCAAGAATAAAACTACGAGTACTTTGCGAGAATAAAACTATGAATAAATTGCAAGGTAATAAAAGTGGATAGCTTTTGTCAACAAGAAAGTCATTTGTCCCTAGGCAATCGATAACAAGTACCGGTAATCATTCTTGTAATTTTATATGAGGGAGAGGCATGAGCTAACATACTTTCTCTACTTGGATCATATGCACTTATGATTGGACCCCTAGCAAGCATCTGCAACTACTAAAGTTCATTAAGGTCGTGAAACCCAACCATAGCATTAAGTATCAAGTCCTCTTTACTCCCATACGCCATAACCCACTTATCCGCGTTTAGGCTGCTGTCACCCCCGCAACACCGACAATAAGCAAACCATGAACATATTGCAACACCCTACAACGAGGATCCCTCACATTTGCACGAGACGGAGGGCATCGTAGGATAGCACCATAAATAAAATATACAATCATACCAACCAAGATCACAATTAACCCATAGGACAAAATGGATCTACTCAAACATCATAGGATAGCCAAATATCATTGGGAAATAATATATGGAGTTGAGCACCATGTTTAAGTAGATATTATAGCGGGGAGAAGGGGTGTTACACCGCTGCATAGAGGGGAGAAAGTTGGTGTTGACGGTAGCAAGATTGTTGATGTAGATCGCCATCACGATCCTTGCCCCGGCGGCACTCCGGCGCCACCGAGAGAGAGGGGGAGAGAGCCCCCCTCCTTCTTCTTCTTCCTTGGCCTCCCCCTAGATGGGAGGAGAGTTCCCCCTCTGGTCCATGGCCTCCATGGCGGAGGAGGGGCGGGAGCCCCTCCGAGATTGGATCTCCCTCTCTGTTCTCTTCTGTTTCGCGTTCCTAGATCTGGCCAAAAACCGTTTCTTATATTCCGGGAGATCCGTAACTCCGATTGCGCTGAAATTTTAACACAATTTTTCTCCGGATATAAGCTTCCTTGCGCCCAAAGTAGAGCTCCAACCGATGTACGAGGTGGGTTGTGGTCACTGTGGGTCCCCTCTTCTGATGATTCCAACTCCCAAAAATCACAAATATTCCAAAATCATTCTCTGTAAAATTTTATTGCATTTGGACTTCTTTTGATATGGATTTTCTGTGATACAAAAAACATGCAACAAACAGGAACTGGCACTGGGCACTGGATCAATAGGTTAGTCCAATAAATCATATAAAAAGTTGCCAAAAGTATGTGAAAGTTGTATAATATTGGCATTAAACAATCAAAAATTATAGATACGATGGAGACGTATCAGCATCCCCAAGCTTAATTCCTGCTCGTCCTCGAGCAGGTAAATGATAAAATAGATAATTTTTGATGTGGAATGCTACCTAGCATAAACTTGATCATATGTCTAATCATGGCATGAATATTAAGACATAAGTGATTCAAAGCAATAGTCTATAATTTCACATAAAAACATCAATACTCAGGCATCCCAACAAACAATCATGTCTTTCAAAATATCAATGATAAAGAAAGCTATCCCTACAAAATCATATAGTCTTGTCATGCTCTGTCTTCTTTACACATAGAATTTGTCATGCACAACCCCGATGACAAGCTGAGCAATTGGTTCATACTTTTTAACGCGCTTCAGCTTTTTCAACCCTCACGCAATACATGAGCGCAAGCCATGGATATAGCACTATAGGTGGAATAGAGTATGATGATAGGGGTACATATAAAGAAGACAAAAAAAGTAAGAAAGACTCACATCGACGCGACTAACCAACGGGCTATGGAGATGCCCATCAATTGATATCAATGCGAGGAGTAGGGATTGCCATGCAACGGATGCACTAAGAGCTATAAGTGTATGAAAGCTCAATATGAAAACTAAGTGGGTGTGCATCCAACTTGCCTGCTCATGAATACCTCGGGCATTTGAGGAAGCCCATCATTGGAATATACAATCCAACTTCTATAATGAAAAATTCCCACTAGTATATGAAAGTGACTACATAGGAGACTCTCTATATGAAAAACATGGTGCTACTTTGAAGCACATGTGTGGTAAAAGATAGTAGCAATGCCCCTTCTCTCTTTTTTTTCTTTTTTTCTTCTTTTTCTTCTTTTTTTTCTCTCATTGTCCGGAGTCTCATCCCGACTTGTGGGGGAATCATAGTCTCCATCATCCTTTCCTCACTGGGACATGCTCTGATAATGAATAATGATGATCATCACACTTCTATTTACTTATAACTCAAAAGAAATAAAAATTACAACTCGATACCTAGAACAAAGTATGACTCTATATGAATGCCTTTGGCAATGTACCAGGATGTGCAATGATCTAGCATAACAACGATATCAAAAAACGAACAAGCTAAGGAAATATCATGCTAGCTATCTTACGATCATGCAAAGCAATATGACAATGAATACTCAAGTCATCAAAACGGAAGCGGTGGAAGTTGCATGGCAATATATCTCGGAATGGCTATGGAAAGGCCATAATAGGTAGGTATGGTGGCTGTTTTGAGGAGGATATAATAAGGCTTATGTGTGATAGAGCGTATCATATCACGGGGTTTGGATGCACCTACGAAGTTTGCACCACATCTCGAGGTGAGAAAGGGCAATGCACGGTACCGTAGAGGCTAGCAAATTGCGGAAAGGTAAGAGTGCGTATATTCCATGGACTCACATTAGTCATAAAGAACTCATATACTTATTGCAAAAGTTTATTAGCCCTCGAAGCAAAGTACTACTACGCATGCCCCTAGGGGGATAGATTGGTAGGAAAAGACCATCGCTTGTCCCCGACCGCCACTCATAAGGAAGACAATCAATAATAAATCATGCTCCAACTTCATAGCATAACGAGAGACTATACGTGCATGCTTCGGGAATCACAAACCTTAACACCAATATTCTTACTAACCACAACCATTTACTAGTACCTCCCACATATTCCATCTCTATATCGCAAAACTATTGCAAGGAATCAAACATATCATATTCAGTGATCCATAAGTTTTATGTAGGATTTTATGACTAACCATGCAAATGACCAATTCCTGTTACTCTCTAAATAGATATAAGTGAAGCAAGAGAGTTTAATTCTTTCTATAAAATACCATGCTCTAATAAGTATAAGTGAAGCAAAAGAGCATTCTACAAATAACGGTTTTCTATGTGAAGAGAAACAGGCAATCCAAACTTCAAATGATATAAGTGAAGCACATGAAGCATTCTATAAAGCCATACTCAAAAGATATAAGTGAAGTGCCATGAGCATTCTATAAATCAACCATGGACTATCTCATACCAGCATGGTGCATAAAATAAAAAGGAAAACTAAACAAAAAAGATGCTCCAAGATTTGCACATATCACATGAACGAAACGAAGACGAAAACATACCAATACTTGTTGAAGAAAGATGGGATGCCTTCCGGGCATCCCCAAGCTTAGATGCTTGAGTCTCCTTGAATATTTACTTGGGGTGCCTTGGGCATCCCCAAGCTTGAGCTCTTGCCTCTCCTCATATCGAGACCTCCTCGATCTTTGATCACTTCATCCACACAAAACTCAACAGAAAGCTCGGTAAGATCCGTTAGTATAATAAAGCAAATCACTACTGTAAGTACTGTTGGAAACCAATTCATATTTTATTTTTGCATTGTAGCTACTGTATTATAACTTTTCCATGGCTTATACCACCGATAAAAATCGATAGTTTCATCAAAACAAGCAAAACAATGCATCAAAAACAGAATCTGTCTTAAACAGGACAGTCTGTAGCAATCTGGACACCTACCATACTTCTGTTACTCCAAAAATTCTGATAAATTGGGAAAAAATAAAAAATTTGTATAGAAAGACTTTGCAAAACGTTTCAGAACCTTTTGACATTCCAGTAAAACATGTAAAATCGCGCACAACAGTCAAAGTTTCTGTTTTGCACCGCACATACCAACAAACAATCTAATCATCCTAAAGGCAAATCTTGGCACATTATTTTTATAATACAATGGATTTGTACAAGGGGATAATTATTTTTGTAAGAATCTTCATGAAAAATTTACATTGTTTCCATGAGCATGAACACAAGTGTTCAAGGTCGACCCTCACTTATCCAATGCATCACCTTTCAATCGCTTCTCTTTTTGAAAAAGTTTTTAGGTTCCCCTCTATATTTTTTTGTTTTTAAACTTTATAAAAGCACTCACAGAAATAAAAAACTCTCTAAAACTTCCAGGTTGTCTCCCTGGCAACGCTTTCTTTAAAGCCATTAAGCTAGGCATAAAGTGCTCAAGTAATGAATCCACCCGGATCCCAAGGTATATCAAAGCCTATTTTAATTAGCAATGATTTGGCATTTAGTAGTGAGCACAAAGCAACATATATCATGCAATGACGAAGTCTAACTCTCTTCCTATGCATCGGCATGTCATACAAGAACAATTTATGCACATCAAGTAAAGGCCAATACATAGCATAAGCAGTTTCTTGCAATTTTATCGTGTTGGAAACATAGAGAGGTGGAGATATAGTTCCTCTCTCATAATAATTGCAAGTAGGAGCAGCAAGCACATGCATATTATATTCATCAAAATCATCATGTGTAGTGGTAGAACGCAACCCATCAATATAATCCTTAATAAGGGCAAACTTCTCCAATATAGTGTAGTTTAGAGAATTCAAAAAGATAATAGGACTATCATGTGTGGGTGCAATAGCAACAATTTCATTCTTAACGTAAGGAACAATAGCAAGTTCATCTCCATAAGCATAATTCATATTGGCATCAAGGCCACAAGCATAGCAAGCATCAAATTCATCAAAAAGGGATATTTCAAAAGAATCAACGGGATCATAGCAATTATCATAGCATTCATCCTTCGGTAAGAACGAAGGGAAATTAAACAATGTATGAGTTGAAGAGTTACTCTCATTAGAAGGTGGGCACGGGTGATCAATCCGCTCTTCCTTCGCTTGTTCTTCGCTCTCCTCATCATATTTTTCATCCAATGAGCTCACAGTTTCATCAATTTCTTCTTCCATAGACTCCTGCAAAATATTAGTCTCTTCTTGGACAGGGGAGACGTTCCCAATAAATACATTAATATCATAATTGAATTTATAATTGTCATAGCAATATTTAAGGATAGCAAAATTTTCAGGTCTATAAACTGAATCATCAAAATCTTCAAACTTTTCAAACAAAGATTCAATTTCATAAGCATCGTTAAAAGCAACAAATTCTTCTATTCATTCCACATCATAGTAATAATATCAACCATAAGCATAAGAAGCTAAGGTTTCATTGTCATTAAATTTGCATGAAAAGGGAAGGTGTGGAGCATTCATCCTAGAGCAACAAGTATAATCATATCTAGAGCATAGATTCCAAGCATACCATTTCAACATATGAATTTGATCCCATAAAAGTTTCCCTTTTTGTGTCAAGCGATAATCCCTAAAGTATTCGCGTTGATCCAATGTGTCTCCCATTATCAAGTTGAACGGGGTTTTCTCAGGATTATCAAAGTATTGCATAATATTTTTCACATAACGAGCATCGAGGGTTTTAGGAGGTTCCCCATCTGCATGAGTAGCAAGTACAACTATTTTTTTTGGTGTTTCGTGTTCCATATCCATAACTAAAGATAGAGAACAACTTAGAACAGGAAATAAAAACTATTTAGTTATAAAGCAAACAAGCACACACGAGAATATTCACCCCACGCTATTGCTCCCCGGCAACGGCGCCAGAAAAAGGTCTTGATAACCCACAAGTATAGGGGATCGTTTGTAGCCTTCTTCGATAAATAAGAGTGTCGAACCCAACAAGGAGCTAAAGGCAGAAAAAATATTCCCTCAAGTTCTATCGACCACCGATACAACTCTACGCACACTTGACGTTTGCTTTACCTAAAACAAGTATGAAACTATTTTGCAAGAATAAAACTACAAGTACTTTGCGAGAATAAAACTAAGAATAAATTGCAAGGTAATAAAAGTGGATAGCTTTTGTCAACAAGAAAGTCATTTGTCCCTAGGCAATCGATAACAAGTACCGGTAATCATTCTTGTAATTTTATATGAGGGAGAGGCATGAGCTAACATACTTTCTCTACTTAGATCATATGCACTTATGATTAGACCCCTAGCAAGCATCCGCAACTACTAAAGATCATTAAGGTTGTGAAACCCAACCATAGCATTAAGTATCAAGTCCTCTTTACTCCCATACGCCATAACCCACTTATCCGCGTTTAGGCTGCTGTCACCCCACCGAAAATAAACAAACCATGAACATATTGCAACACCCTACAGCGAGGATCCCTCACATTTGCGCGAGACGGAGGGCACCGTAGGATAGCACCATAAATAAAATATACAATCATACCAACCAAGATCACAATTAACCCATAGGACAAAATGGATCTACTCAAACATCATAGGATAGCCAAATATCCGTTTCTTATATTCTGGGAGATCCGTAACTCCAATTGCGCTGAAATTTTAACAAGATTTTTTTTCCGGATATAAGCTTCCTTGCGCCCGAAATAGAGCTCCAACCGACGTACGAGGTGGGCATAAGACACCTGGGTGCGCCTGGGCCCCCAGGCGTGCCCTGGTGGGTTGTGGTCACTGTGGGCCCCCTCTTCTGATGATTCCAACTCCCAAAAATATAAATATTCCAAAATAATTCTCCGTAAAATTTTATTGCATTTGGACTTCATTTGATATGGATTTTCTGTGAAACAAAAAACATGCAACAAACAGGAACTGGCACTGGGCACTGGATCAATAGGTTAGTCCAATAAATCATATAAAAAGTTGCCAAAAATATGTGAAAGTTGTATAATATTGGCATGAAACAATCAAAAATTATAGATACGACGGAGACGTATCAGGGGGCGCCACACAACCCATGACAATCTCTTAGCCGTGTGCGGCGCCCCTCTCCATAGTTTCATTCTCCGTCTAGTTTTCCGCAGTGCACGGCGAAGCCCTGTGGAACAAGTTCACCACCACCATCACCACGCCGTCATGCTATCGGAACTCATCTACTACTTCGCCCGTCTTGCTGGATCAAGAAGGCGAGGACGTCATCGAGCTGAACGTGTGCTAAACGCGGAGGTGCCGTACATTCGGTATTTGATCGGTTGGATCGCAAAGGTGTTTGACTACATCAACCGCGTTGATAAACGCTTCTGCTTAATGGTCGATGAGGGTACGTAGACACACTCTCCCCTCTCGTAGTTATGCATCTCCATGGATAGATCTTGCATGTGCGTAGATTTTTTTTTTTGTTTTCCATGCAAAGTTTCCCAACACTTAGGGCCCTCTCGGTGTGACGGCATCCATCATCGTCAGGCTAGACATAGGTGACTACGTCACAGGGATGCCGAAACACGTTAACGAGAAAGAAGAACAAAACCGGTAACGAGAGCAATGGTATAGTGAGCATGGTGATGACTCAGGAGGATACCGATGCACACTGGGTTTTGTAAAGTATCGTGAAGCAAAGGGAACATCACATGATAACCAAACATTCACTCAAACATCATTTGTGTAATCATAGGGACCGATATGGATGTCCATGGTTCCGCTATCGGTCATTGAACGAAGGGGTTCCGTTCATGTCTATGATTTACCGAACCTATGGGGTCACAAGCTTAATGTAATCACGATATGTTGAGTGTTAGTGGTATGGGAGTAATGAGAATATATTTGTAGAATTGTTTCATTAATATCCTGATAGTTTCGAGAGGTTCCGGAAGCGTTTCGGGGTCACCGGAAGGGTTTCGGTGAATATCGGGTAATACCGGGTATAACCGATTAATTATATATAGGTGGAAAATGTTTTCGGGTACGTTAAATTTTATATATATATATATGTAATGCTCTGAAAATGTTTAGAACAAATATATATTTAATTTAATATCAATGGGCCTAATAAGGCTAAGAGGTGGAGAAGGAATTGGGCCACAACGGCCCAATAGGGGAGGCGCCCCCCTTTCCCCTATGAGGAGGCCGAATCCTAGTGGGGGAAGGACTCCTCCTTCCCCCTTGGCCGGCGCAAGGGGCGAGGAGTCCTTCCCCCCTTGGCCGGCGCAAGGGGAGAGGAGTCCTTCCCCCCTTGGTGGCTGCCCCCTCCTCTCCCCTAAACCTATATATACTAGAGGATTTCCACCCTATGATGATACAAGTTTTGGAGCCTCCTCTAGTTGATCTAGTTCTATATCTAGTTGGTCCTAGTTGACTTATTAGAGCTAGCCCTAGCCACCTATAATCCTCATAATTAGAAGCCCCGTGTGGTTCTAATCTCCTTCCTCTAATTCTCCGGCGACGATTAGCTCTGGACGGCGAAGCGCTGCCAGACCATGAAGAACGTACGCTTGCAACCAAGTAGAGAGGCCATGCTTTCGGTCTTCCGTTCAATGGATCGTTCGAGGATGGTTCGCGGGATCATCATCGACATGCGAGCGACTCCAAGTACGATCTACATCGACTCGTCTACTTCCGCTGCATTTCGGAGTCGGTAACGATCGTTGATCCAAGCCCAATATGCATCTTCATATTGTTCCTGGGTGTTTGTGGGGCAATATTTTTTTTGTTTTCTACTACATTTCCCAACACATGGCTCACGCTCAAGTATTGCGTGGGAGTTGAAAAAGCTGAAGCAAGAAAAAGTGTTGATTTAATTGCTTGGTTTGGCACCAGGGTGTTCATGATAGATATCTTTGCATTAGGAAGACCGAGCTATGTCATGCTTACATGATTAAGTGGGTAGGGATAACGTTCTTTAGCATTTTTTTTGAAACGCAATGATTGTTCGCTAGTATTCTTGTGTATTATTGTTTTGATGTTAAATTGATAGACTATTGCCTTAAATCACTAGCTTCCCAATATTCATACCACAAATGAGTTACATGATTAAGAACATGTTAGGTAGCATTTCACATAAAAAATTCTGATTCATCATTTACCTACTCGAGGACGAGAAGGAATTAAGCTTGGGGATGCTGATACGTCAATAACATATCAATATTTTGATTGTTTCATGTTATTATATTATCACTTTATATGCTTTATATGCCATTTTAAATTATTTTTATAGACTAACCTATTAACGTAGTGCCCAGTGGTAGTTCCTATTTTCTGCATGCTTTTTGTTTCGCGGGAAATCCATACCTACAGAAGTCCAAACACAACAAAACTTTTTGATGATTTTTTCTAGACAATAAGAGACCCTGGAAGCTTCGTGGAAGCACCAGAAGACCCACGAGACGACCACAAGGCAGGGGGCGTGCCCTGGGGGTAGGGCGCGTCACCTTGGATTGTGGGCCCTTCGTGACTCCGTTTGCCCTAATTATTGGCCTATATATTCCCATATATCTAGAAACCCCTGAAGCGAGACCCGAGACAATTCTTCTGCCGCCGCAAGCCTCTGTTCTTCTGCGATCCCCTCTGGAGGCCTTTTCCAGCACTCTGCTGGGGGGGGGGACCATTGGGGAGGCTACCTTCATCAACCTTGTTGCCTCCGTGATGATGTGTGAGTAGTTCCTTCAGGACCTACGGGTCCATAGTAGTAGCTAGATGGCTTCTTCTCTCTCTTTTAAGCTTCAATACAATGATCTCCTCTAAGATCAATACAATGTAATTTTTGTCGTGTGCTTGTTGGGATCCAATGAATTGTGTGTTTATGATCAGATTATTCATTGATATTATTTCTATTTGATTGTCTAATTTTATAGCCATGTATTTCTCTCCGGTCTATCCTCTTTTTGTCCAAGTAGATTAATTTATCTTCAGCGGAAAAGGTGCTTGGTAGTGTTAGAGATACGACAGGCAAATCAACACGACGAAGAACGAAAACAACCAGGAGACACGAGATTTAACATGGAAAACCCCTCCAAGACGAAGGGGAAAAAACCACGGGCACCAGCCAGGAAATCTTCACTATATCGGGGGAGGTTACAAACGCCGGGGATTTACAACTGATCAACTTATCCTGTGCGGCGGCTTACTAGAGGTATATGTAACACATGTGACCTAGGTCAATATCGATCTGCTTCGGCCCAAGCCTACCAGCGACGGGCCTCGCTTCACTCGCTCATCAGAAGTTAGCCTTTCTCTTTATACTTGAATTTGGAGCATAACATAACATGTAGTAGGTTCAATCTTGTGGTTAGTCTTGCCCTGTGACAAGAGGGGACGATGCATGTATTTGTATTGTTACTACTAAGGGTAAAACAAAGGGGTTTGGACATATTAGTTGATCTTATTCTGTCCACATTATGTCATCTTGCTTAATGCGTTACTCTATTTGTCATGAACTTAATACTTTGAGATGCATGCTGGATAGCGGTCATGGGGTGGAGTAACAGTAGTAGACGTCAGCAAGTTTAATGGTCTACTTGTCACATACGTAATGCCTATATATTGATTATGCCTTGGGTGATCATCATAACTATGCATTTTTCTGTCAATTGCCCAATGGTAATTTGTCTACCCACCGATGCTATTTATGAGAGAGATGCCACTAGTGAACCTATGGCCCTGGGTCCACTCTCAAATATATTCAAGCAATCTTACAATTATTTGCTGTTTTATTTTACTTTTATTATTATATCTATCACTATCAGATTTGATACTTGCAACTGGCAAAAACAAGGGGAGTGACGACCCCGACCCTTGCCTTTGTTGGGTGCAAGCATTTGCTTTGTGTGTGTGTGTGCAGGTGCTGCTGAAGTTGTTTCTTTGCCTTCTCCTTCTAGTTCAATAACCCTGGTTCTTAACTAAGGTAAATACTATCTGCTACTATACTACATCACCCTTCCTCTTCGGGGAAATCCAATATCTATCACAAGTAGTAGTCAGCCACTTTGTTGGCAGAGCGCGATATATGCTCCAGCTGCAGACAGACAAAATGGTGTTTCATCTTCCTCACTTCAGCCATGTACACCACAATGTGTTGGCATTCGTAGTCCTTCACTTGATTTACCACCAACTGGGAGTCGCCCCGGATGATCAAACGCTTGATGCCCATACCAGCTGATATACAGAGCCCTGCTAGCAGCCTCATACTCTGTTCTATTGTTGGTGGCCTTGCCATCCCCATACAACATTTGGACAACGTACTTAAGCTCTTCGCTAGTCGGGGAAACCAGGAGGACCCTAGCTCCCGCGCCTTGGAGTGAGAATGAGTCGTCAAAGTACATGGTCCAGTAGTCGGGATCCGCCCTCCCGGGAAGAGAAGATTGCTCCTAGGTTTCTTTGATCGGTGTGGGCATCCATTCGGCAACGAAGTCTGCCAGGGCTCTGCTTTTGATGGCGATGGTGTGCTCGAAGTGTAGATCCAATTCAGACAGTTCGGCCGCCCATTCTGCAATGCAGCGAGTGGCTTTGCGGTTTCGCAAAATGTGCTCTAGCATGTGTCTTATTACCACGGTGACGGGATACGCCTCGAAGTAGTGCCTCAACTTCCTGGAAGCCAAAAGAACTCCAAGGAGAAGCTTTTGCATCTCAGGGTACCATTCCGAGACGTCGCACATGATTTTGCTCACGAAGTAAACATGTCGCTGCTCCAAAGGTCGCTTGACAGGAACGGGCTATGGCTCCTTGATGAGAGTTAGTGCACTATCCAGGTCTCTGGGCACTTCTCCTCCTTTGCTTGTGTCTTCATCTCACTCGGCGACAAGTACCACATTTACTACCTGGGTTGTGGCGGCTACATATAAGAGTAGCAGCTCTCTAGGGTTCGGTGCCACCAAGACGGGTTGCGAGGCATGGTACTTCTTCAGATCTTGGAGCGCATCTTCTGCCTCTCGGGTCCATTGGAAGGGCCCCGACTTCTTCAGCATGCGAGGCCCGTGATGCAGCCATTGAGGCATTGGACATCTTTGACCCATGTCGGAGCCCCAATCCTCTCGATTTCTTCAATCTTGTCGGGATTAGCCTCGATTCCCCTATGGGACACAAGAAATCCAAGGAGCTTCCCGGATGGGACTCCAAACACGCACTTCTCGGGATTCAAATTGAGCTTGATCTTCTGGAGGTTACCAAAGGTTCTGTCCAGGTCTTGAACTAGAGTGACACGCTAGCTTATGACCACAATGTCGTTGATGTATGCTTTGACATTCCGGCCCATCTGTGATCTCAAGCCGATGCGTATCGCACGCTGGAATGTTGCCCCACTGCTCTTCAACCCAAAGGGCATGCATACGAGCAGTATGTGCCTTCGGGCGTGATGAACATCGTCTTCTCTTGATGCGATTCTTGTAACAGTAACCTCTGAAAATCTCGGCGGTGAAGTTGGTCCCATTGTCGGTGATAATAATGTGAAGGATACCGAATTGGTGGATGAGGTTGGATATGAACTTAACGACTGGTTCCGCATGTGCATTGGTGACCGGTTTTACTTCAATCCACTTTGTGAACTTGTGGACAACGACCAGGAGGTACTTGAATCCACCCTCGGCCATATTCAGATGTCCGATCATATATAGGCCCCACACAACAACTGGCCATATCCACGGGTGTTTTGAGGGTTGTAGCTAGCATGTTGGTTTCTTGGCAAATTTCTGGCAACCATTGAGGTGCGCATGATCTCCTCGGCAATTCTCATGCGTTAAGCCAGAAAAGGCATCAGCGGAAGGCGCTGATGACTAGCAAATGCGACACTGCATGATGACCACAGGCGTCGGTATGTATCTCTTGAAGTATTTACCAATTTTCTTGAGGTGAGACGCAACGTTGGAAGATTTCTAATATGTTGCCCGTGTACATCACTCCACCGAGCGGTGTGTAGGCCTTGGAGCGGCGCACGATACATCGAGCGTCAGCTTGTTGTAGCAACCAGGATCCCAGTAAGGTCTCCCATGAATTCCAGCATATAGGGGATCTCTTCACAAATTTCCTACTATGTGTACTTGCATTCAACCACAAACTCTTCATAGTACACACATCTTTAGAGGGGAACTAACTCTATATCCTGGAATTCAAAATCCTCGATACTTTTAATTCATCATGAAGCTTTAACCATGTTGTCATCAATCACAAAAAGGATAGATTGTAAGTGCATCTAGTGCCCCATTTTTGGTTTTTGATGACTAATTACAAAACGGTTAAGAGGCTAATCTGTTTATTTAGTATGCACATGTGAAAGTATATGAGGATTTGGTTTAACCAGTGAGTTATGACCCCTAAAATGTTGTGAGAACATTGAAGTCTTCGAAATTCCTAGTGAAGAACTGAAGGTTGATGTGTAGTTTTTATTTGCTAGTTTCTTTAATTCACATTTGAGTATTAGGGCAAACCATATTATCAAGGGGACGGGGTGGTCCATGTGAAGCAAGACTAAAAATCTTCGTGTGTGTGTGTGTGTGTGTGTAATCAATCCTAACCTATCTACACTTGAGAATGAAGACTTGAAAATCTCATTTAGTCTCTTTAATTTGTTGTCAATAATAAAAGAAACATTCTCAGGGGCCTAGATGCACTTTGAAAAACAATGTCATGATTTATTTCAAAATACTACATCAATGCTAGCATAGCCACCATGGCCAGCCAATAGTTATCGTGCATAACTGTGTGCAAATAGAACAACCAAATATGAGAACAAAGAACGAGGATGGTCAACCCAACGTCATGTGTAGTAGATGACACAAGCGGTGGGAAACTATCAAGAAATGTATGATGCATGATAAATACACAACAATTGTGACTACTAATTGGATGAACCTTGCAATAAAGGGAATGCAACCTAAAGCAGATATACGTTCTTTGAATGAAAAAGATTTTTACTAAAATTATCTAGTGGAGACGACGTATATTTTGTATCAACAATAAATGAATATCTACCATATTTTGTCACTTGGATACCATGCGACCACTCATGAGTTATGTGAGAGTAGTTGTATATTTTTCACTTGGTCATCATGCGACCACTGGTGACTTATGTGAAGATTGGTTGTTTTCATCTTATTGCGCCACAATTTTTTGATGGATAAACATGTTTGTCAAATTGTGTGAAAGTTACTAACAAGTAGAAACATCCAAGGTACAAAATACTATAAAGAGTAATTAAATTCCTTACATGCCAAACTTATTTGTTGCAAAGAACAACAATCCCTTTATTCCTTCTATAGTTAATACTCTTATTCCAACTAAACACAATAAACTCGAAGTACTATGATTTTTACTCAACAACTTGTTTGATTTGCATCCTAATTTACTCTCTATCTCTCTTCCCCCCCCCCTCTCTCTCTCCTTTCCTCCCTCCCTCTCTCTCAAATGACCTTCTTTAGCAATTATGATATACCCTGCCATTCACGCTCCTAGTTTAAGAAAAGCATACATTACCCTGGACTCCAAAGGAGACGGTAAAGGTGAGAAATTTGACAGTGTTGGTGCTAAGAGATGTGAATATAGGTGGTAAGTTCAAAAAGCTTAGCATCGATGAGGTCTTCTTTGCACTAGGGTGTGTGATGTATCGTGTGTGCCTGATCAATGGGTTGTGGTGATTTTTGTTGGCTTTTTCCGATAAAGTGGGGGTGTCACCAATGCCAAGTGAATAAAGTTTTTTTTTTGGATAACCATTGGACTCCTTAGGCGAATAGGTAAAGGGTCATAGTTAAAATCAACGAAGAGAGGTGAGTACTAGAGTGGGGATAAAAAACACACACATATCCTTTAATTCACTAAAGCTCCCTCAATCAATTGAGGTCTCCGATTTAAGATTTAGTCCACAATTTTGACTCGGTCAACGCATTGTACTTTGTGGAGTGATCTGCTGATGGGAGGGGCTGTTGGTTAGGGGCTACGTGGTGGAGCGATATAAGTCGAGGGCAACGATTTCAAGAGCTCGCAACAATCCGGAGTTTGTTTGCCTCCTTTCCTCACTATTGGTCAGCCGATGTTGACCACGTCTTGCACGCCTCGGCACAGGTCAATCGTGTCATGTGTTCCCGTTGCATTGCGGCTCTAGGGACACGAGGTTCTTTTATTGTTACGCTGGCTGTGTGGACAGGAAAAAAGACAGCTAGGGGGCGGAGGGGGGGGGAGAGTCAGAGGCGGTTGTGTGCAGAGGTGGCTTGAGAAGATTTTGGCGGTTGGAAGTAGGCGGCTTGAGGGGAGTTCTGTGTCTTCACCGGTTTCTCTGAGCAGGCCAGGTTGATACGTTGAGATTCGTTTTCCCGTCGTATACACATGAGGATTTCGCAGACCGGCGGTCCATCATCAGAAGCAGCATAGCAAAGCGCGCGAAACGCTTAAGTTAATTGTATCTATGGGTACTCAACTTGCATGATGGGTACAAATTCATACACAAAGTCGAAAAATGACACAAAGGGACCCTGCAACTCGAGTTTCACATACACGTACAATTCCGTCACACTCCGACAACTCTCCGTTACTCAACCCACATGTGGCAGGGCCCGCGCTCTCTGTGCGTACGGAACCCACCTGTCAGTGAAGCAGAGAAAGGAAATATATAACAGTTTTGCTTATGACTAACGCACCAGGGATTCGAACGCGAAACTCTTAACTCTAAGAGCATCTCCAACGGGGGCACAAAAGTTTCGCGCTTAGCGCGTCACTGTAGCACTTTTAGTGCGCTGGACCCAACATTGGTTTACCAATGCCCAAAACGCGCGTCCAAAAAAACACGCAGTGTAAATTGTGAAGCGCGCGCAATCCGGCGCCCCAAATTTGCAACATGGAATAACGTTTTTTAGCGCGTGCCCAACCTTTTTTTGTGCGTGCACTATTTTACAGCTTCTGCTGGAGTTGCCCGACGCCCAAACAACCCAAATTTTAGCGCGCGGAGCAGTTTTTGGGCGCCTATTGGAGATGCTCTAAGAATGGACACTTGCCGCTGCAGCCGCTGCTATTTTATTCTTCCGTTAGAAATAGATTTCTTCCTCTATCTTCTCACGGGAGACTTGATTTGAAGTCTGCACTACTCCGGGGTTCAAACTGTAGACCATGCCCTAACTCACCAATCGGGTTGGGCAAGTTTTTTTTTCACGAATACGCAAAGCTTGCGTATCATTGCACTGATAGAAGAAATAAAATGAGTATAGATAGGGGTACAACACATGACACGAACACATGCATGCATGAACATGGTGCCCGGAGCAAAGAGATAAGGGATGCTCAACTCATATAGAGGATACATCACAACTAAATCCACCAAACCCGAACCAACAAGAACACCAACATCAACGGAGCCAAAATCAGGGACAACGCGAGCGAGCAAGATAGCACTTATGTGATGGTGGACCAACCCAAAGCATGGCAACCGTTGATAATAAGAGACCCACATTCATAAAAATGTTACTGTGTGCGTGCGTGTGTGATGGTGGATACAGTGCAAGCTCCGGTTCTCCGGAAGCTAGTCGCAAAGGGAACCGGATTCTCTAACATGAAGGAGAAAAGTCAGGCAAGCTACAGTGCCCTAACTTCCCTCCCTCACATCCATATGATTAAGGCTAAAATGACTTGAATTAATTTGCAAATTACAAATCTACTACATAAATTTACAAAAATTACATACAAACAAAATTATAGTGCAATAAAATTAATTTTGGATTTATTTTTGTCAACAGTATCTGCTACAGTAGATTCGAGCAGTGTTCGCTACATCAACTCTGACTTTCCTTCTTTGTTTTACGCTAGTTTGCACTGTAGCTTACCTGACTATGTTAGAGGATCTGGTTCCATCGCGAAGGTGATGCTCGCACATTGCTGGTGGCGAATGAGGGTTGTCAGACCTGGAGACGTCAAGGACGGGCCGCCCAACTGGTGCCTCAGCTCCGGGAGCAGCGTCAGAAGCCGTGCGGTGACCCAGCATGTCCCTGTCCTGGCTTCCCTTCGACTGCTCCCAGTCAGCGGCCATGGTAGCGACCACATGGTCGCCGTGGCCGTCCACGACACACCGCCCGCACTGGTCCGGCAACATTGTGTGGGCCACCATCCGCGCGTTATCATTGTCCTCCCCCGTGGTGTCCTTCGGGCTCGCCGACTTCAAGTTGGTCTGCCGCGTGGGTGGTGATGACATCGGCACATTATACCTCACGTCATGGTGGACCCACTCAGATCATCTAAAGAATATAAGGTGACCATATTTTAATAGAACAGCAATTGGCGGTGGCTTTTGTTGTTAGGACATCTCCAAGGAGGCCCGCAAAACTCCGGTATATGTCCGACCGGGCACTTTCGTTCACTTTTGCAATCTAATACGAGCCTGCATCGGCCCGCGAAGTGGTCCGGACGTCCGTTTTCTGGCAAATTGGAGACAAACATGGGGGAGTTATACCGGAGTCCGGACATCCACGTGACCAACCAAAATCCTCCGCGTGGTCCTCCTCTCTTTTCTATCTCTTCACATGCATGATCCCCCTCTCCTCTCTCTCCTCCCAACCGGACACCACACCACAAATAGCCCATCACATGCATGGTCCCCACCTACTTTTTCTCCCCCCTGCCGGATACTTTGTAATTAGCGTTGGATGGCTCCCTCCCGTATCATGTCCGCAGACCACGTTCGGACACAAAAACGGACATATACCGAAGGAATTTACGGGTTGGCGTTGGAGATGCCCTGCGGCCCGTAAATTCCCTCTCGCATCTGTCCACAGACAGAGGGACCAGTCCGCGGATACGGATGCGGGAGGCCACCATACAACGCTATCCGCGTATATTTCAAACACTTTTTCAACAAACCGGAAGAATTTCATGCAAACACAGCGGATTTCATATAGACCGGACAATATTCATTACATTTTAGACATATTTTAACTAAAATAGCTAAAACTATGTGCACGTCCGACCGCGTGGAGCTCCATTCCCACGACACGGACACACTACAATACTCTACGCCCGACCGCGGCGGATCTCTTTGTCTTCCCCATGTCCAGCAGTTGGACTGCCGTGAGCCCCGGAGGTATATACTTCAGCGCAAAGGGTGGCTCGGTTCCTCATGTTCGGCAACGCCGGTCATCGGAGCAGAACCGCCGCGATGTGCTTTAACCAGAGGGGAAGGGGAAGACGGTGGCCTGCGACCAGGCAAGACACTGGCTGTGTACAACAACGTCGCCTCGATGGTGGCCTTCATGGGACCCAAGCGGTGACGGCCTCCCGTGTTTTACTTCTCCTCGATGATGCGGCGGGACGCGGACGTGCTGGACGCCGCGTCGCCGACCTCCGCCAGCAGGGTGCGGTCACGGACACGTTGACAGCGGGCGGCGCGGTCCCAGGCACAGGAGGAACGGTGCAACACGGCGTTGTCCACGGCAGCCACGATGCCCTTGCCGTTGTGGTCCACAACGTGCCGGCCTGAAGCAACACGCCACTCCTCGGCGAACTAGGTTGGAGCAGCGAGTTGCTGAACGACGCGCCGGCTTGGAGCTTCTGCCTCCACGAGCTGGCCCCTAGCCGCCTGGACCGTCGATGGAGGCGAAGCAGAGAGTTGCATGGCTCATATCCGGCGGGCTCGACGGGCCACCCAACCAGCTTGTATGCCGGAGAACTCGGCTTCCTGCTCACCGGATGCCATGGAGCTTGTGGAGAAAATGGTGTGCAAGGAGGAGATGGGAGCGGAATGTGGTGCAATTTTTGCCCAGCGTCTGGCATCGTTTAATTAGTGGGGGGACGGCCGGAGCCAACCGGCGTTGTGTTTAATGACGAGCGGCTCATGAACGAAAGTGTGGCTGGAGTAGATTTCTCGGCACACGCGCGGGTTTTAATGGTGAAAGGCGGGCAGTCTGTGTCCGTTTGAATGCGTCGAGGAGGCGTGTTCAGCCGGGCGAGCAGCGAGCTGCGCTCCCTCGGCGGACGCGTCGCTTTCAATGCCGGCAGTGAGAGGTCGCGTCCGTCTGCGCCGCCCTCACGTCCGGTCAAATCGCGGGCATGAATGCCGGCCGTTGCATGCTCTGGGCCGGCATGAATGCGGCGCGGCACATGGGATGGAAAGCGCGGGAGGGGTGGGTGGGGTGTGGGTGGGCTAGGGCGGTCAGACACGGGCATGGCAACAGTCTGGACACCCACAAAGCCCCCTACATTTGTCTTCGGTTTGCGAAAGAAAGTATGTCCGGATCGCCTTCGGACCGATACAGGTTCTTATTGGATGACTTCCGTGGTTCGGACGCTAGGCGGTTTGAGGGTCGAAGATGCCCTTACCCGCCTCAGCCTTTGAGCCAAGCTTCACGAGGCCTCGTGTTCGAATCCTGTAGCACACTATTTTATGTTTATATATATTTCCTTTCTCTCCTTCACTGAGAGATGGGTCCTATACATAAAGAGAGCTATTTTATGTTTATATATTTTCTCTCTCCTTCACTGACAGGTGGGTCCCATACATAGGAATTGCGCTGGGCCTACCACATGCAGGCGGAGTAACGGAGAGTTGATGGAGTGTGACTGAATTGTACCCAGGTGTATATCAAAGAGTTGCAGGATCACTTTGTGTCATTTTTCAACTTTGTATGTGGATTCATACCCACCGCGCAAGTTCATGTACCATAGGTGTAGCGTAGTTAGCTCTTTATTTTAACGTTCAATATATAAACGCTGAGAAGTGAGATGCGGTTGCTCTAAAAGACATACTTCCTCCGCTTCTAAATATAAGTCTTTTGAAAAATTTCAATATAGACTACATACAGATGTATATAAATTTATTTTACAGTGTGGATTCATTTGTCTTGCTCCGTATGTAGGATTTTCTAAAAAAAAACTTATATGCAGGAAGGGAGAAAGTAATACGGTACTTTTTCAGTTAACCACGAGAAGCACCCAAAATGCAGACACTCCGTACCACATATAGGTAAAACAACACGAGGTTGTACCGTTATGAACCAACCAAGCAGGCAAAAATGCCTAGGAGCGGGCAGGCACAGCACAACGTTCCCTACGAGCGCTCTCTCTCTCTCTCTTAGCACGGAGGGGCGCATGCAACACCTGCCGTGCCGTCGGCAGCCGGAGGCCGAGTCCACGCGTCCGGTGGATGCCGCCGCGTTGGCCTGTCTTCTAGAGCCAGGGCATGCATCCCATGGCATGGCTCCGCCTCGACAACGACACCCCGGCCGATCCCGGTCACGCACGCACGTACTCTACGACTCATTTCTGAGGCGGGACAGACAGGACACCCGGGATACTCGACGTGACCTCTCTGCTTCGCTATTCTTAGTACTACTACTTACAATTGTATTGTTGCTTAGTTAGTTGATCAACCTTTTGCTTGATCTATATCCAAAGCTGTCAGCAAGGAGGTACACACACGCACACACACACGTGTCTGAATCTGCGCGCGCACACAGCTTGCTCTGTTAATTAAGTAAAGTTGCAGTGCTAAGTCCTGGTCGTAGGTCGTAATTAACATGCATATTATGCATTGCCCTCAGACGTCATTTAACAACAAGCTAAGACGGATGGGAGCAGGAAGAGAGAATGTTCCAGGTTGCTACTCCCTTCGTTCCTAAATATTTGTCTTTCTAGAGATTTCAAATGGACTATCACATACGAATGTATATAGACATATTTTAGGACGTAGATTCACTCATTTTGCTTCGTATGTAGTTATTTGTTGAAATCTCTATAGAAAGACAAATACTTAGGAACGGAGGAAGTACATACAAGTGCATGCATCATGGGGCACTATCCTCAACCACCCTCCCATGTGGAATTAGTCATGGAGTTATGGAAATTAACTACTGGCTTTCTCAAAGCCAGCAACATGTTTTCCCAATTGAACCCTGGTTGACTTTGGCTCTGTTTCTTTTTTCTTCTTCTTTTTCCGACGAGACTTTTGTTCTGTTCTATCTAAAACAAAATTCCTTGATGAAACTGAAGCGTAATTGAGTTTTGATGATGGTTACATGTCGAAACAATTAAGGTGGGGCTGGACGGTTGATTACGGCCGCCGTCTGTAACCTTCCTATGTTTGAGAGGTCAAAGCGGCGTCCATGTCCCTGTCCATGTATGCACGCCCTATTTTAACAGCCAGCCGCGTGTAGCTTGCTTGCAGTGTTAGTGAGGACATCCCACGGCCGCTGATGAAATAGTGAAAAGCAGCCAGCAAAGATAAGTTCTTTTTCCGTGATCTAGCTGTAAGCAGTAATTTCTTTTAAGCGTTTCACTTTCACACCAAGATATTTCGATACGAAGTTGAAAAAGGAAAGAACAAAAGTTTCTATATGGTTTCGATCAAAGGCTTACAAAGCAAGTCCTATCCCACTCCCAGCTAGCCGCCGGATTCTTGATCCAACGGCCGGAGTCAAAAATATGGACAGGTGAGCAAATTTGGTATGCCATTACCAGCTAGCCACGCCAGCGCTAAGCGCTAAGCAAAAAAAAAAAAAACACCACAATTCCAATCCGGGGCCAGAACGAATTGAACCAACCAAATAACAATCAAAACCTAGAGAAGAATTTCCTCCTAAAACCATCAATCGAAAACCTAAATCCCGCGCCGCCGCCACTGATCAGTGATCAGACTGCTAGCAGCATCAACCTCGCCCTCTTCGCCTCCGGGGGCGGGCTCTCGGCCTCGTCCCCGGCCACCCCCGACGCCGGCAGGTTCAGGTCGAAGTCCCTCAGCAGCGCCGCCGCCTTCGCCTTGGCGGCCTCCTTGTCCTTGCCGGTCCCGTCGGCCGCGGCGCCGCCCTCGTAGTGCAGGCGCTTGTGCCCGCCCAGCGCCTGCCCGGACGGGAACTTGCGGTGGCAGAGCGAGCACTGGTGCACCTTGGCCTCCACGGGGGCGCCGCCGGACGCCTCTTCGCCGCCTGCCAACGCCGCTGGCGGCGTGGGCGGCTTCCGGTGGCTCGTCTTGTGTCCGCCCAGCGCTTGGTAGGACGCGTAGACCTTGCCGCACACGGAGCACTCGTACCCCTGCGCCTTGGTCGGCGCCACTCCCACGCCCTTGACGCCTCCGAAGCCGCCGTCCTCGACCTCGCCGCGGACGCCCCGCGACAACATGAGGAGGGAGAGCGCCAGGTACTCCTCCTCGGACTCGGCGCCGCCGCCAGAGCTGGCGCTGCCGCCGCCGACACGGCGCCTGGAGCGACGCCCTCCCCGAGCCCACGAGTCCATCGGCGGCGGGGACGGCGGCGGCACGGGTGACTTCCGGGACACGTCGTCGGGCGACATGGCTGGCGGAGATCGGCCCCGACGCAGGGTTGACCGGAGCAAGAGGGATGTGGACAAGTAGGAGAGTGGTGGGTGTGGGGGTGCGCGAGCGATTGAGATGGAGGCGTGGTTGGGGTTGCCATATATAGTGGCGCTGGGGAAGTGAGGGTAGTGCGGACTGCGGGGTGTGGCACTGTGCTCTCCTCCAGTGGTTACGCGATGGCAGGCGGCGGGCCGGGCGCGCACGCATGCGACCGCGAGGCCGTGCGTATGCGCCTGTGTCTGACTTGGTGATCAAGCCATGATCGTGTGGATGGATGATCTGACGGTCGGGGTGTCGTTGGGTTCTGTGATGGCGTGATCTCGGCCCTTCAGTTTATCATGCTACCATTATAATACACATAGTATTAGGCTAAAAATGCTAGCACTAAAAATGATTATACTTGGCATTTTTTTTGTGAATGAGAAGATTGGCATCCTCTGTGGTCAACATCTATGTCCGCCACCGCTGCTTTCGTGATAATATGCGTGCATTGATGGAGGACAAATCTAAATCTTTGCATTTAAGATTATAGATTCATGCACGCCTCCATCTTTCCATTTAATTCAGGCCGTGCTAGGCGTCAGCCGGCTGAAGCTTAAACAAAAAGGCGCTTGCTTAACCACCAGATTTCACTCAAGTCACAATCACGAGACATCCGGTTAAAACCCCGCATGCAATATGTGTTGTATCTTTGCTACATTGTTGCATTTTTCTTCACATTTTTCAAAAAAATTGCGAGGAGAACTTTACAACATTTTCAACACTAGCACACAACAATAAAATGTAAGCATGCATGCAACAGATTTCCATTCATTGTAGCATGTATGTTTTCCAATGGATCACAAAAGTCAAAGCATCGAAGATAAGTTAGGGCGGATAAGTGTTCGTTAACGTACTTAGGTCTTTGTGTGACACGTATGTGGTGCTTTCTGCGAAGATATGCGTGCATTGGCGGAGGACAAATTTAAATCTTTGCTAGATTATAAAGATTTATGAACGCCTTGTAACACCCCTGTGTAATAAGCACAGTGGCCCTCTGATAATCCTGCCTAGCATCACCATTTACAATGCATGATCACAGTGGTTAAATATCTCATATCAAATTCTGCCATTGGATTCAAAATCAAATTTCAGCGCAAAATGAAGTTGCTTAAAACTTGCTGGGAAAATGTTCACCATCTAGCAAATATTCCAAAACAAATTATTGTTAAGGAAAACAACATCACCTAAATGCTATTTGAGCAGAAGCATTTGAAACAGTGCCAAAACAGCACTTTAAATGCCATTTCCATTTTTGAAAAATTCAAATGGTTTCCAAAACTCCCCAAACTTCTTGTGGCAGTGCATCATTTTCCCTAGTATTGGTTTCTGCCAGTTCCTTATTTTTGCAAGGTCATCTGATGGCTAATTTAATTGCAAAATGCTACTGGAAAAAGAAAACAGAAAAAGAAAACGGGAAAAAGAAAAACGCTACTGTGGACTGGGCCTAAGTCCACAGTGCGGCCCAGCCCACAGCGCCGCCTCGCTTCTCTCTCTCTCTCCCCTCGTGTCGACGCCGCCGTGGGCGCGAGCGCGCGCACCAGCCGAACGCCGACACGGCGACGCCCGCGACCAGGCGAGGGGATAAGGACCCCCCCTCGACCTCTCCCCTCCGTCCTCATCCACTCGCCACTCCTCCTCCTTCCTCGCAACCTCAGATCCACCGCTCCCCATCGCCACCGAATGCCACCATCGCCATGGCTATGGCCTAGCCACGGCCACCGTGCCCCTCTCGCCGCCCCACTGTGTCTCCGAGGATCGCCGCCGTCCGTTGCTTCGACTGGTGCATCGCGTTGGAGCTCGGAGCCACCGCAATGCCCACAACGCCGCCGTCTTCCTCCTCTGCTTCGACGAGCTTCGTCGCCGAATCCGCTGCACCGAGCCCTCCCCGAGCCAGTTTAAGCACATCTGTGATACGTCCATTTTGCATCATGCTTTTATATCAATATTTATTGCATTATGCGCTGTTATTACACATTATGGCACAATACTTATGCCTTTTATCTCTTATTTTACAAGGTTTACATGAAGAGGGAGAATGCCGGCAGCTGAAATTCTGGACTGAAAAGGGAGCAAATATTAGAGACCTATTCTGCACAACTCCAAAAGTCCTGAAACTTCACGGAGCTTATTTTTGGAATATATAAAAAATATTGGGCGAAGAAAGAACCAGAGGGGGGCCACCAGCCAGCCACAAGGGTGGAGGGCGCGCCCCCCGACCTTGTGGGCCCCCTAGCAGGCCTCCGATGCCCATCTTTGGCTATATGGTGTCTTTTACCCTGGAAAAAATCATAAGGAAGCTTTCGGGACGAAGCACCGCCGTCTCGAGGCGGAACCTGGGCAGAACCAATCTAGGGCTCCGGCGGAGCTGTTCTGCCGGGGAAACATCCCTTCGGGAGGGGGGAAATCATCGCCATCGTCATCACCATCGATCCTCTCATCGAGGGAGGGTCAACCTCCATCAACATCTTCACCAACACCATCTCCTCTCAAACCCTAGTTCATCTCTTGTATTCGATCTTGGTCCCAAAACCTTCGATTGGTACCTATGGGTTGCTAGTAGTGTTGATTACTCCTTGTAGTTGATGCTAGTTGGTTTATCCGGTGGAAGATTATATTTTCAGATCCTTAATGATAATTAATACTCCTCTGATCTTGCTTATGATTATGCTTTGTGAGTAGTTACGTTTGTTCCTGAGGACATGGGAGAAGTCTTGTTATAAGTAATCATGTGAATTTGGTATTCATTCGATATTTTGATGAGATGTATGTTGTCTTTCCTCTAGTGGTGTTATGTGAACGTCGACTACATGACACTTCACCATTATTTGGGCCTAGGGGAAGGCATTGGGAAGTAATAAGTAGATGATGGGTTGCTAGAGTGATAGAAGCTTAAACCCTAGTTTATGCGTTGCTTCGTAAGGGGCTGATTTGGATCCATATGTTTCATGCTATGGTTAGGTTTACCTTAATACTTCTTTCGTAGTTGCGGATGCTTGCGAGAGGGGTTAATCATAAGTGGGAGGCTTGTCCAAGGAAGGACAGCACCCAAGCACCGGTCCACCCACATATCAAATTATCAAAGTAACGAACGCGAATCATATGAGCATGATGAAAACTAACTTGACAACAATTCCCATGTGTCCTCGGGAGCGCTTTGCTTTATATAAGAGTTCGTCCAGGCTTGTCCTTTGCTACAAAAACGATTGGGCCACCTTGCTGCACCTTGTTTACTTTTATTACTTGTTACTCGTTACGATTTGCCTTATCACCAAACTATCTGTTACCGATAATTTCAGTGCTTGCAGAGAATACCTTGCTAAAAACCACTTGTCATTTCCTTCTGCTCCTCATTGGGTTCGACACTCTTACTTATCGAAAGGACTACGATAGATCCCTTATACTTGTGGGTCATCAATCTGCAGGAGCACTGTGAGCATGCGCGTCTTTCCCCTCTTTTTCCCGAGCATTTCGCCGCCGTAGCATCCCCTCCCCACCGAACCCGAACAACGTTCCGCCCGAGCTCGTCGCCGGTGTGGCTCCGGCGACCAAATGACCTCGGGCCCGTGCGCAATTTGCTCACCGCGTCGCGTAGGTCATTCCTAGTCAAATAGTTCGCTCGTTTGCTCACCGTAGCCGCCAATGCGACGATCACCGTGAAGCACCGGCGCTTAACTCGCCGCCGGCGACGTTTCTGGCCACCTCCGGCGACGCCATCACCACCATTGGAACCGCCGCTCACTTCCCGTTCGATCGTGCCTAGCCCCAGCCCCGGAGATCCCCTGTAGATGAATCCCGGCGATGGCCGACACCGTGCCACCGCGTTTCTGGTCATCGGCGTTGCTCCGACGCTGGCCGCCGACGTGGCTGGCCTGAGGCCACCCCTGGGTCGCTGCCAGCGGACCCCACGGGCCCCGTTGACTGGGTTGACCCAGTCAACGTGCTGACTGGGCAGCCTAGTGTCACTGACAGGCAGGCCCCACCGCGTAATTAATCTAATTAAAACATTTTTATAAATAAAATTAATTAGTTAACCTAAACAGTCACTGACATGTGGGGCCCTACTGCTAATTAACACTGTTTATTTAAAATAAACCCTTGTTAGTCCCTCTGTCTATGACAGGTGGGACCCACTGGTCAGTTTGACCTGGTTAGCGAGTCAGCTGACTACTGACGTCATCCCCATGTCATGCTGATGTCATATTCCTTTTTTGTTATTTAAATAATTCCAGAAAATGCTAAAATCTTTGAAAAATCATAGAAAATAATCCGTAGCTCGGATGGAAAAACTTTATATATGAAAGTTGCTCAGAACGACGAGACGAATCCGAATACGCCCTCATCATACCTGTCAAATGCCTCTAGCATGATGAACATGGAACTTTCCCCCTCCGTTTCATCTGTCCGATAATCACCCGGAGCCGGGAGAACACTCCCGAATAATTTCCGCTCCCACTAACCTGCGTAGTACTGCATTAGGGCATCCCTCGAATAACGTGCTGCCATGCCATGCATCTGAGATTGCAATTGTCTGCCTTTATTTATTGTTCCTTCCCCCTTTTCTCTCTCGATAGACCCCGAGACCGATGATGACCCGATGATCGTCTACCTCGTCGAAGATCCGTTGGTGTTTGCAAAGCAACCAGGCAAGCACCCCCCCTTGAGCATGCCTATATTGCCTATTCTTTCTCTCTTATGCTTGCATTAGAAATTGCTGCTGCTACTGTTTATCCTATTTCTGATGCATAGCCTGTTTTTTGTAACTGCTGTTGATACCTACCTGCTTATCCTAAACTGCTTATTATAGGCTGGATAGAGACCCCACCTTGACCCAGTTGCCCCCGCTGGATTATCAGATGACTCGATCAGCATGATCGACAACCAGGCACCGCACCTCACCCCCTTAGTTGTACGACACTGCAACGTTACTATAAGTGCTGAGGGTGATACCTCGTCTAGCACTTCTGATGTTAACTCTGTAGAGTAGCTATTCAGTCGTGGTCCTCGAGGGTGATTCCTCCTTCTCCACTCCCGATAACGACGCCGTCGTGCAACACCTCAAGTGTGTACCTCAAGGGTGATTCCTCCTAAGTTCACCTTGACGACTACATCAGGTGGAATCCATCGAGGGTGATTCCTCAAGTTTCCCCCTGGTGTTTGGACACACGGTTACTTTGACTTAACACAGAACCATGATGACATCGGGTCGGCCCTGAGGGGTACCCGTGAGTGATGTGGAGTCGGGTTGACCTGGAGGGTATCCGAGAGATAATTACGAGGCGTGGCCGGGCATTCTTAGCCCTTGCCGCAAGTCCTCGAGATGGGGCGACAGGGTCACATCGATCGTGAGTCTCTGCTTGTTACCGCATGCTACCAATGCACTAACGATTTGGATATTTGATCTGAGTGGGCCTTTGGCATGATAGCACTAACCATCACGCGGGAAAGTTATGGGCACTCTGCATCGTATGCATCAGCCGAAAGCTCTGTCAGATGTCCAGTTCAGCATGGCGGCCAGGTCGGATCGTGCCGATGGCGCTGGTATCCACCCTGCACGCAACGACACGGAGTGCACAGGGCGATGGCCCAAGAGCCCTGAGCGCTTAGGATATAGACCGACGGGGACCTCTCTGCTGAGCTCTAGGTAGGGCTGCGGTGTGTCGTTTTGCCGAGGCCGGGCATGACCCAGAAAAGTGTGTCCGGCCGGAGTTAAGCGAGCGTGGTGGGTAAGTTGGTGCACCCCTGCAGGGAAGAACTAATCTATGCATAGCCGAATCCTCGGTAACGGACGCTCGGAGTTGTATCCCGATCGATACAACTAGAACCTAACGGTTAGATGAGATATGGATATTAGGGCTCTGGGATTGCTTTCTCGCAGGGAGTCGAGAAAGGATCTCTGGCCGAGGTTGATACTTATTGCTACTACTACTTTATACTGTGCTAATCTACACTCTTCTAATGCTGCAAGACCGCTGAAGATGCTAGTCTTCGATAGGACTAGGCATTCTCTCTATTCTGGTAGTTCTGCAGCCCAGTCCACATATACATCCTTTCTTTGATAATGTTGCATATGTAGTGTAGATCCTTGCTTGCTGAGTACTTCGGATGAGTACTCATGGTTGCTTTGCTTCCTCTTTTTCCCCATATCCGTTTGATGCAACCAGATGATGGAGCCCCTGAGACAGTTGCTCCCGCCGACAACTACTAATACCACCCCGAGGGTGGTTACTACTTCGAGTTGACCGACGACCAGGAGTAGGTTCGGAGGGTCCCAGGCAGGAGGCCTGTGCCTTTTCGATCGTAGCTTTTGTTTTTCACCGCCTTCTTAAAGGCTTATCTGTTTTATCTTTTATATCTGTACTCAGATATCTGATGCTTCTGCTGACGCTTGTAAGCGAGCTTATGTATTCGAGCCCTCGAGGCCCTGGCTTGTAATATAATGCTTGTATGCCTTTATTTATATTTTAGAGTTGTGTTGTGATTCCTTCAAGTGAGTCCTTGGCTTGATCATGTGCATTTGCGTGTATGATTAGTGCACGATTAAGCCGGGGGCGTCACAGGTTGGTATCAGAGCCGACTGCCTGTAGGAACCCTCCTTCCAACTCCTTGGCCAAAGTTGAGTCTAGTCAATGAAAACTGTTTTACTAACATGGTTGTGTGGCTTACGGGGCCACATCGCCAATTGGGTGGTATTAGGATCTTTTATTCCTCGTCTATACTCTGGGACTCTGATCTCTCTTCTATTCGGGATAAAGATTTTGCTAACTCCAACACTAGGTTCTCGTAACCGCTTTCTCCTGGAGAAACCCCCCCCTCATTCCAAAAGATGGCGTGTCAGCATCAGAAGACTCCGAAGATACTCCTAAAAGTTTCCCAAGACCATTATGCCCACTGCTTTTGCAAGTTCCCTAATACCGATGATCACCGTGAATAGCTATACATCTTTGTCGTTTGTATTTTCATTCCCAGTTACTCCTTTATGTACAAGATACCCCGTAATACTCCTCGTTAATCCGGGAATCCTTTGAGCCTACTACCGTGCAGCTTCTTTCGCACTGCGGATAATTCCTCACACTTATCAAGGATTCGTTCATCCCTAGTTGATCATGTGCTTCGCAACATTCTTCCCATTGTTAATCAATCTTTCAAAAATCCTCTGCACCCTATTGCTCTTGAAATTCTTGCCTGCTTGCATTATGGATAGTTCCATATGACAAGTAATCATTGTAGATATCCCTTGTCACTATCATTCTAGCCTCATTGATTCAACCTGTGTGCGAATACTCGCAATCATCAGTTCTTTCCAAGAATTCGTCCTACCGGCTCAGACGTCATTCCGGACATGAGCTGATTCTCGGCAAATTATACCTTGATAGATTGTCCATCTAGTTCTAATTAATTTACTCCTCTTTTGATCAGAGTTCTGCCTCTGATCGTTCATTCTGAAAGTCATGATTTCTTTGTATTTAAACATCAAATTATTCAGTTGTTTTTACAATCCGATGCCTTTGGCAAATGGTATCCTCTGCTTACTTTCAAACTTGTGATTATTTACTTCTGGAGTTTGCGGTATATGTTCCTGAGTTGTCCGATGGGTTGAACCTATGCTTTCCCTAATCCATGTGAACTCGAAAGTTATGCGAGTCATACTCTTCTGGTGCTTCACCAGATAAATCTTCCGCACTACAAATTCTTCAAAAACGAGGAGTGCATGAAAGGTTATGCATTGAAGAAGTGGGAGTCGACCTTGAACCTTTGTGTTCATGCCCATGGACCCGATGCAGATCTTATAATGGAAGCTTCTCGTAAAAATAATTATCCCTTGTTTTAAGTTCATCTTGTATCTGCGATTTTGACCCTTGCAATCGTGGTTCCAACCTTGATTGTTCTTCTTTGATCCCATTTCCCGGACAAGTTAAGGCACTTGTCTTCTGCAGATCAATACGTCGTCCAACCTCTATTCTGCTTTACCTTCGAGTAGTGCTCCCTCTTATCTCGAGGATATTGTGTCATTGCACCACCTTTTGTGAATCCTTATCGGAATAATACTCCATCACATCATTCCTAGCCTGATCGGCTATATCATTATCGTGCTAAACTAAACTGTAGCGTCTGGTCCTCCTTCCCGGTGCACATTTCCAATAATGAGCTAAGCCGTGTCCAACTTTCATCATCATACCGTTTTGCTTACACAACATGAACCTCACTCCATCTGCCTTGATCATCCTACTGATCGATTTCATCTTCTTTAAATCCCTCGACAAATGTGTCGTGATCACCGACAGTATTTTGGCTCCCTCGGAGATGTCCATTGAATTCATGGCTAGAAATACCATCCCTGCCCCTCGATGATTTGTGATATCATTGATGACATCCTTGACTTTCTGCCAACACAGACCTGGTTGTGTTTGGTTAATCCTTACGTTCCGAGATAATCTTGGAAATGTTCCTTTGTATCTCTAGTGATCTTCAGATCCAACTCTTACTTGAAACACCATGTTATTGCTACCTCGAAGCATGACTGTGGTACGCCGAACAACAACAAGAACATTGGAAGTGCATTGCCAAATGTTTATTGCTCTATTATCCAAACACCGTTGTAGGGGTAGCATCATGACTTCCCTCGCCCCGATATCTAAATGATTTTGTACCTGCTGTACTGTCAGGTATATCATGTTCTGCTTTTCATTGGAAAAGATACACTCCTAATTCTTGTGTATAAACACATTTTCCTTTCAATTGGATTGTTTAACTTTTCTTGTGATCTATATGTTATAAGCAAAAATAATTACCTGCTTATAAAACACCCCGATGTACAACCTTGTCAGTGAGACCCTGTTACTATTGTTGATGACATTTTGGTATCACCGATGGACGAGAACTTTGCCTATTGGTCCGCCTCGTTCTTACGAGCAGGAAAATGGTTCTCTTCATCCCTCGCCCTTGGTACCGATGTTGTTGCCGACATAACTGACAGGCTATCGTCCGACATACCTTGTTGTCGTGACCGGTAAGATGTCACCGTTCTCCCTACTTTTGATCGACACCCCCCTCACAGTTCCACAGGATCGGAACCTGACTCTCTTGTACATCCTTGATTCCGAAGTATTCTACGCCCTTGGTTTTGCGTGTTATCATGAGCCACCCTCCGACAGATGATCTATTCCCGATGCTCTGAATCCCTTTACACACTCTCATCAGGTATCGATCATTTGTCCATTCGCTTGAAACTTCCTATTGTACCTTCATACTTTGCTCTTGATGTTTCCTTAAGTTTCAACTCGAGAGATACTTCTGCCACATTCCCTGAATTGTCCACCAGATAATCAACCCTATAAAGGACGGTTCTCCCAAAGTTACTCTTTACTTCCCCACTTAAATCTCGGGACGAGATTTCTTGTAGTGGAGGAGAATTGTAACACCCCTGTGTAATAAGCAAAGTGGCCCTCTGATAATCCTGCCTAGCATCACCATTTACAATGCATGATCATAGTGGTTAAATATCTTATATCAAATTCTGCCATTGGATTCAAATTCAAATTTCAGCACAAAATGAAGTTGCGCAAAACTTGCTGGGAAAATGTTCACCATCTAGCAAATATTCCAAAACAAATTGTTGTTAAGGAAAACAACATCACCTAAATGCTATTTGAGTAGAAGCATTTGAAACAGTGCCAAAACAGCACTTTAAATGCCATTTCCATTTTTGAAAAATTCAAATGGTTTCCAAAACTCCCCAAACTTCTTGTGGCAGTGCATCATTTTCCCTAGTATTTGTTTCTGCCAGTTGCTTATTTTTGCAAGGTCATCTGATGGCTAATTTAATTACAAAATGCTACTGGAAAAAGAATACAGAAAAAGAAAACGGGAAAAAGAAAAACGCTACTGTGGACTGGGCCAAAGTCCATAGTGCGGCCAAGCCCACAGCGTCGCCTCGCTTCTCTCTCTCTCTCTCCCCGCGTGTCGACGCCGCCGTGGGCGCGAGCGCGCGCACCGGCCGAACGCCGACACGGCGACGCCCGCGGCCAGGCGAGGGGATAAGGATCCCCCATCGGCCTCTCCCCTCCGTCCTCATCCACTCACTACTCCTCCTCCTCCCTCGCAGCCTCAGATCCATCGCTCCCCATCGCCACCGAACGCCACCATTGCCATGGCTGCAGCCTAGCCACGGCCACCGTGCCCCTCTCGCCGCCCCACTGTGTCTCCGAGGATCGCCGCCATCCGTTGCTTCGACTGGTGCATCGCGTTGGAGCTTGGAGCCACCGCAACGCCCACAACGCCGCCATCTTCCTCCTCTGATCCGATGAGCTTCGCCGCCGAATCCGCTGCACCGAGCCCTCCCCGAGCCCGTTTAAGCACATCTGCAAGAGCACTGTGAGCATGCGCTTCTTTCCCCTCTTTTTCCCGAGCATTTCTGCCGCCGTAGCCTCCCCGCCCCACCGAACCCGAACACCATTCCGCCCGAGCTCGTCGCCGGTGTGGCTCCGGCGACCAAATGACCTCGGGCCCGTGCGCCATTTGCTCACCGCGTAGCATAGGTCATTCCTAGTCAAATAGTTCGCTTGTTTGCTCACCGTAGCCGCCGTTGCGACGATCACCATGAAGCACAGCCGCTTAACTCGCCGCCGGCGACGTTTCCGGCCACCTCCGGCGACGCCATCACCACCATTGGAACCGCCGCTCACTCCCCGTTCAAACGTGCCTAGCCCCAGCCCCGGAGACCCCTTGTAGACGAATCACGACGATGGCCGACGCCGCGCCGCCGCATTTCTGGTCACCTGCGTTGCTCCGGCGCTGGCCGCCGATGTGGCTAGCCTGGGGCCACCCCTGGGTCGCTGCCAGCGGACCCCACGGGCCCCGTTGACTGGGTTGACCCAGTCAACGTGCTGACTGGGCAGCCCAGTGTCACTGACAGGCGGGCCCCACCGTGTAATTAATCTAATTAAAACATCTTTATAAGTAAAATTAATTAGTTAACCTAAACAGTCACTGACATGTGGGGCCCTACTGCTAATTAACTCTGTTTATTTAAAATAAAACCCCTGTTAGTCCCTCTGTCTATGACAGGTGGGACCCACTGGTCAGTTTGACCTGGTCAGCGAGTCAACTGACTGCTGACGTCATCCCCATGTCATGCTGATGTCATATTCCTTTTCTGTTATTTAAATAATTCTAGAAAATGCTAAAATCTTTGAAAATCATAGAAAATAATCCGTAGCTCGGATGGAAAAACTTTATATATGAAAGTTGCTCAGAACGACGAGACAAATCCAAATACGCCCTCCTCATACCTGTCACATGCCTCTAGCATGATGAACATGGAACTTTCCCCCTCCGTTTCATTTGTCCGATAATCACCCAGAGCCGAGAGAACACTCCCGAATAATTTCCGCTCCCACTAACCTGCGTAGTACTGCATTAGGGCATCCCTCGAATAACGTGCTGCCATGCCATGCATCTGAGATTGCAATTGTCTGCCTTTATTTATTGTTTCTTCCCCCTTTTCTCTCTCGATAGACCCCGAGACCGATGATGACCCGATGATCATCTACCTCGTCGAAGATCCGTTGGTGTTTGCAAAGCAACCAGGCAAGCACCCCCCTTGAGCATGCCTATATCGCCTATTCTTTCTCTCTTATGCTTGCATTAGAAATTGCTGCTGCTACTGTTTATCCTATTTCTGATGCATAGCCTATTTTTTGTAACTGCTATTGATACCTACCTGCTTATCCTAAACTGCTTAGTATAGGCTAGATAGAGACCCACCAGAGACCCCACCTTGACCCAGTTGCCCCTGCTGGATTATCAGATGACTCGATCAGCATGATCGACAACCAGGCCCCGGCACCGCACCTCACCCCCTTAGTTGTACGACACTGCAGCGTTACTATCGAGTGCCGAGGGTGATACCTCGTCTAGCACTTCTGATGTTAACTCTGTAGAGTAGCTATTCGGTCATGGTCCTCGAGGGTGATTCCTCCTTCACCACTCCCAATAACGATGCCGTCGTGCAACACCTCAAGTGTGAACCTCGAGGGTGATTCCTCCTAAGTTCACCTTGACGACTTCATCAGGTGGAATCCATCGAGGGTGATTCCTCAGGTTTCCCCCTGGTGTTTGGACACATGGTTACTTTGACTTAACACAGAACCATGATGACATCGAGTTGGCCCTGAGGGGTACCCGCGAGTGATGTGAAGTCGGGTTGACCTGGAGGGTACCCGAGAGATAATTACGAGGCGTGGCCGGGCATTCTTAGCCCTTGCCGCAAGTCCTCGAGACGGGGCGACGGGGTCACATCGATCGTGAGTCCCTGCTCGTTACCGCACGCTACCAATGCACTAACGATTTGGATATTTGATCTGAGTGGGCCTTTGGCCTGATAGCACTAACCATCACGCGGGAAAGTTATGGGCACTCTGCATCGTATGCATCAGCCGAAAGCTCTGTCAGACATCCAGTTCAGCATGGCGGCCGGGTTGGATCATGCCGATGGCGCTAGTATCCACCCTTCACGCAATGACCCGGAGTGCACAGGGCGATGGCCCAAGACCCCTGAGCGATTAGGATATAGACCGACGGGGACCTCTCTGCTGAGCTCTAGGTAGGGCTGCGGTGTGTCGTTTGGCCGAGGCCGGGCATGACCCAGAAAAGTGTGTCCGGCCGGAGTTAAGGGAGCGTGGTGGGTAAGTTGGTGCACCCCTGCATGGAAGAACTAATCTATGCATAGCCGGATCCTCGGTAATGGACGCTCGGAGTTGTATCCCGATCGATACAACTAGAACCTAACGGTGAGATGAGATATGGATATTAGGGCTCTGGGATTGCTTTCTCGCAGGGAGTCGAGAAAGGATCTCTGGCCGAGGTTGATACTTATTGCTACTACTACTTTATACTGTGCTAATCTACACTCTTCTAATGCTGCAAGACCGCTGAAGATGCTAGTCTTTGATAGGACTAGGCCTTCTCTCTATTCTGGCAGTTCTGCAGCCCAGTCCATATATACAACCTTTCTTTGATAATGTTGCATATGTAGTGTAGATCCTTGCTTGCTGAGTACTTCATATGAGTACTCATGGTTGCTTTGCTTCCTCTTTTTCCCCATATCTGTTTGATGCAACCAGATGACGAAGCCCCTGAGACAGCTGCTCCCGCCGATGACTACTAATACCACCCCGAGGGTGGTTACTACTTCGAGTTGACCGATGACCAGGAGTAGGTACGGAGGGTCCCAGGCAGGAGGCCTGCGCCTTTTCGATCGTAGCTTTTGTTTTGCACCGCCTTCTTAAAGGCTTATCTGTTTTATCTTTTATATTTGTACTCAGATATCTGATGCTTTCACTGACGCTTGTAAGCGAGCTTATGTATTCGAGCCCTCGAGGCCCTGGCTTGTAATATAATGCTTGTATGCCTTTATTTATATTTTAGAGTTGTGTTGTGATTCCTTCAAGTGAGTCCATGGGCTTGATCGTCTGCATTTACGTGTATGATTAGTGCGCGATTAAGCCGGGGGCGTCACACGCCTCATCTTGCCATTTAATTGGGGTTGGCCGAGGTGTCGGTCTGTTGTAGCTTGGAAAAAATAAGTCGCCACCATAACTATTGAATCTGACTAAAGTCATAATCTCAAGACATATGATAAAAACAAACGCATGCAACATGTCTCGTATGTTTGCAACATCGTTTCATTTCCATCCACATTTGTGAGAACAATTTGAATACATGACAAGAACAAAATATATGCATGCATGCAACACATTTCCATTTACTGCACCATTTACGTTTTAAAATGGATCATAACTATCGCGGCATGAAAGACCATGCAGAAACAACAATAAAGAAATGCTTTGGACCTTCCCAACATGCGTACATAACCTATTGCAACAAATCGGTCGTTTGTGCACAATAAACACCATAAACATTTGAAGCATGTTGAAACACCATATGCAACATCAAAAGTTCACGAATTCTAGTCAAAGCTAAACATCAACAATAGAGATGTCGCCTTGTAGGATCAGAGAACATAGGTATCAGAGAACATAGGTCTAGAGGGGGGTGATAGACTCTTAACCAACCAAAGGTGCAGTTTTTAGTTCTCTTGAAACTTAGGCCAAGTTTAGCACTAGTTAAGATATCACCAAGACTTCCTACACATGCATATCTAAAGATAGGGTAGCGGAAATAGTAAAACATGCAATTGTGCGGAAAGTAAGTGGTAGAGATGGAGGATCAAAGGCAATGAAGACACGGTGATTTTTGGCGTGGTTCTGATAGGTGGTGCTATCATACGCCCATGTTGATAGAGACTTCAACCCACGGAGGGTAACGGTTGTGCGAGTCCATGGAGGGCTCTACCCACGAAGGGTCCACGAAGAAGCAACCTTTTCTATTCCATCATGGCTTACGTCAACGAAGGACTAGCCTCACTCGGGTCTATCTTCACGAAGTAGGCGATCTCCTTGCCCTTACAAACTTCTTGGTTCAACTCCACAAGATCTTGGAGGCTCCCAAGTGACACCTAACCAATCTAGGAGATACCACTCTCCAAAAGGTAATAAATGGTGTTGTTGATGATGAACTCCTTGCTCTTGTGCTTCAAATGACAGTCTCCCCAACACTCAATCACTCTCTCACATATTTGGCTTTGGTAGGAGAGGGGATTGAATGTAAAGCAACTTGGGGAAGGCTAGAAATCAAGGTTCAAATGGTTGAAATGAAGTGGTTTGATCTCAAAACATGAGTAGGTGGTTCTCTCTCAGAAAATGAGTAGTGGAAGTAGTGTTTCGTTTTGATGGCTCTCTCTGAGAGTAAGTGGGGGTGGAGGGGTATATATAGGCTTCACGCAAAAATCCAACCTTTACAAGCTTTTTACCCAACTCGGTGACACCGGACCAAAATCTCGGTGAGACGAACTAGTGTAAAAGATTCGAACGTTGGAGGTTTCGGTGAGACCGATCAGAAAATCTCGGAGCGACTGAAGTGCAATGACTAGGGCAAGACCTCGTTTTGGTAGTTCCGGTCATTTCATCTCAGTAATTCCAAAATGAAGCAACTTCATCACAGAAACTTGGTCACGTCATCTGATCTCTACTATGCAACCTTCTTCTTGTAGACTCGTGTTGGGCCTCCAAGCGCAGAGTTTTGTAGGACAGTAGCAAATTTTCCTCAAGTGGACGACCTAAGGTTTATCAATCCATGGGAGGCGTAGGATGAAGATGGTCTCTCTCAAACAACCCTGCAACCGAATAACAAAGAGTCTCTTGTGTCCCCAACACACCCAATACAATGGTAAAATGTATAGGTGCACTAGTTCGGCGAAGAGATGGTGATACAAGTGTAGTATGGATAGTAGATATAGGTTTTTGTAATCTGAAAATATAAAAACAGCAAGGTAGCAAGTAATAAAAGTGAGAAAAAATGATATTGCAATGCTTGGAAACAAGGCCTAGGGTTCATACTTTCACTAGTGCAAATTCTCTCAACAATGATAACATAATTGGATCACATAACAATCCCTCAACATGCAACAAAGAATCACTCCAAAGTTTCTATCGGAGAACATAGGACGAAAACGTGCATCAACCCCTATGCATAGATTACCCCAATGTCACCTCGGGAATCCGTGAGTTGAGTGCCAAAACATACATTAAGTGAATCAATAGAACATCCCATTGTCACCACAGATATCCCATCGCAAGACATACATCAGGTGTTCTCAAATCCAATACTCAATCCAACATAACGAAACCTCAAAGAGCAAGACTCAATTCATCACAACAAGAGATAGAGAGGGAAGAAACACCATCTGATCCAACTATAATAACAAAGCTCACGGTACATCAAGATCCTGCCAAATCAAGAACACGAGAGAGAGATCAAACACATAGCTACTGGTACATACCCTCAGCCCCGAGGATTAACTACTCCCTCCTCGTCATGGAGACCGCCGGGATGATGAAGATGGCCTCCGGTGATGATTCCCCCTCCGGCAGGGTGCCGGAACGGGGTCCCGATTGGTTTTTCGTGGCTACAAAGGCTTGCGGCGGCGGAACTTCCAATCTAGGTTTCTTTCTGGAGGTTATGGTATATATGAGAGTACTTGGCATTGGAAACAAGTCAGGGGGACACCCGAGGGGCCCACAAGCCCTAGGGGGCGCCCTGGGGGGGTGGGCGCGCCCCCCTAGCTTGTGGCCTCCTCGGTCACCCCCTGGCACAGCTTCGGTGCTCCGTAGGTCTCTTCTGGTCCATAAATGATCACAGTAAATTTTTATTCCATTTGGACTCCGTTTGATATTCCTTTTCTGTAAAACCCAAAAACAAGGGGAAAACAGAAACTGGCACTGGGCTCTAGGTTAATAGGTTAGTCCCAAAAATAATATAAAATAGCATATAAATGCATATAAAACATCCAAAATAGATAATATAATAGCATGGAACAATAAAAAATTATTGATACGTTGGAGATGTATCAAGCATCCCCAAGCTTAATTCCTGCTCGTCCTCGAGTAGGTAAATGATAAAAACAGAATTTTTGATGTGGAATGCTACCTAACATATTTATCCATATGATCTTCTTTATTGTGGCATGAATATTCAGATCCATAAGATTCAAAACAAAAGTTTAATATTGACATAAAAACAATAATACTTCAAGCATACTAATTAAGCAATCATGTCTTCTCAAAATAACATGGCCAAAGAAAGTTATCCCTACAAAATCATATAGTCTGGCTATGCTCCATCTTCATCACACGAAGTATTTTATCATGCACAACCCCGATGACAAGCCAAGCAATTGTTTCATACTTTTGGTGTTCTCAAACTTTTTCAACTTTCACGCAATACATGAGCGTGAGCCATGGATATTGCACTATAGGTGGAATAGAATATGGTGGTTGTGGAGAAGACAAAAAGAAGGAGATAGTCTCACACCAACTAGGCAAATTAATAGGCTATGGAGATGCCCATCAATCGATATTGATGCAAGTGAGTAGGGATTGCCATGCATCGTATGCACTAGAGCTATAAGTGTATGAAAGCTCAAAAAGAAACTAAGTGGGTGTGCATCCAACTTGCTTGCTCACGAAGACCTAGGGCAATTTGAGGAAGCCCATCATTGGAATATACAAGCCAAGTTCTATAATGAAAAATTCCCACTAGTATATGAAAGTTGCAAAATAGGAGACTCTCTATCATGAAGATCATGGTGCTACTTTGAAGCACAAGTGTGGTAAAAGGATAGTAGCATTGCCCCTTCTCTCTCTTCTCTCAATTTTTTTTTCTTTTTTTTGTTTGTTTGGCCTTCTTGGCCTCTTTTATTTTTTCTAAAGTCCGGAGACTCATCCCAACTTGTGAGGGAATCATAGCTTCCATTATCCTTTCCTCACATGGGACAATGCTCTAATAATGATGATCATCACACTTTTATTTACTTACAACTCAAGAATTACAACTCGATTCTAGAACAAAATATGGCTCTATATGAATGCCTCCGGCGGTGTACCAAGATGTGCAATGATAAAGAGTGACATGTATAAAAAATATGAGTGGTCGCCTTGCCACAAATACTATGCCAACTACATGATCATGCAAAGCAATATGACAATGATGAAGCATGTCATAATAAACGGAACGGTGGAAGTTGCATGGCAATATATCTCGAAATGGCTATGGAAATGCCATAATAGGTAGGTATGGTGGATGTTTTGAGGAAGGTATATGGTGGATTTAATGCACCGGCGAGAATTGCGCGGTACTAGAGAGGCTAGCAATGGTGGAAGGGTGAGAGTGCGTATAATCCATGGACTCAACATTAGTCATAAAGAACTCACATACTTATTGCAAAAGTCTATTAGCTATCGAAATAAAGTACTACATGCATGCTCCTAGGGGGATAGATTGGTAGGAAAAGACCATCGCTCGTCCCCGACCGCCACTCATAAGAAAGACAATCAATAAATAAATTGTGCTCCGACTTCATCACATAACGGTTCACCATACGTGCATGCTACGGGAATCACAAACTTTAACACAAATATTTCTACCAATCCACAATTACTCACTAGCATGACTCTAATATCACCATCTTTATATCTCAAAACAAATGCAAGGAATCAAACTTCTCATAGTATTCAACGCTCTTTATATGAAAGTTTTTATTATATCCCTCTTGGATGCCCATCATATTAGGACCAAATTCATAACCTAAGCAAATTACCATGCTGTTTAGAGACTCTCAAAATAATATAAGTGAAGCATGAGAGTTCAACAATTTCTATAAAATAAAGCCATCGCCGTGCTCTAAAAAGATATAAGTGAAGCACTAGAGCAAATTGCCTAGCTGAAAAGATATAAGTGAAGCACATAGAGTATTCTAATAAATTCATGATTCATGTGTGTACCTCTCAAAAGGTGTGTACAGCAAGGATGATTGTGGCAAACTAAAAAGCAAAGACTCATATCATACAAGACGCTCTAAGCAAAACACATATCATGTGGTGAATAAAAATATAGCCTCAAGTAAATTTACCGATGGATTGAAGACGAAAGAGGGGATGCCATCCGGGGCATCCCCAAGCTTAGATGCTTGGTTGTCCTTGAATATTACCTTGGAGTGCCTTGGGCATCCCCAATCTTAGCCTCTTCCCACTCCTTATTCCATAGTCCATCAAAACTTTACCCAAAACTTGAAAACTTCACATCACAAAACTCAACAGAAAACTCGTAAGCTCCGTTAGTGTAATAAAACAAATCATTCACTTGGGTACTGTCAAAGACAAGATTCATAATTGTTCTCACACAATGCCTACTGTAAATTATCATTTCCACAATTTATATTAAGCAATATAAGCCATAAAAACCATAAAACAAGCAAACTATGCATTGCAAACAGAATCTGTCAAAAACAGAATAGTACGTAAAGATCTGAACTAAGGTCATACTTATGTAACTCCAAAAATTCTAAAAAATTAGGAAAACGTAGAAACTTTGTATACCAATCAACTGTAAAACATTCAGAATTTTTCCACGTTCCAGTAAAAGATAGGAATTTCTGTACTGGACGCAAAAGTTTCTGTTTTTGCACAGAATCAAGTCAACCATCATCCACACTATCCCAAAGGCTTTACTTGGCACTTTATTGAAACAAAACTTATAAAACATGGTTAATACAGTAGCTTAATCATGTTAACACACAAAAACAGTAGGGGTAAATGTTGGGTTGTCTCCCAACAAGCGCTTTTCTTTAATGCCTTTTTAGCTAGGCATGATGATTTCAATGATGCTCACATAAAAGATAAGAATTGAAACACAAAGAGAGCATCATGAAGCATATGACTAGCACATTTAAGTCTAACCCACTTCCTATGCATAGGGATTTTGCGAGCAAACAATTTATATAGGAACAAGAATCAACTAGCATAGGAAGGCAAAACAAGCATGGCTTCAAAACTTTCAACACATAGAGAGGAAACTTGATATTATTGCAATATGTAAAAGCATATGTTCCTCTCTCATAATAATTTTCAGTAGCATCATGAATGAATTCAACAATATAACTATCACATAAAGCATTCTTTTCATGATCCACAAGCATAGAAAATTTATTACTCTCCACATAAGCAAATTTCTTCTCATGAATAGTAGTGGGAGCATCATATGAAACTTGAATACTATAAATTGTTTCCACATTAAAAGATTAATGTTCAGTAAAAGGATATTCAAAATTATGACAATAATTATCACTACTTTTTAAAACATAAGTAACATCATAAGTAGCAACTTTGTTCTCATCATAGTCAATTGAAACCTCTTCCGAAATAGTGGAATCATTACTAAATAAAGTCATGACCTCTCCAAATCCACTTTTATCATTATAATAAGATTCAACACCCTCCAAAATAGTGGGATAATTATTATCTAAAGTTGACACTCTTTCAAACCCACTTTCATAAATATTGCAATCATCATAAATAGGAGGCATGCTTTCATCATAATAAATTTTCTCATCAAAACTTGGGGGACTAAAAATATCATCTTCATCAAACATAGCATCCCCAAGCTTATGGCTTTGCATATCATTAGCATCATGGATATTCAAAGAACTCATACTAACAACAATGCAATCATGCACATCATTCAAAGATTTAGTGCCAAACATTTTATTGACTTCTTCTTCTAACACTTTGGCACAATTTTCCAATCCAGCATTTTCACGAAAGACATTATAAAGGTGAATAATATGAGGCAACCTCAATTCCATTTTTTTTGTAGTTTTCTTTTATAGATTAAACTAGTGATAAAACAAGAAACTAAAAGATTCAATTGCAAGATCTAAAGATATACCTTCAAGCACTCACCTCCCTGGCAACGGCGCCAGAAAAGAGATTGACGTCTACTACGCAACCTTCTTCTTGTAGACCCGTGTTGGGCCTCCAAGCGCAGAGTTTTGTAGGACAGTAGCAAATTTCCCTCAAGTGGATGACCTAAGGTTTATCAATCCGTGGGAGGCGTAGGATGAAGATGGTCTCTCTCAAACAACCCTGCAACCAAATAAAAAGAGTCTCTTATGTCCCCAACACACCCAATACAATGGTAAATTGTATAGGTGCACTAGTTCGGCGAAGAGATGATGATACAAGTGTAGTATGGATTGTAGATATAGGTTTTTGTAATCTGAAAATATAAAAACAGCAAGGTAGCAAGTAATAAAAGTGAGAAAAAAAGGGTATTGCAATGCTTGGAAACAAGGCCTAGGGTTCATACTTTCACTAGTGCAAATTCTCTCAACAATGATAACATAATTGGATCACATAACAATCCCTCAATGTGCAACAAAGAATCACTCCAAAGTTTCTATCTGAGAACGTAAGATGAAAACATGCATCAACCCCTATGCATAGATTACCCCAATGTCACCTCGGGAATCTGCGAGTTGAGTGCCAAAACATACATCAAGTGAATCAATAGAACATCCCATTGTCACCATAGATATCTCATCGCAAGACATACATCAAGTGTTCTCAAATCCAATACTCAATCCAACATAACGAAACCTCAAAGAGCAAGACTCAATTCATCACAGCAAGAGATAGAGAGGGAAGAAACACCATATGATCCAACTATAATAACAAAGCTCGTAGTACATCAAGATCATGCCAAATCAAGAACACGAGAGAGAGAGAGAGAGAGAGACCAAACACATAGCTACTGGTACATACCCTCAGCCCCGAGGGTTAACTACTCCCTCCTCGTCATGGAGACCACCGGTATGATGAAGATGGCCTCCGGTGATGATTCCCCCCTCCGGCAGGGTGCCAGAACGGGGTCCCGATTGGTTTTTCGTGGCTACAGAGGCTTGCGGTGGCGAAACTTCCGATCTAGGTTTCTTTCTAGAGGTTACGGTATATATGAGAGTACTTGGCGTTGGAAACAAGTTAGGGGGACACCCGAGGGGCCCACAAGCCCTAGGGGCGCGCCCTGGGGGGTGGGCGTGCCCCCTGGCTTGTGGCCTCCTCGGTCACCCCCTGGCACAGGTCTCTTCTGGTCCATAAATGATCACCGTAAATTTTTATTCCATTTGGACTCCGTTTGATATTCCTTTTCTGTAAAACTCAAAAACAAGGAAAAAACAAAAACTGGCACTAGGCTCTAGGTTAATAGGTTAGTCCCAAAAATAATATAAAATAGTATATAAATGCATATAAAACATCCAAAACAGATAATATAATAGCATGGAACAATAAAAATTTATAGATACATTGGAGACGTATCATCATCTCGCTGAGATCGAGATCCATATCGGTAGAACCGAAATGCTAGGGTTTGGCTTAGGCAGTGTGTGTGATCAACTCGGTGAGTCCGGGATAGAGTATTTTGGTGGGACCAAGATGATACTTTAGGGTTTTGGACAGATGTGATGTGAAGAAGTATTTGAGGATTTTTGGAGCAATATCACTAAGCACTTGAGCAATTGAGTCATGATCAAAACCTCATCCCCTTATAATAGTATTGGCTTTCATATGGACTAAATGTGATCTTGGATCACTTAACCAAAAATGAAGTGTCTTGGAGCTTTGACAATTCTTGTCCTTCGGATTTTGAAGGGGTCCACATCCTCATGTCCTTGCCATGCCACTGTTGAACTTATCTGAAATATACTAGATAAAGGTGTTAGTCCAACAACATGTATGTTGACATTAATTACCAAAACCACCAAGGGAGCAAATGTGCTTTCAATCTCCCCCTTTTTGGTAATTGATGACAACATACATCAAAGCTTCAAGTAGAAATGTATCAATAGAAAAACATGAAAGCTTTGAAAGGAACATCTACCATGCATATGCTCCCCCTACAAGTGTGCAACTATTAAATGATGATAGCTTCTGGACTGTAGATGCACAACAATGAAGGGATTGTAATGTGTCGCATGTATCTTGGCTATATGCATCAGAGCAACATGATGAAAGTAAAGTACCCTCATGTCCATGATTCTTTCTTGCAAACAATATGTGCACCAAGCAAGAGACCATCATGCACATGAGTATGATGCATATACTTACCTTGAAATTCTTGATCAAGTTCCTGAAGAAATACACTTGAGAAAACAGGATTAGATAACAGAAGATAACTTCTCCAAGATAAATAAACAAGATCATCAAGACTACCAAGATTGGGATGACATGTAGAGAAAGAGAGTATCACTAGGTGAATACTTCTTTTAGATGCAACCATGTCCCCAAAAGACCAAATAAGATTTCCAATAGAGTTCCAAAAGAGATTTTTCTCCCCTAACATGAACTTCCACTCCCCCTGAATCTAGCATTGGATATTGGGAGCAGGTAGGGTGAGACAAAATCAGTGCAACACTCAATATTAGACAAATATAGAGCAACAAAAACATGTTTCTCCCCTCTTAGAAACATGTAGAATTCTCTCCCCTTATAAAATGCATCTCTCTCGCTTAGGGTATTCCTTTTGATATAGAAGAGATTGTAATAAGCTTTGACGTGCATCCCTCTCCCCCTTTAACATCAATATCCAAGAAGGGTCTAGCTTCAAGGTTATTGGTGAAGTGGGTGTAGTCCTGGAGAGGCACAACTAGGCATGATGTAATTTTAGATGCAGGCAGAGGGAAAGAATCATTGAGTGGAACTGGAAAGAAATAAGGATAATCTTGAGAAAAGATTCTTTCGGTAGTCAAGTCGATGACTCCGAGATAGGTACATCATAGAACGATCACATCGGTGGGTCCTAATTTGTCCGCTTCGGTTGTACCAATGAACTGATGTGACATTTCGGTGTATCCGATGTCTTTCAAGTCGGTGATACCGATTTCAATGCAGAGAGAAAAATTTGTTAACTCAGCTCACTAGACAATGGGCTCTCACAAAGATTTTCAAGGAATTTGAATAGGATATGCAAGGAATTGACTAGAAGAGAAACTAGCAGAAGAAAGAAAGGGAAAAGCATCTAGATGATGTTTTTTTTGAGAAGGGAAACAAAACACCCAAATGAAACAAGAGAAGGAAACTAAGAAAGATACTAGTGGAAGATCGTGGATGTCGCCTAGAGGGGGGTGAATAGGCGCTTTAAAATAATTACGGTTTAGGCTTGAACAAATGCGGAATAAAACTAGCGTTTAATTTGCCAAGCACAAAACCTAAAACAACTAGGCTCACCTATGTGCACCACCAACTTATGCTAAGCACAATAAACAACTAAGTGGTAGCAAGATATAAAACAAGAAACAATATGTCTATCACAAAGTAAAGTGCATAAGTAAAGGGCTCGGGTAAGAGATAACCGAGGCACGCGGAGACGATGATGTATCCCGAAGTTCACACCCTTGCGGATGCTAATATCCGTTTGGAGTGGTGTGGAGGCACAATGCTCCCCAAGAAGCCACTAGGGCCACTGTAATCTCCTCACGCCCTCGCACAATGCAAGATGTAGTGATTCCACTAAGGGACCCTTGAGGGCGGTCACCGAACCCGTACAAATGGCAACCCTTGGGGGTGATCACTGAACCCGTACACTTTGGCAACCCTTGGGGGCGGTCACCGAAACCCGTCAAATTGCTCGGGGCGACCTCCACAGCCTAATTAGAGACCCCGACGCTTGCCTGGAGCTTTACACCACAATGATTGAGCTCCGAACACCACCAACCATCTAGGGCGCCCAAGCACCCAAGAGGAACAAGCTCTAGGGTACCAAGCACCCAAGAGTAATAAGCTTCTCAACTTGTAACTTCCACATATCACCGTGGAGAACTCAAACCGATGCACCAAATGCAATGGCAAGGGCACACTGAGTGCCCAAGTCCTTCTCTCCCAAATCCCACCAAAGCAACTAATGCCAGGGAGGAAAATGAGAGGAAGAACAAAGAAGAGAACACGAAGAACTCCAAGGGGTTCCCCTCACATAGAGGAGAAAGTGATTGGTGGAAACGTAGATCTAGGTCTCCTCTCTCTTTTTCCTCAAGAACTAGCAAGAATTATTGGAGGGATTGAGAGATAGCAAGCTCGAAGAAGGTCAACAATGGGGGGCAAACATGAGCTAGAAGGATAAGGTTCATTGGAGAATAAGACCCCCTTTTATAGGCACCCCCGAATCCAACCGTTATGCGCTCAGGTCGTGCACAAGTGATACATCCATTTTGCATCATGCTTTTATGTTGATATTTATTGCATTATGGGTTCTTATTACACATTATGGTACAATACTTATGGCTTTTCTCTCTTATTTTACAAGGTTTACACAAAGAGGGAGAATGCCGGCAGCTGGAATTCTGGACCGAAAAGGAGCAAATCTGAGAGACCTATTCTGCACAACTCCAAAGTCCTGAAAATTTACGGAGAATTATTTTGGAATATATAAGAATTATTGGGCGAAGAAAATATTAGAGGGGACCCACCAGGTGGCCACAAGCCTGGGGGGCGCGCCCTACCCCCCTGGGTGCGCCCCTAGGGCTTATTGCCCCCGTGGCAGGTCTCCGGTGTCCATCTTCTGCTATATGAAGGATTTTTACCTGGAAAAAATCATAAGGAAGCTTTCGGGACGAAGCGCCGCCGTCTCGAGGTGGAACCTGGGCAGAAGCAATCTAGGGCTCCGGCGGAGCTGTTCTGCTGGGGAAACTTCCCTCTGGGAGGGGGAAATTGAAACCATCGTCATCACCAACGATCCTCTCATCGAGAGGGGGCCAATCTCCATCAACATCTTCATCAGCACTATCTCCTCTCCAAACCCTAGTTCATCTCTTGTATCCAATCTTTGCCTCAGAACCTCAGATTGGTACCCGTGGGTTGCTAGTAGTGTTGATTACTCCTTATAATGCTAGTTGGTTTATTTGGTGGAAGATCATATGTTTAGATCCTTAATGATATTCAATACCTCTCTGATCTTGAACATGAATATTCTTTGTGAGTAGTTACATTTGTTCCTGAGGACATGGGAGAAATCTTGTTATAAGTAATCATGTGAATTTGGTATTCGTTCAATATTTTGATGAGATGTATGTTGTCTTTCCTCTAGTGGTGTTATGTGAACGTCGATTACATGACACTTTACCATGATTTGGGCCTAGGGGAAGGCATTGGGAAGTAATAAGTAGATGATGGGTTGCTAGAGTGACAGAAGCTTAAACCCTAGTTTATGCGTTGCTTCGTAAGGGGCTGATTTGGATCCACATCTTTCATGCTACGGTTACATTTATCTTAATTCTTCTTTCGTAGTTGCGGATGCTTGCGAGAGGGGTTAATCATAAGTGAGAGGCTTGTCCAAGTAATTACAACACCCAAGCACCGGTCCACCCATATATCAAATTATCAAAGTAGCGAACGCGAATCATATGAGCATGATGAAAACTAACTTGACGATAATTCGCATGTGTCCTCGAGAGCGCTTTGCTTTATATAAGAGTTCGTCCAAGCTTATCCTTTGCTACAAAAAATATTGGGCCACCTTGTTGCACTTTTGTTACACTTGTTACTTGTTACCCATTACGAATTATCTTATCACAAAACTATCTATTACCGATAATTTCAGTGCTTACAGAGAATACCTTGCTGAAAACCGCTTGTCATTTCCTTCTGCTCCTCGTTGGTTTCGACACTCTTACTTATCGAAAGGACTAAGATAGATCCCCTATACTTGTGGGTCATCAAGACTCTTTTCTGGCACCGTTGCCGGGGAGTGAAGCGCCTTTGGTAAGTGGAATTTGGTAAGGAAAAATTTATATAGTGTGCTGAAATTTACTATCACTTGTTACTATGGAAAATCATCCTTTGAGGGGCTTGTTCGGGGTATCTTCACCTCGACCGTAAGAACAAAGAGTTGCTCCTCAACCTACTGAACCTACTTAAAATATTTATTATGAAATTCCTTCGGGTATGATAGAGAAACTGCTAGCTAATCCTTATGCAGGAGATGGAACATTACATCCTGATATGCATCTAATCTATGTGGATGAAGTATGTGGATTATTTAAGCTTACAGGTTTGCCTGAGGATGAAGTCAAGAAGAAGGTCTTCCCTTTATCAATGAAGGAGAAGGCATTGACATGGTGTAGGCTATGCGGTGATATTGGGACTTGGAATTACAACCGATTGAAATTGGAATTTCATCAGAAGTTTTATCCTATGCATCTGGTTCATCATGATCGGAATTATATATATAATTTTTTGCCTCGTGAAGGAGAAAGTATCTCTCAAGCTTGGGGGAGGCTTAAGTCAATGTTATATTCATGCCCCAATCATGAGCTCTCAAGAGAAATTATTATTCAGAATTTTTATGCTCGGCTTTCTCGTAATGATCAATCCATGCTTGATACTTCTTGTACTGGTTCTTTTATGAAGAAAACTATTGAATTCAAATGGGATCTCTTGGAAAGAATTAAATGCAACTCTGAAGATTGGGAGCTCGACGAAGGTAAGGAGTCAAGTATAAACCTTAAGTTTGATTGTGTTAAATCTTTTATGGATACCGATGCTTTTCGTGAATTTAGCACTAAATATGGACTTGACTCTGAGATAGTAGCTTCTTTCTGTGAATCATTTGCTACTCATGTTTATCTCCCTAAGGAGAAGTGGTTTAAATATCATCCTCCCATTGAAGTAAAAATAGTAGAACCCATTAAGGCCGAAGAAGAAACTATTACTTATAATGTTGATCCTGTTATTCCTACTACTTATATTGAGAAACCACCTTTTCCTGTTAGGATAAAAGAACATGCTAAAGCTTCAGCTGTAGTCCGTAAGAGTTATACTAGAACACCTACACCCCCTGAACAAATTAAAGTTGAACCTAGTATTGCTATGGTTAAAGATCTCTTGGTCGATAATATTGATGGGCTGCTAGAATTGCTAAACCCGATAAAGAGATAAACATAGACCTGTTGTTGGCATGCCTGTTGTCTCTGTTAAAATAGGAGATCATTGTTATCATGGATTATGTGATTTGGGTGCTAGTGTAAGTGCAATTCCCTATACTTTGTATCAGGAAATTATGAATGATATTGCACCTGCTGAAATAGAAGATATTGATGTTACTATTAAGCTTGCCAACAGAGATAATATTTCACCAATTGGGATTGTTAGAGATGTTGAAGTCTTGTGTAGGAAAATAAAATACCCTACTGATTTTCTAGTTCTTGGTTCCCACAAGATGATTTTTGTCCCATTATATTTGGCAGACCTTTCTTAAACATTGTTAATGCTAAAATAGATTGTGAGAAAGAAACAGTTAGTGTAAGTTTTGGGGATGTGTCACATGAGTTTAATTTCTCCAAATTTCGTAGACAACCCCATGACAAAGAATTGCCTAATAAGGATGAAATTATTGGTCTTGCTTCTATTGTCGTGCCTCCTACTGATCCTTTAGAACAATATTTACTAGACCATGAAAATGATATGTTCAAGCATGAAAGAAAGGAATTAGATGAGATTTTCTTTAAACAAATGCTTGTTTTGAAACACAACTTGCCTGTTGAGACTCTTGGAGATCCTCTACCACCCAAGAGTGATCTCGTGTTCGATCTTAAACAATTACCTGATACTTTGAAATATGCTTATCTTGATGAAAAGAAGATATATCATGTTATTATTAGTGCTAACCTTTCAACGCATGAAGAAAAGAAATTATTAAAAACTCTGAGGAAGCACCGTGCCGCTATTGGATATACTCTTGATGATCTTAAGGGCATTAGTCCCACTCTATGTCAGCACAAAATTAATATGGAGCCTGATGCAAAACCAGTTGTTGATCACCAGCGACGGTTGAATCCGAAGATGAAAGAAGTGGTAAGAAATGAAATACTAAAGCTTCTGGAAGCAGGTATAATTTATCCTATTGCTGATAGTAGATGGGTAAGTCATGTTCATTGTGTCCCTAAGAAGGGAGGTATTACTGTTGTGCCTAACAATAAAAATGAATTGATTCCACAAAGAATTGTCACAGGTTATAGAATGGTAATTAATTTTAGAAAATTAAATAAAGCTACTAGGAAAGATCATTATCGTTTACCTTTTATTGATCAAATGCTAGAAAGACTATCAAAACATACACACTTTTGCTTTCTAGATGGTTATTCTGGTTTTTCCCAAATACCTGTTTCACAAGAGGATCAAGAAAAAACTACTTTTACTTTCCCTTTCGGTACCTTTGCCTATAGACGTATGCCTTTCGGTTTATGTAATGCACTTGCTACCTTTCAAAGATGTATGACTGCTATATTCTCTGACTTTTGTGAAAAGATTGTTGAGGTTTTCATGGATGATTTCTCTGTTTACGGAACTTCTTTTGATGATTGCTTAAGCAACCTTGATCGAGTTTTGCAGAGATCTGAAGAAACTAATCTTGTCTTGAATTAGGAGAAGTGCCACTTTATGGTTAATGAAGGTATTTTCTTGGGGCATAAAATCTCCGAAAGAGGTATTGAAGTTGATAAAGCTAAAGTTGATGCTATTGAAAAAATGCCGCGTCGTAAGGATATCAAAGGTATAAGAAGTTTCCTTGGTCATGCCGGTTTCTATAGGAGGTTTATTAAAGACTTCTCTAAAATTTCTAGGTCTCTCACTAATCTCTTGCAGAAAGATGTTCCATTCATTTTTGATGATGATTGTGTAGAAGCATTTGAAATACTTAAGAAAGCTTTAATTTCCGCACCTATTGTTCAACCACCTGATTGGAACCTACCCTTTGAAATTATGTGTGATGCTAGTGACTATGTTGTTGGTGTTGTTCTAGGACAAAGAGTTGATAAGAAATTAAATGTTATCCATTATGCTAGTAAAACTCTAGACAGTGCTCAAAGAAATTTTGCTGCTACTGAAAAAGAATTTTTAGCAGTTGTGTTTGCGTGTGATAAATTCAGATCTTATATTGTTGATTCCAAAGTTACTGTTCACACTGATCATGCTGCTATTAAATACCTTATGGAAAAGAAAGATGCTAAACCTAGACTCATTAGGTGGGTTCTCTTGTTACAAGAATTTTATTTACATATTATTGATAGAAAGGGAGCTGAGAACCCTGTAGCTGACAACTTGTCTAGGTTAGAAAATATTCTTGATGACCCACTACCTATTGATGATAGTTTTCCTGATGAACAATTAGCTGTCATAAATGCTTCTCGTAGTACACCATGGTATGCAGACTATGCTAATTATATTGTTGCTAAATTTATACCACCTAGTTTTACATACCAACAAAAGATAAGTTTTTCTATGATTTAAGATATTACTTCTGGGATGACCCACACCTTTATAAAGAAGGAGTAGATGGTGTTATTAGATGTTGTGTACCTGAGCATGAACAGGAACAGATCATACGCAAGTGTCACTCCGAGGCCTACGGAGGACACCATGCTGGTGATAGAACTGCACACAAGGTACTACAATCTGGTTTTTATTGGCCTACTCTTTTTAAGGACGCTCGTAAGTTTGTCTTGTCTTGTGATGAATGTCAAAGAATTGGTAATATTAGTAGATGTCAGGAAATGCCTATGAATTATTCACTTGTTATTGAACCATTTGATGTTTGGGGATTTGATTATATGGGACCTTTTCCTTCCTCTAATGGGTATACACATATTTTGGTTGCTGTTGATTATGTTACTAAGTGGGTAGAAGCTATTCCAACTAGTAGTGTTGATCATAACACCTCCATTAAAATGCTTAAAGAAGTTATTTTCCCGAGGTTTGGAGTCCCTAGATATTTAATGACTGATGGTGGTTCACACTTTATTCATGGTGCTTTCCATAAATTGCTTGCTAAGTATGATGTTAACCATAGAATTGCATCTCCATACCATCCTCAGTCTAGTGGTCAAGTAGAATTAAGTAATAGAGAAATAAAATTGTTCTTGCAAAAGACTGTTAATAGATCTAGGAAGAATTGGTCTAAGAAACTTGATGATGCATTATGGGCTTATAGAACTTCTTATAAGAATCCTATGGGTATGTCTCCATATAAAATGGTTTATGGAAAAGCTTGTCACTTACCTCTTGAACTAGAACATAAAGCTTATTGGGCAATTAAAGAGCTCAACTATGATTTCAAACTTGCCGGTGAGAAGAGGTTATTTGACATTAGCTCACTTGGTGAATGGAGAACCCAAGCCTATGAGAATGCCAAATTGTTTAAAGAAAAAGTTAAAAGATGGCATGATAAAAGGATACAAAAGCGTGAATTCAATGTAGGTGACTATGTCTTGCTATACAATTCTCGTTTAAGATTTTTTGCAGGAAAACTTCTCTCTAAATGGGAAGGACCTTACATTATCGAGGAAGTTTATCGTTCCGGTGCCATCAAGATCAACAACGCCGAAGGCACTAACCTGAAGGTGGTAAACGGGCAAAGAATCAAACATTATATCTCAGGTACTCTGATAAAGGTTGAAACCAATATTATTAATACCATAACACCGGAGGAGTACATAAGTGATATTTACCAGAATGCTCCAGACCTCCGAAAAGGAATAAGTATGTGATACGGTAAGTAAATCCACTCCAAAACTTTTCCAGAAGCAATTTTTCTCCGTTTTGGAATATTTAAAAAATTAGGAAAATAAAAAGTAGTCCGAAAAGTGCACAAGGAGGTGACAAGCCTTGGGGGCGCGCCTCCTAGGCTTGTAGCCACCTCGTGTGCCCTCTGGACTTCGTTTTCTTGCAGAACACTTCTTTTGGTCGGTAAAAAATCATTATATAATCTCCCGAAGGTTTTGACCACCGTACCACGGCAATATCCCCTGTTTTCATTTCGAGCTGTTTTTCCTAACAAATCTAGTTCGCCATGACGTCTCCAAGCGCCCCCAAGGACAAGTTTTTCGAGAAGGTCATCAACCCCTACCTTGCGGAGGTGCTGCAACACCCTCAAACCATTGAGATGCATGAGGGGGTGCTTCACATCCGCGATGTTCAAGGGCCAAGGAAGACCGGAAGCATGGAGTCCAGGCTCGAAGCGGTGGAGCAAGAGGGGTTCAAGTGCAAGGGGATGGTGCAACACGGACTCAACGCCAATCACTCCATGATCACGGATTTTACCCGTGACCACAAGCTGGATGCTAGTGAGATTGGGAAGGCCATCTTCAAGCTTCATGAGAAAAACGAGCATCTCCAAGCCCAGATCTATGACCTGCGGAACCAGAACCGTGAGTATGAATATAGATTTAAGAGGATGAGTTTGGCTGCAGATTTGAGGATTCCGGAGACTCGTTCATCTTTCTATGATGGCGAACCTATGCCTTGAAAGATGGAGGACAAGCCCACAACATCATCAACTCCATCATCACCACCCCCAAAGAAAGAGACTTAAGTACATGGGTATGGGCACTCCCCTTGGCTTTCGCCAAGCTTGGGGGAGGTGCCCCGGTATCATATCACCATCATATCTTTACCTTTATCGTTTTTCTTAGTTCGATCCCTTTGGTTTTATCATTACCTAGTAGAATAAAGTTTTTAATATGATCTAGCTTTGAGTTTTGCTTTGTGTTCCCTTTATGTAATCGAGTCCGAGAGTTATATAATAAAGATTAGTTTTGAATTAAGGGCTTTGCTTTCTTGCTATGATCTTGAGAAAAAGGAAATAAAGAATAAAAGAAATAAAAATATTATATAATGATCTTATGGGAAGTGACGACTTCACATATAAGAAGTATGTCACATGAAACTTGTTGGGAGTTGACAAACATAGTTTTGGTCATTGTTGCAATTAATAGGAAGTAATAAAGAAAGAGAGGTCTCACATATAAATACACTATCTTGGATATCTTTTGTGATTGTGAGCACTCATTAAAATATTATATGCTAAAAGGTTGATGTTGGACAAGGAAGACAATGTAATGGGTTATGTTTCCTTATATCCGAATAGAAGTTATATTGTCATGGATCCTCCAACATGTTGAGCTTGCTTCTCATCCTATGCTAGCCAAATCTTTTGCACCAAGTAGAGATACTACTTGTGCGTCCAGAATCCCTTAATCCAGTTTTGCCATAAGAGTCCACCATACCTACCTGTAACATCCCAAATTTTCAATTTGGATGTTATTTATTGATCATTCATATGCATCCATGATTTATGCATTTTTGTTGTTTTGTTTTGGTTGCATTTTGATCCAAGAGACCTTAAGCAACTCAAGGACCAATTTGAGAGAGTTGGAGGTTTCACAAAAATTCATTTTTGATTTATCAAAACTTGGAAAATTGGATCAAATTATTTTTCAAAATTCTTTTCCAATTATTTTAAAATAAAGAGAGAAGATAACATGACTTCTTCAAATACAGCAAAGAAATATTGGAAATTAAATTTTGAATTTTTGGAATTTTTATTTGATTTTATTCGCTAGTTTATTTATTTGTTAGCGGAGTAATTAGTACTATAAAGTTTGTTTTTAGTTTAGGCATTTAGGCCCGGAAATTTTTTCACTAGGTCATTAATAAGGTCATATTATTATGTGGATTTTTCTGGTATTTTTAGATATATACTTATATTAGTTTTTCGTGTTTTTCTCTCTCTGGAAAAAAATGTTTAAAAAAATATCTTCCCCGCCGAACTGGGCCGGCTCAGCTCGCCAGCCAGGCCGCGACCCAGCCCAGCCGCGCTCTCGTCCCCGAGCTCGGGACGGAGTCCCGAGCGAGCACGCCCCGCCGCCGCCTCGCCTTGCCTTGCCCCCTCCTCCAAGCTGCCCCCTCCCCCTTCTTTAAATAGCCGGACCCCGGCCCTGTTCCTCCCGTCCTGAGCCGCCGCCGCAGCAACCACTGCCGCCGAGCGCCGTCGCCGCTGCCGCCGAGCACCGCCGCCCGCGCGCCGCTAGCCGCCGCCGTAGCCGAGCCCCGCCGCCGAGCCCCGCCGAGCCGGAGTCCTGCCGAAGCCGGAGCCGCCGCCGCCGCTGTCGGATTTCTCGCCGCCGGCCGAACCGTCCCGAACCGGTAGAAACCGCCGGTTTTCTTTCAGTTTTATTATTTTTTTAGATCGGTTTTCGTTTTTAGCTCGGTTTATTATTTTAGATCTGTTAAATAGCGAACGTTCACTCGTTTAGATCTGCCGACGAACGTTTTCGTTCATTAGTCTCTGTTAGCGGACGTTCGTCCGATAGAATTTTTCTTTATCTGTTTAGTTTTCGGTCAGGGACCTATACGTAGTTATTTCTTCGCAGATTAGTCCCTAATCTTTAAACCCTCACAACTTTTTACTCGTTTATTCAAATCCAACGAAACCAACGCCAAATTCTTCGTCTCGATCCCCTCTGTCCAGATAATCAACTTGAACATGTTTTTGAAAGTTTAAAATTTGGTTTCAAACAGTTTTGAATTTGAACTTCTTTTGATCGTAGTTTGAGTTTCGTAATTCCGATTTGACCGATTCTTTTTGCAAATCGAAGCTTTTCACTTGAACTTTCTGTTTAGATCTTTTTATTTGGTTTTACCCTTGCATCTTATGCTTGAGTGCTTACGTATGCTATTGTTTGTCTATGATAGAGTATCCGGAGTGCGAAGCTTGCTACTACGAATCTCTAGGGTTTACCGATCGTCAGCAAGGCAAGTTACACTTTGATCATATCCCTTTATTACCCAGTTTTTATGCATTAGTTATATCCCCAAATATTGCATGAGTAGGATTGGGAACATGTGGTTATTGCTATGTAGTTGATGAGGTAGGAACCTATTACCTTTGATCACCCCGGGAATATACGTTATGCTCATATTGCTTAGCCATGCTCATAGACGGGGATTGGTATGTGCGATTCATGAAAGTAGCGAGAGTAATTTATCTAAGGGAAACTTAAGGTGGCTACTTTAATACACATCTGGGTGGATTGGTTGCGGGCACCTGGGGAATCCAGTGTTGTCCTAGGAGATCCCGGGGTAACCGTGTGATCATCCTATGGAATGCCACCCAGGCTCAAAGGGATCATAAGATTATTCATGCTAGAAACTTCCGTGTGCAGCCACATGCCATTATGGGCTCTGGCATAGTTGAGTAAGTTGTGGGAATCCTTTCCATGATGGGCTAGCAGATGTAGGGGAATTGTAGGTGTACCGGCCTATCTATCGGTTAAGGGGACCTCTTCGGAAAGACTGTGTCTCGATCATCCGTTTCTCAAACATCGTGCAGTGCGAGAAATTCAACAGGGGAGATCGAGTCTTGTGGGGAAAAGTGCGCAAACCTCTGCAGAGTGTACAAACTAATCATGATTAGCAGTGTCCCCGGTTATGGACATTTTGAGTATCTGGTACTTGAATTATTGGTTTGATCTCATCACTTTACTTAATGAAATTGTTGGGTTATTAATATTCTTTTGGGATTGAGTTGGGGGTACCTTCTCAATAATGGCTTAAACAGGGTAGTTAAATAAAATCTATTCCTTTGTTGTAGGAAAAAATTGGCTTTATGCAAATGTTAAACTTAGAGCCTCCACCAGCCATATATTGCATGTAGTGACAGCTATTATTCAACATTGCTCTATAGTGTTATCTTGCCAGCATATTCCATTTGCTGACCTACACGGCTGCAACATATCATGTTGCAGAATTTTCAGACGAAGAGTAAGGTGCGCTAGGTCGTTGTCGTGCACTCAGTTTTGCCGTGGAGTTGGATGGACTCATTTACCTTCGAAGCTTCCGTAGTTACTTTATTTAGATGGCCTTCAGCCATATTATTGTAATAAGTACTCTTTATGAGACACTCGATGTAATAAACGTGTGATTGAACTCTGCTATAAATCCTCGAGTACTGTGTGTGTCAACAATATCGATCCAGGGATGACACTTAAGCACAGAGACTTCGATCCATTGGGATCGGGTCGCTACAAGATGGTATCAGAGCACACACTGACTGTAGGACGCGACCACTAGGAAAGGCCACAGGATACTCTTCTCTTCTCATTTCTAACTCTTCTCTGTTTCTACTCTATAGATGTCGGACCCCAGGAACAAGTTCACTCAGCCGGATGACGACACCCCTTTCGGATGACACTTGAAGGAAGTCACTAGGTACCTGAACATCGGCATACCAAGCTTCACCGGAACCTTCACTGCAACTTTACCAGAAGAGGAGTGCTGGACGATTCAAGTTCGTGTTCCTGGAAGGACGTTTACACCAATTACCGAGCCCATCGAGTTTTCCTTTGATGCACCGACCTGGAGTTTAGGAAAGAGCATGGCCGCCCACATCACTATTGGACGCATAGGCGAGGTGTACAACAAGGATCTTAAAGACACCATCTACCAGATATGTGGACGCCGGGATGAGCAATGGGAGATGATTCGCACCAGGAACGATGGATCTATTGCAGCCTACATACAGGAGATGAACCAGCACATTCGTCGCTATGAGAACCAGATGTGCGCTAACATGATAGATATCAAGAAGGTGATGACCCGGAACATGGAGCTGGAAGAGGAACTCAAGGCAACTCGCGATGGATACGAAGAGGAAATTGATGTACTACTGGAACAGAATGAAGACCTGAAGAGGAAGCTAGGAATATTCATGGGGAATCCCGAACCTGAAGTGGACATTCGTTCTAAAGACTACATCATACTAGATGACACGGACACCGACCCCGACAGCGAGGATGAAGACAGTGATGACTATGAAGACGAAGCTGGAGCTGATATTATGGAGTCTTCCACCGATCAAAATTTTTAGTCGACCACCATATTTCTATTAGCACTTTTCCAAGTAGTTAGAAATCTTTTCGAGCTTTTGTAACGGTAGCTTAGATCGATTGTATGAATCTTGTTTGAAATTGAGTGGTGTGGATTGAATATGTTTGTCTCATGTGCATAAGGGTAGTGAAATCTCTCATTAGACCTATTATATTCTGTTCTCACCCCTCTAACCTATCAGATGCCTCCGAGACGTGACCCCGGATTCGCTTTCCCGCCGGAGCTCACCCAGTTGATCCAACAACAGAATGCCTTGATGCAGATGCTCATTCAGAACCAAGGCAACAACAACAACAACAACCCACCGCCACCACCCCCAGTTGACAACCTAGCCCGTTTCCTAAGGTTGAATCCGCCGGTGTTCTCTAGCAGCACCGAGCCGATTGTTGCTGATGACTGGCTCTGCAAGATTGGAAGGGAGCTGACCACCACAGGTTGCACTGATGCTGAGAAGGTGCGCTTTGCCTCACATCAACTGGATGGACCCGCAGCCTCATGGTGGGAGAACTACACCGCCACTTTCCCCGTGGCCAATGTTACTTGGGATCAATTTCAGCAGGCCTTCCGCACTGCACATGTCTCAGCTGGAGCTATGAGTATGAAGAAGCGTGAGTTCCACAACTTACGCCAGGGGAATCATACTATGGCGCAGTACGTGGATGAGTTCAGCAAGTTAGCACGCTACGCCCCAGATGATGTGGCCACAGATGCCGTGAAGCAGGAGAAGTTTCTTGAAGGACTGAATGATGAGCTGAGTATGCAGTTGATGGTGGCAACTTTCACCAACTACCAGGAGCTGGTAGACAGGGCTCTCATGATTGAAGGCAAGCAGCAGCAGATAGAGAGCCGCAAGCGGAAGTATGGACAGGGAAAGTATAACTCTGGAGCCCAGCAGAAGCCTCGCTATTCCCCGTACTCGGGAGGACAGACTCATCATACCCATGGAGGACATAACCCTGGAGGACATTCTCATCCTGGAGGAAGTGGACATAACCACAGTGGCCCTAAGAATGGAAATGGGAATGGAATTAACAGTAGTCAGAGCCGTTCCAACCCCGCGACACCCGCCAAGAAGGATTTGAGTCACGTTACCTATTTCAAGTGCGGGAAGACCGGGCACTACGCCAATGATTGTTCTGATGCGAAGAATGGTAATGGCAATGGAAGCTCTGGAAAGAAGCCAAATCCCTTCACCAGAGGTCAGGTGAACCACGTCAACGTGGAGGAAGTTGGAGAGCAGCCTGACGCAATTATTGGTAAGTTTTTGATTAATTCATTTACAGCCCTTGTTCTTTTTGACACTGGTGCATTGCATTCATACATATCAAGGGAATTTGTGGATAAGTTTAAGTTGCCCACCATAGCCCTTAAGACACCTATGTTAGTAAGCTCACCAGGAGCGGAGTATATGGCTAGCCGAGGATGTTTTCAGCTGCCATTGACCATAGGTAGGCATGTTTTTCCCACCGACCTCATTATTCTGGAATCACAAGGATTGGATGTGATACTAGGCATGGATTGGTTATCGAAGTATGGAGGAAACATCGATTGTGCTAGTAAGTCAATCCTTCTCACCACCCCAGAGGGACAACGGATCAAGTATGTGTCTAGGCATGCGCCAAGGAGGACTCAAGTGAATTCACTCTCGGGAGTTGTTCAGGAGGAAGTGCCAGTTGTGAAGGATTATCCCGATGTATTTCTGGAGGAATTACCAGGCATGCCACCAGACCGAGACATAGAGTTTTTGATTGAGCTGTTGCCAGGCACCGGACCAATATCGAAGAGACCGTATCAGATGCCGCAAATGATCTGGAGGAAATTAAGAAGCAGATTAAGGAGTTATTGGAGAAAGGTTATATACGACCAAGTTCATCGCCGTGGGGAGCCCCAGTGCTCTTAGTTGAGAAGAATGATGGATCTTTGAGAATGGTTGTTGATTATCGTGCGTTGAATGAGGTGACGATCAAGAACAAATACCCACTACCGATGATCAATGATTTGTTTGACCAGCTGCAAGGAGCTAAAGTATTTTCCAAGATCGATCTTCGATCAGGATACCACCAGCTGAAGATCCGAGAATAGGATATACCCAAGATAGCTTTCACCACAAGGTATGGGCTATATGAGTACACGGTCATGTCTTTCGGTTTGACTAACGCCCCTGCCTACTTTATGAGTATGATGAATAAGGTGTTCATGGAGTTCTTGGATAAGTTTATTGTGGTGTTCATTGATGATATTGGTGTACTCGAAGAATGAAGAAGAACACAAGGAACATTTGCGCTTGGTTCTCAAGAAGCTCAGAGAACATCAGCTATATGCCAAGTTCAGCAAATGTGAGTTTTGGTTGAAGAAAGTTGGATTTCTCGGACATGTTATATCAGGAGAAGGAATAGCAGTAGGCCCATCCAAGGTTAAATCTGTCACCGAGTGGTTGGCACCCACCTCAGTGGGAGAGATACGCAGTTTCCTTGGACTTGCAGGATATTATCGGAGATTTATTGAGAAATTTTCCAAGATTGCGAAGCCCATGATGGAGTTATTGAAGAAGGACACCAAGTTTAAGTGGACCGAGGATTGTGAGGCCAGTTTTCAGGAGTTGAAGAAACGTTTAGTTACAGCCCCAGTGCTAATTCTTCCGAATATACGCAAGGATTTCCAAGTATATTGCGACGCTTCTCGCCAGGGACTTGGAGGCATTCTTATGCAAGAAGGAAGAGTTGTTTCATATGCCTCACATCAGCTTTGACCTCATGAGTTGAATTATGCCACGCATGATTTGGAGCTAGCAGCCGTAGTGCATGCGCTCAAGACCTGGAGACATTTTCTTGTCGGAAATCGTTGTGATGTTTACACGGATCATAAGAGTTTGAAGTACATTTTCACGCAGAAGGAGTTGAACCTCAGGCAGAGGAGATGTCTGGAGCTCATAAAGGATTATGACATGAAATTGCATTATCATCCAGGAAAGGCCAATGTCGTGGCCGATGCTTTGAGTCGCAAGAGTTATGTCAACACTCTCATAACCGGAGGATTACCTTAGGAGTTAGCCAACGATCTCAGAGAACTTCGCTTGGAGATAGTTCCGAGAGGTTTTGTTGCAGCATTGGAAGTTCAGTCCACTTTGTTGGGAAAAATCCGAGAAGCCCAGAAGACGGATAAAGAAATCGCAGAGATAAGGGAAAAGATGAGTAAAGGAAAGGCCAAAGGTTTTCGTGAGGATGAACACGGGACTTTATGGTTTGAGGATCGCATCTATGTGCCCAATGACCCAGAGATCAGGAAGTTAATTCTTCAGGAGGCTCATGATTCGCCATACTCGATTCACCCAGGCAACACCAAGATGTATTTGGATTTGAAGGAACATTTCTGGTGGACAGGTATGAAGAAGGATATCGCCGAGTACGTAGCCGTATGCGACGTATGTCAAAGAGTCAAAGCAGAGCATCAGAAACCAGCAGGATTACTTCAGCCTTTGCCGATACCCGAATGGAAGTGGGATAAGCTTGGCATGGATTTCATCACTGGATTACCCAGGACTCGTTCAGGATATGATTCCATTTGGGTTGTAGTTGATCGCTTGACCAAAGTGGCTCACTTTATCCCCGTGAAAACCACTTATACGAGCGCGAAGTTGGCCAAGATATATATGACCAGGATTGTATGTCTGCATGGAGTTCCGAGGACCATCATATCAGATAGAGGAACACAGTTTACTTCGAAGTTTTGGAATCAGTTGCACGAAACTTTGGCTACTAGGCTGGAGTTCAGCACAGCCTTTCACCCGCAGACAGATGGACAGATCGAGAGAGTCAATCAGATTCTGGAGGACATGTTGAGAGCTTGTGCGCTAGATTATGGATCTAGTTGGGATGATAATTTGCCTTACGCAGAGTTCTCATATAACAATAGCTATCAGGCTAGTTTGAAGATGGACCCTTTCTAAGCTTTGTATGGAAGGAGGTGCAGGACACCATTGCTGTGGGATGAAGTTGGAGATCGAAAACTGTTCGGACCAGATTTAATTAGAGAGTCTGAGGAGAAGGTCAAGTTGATTCGAGATAGACTCAAGGTAGCCCAGTCCAGGCAAAAGAGTTATGCAGGTACTAAACGCAAGGAGGTAACCTATGAAGTCGGAGATAGGGCATACCTTCGTGTGTCCCCACTTCGAGGAGTTAAACAATTTGGAGTCAAAGGAAAGTTAGCACCAAGATTTGTAGGACCATACCGAGTTTTGGAACGTATGGGTGAAGTTGCCTACAAGTTGGAATTACCTGAAGGTTTGTCAGGAGTTCATGATGTGTTTCACGTTTCCCAGTTGAAAAAGTGCCATGCAGAGATGGCTGATATTCCTCTGAGAGATACAGTGCCACTGGAAGCGATTCAGTTGGATAGTGATCTGACCTATGAGGAGAAACCCGTCAAGATTCTCAAGTTTGCCAACCGAGTTACTCGCAGCAGAGTCATCAAGTTTTGCAAAGTTCAGTGGAGCCACCATACCGAGGAGGAAGCCACCTAGGAACGAGAAGAAGACCTCCGCAAGGACCACCCACACCTTTTTTTCTAGCCAACCCGAATCTCGAGGGCGAGATTCATCTTAAGGGGGGTAGGTTTGTAACATCCCAAATTTTCAATTTGGATGTTATTTATAGATCATTCATATGCATCCATGATTTATGCATTTTTGTTGTTTTGTTTTGGTTGCATTTTGATCCAAGAGACCTTAAGCAACTTAAGGACCAATTTGAGAGAGTTGGAGGTTTCACAAAAATCCATTTTTGATTTATCAAAACTTGGAAAATTGGATCAAATTATTTTTCAAAATTCTTTTCCAATTATTTTAAAATAAAGAGAGAAGATAACATGACTTCTTCAAATACAGCAAAGAAATATTAGAAATTAAATTTTGAATTTTTGGAAATTTTATTTGATTTTATTCGCTAGTTTATTTATTTGTTAGCGGAGTAATTAGTACTATAAAGTTTGTTTTTAGTTTAGGCATTTAGGCCCAGAAAAATGTTCACTATGTCATTAATAAGGTCATATTATTATGTGAATTTTTCTGGTATTTTTAGATATATACTTATATTAGTTTTTCATGTTTTTCTCTCTCTGAAAAAAAATGTTTTAAAAAAAATCTTCCCCGCCAAACTGGGCCGGCCCAGCTCGCTAGCCAGGCCGCGGCCCAGCCCAGCTCGCCAGCCAGGCCGCGGCCCAGCCCAGCCGCGCGCTCGTCCCCGAGCTCGGGACGGAGTCCCGAGCGAGCATGCCCCGCCGCCGCCTCGCCTTGCCTTGCCCCCTTATCCAAGGTGCCCCCTCCCCCTTCTTTAAATAGCCGGACCCCGGCCCCGTTCCTCCCGTCCCGAGCCGCCGCCGCAGCAGCCACCGTCGCCGAGCGCCGCCACCGCAGCCGCCGTCGCCCGCGCCGCCGCCTGCCGCAGTCACCGCCGCCGCCGAGCACCGCCGCCCGCGCGCCGCTAGCCGCCGCCGTAGCCGAGCCCCGCCTCGCCGGAGTCCCGCCGAAGCCGGAGCCGCCGCCGTCGGATTTCTCGCCGCCGGCCGAACCGTCCCGAACCGGTATAAACCGCCGGTTTTCTTTGGTTTTATTTTTTTTAGATCGATTTATTATTTTAGATCTGTTAAATAGCGAATGTTCACTCGTTTAGATCTGCCAACGAACGTTTTCGTTCGTTAGTCTCTGTTAGCGGACGTTCGTCCGATAGAATTTTTCTTTTTCTGTTTAGTTTTCGGCCAGGGACCTATATGTAGTTATTTTCTTCGCAGATTAGTCCCTGATCTTTAAACCCTTACAACTTTTTACTCGTTTATTCAAATCCAGCGAAACCAACGCCAAATTCTTCGTCTTGATCCCCTCTGTCCAGATAATCAACTTGAACATGTTTTTGAAAGTTTAAAATTTGGTTTCAAACAGTTTTGAATTTGAACTTCTTTTGATCGTAGTTTGAGTTTCGTAATTCCGATTTGACCGATTCTTTTTGCAAATCGAAGCTCTTCACTTGAACTTTCTATTTAGATATTTTTATTTGGTTTTACCCTTGCATCTTGTGCTTGAGTGCTTACGTATGCTATTGTTTGTCTACGATAGAGTATCCGGAGTGCGAAGCTTGCTACTACGAATCTCTAGGGTTTACCGATCGTCAGCAAGGCAAGTTACACTTTGATCATATCCCTTTATTACCCAGTTTTTATGCATTAGTTATATCCCCAAATATTGCATGAGTAGGATTGGGAACATGTGGTTATTGCTATGTAGTTGATGAGGTAGGAACCTATTACCTTTGATCACCCCGGGAATATACGTTATGCTCATATTGCTTAGCCATGCTCGTAGACGGGGATTGGTATGTGCGATTCATGAAAGTTGCAAGAGTAATTTATCTAAGGGAAACTTAAGGTGGCTACTGTAATACACATCTGGGTGGATTGGTTGCGGGTACCTGGGGAATCCAGTGTTGTCCTAGGAGATCCCGGGGTAACCATGTGATCATCCTATGGAATGCCACCCAGGCTCAAAGGGATCATAAGATTATTCATGCTAGAAACTTCCGTGTACAGCCACATGCCATTATGGGCTCTGGCATAGTTGAGTAAGTTGTGGGAATCCTTTCCATGATGGGCTAGCAGATGTAGGGGAACTGTAGGTGTACCGGCCTATCTATCGGTTAAGGGGACCTCTTTGGAAAGACTGTGTCTCGATCATCCGTTTCTCAAACATCATGCAGTGCGAGAAATTCAACGGGGGAGATCGAGTCTTTTGGGGAAAGGTGCGCAAACCTCTGCAGAGTGTACAAACTAATCATGATTAGCCGTGTCCCCGGTTATGGACATTTTGAGTATCTGGTACTTGAATTATTGGTTTGATCTCATCACTTTACTTAATGAAATTGTTGGGTTATTAATATTCTTTTGGGATTGAGTTGGGGGTACCTTCTCAATAATGGCTTAAACAGGGTAGTTAAATAAAATCTATTCCTTTGTTGTAGGAAAAAATTGGCTTTATGCAAATGTTAAACTTAGAGCCTCCACCAGCCATATATTGCATGTAGTGACAGCTATTATTCAACATTGCTCTATAGTGTTATCTTGCCAGCATATTCCATGTGCTAACCTACACGGCTGCAACATATCATGTTGCAGAATTTTCAGACGAAGAGTAAGGTGCGCTAGGTCGTTGTCGTGCACTCAGTTTTGCCGTGGAGTTGGATGGACTCATTTACCTTCGAAGCTTCCGCAGTTACTTTATTTAGATGGCCTTCAGCCATATTATTGTAATAAGTACTCTTTATGAGACACTCGATGTAATAAGTGTATGATTGAACTCTGCTATAAATCCTCGAGTACTGTGTGTGTCAGCAATATCAATCCAGGGATGACACTTAAGCACAGAGACTTCGATCCATTGGGATCGGGTCGCTACACTACCTATGGATTGAGTAAGATCCTTCAAGTAAGTTGTCATCAGTGCAAGCAATAAAAATTGCTCTTTAAATATGTTTGATCTATTAGGGTGAAGAAAATAAGCTTTATACAAGCTTGTGATATGGAAGAAATAAAAGCGACAGACTGCATAATAAAGTTCTTTATCACAAGGGGCAATATAAAGTGACGTTCTTTTGCACTAAGATTTTGTGCATCCAACCATAAAAGCGCATGACAACCTCTACTTCCCTCTGTGAAGGGCCTATCTTTTATTTTATTTCCTACCCTTATATAAGAGTCAAGGTGATCATCAGCACTATATGTTGGGGAAGATCCAGATATATGTATCCACTCGGATGTAGGTGTTCATAAACTATTATTGTTGGCATTACCCTTGAGGTAAAAGGTTGGGAGGCGAAACTATAAGCCCCTATCTTTCTCTGTGTCCGGTTGAAGCTTTGATCTCATAAGTACCGCGTGAGTGTTAGCAATTATGAACAGATGGTTGAGTATGTGAAACTTGCTATATGAAAGCTCTTACATTAACTCTTTCCGATGTTATGATAAATTGCAATTGTTTCAATGACCAAGATCATAGTTTGTTGGTTTTCAATAAAGTTTTTGATTCATACTTTACCTTGTGAATGAATTATTACTTTGGCATAAGAAGTTATATGACAATATGTTGTTGTACTAAAGATGATCATGATGCCTTCATGTCCGTATTTTATTTTATCGACACCTCTATATCTAAACATGTGGACATGATTATCGATTTTGGTTTCCGCTTGAGGACAAGCGAGGTCTAAGCTTGGGAGAGTTGATACGTCCATTTTGCATCATGCTTTTATGTTGATACTTATTGGATTATAGGATGTTATTACACATTATGGTACAATACTTATGCCTTTTCTCTCTTATTTTAGAAGGTTTACCCAAAGAGGGAGAATGACGGCAACTGGAATTCTGGACCGAAAAGGAGCAAATCTGAGAGACCTATTCTGCACAACTCCAAAAGTCCTTAAAATTTACGGAGAATTATTTTGGAATATATAAGAATTATTGGGCGAAGAAAATACCAGAGGGGACCCACCAGGTAGCCACAAGCCCGGGGGGCGTGCCCTACCCCCTGGGCGCGCCCCTAGGGCTTGTGGGCCCCCTGACAGGTCTCCGGTGTCCATCTTCTACTATATGAAGGGTTTTTACCTGGAAAAAATCATAAGGAAGCTTTCGGGATGAAGCGCCGCCGTCTCGAGGCGGAATCTGGACAGAAGCAATCTAGGGTTCCGGCGGAGCTGTTCTGCCGGGGAAACTTCCCTCCGGGAGGGGGAAATCGAAGCCATCGTCATCACCAACGATCCTATCATTGAGAGGGGGTCGATCTCCATCAACATCTTCATCAGCACCATCTCCTCTCCAAACCCTAGTTCATCTCTTGTATCCAATCTTTGCCTCAGAACCTCAGGTACCTGTGGGTTGCTAGTAGTGTTGACTACTCCTTGTAGTTAATGCTAGTTGGTTTATTTGGTGAAAGATCATATGTTCAGATCCTTAATGATATTCAATACCTATCTGATCTTGAACATGAATATGCTTTGTGAGTAGTTACGTTTGTTCCTGAGGACATGGGAGAAGTCTTGTTATAAGTAATCGTGTGAATTTGGTATTCGTTTGATATTTATTTTGATGAGATGTATGTTGTCTTTCCTCTAGTGGTGTTATGTGAACGTCGACTACATGACACTTCACCATGATTTGGGCCTAGGGGAAGGCATTGGGAAGTAATAAGTAGATGATGGGTTGCTAGAGTGACAGAAGCTTAAACCCTAGTTTATGTGTTGCTTCGTAAGGGGCTGATTTGGATCCACATGTTTCATGCTATGGTTAGATTTATCTTAATTATTCTTTCATAGTTGCGGATGCTTGCGAGAGGGGTTAATCATAAGTGGGAGGCTTGGCAAAGTAAGGATAGCACCCAAGCACCGGTCCACCCATATATCAAATTATCAAAGTAGCGAACGTGAATCATATGAGCATGATGAAAACTAACTTGACGATAATTCCCATGTGTCCTCGGGAGCGCTTTGCTTGATATAAGAGTTCATCTAGGCTTATCCTTTGCTACAAAAAGGATTGGGCCACCTTGCTTCACTTTTGTTACACTTGTTACCCATTACAAATTATCTTATCACAAAACTATCTGCTACCGATAATTTCAGTGCTTGCAGAGAATACCTTGCTGAAAACCGCTTGTCATTTCCTTCTGCTCCTCGTTGGGTTAGACACTCTTACTTATCGAAAGGACTACGATAGATCCCCTATACTTGTGGGTCATCAATAAGCGGTACTACCATTCGGAGGAGCGGTACTACCGCTTAGCACGGTCAAAACAACCCAACAAGACAGAAGACGCGAGCTGTAGTTCTGCCAGAGAGGTAGTACCACTCAGGGGAGAGGTAGTACCGCTTATAAGAGGTACTACCGCTCGGAGATGTACTACCTCTTGTAAGAGGTACTACCTCTTGTAAGAGGTACTACTGCTCGGAGAGGTACTACCGCTTATAAGAAGTACTACCGCTTATAAGAGGTACTATCGCTCGCTACTACCGCTCTACTACCGCGAAACCCGACACAAAAAATTGCATCCCCAGAAGCAGCGGTACTACGCGTGGCACAGGGCTGCGGTAGTGCCACTTACAAGCGGTACTACCGCTCGAGAGAGCAGTACTACCGCTTGAGGCTTTCAGGAACACAACAGAGAAAACAGAGGATGTAATAAAGCCTAAACTGCCACAACTTCTGCAAATGAACTCCGAATTGAGCAAACTCAAGATTGTTGGATAGATGACGACGAGAAGCATCCAAACAGTGACTAGTTATATTAAGAAGTGGTAGGGGAGGTATGCCTAAGATATAGAGGAGTGAAAGCTCCAACAGAGAAGAACCGGCATAACCTCCAACATCAAAAACATCATAGAAGATGCATGTGAACTCCGTTTTCGATGAACTCGAGCTTGTCATGAAGATAACCAAAAGCTCCAAATATCACAAGGATAAAAACCAAACAAGAACAAAGAAAGATTATGCAAGGATGCAATAGTTTGGGCTCTCTACGAACGATACGATCAAGCTACTCACTTGAGAGCCCCCCTTGATAGTATGGCAATCGATCCTATAACCCGGTCTCCCAACTACCAGCATGAAACCGGTAAAATAGAAAATCTATCAAGGGCAAACCTTTGCCTTGCACATAATCCACTTGAGCTAGATGATGACGATCTTGTCCTTCTCAAGACGGATCACTTTTCTTGATTGTGTTGGCTCGATGAAGACTAGTTGATTGCTCCCCCATACTCCACTATGGGTGAGCCACTCTTCTGCACATCTTCACAAGTCCATTGTCACCACAATGGACGGCAAGCTTCAAGCATGATCTCTTTATGATGCTTGACTTGAACTTGCACACCGTAAACTTGATGATGATCACCACTTGATGTCATTCTCTCCATGGGTTGTATGATATCTTCCTCTTGACGTAAGCCCATGGAAACAAACCTAACCCCACATAGAACTCTCACATAGACCATGGGTTAGTACACAAAGCATAATGCACAATGCTTACCATACCTTGGGATCACTTGATCCCTCTCGATACATCTTCTACGCTTTGTGTGTTGATCAACTTGATTCACTCTTGACTTAGTCTTGACCAACCATGTATCATGACCAATCTTTATATAATTCCTTTAAAAGCACCTTGGTCAACACATAAAATCCTTGAAACCATCACATAGACTTCAAGAAATTCCTATGGATAAATCCTTCAAATATAACTCAAGGCAACCATTAGTCCATATAGATTGTCATCAATTACCAAAACCAAACATGGGGGCACCGCATGTTCTTTCAATCTCCCCCATTTTGGTAATTGATGACAATCACTTTCAAGAGAGTTTATACAAGGAATTATGCATCAATAATGCATGCGCATGAGATGAAAATGCTTAGGAACAAAACCAAAGCAAGAAGAAGTAGCTCTCTAAACTTCTCCACAAAACTCCAGGTACCTACAAGGGGTTAGATGCAATACAAGGGAGTAATGTATCCAAGATATGAAATGATCATCATAAGAGAATTATCAAGGATTAGTCATGAAAGCTCATGCCCTTGCATGCATCCAAGTGAGTTTCTAGTTCACGTTGGAGGCATCAGTGAAATTCAGCTCACTTCTCAAGTGACAAAATATCTTCTCATCAAGAGGTTTAGTGAAGGTATCCGCCTATTGTTTGTCGATATGAACATGCTAGAGGTCAATGTCACATTTAGCAACATGATCTCGAGTGAAATGGTGACGAACCTCAATATGCTTAGTTCAAGAATGTTGCATGGGATTGTGCGCAATCTTAATAGCACTCTCATTGTCACATAGTAACGACACATGTTTCACATGTATCCCATAATATTTGAGAGTTTGTGTCATCCATAGTAATTGAGCACAACACGATCCGGCTGCAATGTATTCCACTTCGGCGATGGATAGAGATACTGAATTTTGTTTCTTGGAGGACCAAGACACAAGAGATCTACCAAGAAGTAGGCATGTATCCGAAGTGGATTTTCTATCAACCTTGTCTCTGGCATAGTCCGAGTCGGAATAGCCAACAAGTTTGAAAGAAGATTCTTTCGGATACCAAATGCCAAAGTTTGGTGTATGTATCAAGTATCTCACAATTCTTTTCACGGTCTTAAGATGACATTATTTTGGTGTCGCTTGATATCGTGCACACATGCACACACTTAGCATAATTTCGCGGCGGGAGGCATATAGATATAGCAATGAACCAATCATGGAACAATAAACCTTTTGATCAACTGGTTTGCCATCCTTGTCAAGTCAAGATGTCCGATGGTAGGCATGGGAGTTTTCATACCTTTGCTTTATTGCATGTTGAACTTCTTGAATAAGTCCTTGGTATACTTTGTTTGAGAAACAAAAGTACCATCTCTAGTTTGCTTGATTTGCAAACCAAGGAATAATTTGAGTTGACACATCATTGACATCTCAAATTTTTCCGACATCAACCTTCCAAACTTTTCACTAAAGAGAGGGTCAGTAGAACCAAATTTGATATCATCAACATATATTTGGCATACAAATAGTTCACCATTAACTCTCTTAGTAAATAAGGTTTAATCAATTTTACCAATCTCAAAGCCTTTTTCAAGAAGAAACTTTGTCAAGCATTTGTACCAAGCTCTAGGAGCTTGTTTGAGACCATAGAGAGCTTTATGAAGTTTATAGAGATGGTTTGTTTCTTGGGATTAACAAAACCGGGAGGTTGTTTAACATAAATTTCCTCCTCAATTTCACCATTTAAGAAAGCACTTTTAATGTCCATTTGATAGTGGGTGATGTCATGGCGATTGGCGTAAGCAAGAAAGATGCGAATGGACTCAAGTCTAGCAACGGGGGCATAGGTCTCACCATAGTCCATACCTTCGACTTGTGTGTAACCTTGAGCTACAAGACAAGCTTTGTTGTGTATGACTTGTCCATCTTTATCTTGCTTGTTACGAAACACACATTTGGTTCTGATGATGTTTTGCTAATCCTTGGCCTTCTCAACCAATGTCCAAACATGATTCCTCTCGAGGTTGTGTAGTTCGTGCATAGCATTCACCCAATCAGGATCTTTAAATGTTTCTATATGGTTTTGATCAAAAGGTTACAAATCAAGTCATATCCCATTCCCAGCTAGCCGTCGGATTCTTTATCCAACAGCCGGAGTCAAAATATGGATAGGTGAGCAAATTTGGTATACCATAACCAGCTAGCCACGCCAGCACTTCCCATATCAACACCACAATTCCAATCCTGGGCCAGAACAAATTGAACCAACCAAATAACAATCGAAACCTAGAGAGGAATTCCTCCTAAAACCAACAATCAAAAACCTAAATCTTGCACCGCCGCCTCGGCCGCCACTGATCAGTGATCAAACTACTAGTAGCATCAACCTCGCCCTCTTCGCATCCGGGGGCGGGCTCTTGGCCTCGTACCCGGCCACCGCCGACGCCGGCAGGTTCTCGTCGAAGTCCCTCAGCAGCGACACTGCCTTCGCCTTGGCAGCCTCCTTGTCCTTGCCGATCCCGTTGGCCGCGGCGCCGCCCTCGTAGTGCAGGCGCTTGTGCCCGCCCAGCGCCGGCCCCGACGGGAACGTGCGGTGGCAGATCGAGCACTGGTGCACCTTGGCCTCCACGGGGCCGCCGTCAGATGCCTCATCGCCGCCTGCCGATGCTGTCGGCGGCATGGGCAGCTTCCGGTGGCTCTTCTTGTGGCCGCCCAATGCTTGGTAGGACGCGTAGATCTTGCCACACATGGAGCACTCATACCCCTGCGCTTTGGTCTGCGCCGCTCCCACGCCCTTGAGGCCTCCGACGCCTCCGTCCTCGACCTTGCCGCGTGCCAGCATGAGGAGAGAGAGCGCCAGGTACTCCTCCTCGGACTCGGCGCCGCTGACAGACCTGACGCTGCCGCCACGGCTTCTGGAGCGACGCCCTCCCCGAGCCCACGAGTCCATCGGCGGCGGGGACGGCAGCGGCACGGGCGACTTCCTGGACACGTCGTCGGGCGACATGGCTGGCGGAGATCAGCCCCGACGCAGAGTTGATCGGAGCAAGAGGGAGGTGGACAAGTAGGAGAGTGGTGGGTGTGGGGGTGCGCGAGCGATTGAGATGGAGGTGTGGGTTGGGGTTACCATATATAGTGGCGCTGGGGAAGTGAGGGTAGTGCGGACTACGGGGTGTGGCACTGTGCTCTCCTCTAGTGGTTACACGATGGCAGGGCAGCAGGCCGGGGCGCACGTATGCGACCAAGAGGCCGTGTGTGCGCGCCTGTGTCTGACTTGGTGATCAAGTCATCATTGTGTGGATGGATGATCTGACGGTCGGGGTGTTATTGGGTTCTGTGTTGGCGTGATCTAGGCCCTTCGTGAGGGATATGGGGTGTGTTTGTTACGACGGATAAGTCTTCGTCAACGTGCTTGGTCTTTGTGTGAAACGTACGTACACCCCTCTAAAAATGCCAAAAAAGATATCTTGTATTTTTTGTCTAATATTATGTGTATTATAGTAGAATGACAAATTGGCATTTTTTATGATTATACTTGGCATTTTTGTTGTGAGTGAGAAGGTCGGCATCCTCTGTGGTCAAGATCTACGTCCGCCACTGCTGCTTCCGGGATGATATGCATGCATTGATGGAGGACAAATCTAAATCTTTGCATTTGAGATTATATATTAATGTACGCCTCCATCTTTCCATTTAATTCAGGATGTGCTAGCCGTTAGCCGACTGAAGCTTAAACAAAATGGCGCTTCCTTAGCCATCAGATTTTACTCAAGTCACAATCACGAGACATCCGGTTAAAACCCCGCATGCAATATGTGTTATATGTTTTCTACATTTTTGCATTTTCCTTCACATTTTTGTGAAAAAATTGTGAGGAGACCTTCACAACATTTTCAACACTAGCACGCAACAATAAAATGTAGGCATGCATGCAACAAATTTCCATTCATTGTAGCATGTATGTTTTCAAATGGATAGGCAAAGCATGAAAGATAAGTTAGGGCAGATAAGTGTTCGTTAATGTACTTAGGTCTTTCTGTGACACGTATGTGGTGCTTTCTGGGAAGATATGCGTGCATTGGCGGAGGACGGATTTAAATCTTTACCAGATTACAAAGATTTATGGACGCCTCATCTTGCCATTTAATTGGGGTTGGCCGAGGCGTCGGTCTGTTGTAGCTTGGAAAAAATAAATCACCGCCATAACTCTCGAATCTGACTAAAGTCATAATCCCAAGACATATGATAAAAACAAACACATGCAACATGTGTCGTATGTTTGCAACATCGTTTCATTTCCATCCACATTTGTGAGAACAATTTGTGAGGAATACATGACAAGAACAAAATATATGCATGCATGCAACACATTTCCATTTACTGCACAACATGCTTACATAACCTATTGCAACAAATGATCATGCAGAAACAATGTTTACATTTAAAAATGGATCATAACTATCACGGCATGAAAGACCATGCAGAAACAATAATGAAGAAATGCTTCAGACCTTCCCAACATGCGTCCATAACCTATTGCAACAAATCGGTCGTTTGTGCACAAGAAACACCATACACATTTAAAGCATGTTGAAACACCATATGCTACATCAAAAGTTCACGAATTCTAATCAAAGCTAAACATCAACAATAGAGGTGTCGCCTTCTACTTACTTGATCTCATCGGCCATGAATCTGGCTAGTCGGAGTCCTGTCCGAGCTAAATCAAGCGACCTAGGCCTATTTCCTGTGTCTCAGTGTCTAGTAGAGCTCAGGGGCATAGGCCCAGACTCCACAGGAGGTATCATGGTGGTTGGGAGGAGAAGGCTTTGAGGAAGGAGACAACGTGGGAATTGGAGGAGCTTCGGTCGAAGAGGAGCTCCGAAGTGAGAGGAACGAGCGTTGAGCTAACAGGGTACACAGGGAGGTAAAAAAATGAGCTTCGTGATAGAAAAGGAGGACAGAACACACGTGAGATAAGAAAAGGGAAATGTGCGATAGGGACGTTGATTTTTTTCTCCAGTGAGGCGATCAATTTTTTTTCCTTGATTAGTCGCTAATACAAGTTATTTTCCTTGAATTTGTTGTCAATTAAGATACCAAAATTAAGATGAAAAGTCACTTGTAAGCACTATAAACATTCCTTTTCAAAAATAACATGCGCCTAGTTGAGGTCCATGAACCTGTTTGAGTTTCTTAAGGATAAAATTGTATGGAAAGGACAATGGTAAGAAGATCGAAATTTTGACAGAGGATAAATACTAGCCTCCATATTTTAGCAAGATGCATACAAATTATTTTCTTTCATCTTTGAGACCAATATGTGTGTATGAACATAAGTGTGTTGCCCCCTAAAAGGATGCGCACAAGTATTGCTTCATTTTGTTTATTTCTTTATTTCTTTTAGATCAATATGCCATATCTACAAATCTGAAGAAGAGAACTATGCGGAAGAAACAACAAGCAAGGCCGAGTTTAGGGGAAATAAATATCATGCCTCCTTTTTCTAATAGGGCACATACATATTCATTCCCCTTCAGAGGAAGAAGAAGAGGTAAGAGAGTTAGAGAGCAAGCAGCAGCTTTCTTTGAGACATATACACATATTTGAATTTTTCAAGGATAAAGCTGGACGGAAAAAAGATAATAGTAAACATGGCCGAATTATTGAAGGGCGATAAATATGTAGCCTCCATTTTATAGCTAGATGCATACAAAAATTATTTCTTACTTTATGAGACTTGTATGCGTGTCTGAACTTCAAAAGAACAAAATTAGATGCAAGAGACGTGGTAGCATGATCAAATTTGTGGAGGAGAAGAAGTTTTTTATTTTTATTTTTTGGAGCCAATTAGTGTATCCCCTCCCCAACACATACACACACACACACACACACAAATAAAGGACCGCCTGACAAAAAGAAAAGTCATATAAAACCAAAACTATGCCTACGTGAAAAAACAGAAGCTATCAAAGCAGTTATCAATGAAATGCAGTACAACCCATCGGCACCAACCATATCATCACAACACAATGAATAAGATCAAAATTATGAAGTGGCATAACCATGTTGTCTACTTTTCCAAACCCGGATATGTGATGTTGTCGAATTTGTGATAGAAAATAAATATGTCACCTCCCTAAGCAGATACGCGCAAGTATAGTCTCAATATTTTCTTCTTTGAGATCATTACGCCATATCTACACTTTTAAAGAACAAAGCTCGGTGGAATTGACAACATAAAAAAAAGATCATATCTATTGGGGATAGTAAATATCATGCCTCCATACAAATACATGTTCCTTCTTTCTTGGAGACTAATATGCATATTTGGATTTTCGGAGAGCGAATTTGAGTGGAAGAGAAAATCACAAAAAAGATGGGAACGTGTGATGGATTTGCATGCATAAAACAAACTGGAATGGAAGACATAATGTCAAACAAGGTCAAATTTGTGATGCGGGGAAAACACCTCACCTCACTTTTGAGACTACAATGTTTCGAATCGTTTTATTTCTTTCCTTGATACCAATGAGGTAATAGCGTTGGTCCTATTTCCTTTCAAGGATTAACAATTAAATCTAATTTCTCTCTATGACAAAGTGATTTTGCACACCAAGATTAGTTAGGATTGTTTGAATGCACAGATTGTACATAAGTCTGATAAAGAAAAATAGGGGATACATTTCTTCTGAATTTCAGACACTAGATCGCAAATATGTGTTACATGCAACAAACTGCATATATACATATATGTACATTATGTCCTCCCGGCCTCAAGACTCAAGAGATATGGCTGAAAAATTATATATAAGTTTAGGCCATGTTTGACATTATGATGATGTCATGATAATCCAGCTTGCCTAAATAGATGTTGTTCATGTTAGTTTTTTTTCTAAATTGAACAAGGTAAATGTGCCAACAAGCGTCAATATTCATTCAGCTTAGGTACAAAGTACATCACGTAATTCAAACCCCTTAAACCCAACATTACGCAATAGTTGATAATTTGGACAAGGGCTAGCTCTATGAGTTGAATTGATACATCTGAAAACAGGTTCTAAAGATGTGTTCAAAATCTGATGAACACAATTATGAGCCACGCCTTGGAAATATTGTAAATAGAGCTGGTGTAGTGGGCTGATTTGTGGAGGAAGCTGTTGAGAAAAGCTTGAATTCTCCTAGTGCCATTCTCAAATGTGATGTCTATGCTAGTTTTAGCTCTTACTAGTGTCAAATTATCACTGATGAAAGTGACCTGCTAGAGTGGAAGTGATGCATCTAGTTGTACAACAAGATGAAGCGCAGAAGCTTCAGCTAGAAGAGGGGAGGGAGATGTAGTCGAGGAAGCCTGAACCATGAGCTTTGAGTTTGTGTGGCTTGTCAGGATGTACACTCCAATATCATGATCTTGTTTGATTCCCTGTTCAAGGATTTTTGTTGTGTTCTACCATAAAGCATCAAAATAGATTTTGGTACATGTGATACGCAAGTCAGATTTAAGATTAGAACCCTGGACAGGGTGAGAGTTTGATTGTTGCTTCTCCTTTATGTTTTGACGAGTTCCTATAGGTAAATCTGCAAAGATTCATTATTAGATATATCATGCGCACCTGATGAACATGATGAGGCATAGAGTGTTTCGTGCATAAGACAACATCATTCCCAGCTTTCCACATACTCCAAAGGGATGTAAAGATATTTGAAACGGAAGCATGCAGATGTTTCGTAGAGAGGAGACAGTGGATGATTGCATGGATGGAAATGTGTTCCTGAATTCGAAAGGCAATGAAAAAAGCCATTGAAATAACCAATGTTCAAAATATCATCCGATTCACCGATTTATCGCTTATCGGTGGGTGACCGCTAATATTATACCATATCTTTGCTATTTATCATTTGGGTCTATTTATTGCTTTGACAAGAGATTAATTGGGAATCTAGTGATTAATCAGGCCAGTCCCCTCTTGCCAGAAACTGTAAAACAGGGCCTCCTCTTCAGTAGACTGTCGCACATCACACTTCGGCCCAGTTCTTTTGCCAGAATCTGGGGATTCTCCCAGAATCTGACCCCTACCCAGCTTCTCCTAGAATCTTTGAGCCCCATTTGTTTTACAATCCTATATAGTTAGGGTCTAATTAGATAGGATTGTAAAACAAATGGGGCTCAAAGATTCTGGGAGAAGCTGGGTAGGGGTCGGATTCTGGGAGAATCCCCAGATTCTGGCAAAAGAACTGGGCCTTCATCCCCCGTTCGATAGGACATGTGTTGTAATGTTGTCCTATTTATTTGTCATTGACTCATTATCTGACATGTAATATGTAGTTATGTATTGATATAGTGTTGTCCTCTTTAAAGGCTTACACCACATTGATGGTTGTTTCCACATTTACCTTATTAGTGCTTGGAACCTGGGAATTGCAAGTAAAAACTGGCCGGTTAATAGTCGATCAATAAAATAGATTAAACGGTCAATTTTCGATTAATCTCTAATCCCCAGCCGACCGAAACGCTAATGATAAGTGATATACTCAACATTGGAAATAACTAAAACTAGATATAAGGGTCGTAAAGTAAAAAAAATGTGAGTCAACTTTGATGTACCAAGGGTGTGCAAATCAAGCGAAACTGGAGAAAGGTGCACCCAACGAAGAGTGTACTCCCTCTGTTTCTTTTTAGTCTTCATATAACTTTTGTCTGAAGTCAAAGTATCTCTAGTTCGACCAAACTTATAGAAAAAAGTATCAACATTTAAAATGCCAAAGGAATATCTTTAGATTCATTATGGAATGTAGTTATTATGTATATTTGATATTGTAGATGCTGATATTTTTTTATACAAATTTGGTCAGAGTTTGTAAAGTTTGACTCGACACAAATCTTATATGCGGAGTAAAAAAGAACGGAGGGAGTACCTCATTTTCCTCAATACTGCACCTGTAGTCCTTGCTGATATGCATGGAGGACCTACATGCTCTTGCTCTAGTATGAAATGCTTTCCTCAGCAACCTCCAAGCAAATGTTTGAATCATGCGGGCCATATAATTTTTCTTCCAAACCTGCAGAAGAGTGTTTTATAATAAGGAGGAGACCTGCCTGGTTTATTGACCTGTAAATCTTGAGTTTTCTGCATACAAAGTTTATAAGTAATCTTGAAGTTACATTTCCCATTTGCAGTAAGATCCCAATAAAAAAAATGTCCCTGCCATCATCAAGAATAAATGGGGCACTTATAATAGTGGAAGCAATAGGTTCCTCAAAAAAATGGACGAGCTGGGCATTTGCATCCTTTTTTACGTGTAACCCAAACACCATTCACTTTGATAGGGTAAACAAAGTTATTAGGCCGAATGACTAGATGGTTATAAACATCAGTCCAAGCTGGGCACCATGGAGAGCTAAAAATGGAGACATTGCCTTGTGTAAGTTGATAGAAAGAAAAGACTTTAAGCAAAGGCGAAACTTTAAGAATGGAGGTCCAAAAAGTGTAATTTGGGATATTTTGTTTAAAATTTCAAATGGAAGAATGAGGGAAGTATTTGAATTTCAAAACCTTGTATATGTGTCGCTCATTATCATCTACAATTCTCCAGGCAACAACAAGAATAAGACCTTGTTTCATGGCTTGCATATTACTGATCTAACCCGCCCACCCTTGATTTTTCGGGGTGCAAATGTCTTTCTGGGCTCTTGAGCATTGTGCCTTAGTTCCAGCCTCTTCTCTAACACATGTCCACCAAAAAATCTTAATGAGAGTCGTGAGTTTAGCCAAGAGTTTCTTAGTGAAAAGAATATTTGACATATAGAAGACAGGGATATAGGAAAAATAGATTAAATGAGCTCAAGCCTAGCAGCATGAGAGAGCTTTTTGGACCTGTAAGTAGGCAGCTTGTTGTTAAATTTGCCATAAACAAAATTGTAAGCGGTGATTGTATCATTAGCAGGCAAAATCAGTGGGTTCCCTAAATGAATAGACCTATGGTTAATGTTTGGCATAGGTAAAATTTTAATATGGGTGATAAGATTTGGGTCGGCATTAGCACAAAATGTCATAACAGACTTGTCCAAGTTAGGAGTCTAGCCAAAGTCATGACAAAAATGTTGAATATGTAAGATGAGACATTTGAGTAGCCTCAAGCACAGAAGAATTGCCATTGATAATCAAGTCGTCAACAAGAGCAAAGAGTAATTAGAAGGGCGGTTTGGTCCAAGAGAAATGACTGCAAGATTATTATTTTCCATAGCCTCCTGTAGAGCCAAAGAAAACTCATTGGTTGCAAGAACAAAAAGATAGGGAGAAAGGGGGTAGCCTTGCGTAATACCTCTACTACTTCGAAATCTCACAAAAGCCTGGCCATTAACAATCATAGAGAAGACAACATAAAGATGTATACATAGATGATATATAAAATGACCTTGCAACCCTTTACGTGAAAGTGCAGGGGAAAAAACGTAATTCCACTCTAAATGGCCAAAATTCTTAGCTAGATCAATCTTAAGAAAAACAGCGTGTTTCCAAGAAGGGCAAAGGGATGGGTGAACTCTTGAGCATTGGATTATACATAAAATAAGTAATTGTACCATAGTTCAGCAACCGTAAAATGAGTAATCTGCCTGAAAGTTTAAGAAAACGTGATAAGGGAGAGCAGAGAGTACCACTAGCTAATGTTGCAGAGCTTTGCTACATTCACGAGCAAAACTTACAGAATTTTTGTTACCGGATGAGCGGGCATCATATAATTGGAGAGGAAAAGGGGTCCGCCCTGCAATAAAGGGGGGAGATTAACGAGGGATCGGTCAAGGAGGAGTCCGTAAAAGAGTTTTGTAGCTATTGTCCGTAAGTGCAGAATTATTGAATGTTGCATGTATACCTGGCCAAATCTCGGGCCGGGCCGGGCTTCGGGCCGAGACTAGCCAAGCCCTAGGCAAAAAACCTAGGCCCGGGTCCGGCCCGGCCCGGCCATCGGGCCTGGTTTTTGGGCCCAAGCCCGGCCCGAACACATAAAAGCCTGCCGGGCCTCGGGCCGGGCCCCTTCAGAAAAGCGCAAAAACGACGGGCCCGGGCCCGGCCCGACCATCGGGCTCAAAATCTAGGCCCGAACCCGGCCCGAGAGCAGCGTCGGGTCGGGCTTTTTCGGGCCGGGCCGGGCTGCCCATGGCCAGGACTAGTTGCATGCACTTCACTCTCTTGCTTGCCCCAAGCAAACGCAAATGGCAAATTATTTGGGAACCACGGCGACGTACAGAACGGCCGAACCGGCACCTGCCACGCGGCGAGCCGCCGGAGATACCACGAGCGGCGCAGGGTGCAAGCCGGCGATCAACTGCCGGGACAGTGACAAAAGTCACGGAATATTGTAGCCCCCCAGCCGCGTATGCTCCGTGTGCTAGTGACGTGGCGCAGTGGTAGTTGCTAATGGAGCCGGCACGTTATTGGCTGTGGGCGCTCCAGGTGCTGCATGGCGGGAGACACCTCACCTGCCACGAGAGCCTTCCCCGCACGGGGGCCCGTCGGCTGCCGAGCTCCACCATCCACGTACGGCACCACGGTGGTCTGACGAGTCATCCCAAGCCGCTCTAGGCTGACGCAGGTTTCGGGGATAGTTTAGCTAGCCAGAAGACCGGCGTTTGTCTATCCGAACGACCCGTTTTTCGCAACACGACACAAGCAAATTTGAGTTTCAGCTTATGTAGCCAGTATTTTTGGCAGTTCCTTTTTACACTTTTTTTTGCGGTTTTTTTTACACTTGTAGCTTTATGAAGCAAGTAAATAGTGGGGAGAATATTGATCGAAAGTATGCCTTGTATAAGTCCAGTTGAGTGCCGGAGAATGGAGGCATGCATGTGAGGTAGCTGAAATTTGGTCCTGAAAATGAAAAATGAGTCCTACATATAGAAAAAGTTACATGTTCCCGCAAAAAAAAGTTACATGTCACTTGCACGTTCTATGACACAGAATTCTCGATTATACCCAATTCTAAAGTAGTACGACGTACCCGGTCCCAAAGCTAAGTCAGCCAGTGTTGACAGGAATGATCAGTAGTAATCAGACATGCAGGCGTCGCTGGGCTTCCAACAGGAACAACATTTCCTCGGTATTGCTACCTAGTCTTACCGCACGTGTAGACAAAATCTTGCAAACGAACGATGCGATATCTGCTTTGGATCTGTTTCGATCGATTATTGTCAACAAACCGACCATTCCACCAATCGCTTTAAACCCAGCTGATCTCGATCAAACTGCGATATCTAATCTTTTAACACTTCCTGCATACTCCTATGTCGCAAGCAAAACACCAGCCGCATAAAAGCACGTATCATCGGCAATGAATGATCATATCTCTACTCTTAATGAAGCAGTTGGTAGCCTGGTACTCTGGTTTTATTTTCGTCCGGTTTTATTTCCTCCCACCTTCCACCACCTCTCCCACTGATTTTTCTCTTTCTCATTAAAAAACCAAATCCCATTAAAGTGATATCTTATTTCGTGCTTGCTTTGGCAGGTGTTGATTCATTTTAATCATGTAAATAATAGTTAATTAAGAATTTAAAAATCGCAACATATATATGAGATCACCTTCCTAAAATATAAACATAATATTTTTCTTGATAACCTTCCAAAACAAAATAACATATTTCTCAATAAGAAATCATTAATCCCGCGCACTATACTATATTATTATCATTATCTCTACTATTAATTGACAATCGCACGTTTCCTAATATAACAAGAATAATATTTATTTTTCTTATGGGCGTACACATCCGCACGCCCCTGCGGAGAGACGCCGTGCGCGACACGATGGAGGACGCCGTAGTCGGGCCTGATGTCGGGGTGGTACTCAAGAATGTCAGGGCGTGCATCACGGCGTCGAGGATGGCCCTGGCGAAAGAAGGGTCGTCAGACCGCCACGTACATGCATTCGTGGACGCGGTCATATTATATTTCTTATCAGTCATACAGAAAGCCAGACAGCCTACATTATCAAATCAAGTGTGACCAGTCAAATGTTAAGAAATTCGTTTAAAAAATATGTGCTACAATACTCGGTAGTCGTTGTCGTTCGTAATAGTCATTCATGCAAAAATATTCTAGAAATCGAGCGTAGAATCAATTTGGAAAGCAAAGCATTAATGCAATTAATTAGCTAGAGAGTTAATTATGTATGTTCTTAATTAAATCCATTTAAATAGGAATTATTTTTCGCATCGAATCAATTTGGAAACCGAGTGATTAATGCAATTAATTAATTAGCTAGACACTTAGGGCCTGTTCTGGAACCTCCCAGCTTCTCCAAAACATCCCGAATCTAGCTTCTCGTTCGGCTTCTCGCTTCAGGTGGCGATCTGGAAACGTTCGGCAGCCAAGGCAGCTTCTCCCAACGCTCTGTTGATCTGGCAGCCTAGCTGGGGGGCGCTGCAGGCCTTTGTTGCCACTTGGGCCGGCTGGAAGGAGTCCGTTTAAGAGAGAACACGAGGCACAGGGGATACATGAGCGAGCAAAACAGTGCGGGTTCCTGGTTGAGCGAGGAGGAGCGCTGATAGATCGAAGCGTTTTCTTAGGCGGTGGCATTACAGCCGTAATAATGTCCAACTCCAGATTCCTGTTTAACGAGAAGCTGGTCTTCCGTCGCTCCACAAAAATACACTACAGCCCAGGATAGCTTCGAGAATCTTAGCTTTTGGAGCTGTAGCGTTCGGGTTGGTTTCTGGCAGAGATTTTGTGAAGTTTGGAGTTGGAGGACATCAGAATAGGCCCTTAATTATGCTACACATAATTAGAAGTAGGGATTTTTTTCCCAATTAGGAAGATAATTAATTGATTTGATGACAGTTAAGTAGGCATGCGGAGAATTGGGTAGGCTTTTAATTATTTGTGTAATCCCTACTCTTAAAGCCTATGTAAGTAGGTCATTCGCTCATTTCGTTTGTCATCACCCCTCCCCATCAACTGATAGATGCCCCTCCCACCGATTTTTGTTTCGCCGACCACCACCACCGGTTTTCATCTCCAGCCCCATCGATTTTCTTTCCATCTCACACCTCCGTTGCCCCAAAAAACCAAAACTCCATAAACAAAAGCAACGATATCCTCATGCAACCATATACCAGCACTTTCCATATAAATCAGCCTCTTCTTTCGAAGGAAAGAAATCAGGACGCGTGTGTCTTCTCTTCTTTGGAAGGAAACAAATCAGAACGCTGCCGAACCAACCGGGATGCGCAATCAGATTTGATTCGATCTACTGGAGCCGCCATATAAACCAGCCTCCCCACAATAGCGCACCACTCCACAACCCTAATCTCCCCAAGTTCCTTCCACATCAAGCGGTCTAGGCTAGCGGCGGCGCGCAAGTCCCCCACTCAACCATCTCTAACGTCCCCTCGGTGCGTCTCCCTCATAGCCAAGCCTTCAACGAGGCTTCGACTCTCCTGTATGATCGTATGGATGCATCTAGGTCGTCGTCGGCCTGCCCTGCGAGGTTGTGATGTGGTCTCCGTCGTTGCTGTATCTTGAGCATAGTTGTGCCAAGGATTTCCTCCTGTCTGTCGAGTATGCGTCCTCCTGCTGCCCTGGCACATGGTGGTGGCGGCCACCGAGGTGACGTTGGTCGTGGCTGCTCTCCTTCCCCTATGTTGCGTGAGGCATGGGCCTGTAGATCCTTTCTCCACTGACCAGAGTGTGAATCACTTTTTCTGTGCTACATGTATTTATCATGGATCTTATCAAGATTTCAGATCTAGATGTATCATGTGCTTGATGTATTTGTGATGGATCTTGTATACTACCAGATCTGGATGTGTACGCTTATTTGAGAAGATTTGTTGATGCATGCTTGCTCGGTGTTCGTTGTCCATGTGTAAATGCGTGGATGATCTGATATGTATGCGTGTGCGCATGTATTTTGCATCTCAATTTTAGTACTTTTGTTGAACATGAGGAAGCTTAAAATTTGCTTCGGAGACAGAACTTAGCAATATAGAAAAGTAACACATAGACGGAATCAAATCTGGTTGGAGAAGTCGATTGTACCTTCTTCCCGGATACCCAATATAGATGACTAATGTTGATGATGTGATTCACTTGCCTTGTTTTTAAAGAACAGATGTGCAACACAATAATGCAAAGAGAATCTCATGGAGGAGGGAGAATAAGACATATTTGTGGAGTTGAAGGAGCACATGAAAGTAGATATGTTGGTGAGGGTGAAAATTGAAATGCATGCTTGGAGAAACATATTTAGAGGAAAGCAAGAGATGGACGAGAAGTATTTGTGACAACATAGTCATAAGCATGAGATGTATAATAATATTTTTTATATGTTTTCATAGATAAGTTTGTTGTTTGAGGGCAACACATACGCATTCAACTAGATTTAGCTTCCTTGGATTAGGAATAGATCGGACAGGTGATGTGGTCGGGTTGTTTTTTAACCTTGCGAGACAACAAAACAACGACATGGAAGCTACATGCAGAGTCAAGGGGCAATAGATTGAGAGGATGAATGATGTATGGACAAAAAAAATGACGGACAACAAGTTCAGCAAGAAAGACCGGCTAGAGGGGTGCTTACTGTTTGTAAGAATAGAGAGAAGATGATGCAAGATGATGCTTGCATTTGTGTTGTGGTTGAACATTCCATGCAATATGCTTGTTCATAGGGAGGAAAATAACCATTGGTTATAAATTTATTTGTTGGCCCGTGGCAACGCACGGGCAGTCTACTAGTCACACCCTAGTGATTATCCTAGATATGTCGCCGCCAGGTTAATCAGCAGATAAAGCACGCACTTGGCCAGTTTGACAAGAATCGTGAGGCAACGTGTGGGCAAAACAAACAGACACTAGGTACTGCTACCCCGTACGTGCAGTGACGTGCTTGTTTATGCAGCGCGGCGACAGTAATGGCGATCGAGGCCCAATTATTCAGCTCCCGCTTAGTTGCGCTCCAGTATATGTATATCGCTGATCAGTGATCTCCTCGTCCTCGGGCAATAATACAGGCGCCCCAGTGTATTACACCACACAACAAAAACAAAGGAAGCAGATCGGCTGCAGCTGTGCCACTCACCCTCGACGTGCGGGTGTGGCCTCTAGGATCAGCGCAGAACGCAGAATTATACTACTACTGGTACAATGTACATGCACTGGCATTCTCTCGTTAGAAAATGAGATGCAGCATGAGCTGCCTGTGGCCTCCTACTTTAGTTTAGCTTAGCGTCGATCGATCCTCCCACATGCTCGATTACAGACGCTTAAGTGCGCTTGGTTGGGGAGCAGATCCGCGCGGTGCTCCCCTAATCGTCTCCGAGGAGAATAATCCCCACCAGTCGCTGTCTACTTATGTTGTTGCCTATTGGAATAATACTAATATATAGTGCCAGTGTGTTCGACCCAGTGGGATCTGTCATAAATGAGCTGATTTCTTTCAGCTCTTGAGAGAGCAAACTACACATGATTGGATTGGAGTCAACATTCATGCCAGGGTAACGACGGATTTACAACTTTGTTCGAGAGATTACAACTTTCGGTGCAAATGGGAGCTATCTTTGGAATGTCTGTACAATTGGACCGCCACTATACCATCAAGTGATCGTAAAACTGTACGTACCACTGTAAAACCCCAGGTTTGTATCAAGTATTGGAACGAATCCACAGTTTCAGCTAAAACTAGGTGCTTATGTCTCATACTCCAGTGAGCCTCTGAACTAAAGCGGGAACAAGCAAACTGTCGAAGAAAGCGCACCTCACTCATCAGTGCCTCGGCTTTACTTCCACTTCGTTGACATCGCGGATAAAGATCTTAGTAACAGGTTCATTCCTGTAAAGTGCAAAAGCGGCGGTTAAATTAACGGTTCAGCGGTTCTATCTTGCATGATAGGGGAATGTTCCTAGGGTATAGCAAAATTTTGGTCTTACTCTATTTTTCCCCTTTCGTAAGTGTAACTGGATGCGACAGCGAGCAGATTGTTATCCTTGCTGAAAGACAGAGCAGCAATGCTAATTGGGTACCTGGGAGACTGCAATCGGAACAGAAAAAAATCAGATATCCTGAGGTCTGAATTCCTGACACAGAATTAGGACTAGTTTGTTTGGCAGATAAATCCCAGGGCAAGAAAAACCTGAAACAATCTCCTTTTCTTATCTCCATCCCAAGTGTACACAAATCCATCACATCCGCCGGTGGCAAACGTTCCATGCCTGCGTACGTTAGATTAGGCTATTAAAGGAACTGAAAGTTGATGACAGTGCCAGTGCGAGAGAGATGAGGGACATCGTACTGTTGGTGGAATGCAATTGCATTAACAGGATATGAAACCCTCCCTCTGTGCTCGGTCAATCGATGGCACTTGAAAGAATACCTGACGAAATAAACAGGCAATGAAAAACCATAAGGCTAGGTATAAAAAGGTGGAACCGCTCGACATGAGTGGTTAGCTATATCAAAAACAATGAACAATGCCCTAAAAAAAGGTATAAAGGTGGAACACAAGTGACCTTATGTAGAATAAGAAGCCAATTGAGAGCAATGTCAATGTCCTTTTCTTTAATAAACTACTCCCTCCGTTCCGAATTACTTGTCGCAGGTATGGATGTATCTAGATGTATTTTAGTTCTAGATACATCCATTTCTGCGACGAGTAATTTGGAACGGAGGGAGTAGCTATTTAGAAAAGGTGTCATCCTTTTGCAACACAGTATATACCTCTTTTCGAGACTAGATTGGTCAAAGAAGTCCATTGCAACTCGTCCGTCCGTAGTACCCAAAGCAAATCCTACATACAGGTAAAAAATAGAGATTAAATTAAAGGACACTTTGCTGAATGTAAAGAGGCCTAAGAAATAAAATGAGAAATATGCACTAGAGACTAGAGTTCAAGACGACGATAATCACAGCTAGTTTGCGGATGAATATTCCAAACTCAAAAAACTATCGAACTTCCCTTTGCAAGAAAAGTATTGATTATGCTATGTTGTGACTTCAACACCACCCATTGCCCATGGGTAGTATCTTCAAGTGTAGGACTAAACTTATACAAGGCTAGAGCCCTAGAAAAAAATGAAAATATATCACTAATGTTGATTACTATTTATAACCATTAATATTATCCTTCCAACGGAATTAGAATGTCAGGTAAGAGAAGGTCCAAAACAAAAATAAAAAACATAGTCAGATGCAACACAGAACTGATGACACCATTAATGTGGATCAACCATTAACCCACGAGGACTAGACAGAAATAGAAGGCGTCCATAGTCAACATAGCGCTGGAGCACTAGAACAATGACGAAACCAATTGAGATCAGTTAAAAATATCTCATTCTGAATCAATATAGATAGTGACGGAAGGCGTTAGCATTATAGTATGAGACTGGAGGGATATCTGAAATTCAGGCTTTGCTGTGAATCTTTCATTATGAGATAGACTTGTTTTCTAAGCTCTACTGCTGGAAAATCATAACCTGACAGAGACACCGAGAAGCTAAATCTTAACGATAATTAAGGAAACAGTAGAAAGTCATGCTTTCATCAAATTCATGTATGCTGATGGAATAGAGAAGTTCAAACTTTCCCAACGGGTTGACCTGTTATTGCACCTTCAATAGTTGAATCAAAGATCATAAATCATCCACACCCTTGAACCGGTGAAAGTTAAAAACCGAATCGGAAATTCTATTAACCATAGGACAAAATGACCATACTTGTCAAGCATCAAGTAGATTAAGAAGCAATGGAGCCAAATGATAATCTATACAAAAACTGATAACAGCATTGTTGCATGAATCTCAAACAACCTATCCATCCACTGGTACACACAAAATGATATATGGTTCCATGATATTTCAAGATATTTATCTATTGACCATGCATTAACACAAGGAAGTTAATCATGTACCAATTTTTATAAGATTCAAGAGACAGTACAAGATAACAGTTCTCATGGCGCCTTTCCAAATGAACAAGAAGGGTTCATGCCAAACAAGAAAGGTAAATTCTATTCCAACTTAGTACATCTTTTGTATGTTATACAAATCAACAAAAATAAGGTTCAATTCATGCCAGTGGTATTTAGCAGGAATATTGATCAATGCATATTGGCAGAATTATCATAAGAACGTCTTACCAGTTTTATTTGGATAACACTCAACACAGCGTGTTTGAGAATTCAGAAAAGACTTCCTTTGCTGAGGCTCAGACATATTACGCAAATCATAAACATTCACATCCTCTCCTGCTGTTGCAACAACCAACTTATGTCCTGCTAATGAAAGTGCGTATACACGTTCAGGTTGGGTGTGTGTCCCAATAAGTGTATATTGTGGCCCAGTCGCACCTCTTCGATCCCAACACTTTATAGTCCTATCCCAGCTTCCAGTGATTACTTGACCTGGCATAAGACAGGACACGAGCATATGATGTTTAAGGTTATTATTAAGAGTGAAACTTATCTGTTTATTAATGAATTATAGTTGTGCAGGAAATGCCAGAGCCATTGTACGTGAGATACTGTAACCAATATGCTTGATTTTCTTAATTTGTCATACATACTATAAATCTCTAGGCTGTCTAGTAGGGTGAAATTTTCACCTGACCTATTCGGTTAAGACTCTCATCTAGTAATCCACATGAACTCACTACCAGATGACAATAGTATAAGACATCAGGTTATCTACTACAAGTATTTTGGGTCAGAGGCAATAATACTGTAGATGCTAGTCGCATAAATGTAGAGATCACATGATTTGGATGTTTCTAGAGATGTAGGACTTGTAAACTGAATATATATTTGACGCAACAAAGGACAAACGTGGTAAACTTCAAACAATAACTGCCCACATTACGACTTCTGAATACATAAGGCCATATTTCACCACTGTCTACTATAGTCTTCATCAGCATCGCATGTCTATTGATAAAGACCAGACCCACCTGGTAGCTATCCTCCTAGATTATCTAGTGTTCATTCAACAGATATCATCTAGGCTCTTTCAGTTTCTCATATTGGGATTTAGGAACAACTATTGAATGATGGCAGATGAACAATACAGAGAACTAAGCATAAAAACAGAAGATGGATATCATAAGCAAGTTCATGGAGTGGATATTTATTAAATACTCTATCTTAAAACATAAGTAAAATAGACCCAAAAATCATTATTGTTGCACGGTAACAGAAGGCGGCTGTATTTTATATGAAGCTTATTATGATAGTCCTAAACCAACACCAGTAAGAAATAAAGCATGAACTCACCTAGCATAGCGATCCATTGAACTATTACAGTTTGGGGGTCAGATTGACAAGGCTCTTAACTTAATTAACCCATCTCTAGCAACACGAAACATGGTTTTGATGATAAATTAGCAATGTTCTTCAGAAACTGAAGTTTGACAACACAATAGCACTGTTCATTCTCTATTTTTCTTTTTTTTCTTGGCTGTGTGCATCCTTGTTGTCTTTGGACATCTTGTTGGTGCAGAGGCTGGGTGTAATTGATATGTTCGCGATATTAATATATTCCCTTTGTCGAAAAAAAATAGCACTGTTCAGCAAAAGCGAACAGGCAAAAGTAATTAAGCAAGTACCTGTAGTATCGGAGTACTCCACACAGCGAACTGGGCCATCATGGGTTCCCAAGCGATAACTAGTTCCGGAACTAAAGGACAGCCTGCATTATATGTAGTACAACAAAACAGATCCGAAACATACAGGTCATCAGTTGAGTTCGATTTGTACGAATGATCTGACCGAACAGAAATTTAAATTCAGTTAACCGTGCTGAATAAAATATGCTATTGCCTATGCTGCGGGCATTTGGGTCTGAAATCCACTAAAATCATGTCCCTACTTCCTACCGACCCATTTTAGCATCACAAATGCACTTCTGCAACGCAAAGCTCCGCTTCTGTTCGGGGCTATGGTGCGAAACTGTACCGCGTCCCCAACCATTCAATCAGAATCGCTAAGCAAAATACCAATCAGACGGGACGGGAAGATGAATAGGTGATCGCCACCTCACCTCCGCACGACGCGGTCGCTGGAGGCGCTGAACCCCGAGGTGTCGTCCTCGTGGAAGCAGCAGTCCAGCACGGGCGTCTTGTGCGGGAACGCCCCCACCAGCGCGTCGGTGGCATCGACGTCCAGGAGCCGCACCGTCTGGAAGGAGCGAACGCACACGCACAACCAAGCCCGCGCAGGCACAGAACCCAACGGATCAAACCAAGCAGCTAGGGTTTCGTTTCCTCGGAGAAGTGGGAGGCGCGTGAGGCTTGTGAACTAACCTTCTCCCATGAGGAGACGAGGAGGCGGTCGCTGTGCTTCGAGAAGCGGAGGCTGGAGACGCCGTCCCTCGGCGGGTGCCCCAGCTGCCTGCCCAACCCGTTGCGGCCGCCGCCAGCATCGACCGGCGGCTGGCCGGTGGCGGGTGCGCTCATGGCGGGGTCGGGAGGAGGAGGTGGCGGCGGTGGTGATTCTGGGTAGCTTTGGGTGCTGGGGTTTGCGGTAGGTAGGATGCGGTGGGGACCGAAATTTGAACCCGCGACGAACGAGCCGTAGAGCAGAGCGCGGTTTATAGAGGGAACGGTTTCGGGGAATGGTCACCTCCGTCGTATGGGCTAGCTTTAGTATTATCTGGGCTTTGGGTTTGGGCTTGGTGTATGGTCCATTCGGCTTATTTCGTGAATTCAGAGGCTTGACAAATTGGATTCAGGCCCGTACTGAATGAAAGAGTTTCGTTTTGACATGGACTTCAGGGCTCCAGCTATATCTAAGAAATCAGTAGTTAAGGGATACCCTTTATAAAAGTCACTCCCATCTTTTTTTAGTGGTGATTAAGTGGCGCAACGTTGCAATAATAGAGTTTGGTGGATTTTTTCCCACGGGAGAGATGGATGTGTTTGTTTGTGCTTTTTTTTTAAAAAAAATGGTTTATTTCTCGAACCGTGCATCCAAATCATAAGCCATTTTCATTGTTATGTTTCTCACGTTGAGAGCTTCAAAACTAGATCTTATGTTAATAGGTTTTCAATAAACTTTTTTCCAGACGTAATATGTGCTTCAAAACTGTACAACCGTGCATCAAAACTATACTAAATTGTACTTTAAGACTATACTAAATTGTGCTTCATTTTGTTGAAGCGCATTTGTGCTTTCAAGCGAAAGCATGCTACTCCCGTAGAAGTTGTTGGATTTCTCTGAAGAGAAAGGGTGATGTAACACAGCAGCAGATAGTATTTTCCTTGGTTAAGAACCAAGGTTTATTGAACCAATAGGAGTCACTAAGCTAACAATGTTGGCAGCACCTGCACACGAACAAATAAATTGCTTGCACCCAACAAAGACAAGGGGGTCGTCACTCCCCTTGTTTTTGCTAGTTACAAGATTAAAGCAAATAGTGGTAAGGCAAAGCGGCAAAATAGTAAAAGAAAGTAAAAAACAATTGTAGGAGTTTTTGTATTCATGGAAAATAGACCTGGGGTCAATAGGTTCACTAGTGACATCTCTCTCAAAAACATATAGTGGCATGGTAGACAAAATACGGTTGGGCAATTGACAGAATAACACAAATTATAATTATGATCATTCATGACGAAGAAGGCGTAATCTCATATAAGCATTACGTCTGTTATAAGTAGACTGTTAAACTTACTGACGTTTACAACTATTACTCCACCCTAAAACCGTTATAGGCATGCATCTCAAAGTATTAAGTTCAAGAGAAACAGAGTAACACAATAAACAAGATGACATAATGTAGACAGGAAAAGATCAATCAATATGACCAAACCCCGTCGTTTTATTCTTAATGACAACAACACAATACGTGCTTTTGTCCTTTCCGTCACTGAATAAGATCACCGCATGATTGAACCCACTACAAAGCACCTCTCCTACTGAAGATAAATCAATCAAACTTGACCAAAGTAGATAGATAGATCGGAGAGAAATACAAAACTAAAATGACACATCAAAGAAACTTCAAAAGATTCATATAAATTCAATGAACAATCTGATTATAAATCGATAGTTCATTGGATCTCAACAAACATGCCACAATAATTACATCAAATAGATCTCCGAAGAGATCATTGTATTGAAGAGAGAGAGAGAGAGAGAGAGAGAGAGAGAGAGAGAGAGAGAGAGAATGTCATCTAGCTACTACTATGGACCCGTAGGTCCTGAAAGATTGTTTTGGGCCTCGCTCCGAAGATTTCAGGATATATGGGTTAGTCCAGAAAAAATATATAAAATAACATAAAAGCATACAAAAGTGATAATATAATAGCATTTAATAATAATAAATTATAGATATATTTGAGACGTATCAAAGCACAACTGTGCTTCACTTTTTTGGGAAGCACAATTGGGGTTTTCACACGAGAAGCATAATCGTGCTTCATGCGAAAGCATAATTGTGCTTCAATTTTGGAAAAAGCATAGAAGCACAATTACACTTCACTTTTGAGAAAATACATAGAAGCACAATTGTGCTTCATGCGAATTTTTTTGAAACACAAAAGCGCCACTGTGCTCTTGACAAAAAGCCAAAAAAGACCGAAGAAACAGAGAAACCCCCGAAAAAAATAATAACCCATAAAAAAAACATTAAAACGCCCCGGGGTGGGATGCGCCAATCGGGCGACATGTGGCGGCACTGGAGTGCACCACGTGGAGCACCCCGTATGCAAGGAAAGTGCCCACTTGGGCTCACAAGCTGCGGGGGAACTATCAAGTAGTTGCTCAAATGGAAGCGGAACAATACCTCTTTTTTTTCTTTTATATATATAAATACTGGTACATTTTTCAATGTGAGAATATATCTTGTCAAAAAATTCATCGTGTATCTACAAAAACTTGTTCACCCACTGATAAAATGCTCACTCTGCATTTAAAAAATATTCATCATGTACCAAAGAAATGTCCATCCTTATTTAGAATTTTTTTATTGGCATTTGAAAACAAATGTTCACTGTGTCTTAAAATGTTATCATAAATTTACAAAATGCTCATTATGTATTTTTAAAAATGTTCATCAAACCTAAATAATTTCTTGTTTGTGCAATTTATGAAATTATTTAGGACATATTTAAAAAATTCATGAAATGTAAACATTTTGTTCGTGCAATTTCTGAAAGTTATTAATGACATCTTTAAAATGTTCATCATGTATTACAAAATGTTCAACGTGCATGTGAAAAATGTTCAAACATGTATTAAAACATGTCCAACGTGTATTTACAAAATATTCTACGTGTATCTTAAATTACTTATTGTATATTCAAAATATGTGAATGTCTACTGAATAAAATCAATGAAAAGCGAGAAAGAAAACAAGAAAATGAACTGTGAAAGAAAAAAAAACAAGAGAAACCAATAAAATACACACACAAAATAAAAATGAAAAAGGATGGAACCTTCCAAAACCGAGCTGAAGGCTCCAAAACCAGCCCTACCTCTAAGACAAGAAAGTAAAACAGTGAACACTACCACTAATGGGCCATGGTCTGCTTGAAAACCCCAGCTATATAATCCTCGCAATAGGCAATATATAGCACTGGCGCATAATGTTTGCAAAACAAAAATACTGACGCAAAATGGCACGCCAACCGTGTGCACACAAGTCTGTTCATGTACTTTTAAAATACAAAATGACAACTTTTAATACAAGATGAACCTTTTTTAATACGTGGTGAAAATTATTTAGAAATACATGGTAACATTATTTAATACAGGGTGAATTTTTTTTAAAATACATGATAACCACTTTTAATACACGATGAACATTTTAATACATATAAATATTTTTAATGCATAATGAAAATTTAAAAAAAACATGAAGAACATTTTAAAAATGCGTTGAGCATTTTCTAAGTATAAGATGAACATTTTATAGTACACACAAACATTATTTAATACACGGTGAACATTTTTAAAATACATGATGAGCATTTTAAAACTGTTCAACGTGTGTTTAAATTTTCACTGTGTATTTAAAAAATGTTAAATGTGCATTTGAAAAATGTTCACAATGTATTCAAATAAATTTTCAACATGTATTTAAAAATTTATTCCAGACGTATCTAAAAGATGTTTGATTGATGTAAAAAATATATTAAATATGTATTAAAAAAGTTCAAAATATATTTTGAAAAACAGAAAAAATGAACGAAATGAAACACAAAAAACTTAGCAATGAGGAACCCAAAGAAGAAGAAAAAACAGCCAAAACCTTCCCCAAACCGCCAAAACCAGAATAAAGCTCTCCAAATTGCTTCTAATCCACTACTGGGCCACGACTCACTCCCGATCGCCAGAGCCGAGTGCTACATCTGCCGCGTGGTAGGCGAGATATAGCACTGGCGTGGAGTTCACAACAACTACAATAATGTCACCTTAAAGAAACTAGTACTTCCTGAACAAAAATAGAATTCCCTAGACAAGCATTGTCATGGAAGAGACTTGTATGAGATCTGACATTAGGTAGGTGAGATCGTGAGATCAACTCTAAAAATTCATATTTAGACATTTCAAAAAAATCCGAAATTATTTGACAACATTCATGTGAGGTATATCTACAACTCCGGAAAAAAGTCAGCTCAAAACTCGATGTACATCTAGAGATTAAAAAAAAAACAAATTCGAATATGAAAAGTGGCAACTTTGGAAATAGTACTTTGCACTATTCACATCCGATTTTGTCTTTTTTATTTTCAATTAATGTAAGTCGAATTAGGAGCTGAAACTATTTGATTTTGTACATCGAACATTGATGGATGTCAACAAATTCTTTGAGAAAGTTTGAACATGTATTTTTGTTTTTTCAAAAAAATCGATCTCATTGATCTCACCTAATGTGAGATTTATCTCACCTAATGTACGATCTCACACAATTCTCCCCGACACTGGCGTGGCACCGTTTGGATGTTGTCGCTCCGCGCTTTCGGTGGACGCATTAATTTTCTCCCATTGCAATGCATGGGCATATGCGCTAGTAATAACCTAATACTTATAGCACTGATTTGTACATATATATAGTAGCAAGAAATAATGCAGATAGACTAAACAAGAAAACTAGTAGCTACAGCCAAGTAGAATATGCATGATCAAGGCCATCTCACAAAACAAAAAGATAAGTGGCTCGGAAGATCAAATGATATATCTGCACCCGGAACCTCATTAATTACAAGGATCCCACCTACCTCAACTTGCACATGAAAAGACAACCAGTAGTGGACTAGTGGCACTTCGATGACTTGAAGCTCTAGTTCCCCAGGAAGATTTTTTAAATCGATTTTCCAGGAAACTTGGCGAGCCATGTATTTACACAAAACAAAACTGGGAAAGGAAATATCTCGAGGACTCTGGTGGTGTTAATCATCGCCCGCATTATTTCACCCACTTATAAAATAGCACAAATTCGTTTTGCCTGACAGATCTTCCTTTTTTTTTGCCAGATGGGATATCTGTACCTGAATAAAGCGCAAGCAAACCTAACATTCAAGACCTGAGGTCCCAACCAGGAAGCCTGCCGGGTATGGGGCACCCACCAGTCCGGCGCACTCCTCAACCAGGACGCCTGCCGGGTATGAGGCCGCCGCAGCCACCTGCCACCAATCCATCTTCAGTGTTGTACTGCTGCATCTACTTTGCCCGGTCTAGCTGCCGTCGACGCCACCATGACGCCAGACAGCGTCACCCTCCTGCGCGAGTCCATCATCGCACATCAGACGCCTAATCTCCAGAGCGCCATGCCATCGAGATCTGTCACCATCAATGTGCATGATAAAGCACCGCTCCACCAAAGACGTCGTCCACTGGTCCCTCGAGCCCGCGTACACCTCCAAGAAAGACGCCCCCAAGGGGGAAACGATACAAACGCGCCGCCGTCTTCTAATCTATCGATCTAGGGTTTCCCCCGGAGGTAGCAGATTGTAGTCTAGAACTTCTCCACGGCGATGCCTTCAAGAAGGGAACGACACCGTAGAGCGCCGCCACCGCCGGCTTTGGCATCTAGCCAAGAGCAGGTTTTCACCCAGATCTGTTCGAAGAACTCCATCCGCTTCTTGTGCACGGACTGCCGCCTTCTTTGTCGAAGACTAGACCAAGGGTCCAGCCGTCGCCGCCAGATCCATGTAGCCAGCACCGGGAGATGACGACCGTCTCCTTGTACCGGATCTAGCACGAACCGAAGCAGATCGAGTCGGAGACGATGATGCCCCTGGATCCAGCAGACCAGCGAGTCGCCGGCCCCACCGCATCCAGATCGCCGGCCACGCCGGGCCGCCGCCACCCCCCCCCCCCCCCCCCAGCGTGTAGGTCGGAGAGGGAGCCGCCGACCGCACACAGGGGCCACCGCCGCGAGCCCAGCGCCCGCCACCGCTCGCCGAGTTCTGCCACCTCGCGCTCGATCGCAAGCGCCGCAGGACACAGCCGCCTGCCGCCTAGATCCGTCGCCCACGGAAGAAGGGGAGTTGGGAGAGGAAGTCCCCCCGCCGCCGCCGTCTGCCACGCGGGTTTCACCCGGCGGCGGCGCGAGGAGGGGAGGAGGAGAGGGAGGCGGCGGCACCTAGGGTGGGGAAGCCCCTGAGTCGCCCAGGGCGGGGGCGACGCGAGGGCGAGCTAAAAAAATGCAAGTTCTTTGCCTGGTTAGTTCTCCAAAACCGAGTTTGGACGGCAGATCGATTGTCTCGACGCGGGATGGCTTAATTGCAGCCTTTGCCCCCTTTGCAAGAAAGTTCAAGAGTTTGCTGCCCACTTGCTTTTTTCAGTGTAGAATCACGAATAGTGTTTGGAACGAGATCACCATTTGGCTGGAAATCCACGACTACTCGCTAATGACTTGGCGAAATGAAGTTTTGGTTAGAGCTTAGTGGCAAAAGACGGTGAGCAACGCGGACCATAACAGAAAGGCAATTGCCTTCACTATGATGCTTGTCTCATGGGAAATCTGTAAGAGCGAAATGCCAGAGTTTTTTCGCAACACTGCGACTCCAACCACAATTGTCGTCACGAGAATTAAAGATGAGGCCCATCTTTGGGCGTTGGCTGGGGCCAAACATTTGAGTAGTCTTATGTTGCAAGAGTAGTTTTTTCTGCTTTGCCGCTTTGCGATGTATGTCTAAACCTCTTTTCTTAATTAATGAAAATGGCAAGTCTTTTGCCTGGTTTAAAAAAAAATAAGAGTAAAACTTCATCCTTTCTTTTCAACCTCTACATTTGCAAAATCTTCAACTCGGTGAGATGGGACTGCATCCCCGGTCTTCCCCAACAGAGAGCCTTTCCAAGTAAATTTCGAGATAGGATCGCCGCCTTGTTGTGCATCTCCTCCTCGAGGATTCTTCTCGATGGTGTGCCCCCTCCCCCAGGGAAAGGGGGGCGAGGTGGGGCGAGACCCCCCTGACGATTTCGTTGTCCCTTGTATATATATTTTTATGGTAATACGTGCCTCATTCATATCATAAAGATCAAAATACAAGTCACATAAGGACCGACATGACAAAATTGAAAAAATAGTAAAATATCTCTGAGCTTGACACCAACGCTCGTCACCTACCTCCGGCACCAGCACAACAACCACCAAAGAAAAGAATGACGGATCACCTCCTCACCCAAGCTTGACGCGGCTCCATCGCTGATATTCAGCTTTGCGGACCTTCAAAGTGGCTCACCAAAAGTGAAGCCCTTGCCGTTGAGCGAGTCAGACCGGGGCAACACCCCGGACACGCCATCGAACTCCAGATCTGGCACCCCATCACGACTAAGACGCCGAAGGAGGAAATCATATCTGTCATCCACGAACCATGAACTCAGCACACGTTTCGTCTTCCAGATGTCGTCGATGCAGACCACAATCTGCATCCGTTTCTGGACTACCTCCCAAGCTCCGCGCCAACACTGGAGCAAACACCGTCGCAACGGCGGAGCCCGAGGACACAGGTCCACCATGAGGATGCCGCCGCCGCCACGCCATTCTTACAAGTTGACCAAAACTGAAGAAAAGAAATAGCCCACTACCACCCCATCGAGGGTCCAAGGAAAATTAGCTCCGCAGCAGCGGTGCAGCACGCAACCGCGCAATCAGTTGCTCGCTTCCCGGCTGTCGATCAACGCGATTTTATCGCTGCCAAACACATCGTGCGATCTCCCTACGCCGTGTGAGTATCTGCCTACGACCGCCGTCCGCCGCTAGGGAAAATTTGCTTCAGCCTCTAAGCGAAGATCAGGAGACTAATTAAGATCCATGGCTGCATCGGTGCATGGTTAGTCTTTATCCTTTTGAATCCCCAATTGATCACTGTCATCAACCATCATAAAGGGAATTAGGGGAAGCACCACCACTGCCATGGCCGACCACGGGGCTGACTGTGAACGACGTCCTCTCTATGATACGCCCACTCCCGTAATTAACCTCGGGTTCAAATCTCTAAATTTTTGTTGTCTAATATGAATGATTTGATCAACCTGAAAATTGAATTTTGAGTCAGTTTGGTATACATCCATGTATCAATTTTTTATTATATAACTAATTTGGGAATTAAATTTGTCGTGTCGAATATGAGCAATTTGGTAGTAATTTTTCAGTCTCTAATTACACCTATGAAAACACGAGTTCGAATCTAGGCTTCTTAGCACACTATGAATATTTTGGCTTGGCCAGTCCTCACCGGTCTGCAAGAGCTTAAGTGTGGAGCTCGCCCCCCTATACTAAATTCTTGGCTCCGTCCCTGCCCTCCCCGATCAAGCATGGTCACAACCTTCACCAAGCCCCAAGGGGGACCCTCTCGCTGCTCGTATTTGTCATCGCCATCGACCCACTCCAACAAGTACTTGGCACGACTACAAGACTTGGTTTATTTCACATTTTTAGAGGGTGGGGAGCCACTTGGAGGACCTCCCTTTATGCCGATGATGCGGCGGTTTTCATGGCGCCGATAAAGATAGATATTGAAAACCTCACTCACGTATTGGGTTGTTTTGGTGAGGTCGCGGGGTTGGACACAAACTTTCAAGGAAGCTCGGTTTGCTCCCATCCGAAGTGGACACTTAAACTTGGTGGAGATCCTCTAAAGCTTGCTCGCGACTCGTGCTTCATTCCCCGTGCAATACTTGGGCCTTCCCCTAATGGTCTGACAACTCAAGAGGGCAGAATTGCGATTCCTTGCAGACAAAGTTACATATAGCTTGTTCCATGAAAAGGGCAAAACACCGCCAACTCGGGTCATGTAGTCCTCGTCAAGATGGTGTTTACTTCACAAGTGATTTACCATGCAACCCCTTTTGTCATCCTGCCTCTAGTATATGGATATCACTTTTTTAGTCATCCTCCTTTGTTTTCGTATGTGGAGGTGCATATGTATGATGTCCTTAAATTCTAGTGTAAATAGTTATGTTATGGCATACAATTTAAGCGGAATCGTCAAATGGTGAAATTTCTCTTCGCCAAGGATACATAGAGTTCCACAACTTTTGAGAAAAAGGCCATGCTATAAATAAAAAATCATATGAGAGGGATTGGTGGATTTCCTTGCAAGAGCAGGGTAAGTGGGGGAGGAGGTTGCTCGTGGACATCTGGCGGTGTTAGTGATGGTTCTAGTAATATGTGACATTATATAGTTTGTTTCTTGCTTGTAGGTCTCTCGTAAATATTTTGTACTCGGCTTGTTTCCTAGTTTACCTTGAGGAAATGTAAGATTGGTCGCCTTATTTTAAAAAGTATCGAACTGGATGCCAAACCGAGAGTAGGTTGATTATTATATTTAGCACAAAGATAATTGCCCTAAATGTTCCATATAATTTGAGAAGTACCCCGTATTCACAGAGGGTGTAATATTATCAAAGAAACATCTGTTTTTATTTTGCAGATAAAAGAAACGCATGTTACCATGACCATTGCACGTGCACAATAAACATATGGACATGAATGTTTATGATGGGGCTTAGATAAAAAAATGCCACGTAATACGGTATCATCCATGGTGTTGCTAGCATAACAAACGATTAGCTTTCAGAGAAATTGAAATACATGCACCTCTAAAAAATTCATGGTACGACTATTAACTTAATTAGTGAATGTTTTGCCTTTAGCTATTTGAAATTGGCACTTGCTAGTGAGAGATTAGTGGGCTGGTGGCACAATTAATGAGGTCTTATGACATTCTTCCTACTTTAGTATTTAAGCTACAAGCTTAAACACATTCAGAAGAGACCTCTAAAGAGGAGGAGACAACGGGAAAATACACAGGAGCTCTTGGGTGCTCGACACCTCTATACGAATATTAAACGTAAAAAATACAAAAATAAATAAAAAAACTGAAATTTGGGGTATCAAACCTGGGTTCCCAATCTACCCCCATGAGAAGTTTCATAAAAAAACACCAGGAAACGTATTTGTAGCGAAGAAAATACTGTCCGAACAAAAATCCATCCAAACAGTTTTTTCTATACACTGAATTTTTTTGTCTTTTTTGCCACGAACATGTTTCCTGGTATTTTTTCACGAAATTTCACACAGGAGTAGATCGGGAATCCAGGTTCAATATCCCAAAATCCCAGATTTTTTTTCAAAATTCTTGGTATTTTTCTGAATTTAATGTTCATATAGGAGTGTGGAGCACCCGGGTGCTACAAATCTACTTCCGGAGACAACGGCTTTACTACTAGTTTGCCAAAAACAAATGCTAACTTGGTTTTTCAAACGATGGTAGAGGCAAACAAGTGGGTCGAATATTCTCTCTGCTAATGATGAGCAGAAGATTAATTAGGCTATAGATAGTAGTTAATTGAGAGCTTAGCATGGTTCAGTATGTAGCATGAGACTTAATCACAGGCAATTGTCAACGATATGCTATTATTAATTTTCAGTTAATGATATGCTATTAAATTAAATGTGGCATTAGAAAAGAGCAACTGTAACTACTAGAGTATATTTTTCTGTGATTGCGTGTTACCCTAAGATTTGCATGTTGGGTTAGTGTTCTTGATAAATTTAATAACTATGTCGTGGCTTCTGTTTTGGTCCATCAGTTGTACTAAATGCTTTAGTTTATCTCATCTGGTTAGTTACATCAGACAAGAAGTTAATTGGATGCTAGGTGGTTAGGGTTTAGCGGTTAGCTAGTTTAATCACGTCAAAACATGACAACGATGGGCAATCATGAAACGACTTGTCCTCACTTTTCATAACCCTTCTCTCTGGGGAGTAGTACGTGCATCTTCTTGATATGCTAATATTTTTGTTATGCCAATGATGTCACCGATTCTTAATCAGTGCGATTGAGCTGCATTTAGTGACAAAATTACTAAGCTTATCCATATGATAATTTCCATGGAGCAGGGGCACGTTTGCACACAATTAAAAATAATTAAGTTTGGTCAAGTCAGGGGCGGAGCCAGGATTTGGACATGAGGGGGCGAAACACTATTTGATGCAAAAGATTGTATATCACTGTATGTTAAGTCTGAATGATAGCGTCGATGATAAAACATAAAATTATGGTTCGTAACTACAAAAAAATATGCTAATTCTCGACAAACTGTTGTTACTTGAAGTTGAAGCAATTGATTCCAAAAAGTATTTACCCTATCAGTTGTTGCTGTCTTTCACTTCATCTTTAACTACTATAAAAAAGACACATGATTACTAAAATATTTTACTATTTTATATGAAGCATTAATTAAGTACTTCCTCCGTCCCAAAATTCTTGTCTTAGTTTTGTCTAGATACGAATGTATCTAATACTAAAACGTGACTTGATACATCTGTATTTAGAAAAATTTAAGACAAGAATTTTGGGACGAAGGGAGTACATTAAGTTTGTAATTTATAAAAAATCCTATTACTATCGTTCCAAAATAATTCGAGTTTTAGGTTTGTCCTAAGTCAAACTTCTTCAAATTTATGAAAAAATATACCAATGTTTGGAACACCAAATTAGTTTTGTTAGAACCTTTAAAAAAATATTCAAGCTATGTACTTTTTTTGTAGATCTTATCATTATTTTTTAAAATTACATAATTATTCTGGAACGGTGGGATGTATTCCCTCCGTTCCTAAATACAAGACGTTGGGGGAGTTCACAGAGGGAGTAGCTTGTAGTGTACCTGCATCTGTTCTGCTCACCGGCATCTACCCGTATTTGATCCGCCTGCGTCTAGCCTTCCCCGTGCTCGACAGCAGACTGTAGATCAATGGACGGTGCTGTTGTCATGGCGAGTAGCGGCCAGCGGCAATGCCGCAATGGCGAACGCCCTAGCCCCTAGCAGGACACACTGATGACAAGAGGCGGCGACGGCGGCGAACGCCCTAGCAGACGTGCAACACACACGTACGTCCGCACATATCTCAATCGATCGATCTGAATGGATTAGACACTGGCCCGTGGCAAAATAATAGCTAGCCACAACCACCGTACATGGGTTATTGGGCTGTATGGGCTACTCTACTTCGGTGATGTTTCACTTAATTGCTGACATATGGGCTGGGCTAATTATGCAATTAGTTCCGGCCATTAGGCATATATACAGTACACACGACCTACACGAATTGTTGAGGGGGGCGAGCGGTTGGCAGGGGTCTGACCCCTGCTCGCCCCTCCCTGTCTCCGCCCCTGGGTCAAGTGCTTACTAGCTAGTGAAATGATGGAGTAGTAATTCTAGCCCAATGCAATAGACCAAGAGTGCTGGCAAACACTGACAGATTCCAAGTGTGTGGTTTTATTCCAACACCAGATTTGCTTCCTCGATTGGTGACAACATTGACAGCCAAGGCCAACCCTTTTTATTCTCGCATTAACTCAGCTGTGATCTCTCTTGTCTGAAATTAAGAATGTTCAATGTATTTAGCATGGTTTTTCTAAGTAGACTTATTCAGTTTCAGTAATCAACCGGGAGAAAGTGCGCATAATTTGAAGTAGGTTCAATGCACTAGCAATAACAGGAGAAACACATGAGGGAGGATATTTGATTAAATCAAAATGCGCACTATCCTAAGAAATCAGAGATATGATGACATACAGGAAACTTCCTTCTCTCTTTTTGTAAACCAAGAGTCAATCAACATTAGTGGAGAAAAATCGGTACATTGCTGTTAATTAGTCATATGTCAACCTGCCATGTCATGTCATACCAAAGCAAATGTCAACTGCCTTAGCTGACAATGAGTTAGCACTTAGCAGCAAGTTATGTGTCTTGGCTAGGACAAAAGAGTAGTATGCATTTTACTACAGTTTCCTCTTGCAGTGATGTTTGTTTCCTTTTCTTCTTGATGTTAACATCAAATATTCAAGCAGGGAAATATCTCATATCTTTGACCTCTAGCCGACAAAACACGTTACACGAACTCATTCTCTCTCTATCTTTTTATTTTTGCTACAAATGAGGTAGTACAACCTTTTCCAGTTAAGAATGGGTTCACAATGCGTTTAAACAACAAATTTTGAGAAAAAGAGCGTATGGCTCCTATTGGTCCAGCAATGGCTTGGAGACAAGAACAGTACAAACCATCTGTCCATTGACTTGTTAGAGCTACCATTTTTTTAAGAGAACAGTACTGTACAGATTTCGAGAATAGCTTCTCTCCCTGATCATGACAAGAACTGTACTAATCGAGTACTGAAGTTAAATTGAAATGTAAGTACACACAAAGTACGCCGACTTCCGTTAACAACGTAGGATGCCATCATACAAGTGGATGATTCAAGTTGACTGATTGCCACTATCATTTGCAAAGTACACAGAATAATTAAAGAACAAGCCTCATTGATCTGCCCAGAGTTTTCTGAAGTGTAGTTCTACGCTCATTGATCTGTACCGAACAACAACGACAATTAAATCAGAAATTCAGTACAAGCAAAGTATGATAAAATCCATAAGTAAGCATATGATACCAAACTACCAATCAGATGAGTGGATATAACTTATCGTCACAAATTGTTTCGCAAAGTATAGAGTACAATTAATGAGCAGTTGATGGAATAATCTTCTGATCTTAAGATTCAGAAGAGATTCTGATCTACTTTGCCAATTGAGCCCTAACGGCTCATCCGGTCGGGCGACACGGGTGGCGCCCTAGATCCCTCCCCTCGCGGCGTCCTCCGCTATTGATCTCTTTGCCGCGGCCGTCCGCCCTCTCGCAACAGGCTTTCGCTCCGCTTTATAAATTTGATCTGGCCTTTACTGCTTTGATACATTGCCATATAGTGGTGAGGAAACCGCTAGGCAAACTTCGTGTGGCTGACCGCGGTGGGGGGTTTGGGGAGGATCCACCGTGCCTTCTGTTGCAGTTTGATCTGGCCTTTACTGCTTTGATACATTGCCACAGGACCAATTAAGGTCAGAACTACGGTTTTCATGGTGAGAAACTCATTATCTGGCCTTCATGCTTGAACTTGGCAATAACAGCGTTGGCGCGCCGTTCCCTTTCTGAAGGCGTTGCTTTTGGAGAACGTTCTTGCAGTCTTAGTGTTGTCAAGGGTAGTCGGTGTGGCAGCTTCGCGTGAATCAATGTTGCTTTTTTTTTTCTTTTTCTCTTATATTTTTAATAATTTGGCTATGTGCATCCTTGATGTTTAAATATAGGTCTTGATATCATGTCGTTGCTAAGACTCGGTTTAAACAAGTTTGGTCCGCTGAGACGAAGGCCCACAGGTGGCAACGAGCTTTGCTCTCGACGCGCCACCGGTAGATGCAGGTGGAAGAAGACTTCAGCACCCCCAAAGATTTGGATGTGTTTTTCAGTTTTCTGTAAGGTTTTTCTTAAAAAAAATTACTTCTGTAAGGGTTTTGTGCTACTTAATATATGGCCTTTGGCCTTTTGGCAAAAAAAGGTGTCTTTCTTCGACATGTAAAGAACTTAATTACATTCATGTTTGATCATTGCCGTTTTCGTACCTGGTGCAAGATTGGCCACCACTTACAAGTTATTTGATCACTGCTGTTTTGTGTAGATAGTGCAAGATTGGCCACCACTTACAAATTATGTGGCTACTTCTATTTTCTTTACATAAAAGAATTTGCCACAATCTTAAAACCACATTGCAATGCTATAATTGAACTCACATGCATTAAGAATTAAGGCAGAAATTCTGTTCTCCCCCATGTTGAGGATCTGACAGCTCAAGTTACAGGAAATGGCAGCAACGTAGTAGTGGCTGCAATGCAACCTCCATGGGAAGCACAAGATCACACAGGCATCAACTGGTATCTATCTATCTACTCATCTCAATAACAACCACACGAACTACATTCCCATAATGATCCTGCCTGCTACAATCCACCTCTCACCTCAACCTCAACCCCTCAGCTCACCACCACTTCCCACGTCCCACAAGACGAGTGATTGTGCAATTGCCAAGCCAATCTCCTCATCACCTCCAACATAAACATATCTTCCCGGGGCGATAAACAATATGACACACCATCGCGGCATAATTGCGCATGAGGGTCTTGTTTATCCCGTCGATATCAAGATCAAGAATCCGGCGGCAACACCTCAGTAGCGTCCCCACGGGACAGACGGACGGTTTGACCCCGGAGATAACATTTCTTTGCTTCGAGACAGGCAACTTGGTGATGATGATAAGGTGATTGCTGTACATGCTTCCGTACTTTGTCAACAATAGAGGCCAAGGCCAAGCCAGAGCCACCCTGCAGGGCTGCACCCTACAAATACCCTGCACAGGCGCACGGCAGAAGCACTCAAGTCAAGGCATTCTCTCTCTAAGCTAGTATAGTGCCCTCCCTTGCCTTGAGCGGTTGAGCCTTCCCTTCCAATTCCCCCAGCTGAAATGGAAAGCTCCTACAGTTCAGCCATGCCGATGGAGACCGACATGATGTCGCAGTTCCTCGGAGGCGACCACCACTGCTTCGCCTACGAGCAGCAGGACGAGTCCATGGAGGCAATGGCGGCCATGTTCTTGCCTGGCCTCGACACCGACTCCAACTCCTCCTCTAGCTGCCTCAACTACGAGGTGTCTCCACAATGCTGGCCACAGCCTCAGCCAGGCCATAGTTCCAGCGTCACCAGTTTCCTTGATCCGGCTCACGGCTATGAGAGCTTTGAGTTCCCGGTGATGGACCCCTTCCCGCATGCCGAATTCCAGTCCCATTGCACCGACATCCCCTACCTCGTCAGCGGCGGTGAGGATCTGAGTCCTCTAGACAGCAACTGTGCACCAGCCGGAGTTGAAGAAGCAGCAAATGATCATACACCTGTGACTAACAAAAGGAAGTCCAGAGCTGCCACCACGGTAAGCTTTCAGAAATTTCAATGGATTGGTTACTTAATTCAGTTTCAATGTTGCTTTGATCCATACTTATCATAATTATGTACTGATGCAGGCATCAAAGAAGGCCAAAAAGGCTGGCAAAAAGGATTACACCAGCAACGACATCGAAGGCGACGACACCTATGTCATCGATCCTCAAAGCTCCAGCAGCTGCACCTCAGAAGATGGAGATTTGGATGGCAACGCCAAGTCGAGCTCGAAGAAGACAGGTACCAGGGCCAGCCGTGGAGCAGCAACTGATCCTCAGAGCCTCTATGCAAGGGTAAGTATTCAGTACACAACATCACAAAGTGCAACAAAAAAGATGATAAAGGTTGCATGGTTGATAAATGTTTCTGAATTCTAATGGGTGTAAATTGATATCAATTCTGCAGAAAAGGAGAGAGAGGATCAATGAAAGATTGAAGACCCTGCAGAACTTGGTTCCCAATGGAACAAAGGTAGGTTCCTGTCTGGGATGCATTGGTCTGCAAGGACTTAAGTTGTACCTAAATTTCTTGGTACTGTAAACTGAGGTCTAACTTGGATTAATCTGACCTGACAGGTTGACATCAGTACAATGCTAGAGGAAGCAGTGGAGTATGTTAAGTTTATGCAGCTTCAAATTAAGGTGTGTAACATCAACATCTATATTTCCTTGTCAACTGACCAAATATTTGTCATAACCAAATGTACTAAATTGTCATCAAACATTCATGTGCAGTTGTTGAGCTCCGACGACATGTGGATGTACGCACCCCTCGCTTACAATGGGATTAACGTCAGCAGTCTTGAGATGCACATCGCTGCTCTGCAAAAATAAATACCACTCTGGAGATGTGGCGCTAGCTAACACTGAACTGCATAGGGATTAATTGATTCTGGTCCTTATATATAGTTCCAATCACTATACATGTAATGTAACTATACTTTGTTTTACATCATACTTTTCTTGGCATTTCCTGGGAGTTATACAAAGAAGTAATCATAATCATGTAAATGATCAAAGGTCACAGTGATATGATTGGCTTCACATTTCAGATCATTCTTTTTCATTGTCACAGGGTTATCATTTGTAACTCTAGCTTATTAATTATGTTGACATTTTTTTTTTGCGGGGATTTTATTAATTATGTTGACATTTGAATGTATGCATGACTTCATAACAACACTGGGGGAAAAGGGGAATGCCGGAAGGGCGGAAAATATACAGGGGCACCAGTTACCGCCGGTAATTTTACCACCCAAGTATTCAAACAAAATTTGGAAGTCCTTCAATCCGAGTAAAATTTGCTAAATTTGCACAAACTTCGTTCAGACCTGTATGACTTTCAATGGCCGGTTACCATAACCTCCAAACACCTCCTTGAATGCCCATTCTTTCTGTGGCTAGATCTCCCTCAGTCACAGACACTTATTCATGTTACTTAATGTGTGACGATGATCCACTTACATTAACTTCTGAAATTGTTCATTCTGTCTCTGTCTAGAGATTACCTAGTTACTGCCACTAACTAATTCTCCTCTTCAGTTACTATACTATTCATACTCTCTAGCGCTGTCGCAGCATACTGGACATGCCTTAGGAGCGCCCCGTATATCTTCCTCCGAACCCTCTCGCACGCATCGTTCTCCTCTTCCTCGGAAAACACGCAGTCCCTGCTGCTTCTGTCTCCCGGCCCCGGAAGCATCCGCTCGTGCCGCACGACATGGTTGAGCCAGTCGTCCACTCTCTTGAGCTGCTGCAGAAGCCCCGCGACCTGCGAATCACACGTCGTCGTGTATCCGGCCTCGTTCTCGACGTCGTCCAGGAACTTCTCGATGTACTTGAGGAACCACTGGTTGCATTCCGACCGCAGCGCGACGGCCAGGTCCATGGCGGCACTCAGCTTGTTCCCTTGGGAAGAAGCGTCGGTGGTTTTCCTCGAGGAGGACTTGCTGTTGCAGTTGCACTTTGTCTTGGAACAGCAGAGCCGTGGGGTGACAGGCCTTGATTCAGACAGTGATGGCTTTGCGGATTCAGAGGTGACTCTTGCATGGCTAGAGAGAGGCGAGAGGTCGGCTTCGATGGCTGCTCTGACCCATGAGATGGCGGACTGTTTCCTGTCCAGCGCGGCCTTCATGGCAGCTTTGGCCGAAGCCGAGGAGGTCGAATTGGAACCACCTGATTTTGCTTGACGAAGTCTGGTCTGTGATTGAGCGACGAAGATGGCATGGTCCAGTTCTTGGGAGAAGCGCAAGAACCTGTCGATGAGCTCTTTTGGGTCGTCGTCCTTGTCAGATTGCAGTTCAGAGTATGTACTGCAAAAGGAGGGATTAGAATTAGATATGAAATGAGTTGACTGCTGTTCTTTCAAGATTCACATCAAGTTTGCATGAGCTTTCATTTTTGCTCACCTCAAGCATTTTATCAACTTCTCGGTGGTGGATGCCTCTAGCAGTCCATCAAGCACAGCCTGCAGTGCCATGTCTCTCTGCTTCACTGCCTCCTGCCATTGTTGGAACAGAAATTGCGAGCCATCTTATCAGCAAACAGAACTTACTTTCTTCAGATAAGAGGAACAGAAGACAACAGAATGTACCTTGCCATGCCTCGTTAAGCTCGAGGAGAGCGAGCTCCACAGCACATTGTCCTCGCACCACCGGATTCCGCTCGTCGCACCGGTGCTCCGCGGTGTCCCCGCCGCGCTGGGGCTCTCTCTGGGCGTCTTGCTTGAGGCGTGTGCGCTCCTCTTGGAGAGCACCTTGAATGCCTTCTCGGCTTTCCTTCTCACCGACTCCAGTGGGTCATTCGTCGTGCCGCTCTGGTTCGGGCCTGATTTCCCTGGCGAAATCTACAGCATACAAAAAGTGAAAAATTGATTGAATTAGTAGGTTGATGAGTTCTTGGATATATTTTTTTGGTTTGCTATACACAAAATTTGAGAAATGACTTTACACTGTTGCTGCGTCTCCGGGGGCCGACGGGTCTCATGTCTTTTATGCTGCCGGTGAAATCCCAGTTCCTCCTCGTGGTGGACAACGACGAGGCGTCCGACTCGTCATCGTCATCGTCGACGTCGCTGCTGTTGCCGTCGATGGACGCAGCGCTGACCTTCCTGACCTTCAGGAAATCGGCGCCCCTCCGCTCCCCCTCGCTCCTCCTCACCGTCTTTACCGCCGCCGCGCACGCCTCGGACAGAGTCGTGAACGACCACGACCTGTGGCCGTGGCCCATCGCGGCAGGGGAGCCGGACTGCCACGCCTTCCTCTCCGGGAGGGGCGGCGTCGGCGAGGGCCGGTGCGGGCGCGGGCGCGAGCGCGGGCGCTCAGAGACGACCTCCTTGTCCTTGACCTCGGCGCGGGCGGAGCAGGCGGCGGCGTCGCCGTCGTCGTCCGTGGAGTCGTGCTGGATGCAGGGGTACCGCCCCGGGAGGACGCGGAAGCTGCGGAGCACGGGAGCTGGGACGGAAGGCATGAGGTGGTCGACCTCGATGACCTGACCGATGTGGAGGCCGTTGGCGAGGATGAGATCGTCGTGGTCGGCGTGGAGAGAGACGTAGCAGGAGCGGGCCGAGTCGGAGAGGCGGAGGTAGAAGCCCTGGTGGCCCGAGAATGGGTCGGCGCCGGAGAGCGCCGGCGTGATGTTGGTGACCTGGAGCAGGACGCGGCCGTTGGAGCGGGCACGGGAGCGGGAGCGCGGGGTGGGGGCGTCGTCGGTGTCGGAGGGGTCCGGCGGGCGGAGCAGGCGCTGCAGGCTGCCCGGCCGGAGCGCCGGCGAGGGGTACGAGGCCGGCGGTGGCGCCATCTGACAGCAGGGTCGAGATGGGGGTGGGGAACGGAGGAGAGAGGAAGCCGGCGCGAGATGTTCGGCTGATTGATGGGTCGGGAAGAGCGGACCAAGGTTTGTGGCGGGCGATGCGGCGGTGAGTTTGAACGGCGGTTCGGCCAATCACGGACGGGGCCTCAACTGCGGACTCGGTATTTTGTTAGACCGTTAGAGTATTGTTGACATTGGGCCCTTCTTTTTTTTTTTTTTGAGGCAAACCAACAAAGCTTTATTCATCCGTCACACAGTTTACAGGGACGAACACAAGATCGCCGGGGTGACCTAACCAAACATGGTGGCCTACCCCAAGCGTTAACGCATGCTTTGCTAGCTTGTGAGCCTCGACATTCGAGGTTCTGAACTCATGACTAAAAATACTGGAAAGAAAAGATGTAGCTCGTGCCTTGATTTCAAGCACAATAGCTTCATAAGATGCTGCTGTTCCTGCCTTGATTGCTTCAACGGCCGTGCGACAGTCTGAAGCCACATGAACTTTCTGTATGTATAGATCTTCAGCCAAAGCTAATGCCTCTCTAATAGCCATCGTCTCAAGCACTTCCGGATCATCAATGTTTCTAAAAATTAGAGCAGAAGCGCCCTGAAAGGTCCCCGATGAGTCGCGGGACACGACGCTTACTGCTCCGTAACCTCCCGCCTGCGGAATGGCTGCATCGACATTGATCTTCGAGTGATCGGACACTGGTGGAATCCATACTGATGGACGAGGGGTTGCATGTTCAGCTCGAACTACTGGCTTCTGTGTTACTTGCAGCTCAGAAATATAACTTGTGACAAAATTATGTGTTGCAAAAGGAGTTTGGAAGATCCCCTCGTGGATTACCTTGCGGCGTGCATGCCATATCGCCCACATAGTAACAATTAGGACAGTGAACTCATCCGTTGGGAGAGACCCGCTCATCGCAAAAAGCCATTTCTTTGCGCTTTCTTCCCTGTTCGCGCACATGTGTTGCACCATCTCCTCCTTAGATAAGGCCCAGACACTCCTTGACATAGTGCAGTCTAATAACGCATGTCTCCAACTGTCCTCTGCTCCGCAGAGTGCACAGATATGGGTCGGCGACATATTCCGTTGGATGAGTACGTCTCCCGTCGGCAGCGAATGCTGTGCAAGACGCCAGGTGAAGACCTTTAGCTTCGATGGAACTTTCAGGGACCAAATAGAGGACTAGCCCTTCTTCTCAATGGACGCATTGGAAACGTTCCGATGACCCTCCAACCAAGCCTCCCTACTAGCCTTAATGCGTGATAACATTCTGTACGCTGAGGAGACAGAGAATAGACCGCGAGGATCCTCCGCCCATGCCCAAAAGTCATCCACTTGTCTTGTGCATAAAGGTATCTTGAGGATTGTTTCTGCATCCACGGGTACAAACACCTCTCTTACCACCTCCTCTCTCCAAGTGGCAGTAGAGGGACTAATTAGTTCAGAGACAAACTGCGGAGGATCAACCAGCCTAGATGTTATAGGCCGCATCAATCCATCCCTGGGTAGCCAGTTGTGAACCCAAATATGTGTTGTGGAGCCATCACCTATCCTGCGGATAATTCCGTTTATCATAGTGTCCCGACCATCAACAATAGCACGCCAAATCTGTGACGGCGATGAGCCTAGCTCCGCCTCAATGATTGATGTGTTCGGATAGTAAAGTGATTTCAGAATACGGGCACTCAAGGATTCCGGTTCTTGAAGCAGACGCCAAGCTTGCCTTGAGAGAAGAGCCAAGTTGAACAATTCCATGTCCCGAAAGCCCATACCTCCCAATTTTTTTGGATTAGTCATACATCCCAAGATACCCAACAGGGCTTCCTTTTTCCACGCTTACTCCCCCACCAGAACTGGCGAATGAGCGAAGTTATGCTCTCGCAGAGACCCCTTGGAAGTTGGAAGCAAGACATAGAGAACACCGGAATAGCTTGTGCCACTGACTTGATTAACACCTCCTTCCTTGCGGCTGAGAGGAGCTTTTCCATCCACCCTTTTATCCTTTCCCAAACCCTATCACGAAGGTATTTGAATGTGCCATTCCTCGACTGACCAACTTCTGTTGGCATCCCAAGATACTTCTCGCTTAAGGACTCATTTTGCACCTCAAGGGTGTCTTTCACCTCCTGCCTTTGAGTGTCAGAGCACCCCTTGCTGAAATATATAGATGATTTTTCATTGTTTACCCTCTGACCTGATGCTCCACAATAAGTGTCCAACAGGTTTGATACCCGAGTTGCCCCTTCCACACTAGACTTAAAAAACAGCAGGCTGTCATCTGCAAACAAAAGGTGGTTGACAGCTGGAGCTGTCGGTGCCACCTTGATACCGCTGAGCACTGATGACTGAGAATTAGATTTTAAAAGGCACGAAAGGCCCTCTGCTTCTAGTAAGAATAGGTAAGGGGAGATGGGATCTCCCTGCCGAATACCTCTCGTAGGTTTAAATTGTTCCAACTTTTCCCCGTTGAATAGTATTGAGAAGGAAACAGACCTGACCATTGACATGACAACTTCAACCCAAGTAGGAGCAAAGCCCAGTTTGATCATAATTGCCTGTAAATAATCCCACTCCAATCTGTCATAGGCCTTCATCATGTCCAACTTCAAAGCACATAAACCATTAGTTTTTCATCTGTTTCTCTTCATAAAATGTAGGCATTCATAAGCACAGATAATGTTGTCAGTGATGAGCCTCCCCGGTACAAAGGCTGACTGCTCTTCAGAGATGATATCTGGCAAGATTAGTTTCAGTCTATTCGCCACCACCTTAGATGCTATCTTGTATAAAACATTACATAGACTGATAGGCCTGAACTGAGACAACAAAGTTGGACTTGTTACCTTAGGGATCAATACTAGAACCGTGTCATTTATGCACTCCGCACTTTCTTCTCCTTTTATGATGCGTAGCACCACCGCAGTGATTTCGTTCCCACAAAGATCCCAGTGCCTCTGGTAAAAGTGTGCTGGAAAACCGTCAGGGCCCAGGGATTTAGTCGGGAACATCTGGAACAGCGCCTGCTTCACCTCATCATTAGTGTAAGGGGCACATAAATTATCATTCATCTCCGGGGTCACCCTCCGAGGGACATGCTGTAAAACATCCTCGACTCCATTCACACCCTCGGATGTATAAAGAGCTTCGTAGAACTCACGTACCATAGCTCTCAGTTCGGCCGGATCTTCGGTGTGGACACCCAGCGAGTTATACAAAGCCTTGATCATGTTTTTCTTGCGCCTCATGCTAGCCCTCATGTGGAAGAATTTTGTGTTCCGGTCGCCGGCAGACAACCACTCCAACCTCGATCTTTGTCGCCACATAATCTCTTCCCTGTGGTACAATTCCACAAGTCTCTCATTCATCTTAATCTCGATATGCGTCGGGCTAGTGCGGGCTGGGTCATTTCTCAATCGTTCAAGCGAGGCTTTTAACTCTTTTATCTCCTTCCGGACACTGCCAAAAGTGTCGTTACTCCATGTTGATATTTGCTGGGATATAGCAAGCAATTTATCTCTGAAGTCGCCCACGCCATAGCCTGGGGACACATCATTCCATCTTGCCTCAATAGTTTCTCGCCATCTGTCGTGCATCTCCCACATGACTTCATATCGGAAAGCCTTGATCCCTCCCGTATCTCGCTGGGGCTGATCAAACCTAAGCAGTATTGGGCCATGATCCGAACTTGCCGACGTTAGGTGTGTCAAGGTCGCTGCTGGGAACATTGACATCCAACCAGTGGACGCAAGAGCCCTATCAAGGCGTACCCGAGTATATGTGCCACCTGCCACTTTTTTCTCAAAGGTCCAAGATCTTCCCTGGTATCCAACATCCATCAGCATGCAAACATCGACAGCATCCTGGAAGGCTTGAATTTGAGCGTTGCTTCTATTAGCTACTCCTTGATGTTCTTCCGGACGTAGCACTTCGTTAAAATCACCTACACAGACCCAAGGTAAATCATTCAACGTTGCCAGGCTCTTCATGAGATCCCAAGTCTGATGCCTCAAGTTTGTTTGTGCCTCGCCGTATACGCAAGTTAGCCTCCATGGATCCTGTCCATCTATCTGAATTTTTGCATCTATATGATAAACAGAGTCACCCAAGATCTCAACATTGCTTACATTATTCCAGAATATACTAATTCCACCACTTCTACCTTGGCTACCTATTGCATAAGCATTATCATACCCTAGAGAACTAGCATACGCTTCTACACGTGCTCCACTAATTTGAGTCTCGACAATACATAGCACAGTAGGGGCAAACTTTAACGCGAAATCGCGTAGCTCTCGAACTGCCGCAGGTTTGCCCGCGCCACGACAGTTTCAACAGAAGACACTCATTGGGGCCGGCGGCGCCCCTCCAGGGAGCCCGCCAAATTGGTCTTGGAAGTGCCTTCCTTGTCATCCTCAGCATGCTTGTTCCTCTTTGGATTCCTCTTTGGGGGAGGGCTGATAGGCGAGGGGTTGTGCGGAACGATCGCCAGCTGTGTTCCCGTAGAAGAAGTGGTGTTCTGTGTGGGCTGCCCTGCCGCTAGTCCCTGATGGTTGGTCAGGGTATTGGCATCAGAGGGATTTGATCTCTTCCTGTTCTGCTCGAGCATATCCACATCAACTCTAGGTGCTGTCTCGTTATCTTCCCTGTCATGTGACTCTGGATGACTTGCTGTTGTAGCTTCCCTTGTCCGGCCACCAGTACGGCCACCTCGTCTGCCTCCCCGACGTCCCCGGCCTTCTCCTGGGCCACGCCCTATCCGCATGAACCAGCTAGCACGCATGTCCTTGAACACTAGCGCTGAGGGCGGGTGTATTCCAGTGCCATGCTCTTTGAACAGATGACCTAGCATGCCACAAACGGCACATCAATCTGGGAGCTGTTCATACTTAACCTTATAGATTTGTCTCTTTCCATCTCTGATCATTGACACTGCATTCTTCAGCGGCTTGAGGACATTGATTCGAACCCAGACACGATAAAAGTTTCCTGAAAAATCACTAGATTCAGTCTCCGCGTACAGCACCTCCCCTACTTTTGCAGCCATAGGGCCGACCAGGTGAGCGTACAGGTCCGGTACATCATGGATTTGAATCCATATATCAATTGTCTCCAGCTTGATCGTCGACGGTTTTGAAATTCCATCGTACGGTGTCAACAGCACCGCATCTCCTCTGAAGTTCCATGGCCCGTCCTGCATGACTCTCTCCCAGTCCCCCAAGCACGAAAATCTGACTGTGTAGAGGTTGTCTTCCAGAGGTTTGAACTTCACCTCTTGTGCTACATCCCATGCCGCGCGCATGTTCTTGAAGAACCATGTCTGACAGTAGGTTTTACTTGTGTTAACCCTAGCCAGCGCGATCCATCTCGCCGCCTCCTGCGGCGCCTCCTTCTCGTCGAAGACGACATCGTCCAGGTCCTCCTCGCGCAGGCCCAGATCATGCATCATCTTCTCTACCTCGCTAAGACCAGAGGAGCCTGGCGCTCCATCAGAAGCCATCTAGATCACTAACCCGCAGAGAAAAACTGAACGGGTTGTTGGTGGGTAACCCTAGACTCCGCCGCACCCCGGGCCTCAGCCGGAACAGGCGGCGACCCCCGGTCGCCCCGATCGCTCCGAAGTGGTAGCAAGGCGTTGATCGGCGGTAGGGAAGGCAAAAGCTCGACGGCGGCGCAGTCGCCCCGGGAGAAAAGGTAACCCTAACGAGAGGGAAACATGCGTCACTCCTCGGACTGACATTGGGCCCTTCTATTCTCACCTTCCACAAGATGAAGCCTACAAAAACTTCCAAACGCCAGGCCCAGTAGGGATGCGATTGGAGTTTTCTCTACTAAAAAAACTTATAGAAAACGAAAAGGCTTCGAAAGAAAACTTATATCTCTACTATCTTCAGAGTAGGGCGTTTTAGATCTCGGCTACAGGCTGAATTTTTTAAAAATTCAAAATTTCGCTTTCATAAAAATCTGAAAAAAATTGTACAAGTAAACAAGGATGTGAAGTATATGTATGTAAAATTTCAGGATAAAATACGTTGAAATGCGATCTGTACAAAAAAAGACAAATTCATGGTCTGGGAGGCTGAATAATATCATGTGTTAAAAGCCTCAGATTTGTGTGTGTGTGTGTGTGTGTGTGTGTTTGCACGGCTCTCATTTCAACGTATTTCGTCCTGAAAATTTACACTTGTGCATTATGCCTTCATCTATATCTGTATTTTTCTGAATTTTTTGAAATGTAAAAAAAATGGATTTTTCATGAATTTTTAATTTTACATTTGGAGGCCTTCATGGAGCCCGGCCTCCAAAAGCAATTTCCGCCATCTTCTCTACTATCTAAAAAGAACGACAGGTTTCTTTTCCTGTCAAACAGACTGCATCCTGCCCATTCTTTGTCAAACCTCTTACCAAACACCTCGCTGGTCTTTACTATCTATGGATCCTCCTGTTTTTTCTCCCGTAAACCCTCCTCATTATCTCTATGATCTAAAAAGAACGCAAGGTTCCTTTTCCTGTCAAACTAACCGCATCCTGCCCGTTCTTCGTCAAATCTCTTCCCAAGCACCCCGCTGGTCATTTTTATCTGTGGCTCCTCCTGTTTTTTCTCCCGTAAACCTTCCTCATTATAGGAAAACTAACCGGAAAATAGGGGTGACTTCCCCCGTACTGCCAACTCATCGGAAGATCGCACCACTAATGTGTTGGCGAACAAGATCGGGATGATGGCCGCCGACACTCACCCTTCTTGATCGCCGCCTCCAGCCACTGGTCTGCCGCCGCCATCGACCTTCCTGATCCCACATCTGGGATTACCCAGTCCTCACCCGCCGCCAGCGGCGACAGTCCTTCCCGTCACTCCACTGCCTTTCTGCCGAAAGGACCAGACGCCTCTATGCCAGCGTGCGTTAGGCAAGCATGTAGCCTTTTGTTTGTGGGTGAAGCCTATAGCCCTTGACCCACCCTTCGACACCTACAACAGCAATGTCAATTTCATCTGCACCTAAGAACTTAAAGAAGTGTTTTTCTTGATTCCTAACTGTGTGATTCTCCATGTCCAATGTTGGATCATAAACAGTGTTGATGAATGTGCAAATGGTGAAATGATAATTCCGACTACCATTTGACAGAGTTCTCAGTTCTATAGAAAGTTTTGTCCATGAGCTATAGGGTATCCACCTCTGAAATCACACTTCTATTTCCATATCTTTTCCCACCTGAAGTATGGATTACCCATGTACTACCATTACTTAGTTTTACACATGAATGGAATATAAATACTTGCACTGAACTATTATTTGTTGAGCCAAGTATTGAGTCTGCTATATAATATTTATGCTTACAAACTAGCATGTCTTTCACTTTTTTAACCCAATGGGATGCTTTTGGAGTCTAGACAATGGTTGCAGAACGTGGTGCCAGGGTATATATGTTGAACGGTAACCATGTCTTTTTGTCCGAATCCAAGTTAGCGGTGGATGTATTCCATGCTACCATCTCTTGACCAGAATTGGAATGTACTATGATTTCAATTTTAAACTCTATGGTTGCTGCACACAAGAGTCCTACACGTATTGGGAGAAAGCTGGTATGAATAAGTAAAGAGAAGATTGGTAAAAAGCTTGGTGAAGAACAATGTGATCTTATGATGTGTTCTTGTCAACCCTTACTCTAATTTGGTTTTTCTGGTTGGTTGTTGTAAACATGAGGTGTGTATGTATTGAAAATATGAGAAGAGGAAGAAGACACATTAGAAAGTTTGGGTACAAGAAAATAAAGGTTTGATATTACCCTCTAGCTTTTGAAGACTATGTAAATTTCTAAAAATAAATCATATTGCACATGCGGCACTGGAAAGAATTGGATGAGGAGTATGTTAGTGCCAACCAAGATGTCAATGACTTCTCCTGTGCCAAGCATCATCACCATGGTATTTAATTTCTTCTCTTAGGATCTGTCCTTTGCGATTTCTTAAGGGCAACTATTATCTTACTCTAGGTTCTTTATGATCTTATGGCTCAGCTAAAGCAGCCAACATTACCATTGGGCAGATTGTTGCAGCGCAGTGGTGCCACTGAGGGAACCAACACCAGTCGTTGATGCAGCAACACAAGGCGGCCCTAATGCAGCAGCATGGTGAGGACATGAGATCCGGCGGGCAAGGCCGTGGCGAGAAGGAAGAGATGGCTAGGTTGACGAAAGTGTTCCATAATATTATTTCCCTCTATGTTTGTGGTGGAGAAATATGATGAATATGTGTTTGTGGTGGCAAACTATAATGAATATGATCCATTAGATTATGTAGAGAAGTGAATAAGTTGGCTGCCAATGACAAAGTCAAATATTATCAACCCACAAAATAGCGAATTCTGCATGCAATTATGTATATTTGTCTTTGAAAAAGGGGAACCGAGAATTATTGTCGTGTTTGTGGTGGCAAAATATTGTTGTGTGTATAATTGGACAATGAATTGATTGATGTAAAACAAGAAGAAGAGTGGTTGAAATGTCGACCAGGGTGGGTGGAAAAAGAGTGGTTAAACGAGGGAAATCGACAATGCATCGGATGTGTATCACGAGGATTGTAAATATATATGTTACAATGATTGATTTTCACCCGGAAAAAAAGACATGATTGATTTTGAACCAATAGAATACGTGAGGCCTCGTTGCAACACGCGATTTTTTTCTATATATTATAAAAAAAAAAGTAAAATAAAAATAGTGTTCCTTTTCCTCGCCCAACCTTAAATACGCTTTTCTCATCACTCTTTGTTTTAATTTTTTTCTCCTATCTGTATGTTTTTCCTCTTTTTTCTTGAAAATCGTCTTAACTACTCCACCTTTTATTAACTTGCGAAATAAAATTATGTTTTTTGGTAAGTCAATAAGTACTTATATAAATCACGTGCATGATTTGATAAACATTTATTCACACAATCAAACTAATATGAGCAAGTAATCATGGGCTAACGTACTAGAATATTTATATGAGTGACGTCATGCGCCGGTCAACCTCGATCAGTGGCCTTCCAAGTTGTCCATTCGCAAACCGTGTACGTCCATGATCGAGTCCCTTCTGTGTCGTCTATCTCACCGCGCACTTCAAAAGCGAGAAAAAAGGAGGGAAATCTCTCGCATGGCTCGCGCACTAAAAAAAGGTTGGTTGTCGATGTTGCCACGCGGCTTGCAGCCGATCACTCATTGTGAAGGAAATATGTCCTAGAGGCAATAATAAAGTTATTATTTATTTTTTTATTTCATGATAAATGTTTATTATTCATGCTAGAATTGTATTAACCGGAAACTTAGTACATGTGTAAATGCATAGACAAACAAAGTGTCCCTAGTATGCCTCTACTTGACTAGCTCGTTAATCAAAGATGGTTAAGTTTCCTAGCCATGGACATGTGTTGTCATTTGATGAACAGGATCACATCATTAGGAGAATGATGTGATGGACAAGACCCATCCGTTAGCTTAGCATAATGATCGTTAAGTTTATTGCTATTGCTTTCTTCATGACTTATACATGTTCCTATGACTATGAGACTATGCAACTCCTGAATATCGGAGGAACACTTAGTGTGCTATCAAACGTCACAACGTAACTGGGTGATTATAAAGATGCTCTACAGGTGTCTCCGATGGTGTTTGTTGAGTTGGCATAGATCGAGATTAGGATTTGTCACTCCGATTGTCGGAGAGGTATCTCTGGGCCCTCTCGGTAATGCACATCATATGAAGCCTTGCAAGCAATGTGACTAATGAGTTAGTTACGGGATGATGCATTACGGAACGAGTAAAGAGACTTGCCAGTAACGAGATTGAACTAGGTATGATGATACCGACGATCGAATCTCGGGCAAGTAACATACCGATGACAAAGGGAACAACATATGTTGTTATGCGGTTTGACCGATAAAGATCTTCGTAGAATATGTAGGAGCCAATATGAGCATCCAGGTTCCGCTATTGGTTATTGACCGGAGATGTGTCTCGGTTATGTCTACATAGTTCTCGAACCCGTAGGGTCCGCACGCTTAACGTTCGATGACGATTTGTATTATGAGTTATGTGATTTGATGACCGAAGTTTGTTCGGAGTCCCGGATGAGATCGGGGACATGACGAGGAGTCTCTAAATGGTCGAGAGGTAAAGATTCATATATTGGAAGGCTATATTCGGAAATCGGAAAGGTTCCGAGTGATTCGGGTATTTTTCGGAATACCGGGGAGTTACGGGAATTCACCGGGAGAAGTAATGGGCCTTATTGGGCCATACGGGAAAAGAGGAGGCAGTCCAAGGGGTGGCTGCGCCCCCCCCCCATGGCAAGTCCGAATTGGACTAGGGAGGGGGCGGCGCCCCCCTCTTTCCTTCTCCCTCTCTCACCTTCCCTCTCTCTCCTTCCCTCTCTCCCCCTCTTGGAAAAGGAAGGGGAGTCCTACTAGGATTGGGAATCCTAATAGGACACCCCCTTGGTGCGCCTCCCCCTTATGCCGGCCACCTCCTCCCTCCCTCCTTTATATACAGGGGCGGGGGGCACCCCAAAGACACACCAAGATTTGTCTTAGCCGTGTGCGGTGCCCCCCTCCACAGATTTCCACCTCGGTCATATTTTCGGAGAGCTTAGGCGAAGCCCTGTCGGAATCACTTCATCATCACCATCACCACGCTGTCGTGCTGACGAAACTCTCCTTCGGCCTCAACTGGATCAAGAGTTCTAGGGACATCACCGAGCTGAACGTGTGCAGATCGCGGAGGTGCCGTGCGTTCGGTACTTGGATCGGTTGGATCGCAAAGACGTTCGACTACATCAACCGCGTTAGTAAACGCTTCCGCTTTCGGTCTATGAGGGTTCGTGGACACACTCTCCCCGCTCGTTGCTATGCTTCTCCTAGATAGATCTTGCGTGATCGTAGGAAAATTTTGAAATACTACGTTCCCAACAGTGGCATCCGAGCAAGGTCTATGCGTAGATGTTATATGCACGAGTAGAACACAAAGGGTTGTGGGCGATAATAGTCATACTGCTTACCAGCATGTCATACTTTGATTCGGCGGTATTGTTGGATGAAGCGGCTCAGACCGACATTACGCGTATGCTTACGCGAGACTGGTTCTACCGACGTGCTTCGCACACAGGTGGCTGGTGGGTGTCAGTTTCTCCAACTTTAGTTGAATCGAGTGTGACTACGCCCGGTCCTTGTTGAAGGTTAAAACAGCACACTTGACGAAAAATCGTTGTGGTTTTGATGCGTAGGTAAGAACGATTCTTGCTCAGCCCGTAGTAGCCACGTAAAACTTGCAACAACAAAGTAGAGGACGTCTAACTTGTTTTTGCAGGGCATGCTGTGATATGATATGGTCAAGACATGATGCTATATTTTATTGTATGAGATGATCATGTTTTGTAACAGAGTTATCGGCAACTGGCAGGAGCCATATGATTGTCGCTTTATTGTATGCAATGCAATCGCCATGTAATTGTTTTTACTTTATCACTAAGCGGTAGCGATAGTCGTAGAAGCAATAGTTGGCGAGACGACAACGATACTACGATGGAGATCAAGGTGTCGCGCCGGTGATGATGGTGATCATGACGGTGCTTTGGAGATGGAGACCAAAGGCACAAGATGATGATGGCCATATCATATCACTTATATTGAATTGCATGTGATGTTAATCCTTTTATGCATCTTATTTTGCTTAGTACGGCGGTAGCATTATAAGATGATCCCTCACTAAATTTCAAGGTATAAGTGTTCTCCCTGAGTATGCACCATTGTTAAAGTTCTTCGTGCTGAGACACCACATGATGATCGGGTGTGACAGGCTCTACGTTCAAATACAACGGGTGCAAGCCAGTTTTGCACACGCAGAATACTCGGGTTAAACTTGACGAGCCTAGCATATGCAGATATGGCCTCGGAACACTGAGACCGAAAGGTCGAGCGTGAATCATATAGTAGATATGATCAACATAGTGATGTTCACCAATGAAAACTACTCCATCTCACGTGATGATCGGACATGGTTTAGTTGATTTGGATCACGTGATCACTTAGATGATTAGAGGGATGTCTATCTAAGTGGGAGTTCTTAAGTAATATGATTAATTGAACTTTAATTTATCATGAACTTAGTCTTGGTAGTATTTGCAAATTATGTTGTAGATCAATAGCTCGCGTATAGCTCCCCTGTTTTATTTTTGATATGTTCCTAGAGAAAACTAAGTTGAAAGATGATAGTAGCAATGATGCGGACTGGTTCCATGATCTGAGGTTTATCCTCATTGCTGCACAGAAGAATTATGTCCTTGATGCACCGCTAGGTGACAGAACTATTGCAGGAGCAGATGCAGACGTTATGAACGTTTGACAAGCTCGGTATGATGACTACTTGATAGTTTAGTGCACCATGCTTTACGGCTTAGAACCGGGACTTCAAAAACGTTTTGAACGACATGGAGCATATGAGATGTTCCAAGAGCTAAAATCGGTATTTCAGACTCATGCCCGTGTCAAGAGGTATGAGACCTCTGACAAGTACTTCGCCTACAAGATGGAGGAGAATAGCTCAACCAGTGAGCATGTGCTCAGAATGTCTGAGTACTACAGTTGCTTGAATCAAGTGGGAGTTAATCTTCCGGATAAGATAGTAATTGACAGAATTCTCTAGTCACTATCACCAAGTTACTGGAACTTCGTGATGAACTATAATATGCAAGGGATGACAAAAACGATTCCCGAGCTCTTCATGATGCTGAAATCAACAAAGGTAGAAATCAAGAAAGAGCATCAAGTGTTGATGGTTAACAAGACCACTAGTTTCAAGAAAAGGGCAAAGGGAAGAAGGGGAACTTCAAGAAGAATAGCAAGCAAGTTGCTACTCCCGGGAAGAAGCCCAAGTCTGGACCTAAGCCTGAAACTGAGTGCTTCTACTGCAAAGGGACTGGTCACTGGAAGCGGAACTGCCCCAAGTATTTGGCGGATAAGAAGGATGGCAAAGTGAACAAAGGTATATTTGATATACATGTTATTGATGTGTATTTTACTAGTGTTCATAGTAGCCCCTGGGTATTTGATACTGGTTTAGTTGCTAACATTAGTAACTCGAAACAGGAGTTGCAAAATGAACAGAGACTAGTTAATGACGAGGTGACGATGTGTGTTGGAAGTGATTCCAAGGTTGATAAGATCACCATCGCACACTCCCTCTACCTTCGGGATTAGTGTTGGACCTAAATAAATGTTATTTGGTATTTGCGTTGAGCATGAATATGATTGGATCATGTTTATTGCGATACGGTTATTCATTTAAGTCAGAGAATAATTGTTGTTCTGTTTAAATGAATCAAACCTTCTATGGTCATACACTCAATATAAATGGTTTATTGAATCTCGATCGTAGTGATACACATATTCATAATATTGATGCCAAAAGATGCAAAGTTGATCATGATAATGCAACATATTTTGTGGCACTGCCGTTTAGGTCATATTGGTGTAAAGCGCATGAAGAAACTCCATTCGGATGGAATTTTGGAATCACTTGATTATGAATCATTTTGATGCTTGCGAACCATGCCTCATGGGCAAGATGACTAAGACTCCTTTCTCCGGAACAATGGAGCGAGCTAATGACTTATTGGAAATAATACATATCGATGTATGCGGTCCGATGAGTGTTGAGGCTCACGGCGGGTATCGTTATTTTCTGACCTTCACAGATGACTTGAGCAGATATGGGTATATCTACTTGATGAAACAAAAGTCTGAAACATTTGAAAAGTTCAAAAGAATTTCAGAGTGAAGTAGAGAATCATCGTAACAAGAAAATAAAGTTTCTACAATCTGATTGCAGAGGCAAATATTTGAGTTACGAGTTTGGCCTTCAATTAAAACAATGTGGAATAGTTTCACAAACTCATGCCACCTGGAACACCACAGCATAATGGTGTGTCCAAACGTCATAACCGTACTTTATTGGATATAGTGCAATCTATGATGTCTCTTACCGATTTACCACTATCGTTTTGGGGTTTTGCATTAGAGACAGCTGCATTCACGTTAAATAGGGCACCATCTAAATCCGTTGAGACGACACCATATGAACTGTGGTTTGGCAAGAAACCTAAGCTGTCGTTTCTTAAAGTTTGGGGTTGCAATGCTTATGAGAAAAGTTTTAACCTGATAAGCTCAAACCCAAATCGAAGAAATGCGTCTTCATAGGATACCCAAAGGAGACTGTTTGGTACACCTTCTATCACAGATCCGAAGGCAAGATATTCGTTGCTAAGAATGGATCCTTTCTAGAGAAGGAGTCTCTCTCGAAAGAAGTGAGTGGGAGGAAAGTATAACTTGATGAGGTAATTGTACCTTCTCCCGAATTGGAAAGTAGTTTATCACATAAATCAGTTCCAGTGATTCCTACACCAATTAGTGAGGAAACTAATGATGATGATCATGAAACTTCAGATCAAGTTACTACAGAACCTCGTAGGTCAACCAGAGTACGTTCCGCACCAGAGTGGTACGGTAATCCTGATCTGGAAATCATGTTACTAGACCATGACGAACCTACGAACTATGAGGAAGCGATGATGAGCCCAGATTCCGATAAATGGCTTGAGGCCATGAAATCTGAGATAGGATCCATGTATGAGAACAAAGTATGGACTTTGACTGACTTGCCTGATGATCGGCGAGCCATTGAGAAAAAATGGATCTTCAAGAGGAAGATAGACGCTGATAGTAGTGTTACTATCTACAAAGCTTGAATTGTCGCAAAAGTTTTTCGACAAGTTCAAGGTGTTGACTACGATGAGATTTTCTCACTCGTATCGATGCTTAAAGTCTGTCTGAATCATGTTAGCAATTGCCGCATTTTATGAAATCTGGCAAATGGATGTCAAAACTACATTCCTTAATGGAATTTTTAAAGAAGAAGTTGTATATGATGCAACCAGAAGGTTTTGTCAATCCTAAAGGTGCTGACAAAATGTGCAAGCTCCAGCGATCCATCTATGGACTGGTGCAAGCATCTTGGAGTTGGAATATACGCTTTGATGAAGTGATCAAAGCATATGGTTTTATACAGACTTACGGTGAAGCCTGTATTTACAAGAAAGTGAGTGGGAGCTCTGTAGCATTTCTGATATTATATGTGGATGACATATTGTTGATTGGAAATGATATAGAATTTCTGGATAGCATAAAAGGATACTTGAATAAGAATTTTTCAATAAAAAGGACCTCGGTGAAGCTGCTTAAGTATTGAGCATCAAGATCTATAGGGATAGATCGAGACGCTTAATAGGACTTTCACAAAGCACATGCCTTGACAAGATTTTGAAGAAGTTCAAAATGGATCAGTCAAAGAAGGAGTTCTTGCCTGTGTTACAAGGTATAAAATTGAGTAAGACTAAAAACCCGACCCCGGCAGAAGATAGAAAGAGAATGAAAGTCATTCCCTATGCCTCAGTCATAGGTTCTATAAAGTATGCCATGCTATGTACCAGACCAGTTGTGTGCCTTGCTATGAGTTTAGCAAGGAGGTACGATAGTGATCCAGGGATAGATCACTGAATAGTGGTCAAAGTTATTCTTAGTTACCTAAGAGGACTAAGGAAATATTTCTCGGTTATGGAGGTGATAAAAGAGTTCGTCGTAAAAGGTTACGTCGATGCAAGCTTTTACACCGATCCAGATGACTCAAAGTCTCAATCTGGATACATATTGAAAGTGGGAGCAATTAGCTAGAGTAGCTCCGTGCAGCGCATTGTAGACATAGAAATTTGCAAAATACGTACGGACCTGAATGTGGCAGACCTGTTGACTAAACTTCTCTCACAAGCAAAACTTGATCACACCTTAGTACTCTTTGGGTGTTAATCACATGGCGATGTGAACTAGATTATTGACTCTAGTAAACCTTTTGAGTGTCGGTCACATAAGCGATGTGAACTATGGGTGTTAATCACATGGTGATGTGAACTATTGGTGTTGAATCACATGGCGATGTGAACTAGATTATTGGCTCTAGTGCAAGTGGGAGACTGAACGAAATATGCCCTAGAGGCAATAATAAAGTTATTATTTATTTCCTTATTTCATGATAAATGTTTATTATTCATGCTAGAATTGTATTAACCGGAAACTTAGTACATGTGTGAATGCATAGACAAACAGAGTGTCCCTAGTATGCCTCTACTTGACTAGCTTGTTAATCAAAGATGGTTAAGTTTCCTAGCCATGGACATGTGTTGACATTTGATGAACGGGATCACATCATTAGGAGAATGATGTGATGGACAAGACCCATCCGTTAGCTTAGCATAATGATCGTTAAGTTTATTGCTATTGCTTTCTTCATGACTTATACATGTTCCTATGACTATGAGACTATGCAACTCCTGAATATCGAAGGAACACTTAGTGTGCTATCAAACGTCACAACGTAACTGGGTGATTATAAAGATGCTCTACAGGTGTCTCCGATGGTGTTTGTTGAGTTGGCATAGATCGAAATTAGGATTTGTCACTCCGATTGTCGGAGAGGTATCTCTGGGCCCTCTCGGTAATGCACATCATATGAAGCCTTGCAAGCAATGTGACTAATGAGTTAGTTACGGGATGATGCATTACAGAACGAGTAAAGAGACTTGCCAGTAACGAGATTGAACTAGGTATGATGATACCGACGATCGAATCTCGGGCAAGTAACATACCGATGACAAAGGGAACAACATATGTTGTTATGCGGTTTGACCGATAAAGATCTTCGTAGAATATGTAGGAGCCAATATGAGCATCCAGGTTCCGCTATTGGTTATTGACCGGAGATGTGTCTCGGTCATGTCTACATAGTTCTCGAACCCGTAGGGTCCGCACGCTTAACGTTCGATGACGATTTGTATTATGAGTTATGTGATTTGATGACCGAAGTTTGTTCGGAGTCCCGGATGAGATCGGGGACATGACGAGGAGTCTCGAAATGGTCGAGAGGTAAAGATTCATATATTGGAAGGCTATATTCGGAAATCGGAAAGGTCCGAGTGATTCGGGTATTTTTCGGAATACCGGGGAGTTACGGGAATTCACCGGGAGAAGTAATGGGCCTTATTGGGCCATACGGGAAAAGAGGAGGCAGTCCAAGGGGTGGCTACGCCCCCCCCCCCATGGCAAGTCCGAATTGGACTAGGGAGGGGGTGGCGCCCCCCTCTTTCCTTCTCCCTCTCTCTCCTTCCCTCTCTCCCCCTCTTGGAAAAGGAAGGGGAGTCCTACTAGGATTGGGAATCCTAATAGGACTCCCCCTTGGTGCGCCTCCCCCTTAGGCCAGCCACCTCCTCCCTCCCTCCTTTATATACGGGGGCGGGGGGCACCCCAAAGACACACCAAGATTTGTCTTAGCCGTGTGCGGTGCCCCCCTCCACAGATTTCCACCTCGGTCATATTTTCGGAGAGCTTAGGCGAAGCCCTGCCGGAATCACTTCATCATCACCATCACCACGCCGTCGTGCTGACGAAACTCTCCTTCGGCCTCAACTGGATCAAGAGTTTGAGGGACATCACCGAGCTGAACGTGTGCAGATCGCGGAGGTGCCGTGCGTTCGGTACTTGGATCGGTTGGATCGCGAAGACGTTCGACTACATCAACCGCGTTACTAAACGCTTCCGCTTTCGGTCTACGAGGGTACGTGGACACACTCTCCCCGCTTGTTGCTATGCTTCTCCTAGATAGATCTTGCGTGATCGTAGGAAAATTTTGAAATACTACGTTCCCAACACATTGACCCGTGGCTCAGTGCGGATTGGCACCGCGCCGCTCGTAACTGAGCCCCACTGGTGCTTGTGGCCATCCCCCCTTTGCCTTGTCACATCTTCCTGACCCCCCTTCCTCGCGCCACAGTATCCCCCCTTCCTCACGCCACAGTATCGTCGTTGGCCCCATCGTCACACCGTGTATTCTCATTGGCAGCATCACCGGAACCCTGCCGGCAGCGTCGCCTCGTGTCGTCGTTGTTCCCGCATCACTGTCGCAACTCACGTAAAGGTTTGGTGTAGCATTGTACCAGCAAATCGTCTCCGTGGTCCCTGCAAAATGTACTGCCGTCGTAGCATCCAATCGCCTCCCTCACAACATGCCTTGCCACCAGTGGCATCACCGATGGTTCCATCATTGCCACGCTGGGTTCCAGCAATGCCGCCGACCAGTTCCAATAGCACTAGCGTGATAACCCACAAGTGTAGCAAACCGCAACAGTCTTCGAGGGAAGTATTACAACCAAAATTTATTGATTCTGCACAAGGAGAGCCAAAGAATGTTGAGTTGTCAATTTAACCACACATGAAAAGAATACTCGACATAATTTATTAGTAGCAAAAGCGATAGAGTGACTGAGTGAATGTAGTTGTGACAGACTGACAGTGAAGTAGTAACAAAAGCAGTGGTTCCCAGCAGTTGCCAAGACCAAAAGTAATGTAAAGGGAGCGAAGTAAGAAAAGCGTAGGCATGAAAGTGGACAACGGACGTTGCATGGATGGGTCAAATATGTAAAACATAAGGTGACAACAAACTAGACCCAATTCATCAAACATATGTAAGTATGCACCATAATTCCCTGAGGAATATATCGGGCACGAAAAACAGCCTGGAACTCAGGCCAAGTAATGATTGTTCCAGCAGGCAGTGTACGCTTGTGTGTGTCCCACCATTGAGCAGCGGGACCCTTTAAGAAAAAGGATGCAAAGGTGACAAAGTTGGCAGGGGAGACATTAGCAAGCTCCATCTCGTGAGTGATGTCACGAATCCAGTCATCAGCATCTGGTGGCTTATCAGTGTTGCGGAACTGAGTGGGGTTGAGACGCACAAATCCCGACAGAGTTATTGCAGCAGGGTCCTGGTTCTGGTTGTTCTGATGCGGGAACTGAGCCATAATCCCAGTCATGAACTGACGGTTGAGCTCGAATTGTTGCATCATGGCTGCCATATAATTTGGCGGTGGTGGTTGTTCAGGGGCACGACCACGACCACCTGGTCTAACCATCCTGCTAAGTTTCAACAGGGGTAGTTTAGTAAAAGCAATTGCGAGTGTTTAGCGACAAGCATGATGTAACTCAACAACAATTAAGCAGTGCAACAGATACTTAACAGTAGTCCATTAAGACATACAGATCCATACACAGAGTCGGGTACATTCGAACAGCATAACGGCGCAAATTTAAAAGCTAGATATGCTAGGCGGTGCGCAGGCACGCGGTAAGGAAGTACACAACGAGACATAGCAAAGGCTATATCAACGTCGAAGAAAATTGCTGGAGCGAGGAATCTGCAAATGACAACACAGGGTGCCCTCGATAAAAGGGATCCTGCAAGCAGAACCTGGCCCACAATCTTGAAGAAAGGGGATAATTTCAGAACTCCGGGTGGATGTGATCACGAGAACCTAATGTTGAAGTTAGTAAAAAAATTAACCCGAAAGGAAGAGAGATCAGAGTCCCAGAGTATGGACAAGGAATAAAAGATCCTAATACCACCCATTTGGCGACGTGGACCCGTAAGCCACACAGCCAAGTTAGTAAATTAGTTTTTCGATGTCTAGACTCAACTTCGGCCAAGGAATTGGAAGGAGGCTTCCTACAGGCAGTCGGCTCTGATACCAACCTGTGTCGCCCCCGGCTTAATCATGCACTAACCATACACACAAATGCACACGATCAAGCCTAAGGACTCACTTGAAGATATCATAACACAACTCTAAAACATAAATAAAGTCATACAAGCTTTATATTACAAGCCAGGGGCCTCGAGGGCTTGAATACATAAGCTCACATACAAGCGTCAGCTGAAGCATCAGATATCTGGGTACAGATATGAAACAGAAACAGAGAAGCCTTTAGAAAGGCGAGGCAAAACAAAAGCTACGATCGAAAGGCGTAGGCCTCCTGCCTGGGACCCTCCGATCCTACTCCTGGTCGTCGGCAAGCTCGTAGAAGTAACCACCCTCGGGGTGGTAGTAGTAGTCGTCGGCGGGGGCAGCTGGCTTCGGGGCTCCATCGTCTGGTCGCATCAAAAGGAAAAGGGGAAAAAGAGGAAGCAAAGCAACCGTGAGTACTCATCCGAAGTACTCAGCAAGCAAGGATCTACACTACATATGCAACATTATCAAAGAAGGGCTGTATATGTGGACTGGGCTGCAGAAATGCCAGAATAGAGAGAAAGCCTAGTCCTATCGAAGACTAGCATCTTCAGCGGTCTTGCAGCATTAGAAGAGTGTAGATTAGTACAGTATAAAGTAGTAGTAGCATTAAGTATCCACCTCGGCCAGAGATCCTTTCTCGACTCCCTACGAGAAAGCAATCCCAGAGCCCTAGTATCCATTTCACATCACAAGTATCCAGTTCTAGTTGTATCGATCGGGATACAACTCCGAGCGTCCGTTACCGAGGATCGGCTATGCATAGATTAGTTCTTCCCTGCAGGGGTGCACCAACTTACCCACCACGCTCGATTAACTCCGGCCGGACACACTTTCCTGGGTCATGCCCGGCCTCGGCCAAATGATACGCCGCAACCTGACCTAGGCTTAATAGAGAGGTCAGCACACCGGACTAAACCTATGCCCCCAGGGGTCTTGGCCATCGCCCCGGGAACTCCTGCATGTTACGGGGCCACCGAGAGCAGACCTAGCAACCCACACTATCAAGGCGGTTGCGTTACGCGGTCCTACCCGGCGTGCGTCCCTCAGTCGCTGACGTCCATTAAGCTTCAGCTGGTGCATACGACACAGAGTGCCCATAACTGTTCCCACGTGATGGTTAGTGCTATCGGGCCAGAGGCCCACTCGGATCAAATATCCAAACCGTTAGTGTGTTGGTAGCATGCGGTAACGATCAGAGATTCACGATCGATGTGACCCCGTCGCCCTGTCTCGAGGACTTGCGGCAAGGGCTAAGAATGCCCGGCCATGCCTCGTATTCATATCTCGGGCACCCTCCAGGTCAACCCGACTCCACATCACTCGCGGGTACCCCTCAGGGTCGACCCGCCTTTCCAAGTAACAGTAGTAAAGCCCAAGTAACCGTGTGTCCATAACATCAAGGGAATCTGAGGTATCACCTTCATTGGATTCCTACTCGATGTATCCGTCAAGGTGAACTCGGAGGAATCACCCTCGATGGGTTCACACTTGAGGTGTTGCACGACAGCGTCGTTATTGGAAGTGGTGAAGGAGGAATCACCCTCGATGACCACGATTGAGTAACTACTCCACAGAGTTAATATCGGAAGTGCTTACGAGGTATCACCCTTGGCACTCGATATTACGCTGCAGTGTCGTACAGATAAAAGGGATGTGATGTGCGGTGCTGAGGCCTGGTCGTCGAATCTTTCGATGATCCAGCGGGGCAACTGAGACAAGTGGGGTCACTGGGGTCTCTATCCAGCCTATTCTAAGCTGTTTAGGATAAACAGGTAATTATCAAAAGCAGGTCATGCATCAGAATAGGTAAAGTAGTAACAGCAACAATTCTAATGCAAGCACAAGAGAGAAGAGACTAGGCGATATAGGCATGCTCAAGGGGAGGTGCTTGCCTGGTTGCTCGATGGCAAAGGCAAGTCGTCAACGATGCAGTCGGTCTCCGGAGCTGCGTCGGCCTCGGGGACGACGTCGGTGTCGGGGTCTACCGAGAGAGAAGAGGGGGAGGAAACAAATAAATACACAGCAAATATATGCAACACAGAGCATGCTATGCTAACGTGCAGTGCATGTTTGCCTAAAAATATGTCTAAGTCATTTTAGTTATTTTAGGATTTAAGTTGGATTTATTAACCGGTATATAAGCACTATTCATCTACCGGAAATAGGCTAAAAGTTGAGGGTTCACCTCCGTAGAGGGTCCTGACACGGAAACGGATGGCACGGTTGGATTCGTCTCGTCTTTCTGATCGTTTTTCATATATAAATCTTTTTTATCCGAGCTATGGTTATTTTTATATGATTTTCTGAAGTTTTAAAAAATTTCTGAAAAATTCTGGAATTAAATTAATTCGATTTTCCGCAGGAAAATACTGGGTGCACCCGGTGCACTGCACCCAGAGTGCACCAGAGGGGCTGACAGGTGGGGCCAGAGGCTGAGTCATCTGTGCACAGTCAACAGTTGACCCAGTCAGTGTTGACTGGTTAACAGGGTCAACAGGGCCCACATGTCATTGACTGGGACCAGCCCAGTCAGTCGTTTGACTGGTCAACTGGGTCCAGTGGGACCCAGCTATCAGCCACTGTTAGTTTAACAGGGTTTTAAACTAATCTAAATACCCTAATAAAGTTGTGGGCCCAATCTGTCAGTGGGTCAGTTAGTTAGTAATTTAATTAGCACTAATCCTGATGCTACAGTAGCGGACCCACTCGTCAGCGTCTTGTTAGAGCGGGGTTAGCTGCTAATGATCTGGCATGCGGGACCCACCGGAGTTTTGAACTTCGGCGTGCGCCGGCGACCAGCAGAACGGCGGTGTGGCGCGGGACCTCGCCGGAAACGCGCCACAGGGCACGGCTGAGGGCGTTCTTGGGCTCTACGGGACGGGCGCGATGCGCCACGTCCGATGGTGGCCGTGGTTGTCGCGGGGGTGGCCGGAGTCGACCGCTACAACGACGTGCGGCGGCGGTGGTTTCGGGCGAGGTCAGTTTCGTCGCCTCGGGGCACGGCGAGGCTTGCGGTCGGGCTCGTTGACCTCCTGGGGATCCCAGGAGCGCGTCTGTGTCACCGGTTCAAGCGGAGGAGGTTGGACGTGAGTTCCCGGACGGCAATGGCGGACGGCGGAGCTGTGACCACGGTATCGGCGGCTACGGGCTCCAAAACAAGCGGGACAGAGAGGGTTTTCGAGCGGGAGCTCATCGAGGGGCTCAAGAAGGCCCGGTGGGGGGCTTAGTAGCTGCAGCGGGCACCGGCGTTGAAGAAGACGACGACGAGACGAGGAAGAAGACGAGTCGGGGCAGTCACAGCGCTGCTCCCCGTCTCCAGTTGAGGGCACCAGACAACGAGGCGAGGGCCGGCGGAGCTCGTGGACACGAGCTGCAGGCGCGGAGAGGACGGTGGCCGCGGTGGCGCAGTCGCAACGGCGATGGACGCGTCGGCGAGGGATCTGAAGGAAGGAGGTGAGCGCGTGGGCGAGAGAGAGAGCGAGGGGGAGAATGAGAGGGAGAGGCCAGGGGCGAGGGGGGCTGCCCCTTATCCACCGCGAGCGGGCGTGAGCGCACTGTCGAGCTACAGAGCTGGGGGGGCCAGGGGGCGAGCGTTGTGGAGGCGACAGCGCGAGGAGAGAGAGAGGCGAGAGGTGGGAGTAGGCGCCAGGCGGGCTGGGCCGCACTGTGGACTTAGGTCCAGTGCCTTGGCGTTTTCCTTTTCTTTGTTTTTGCTTTTCTGTTTTCTATTAACCAGATAGAAAAAAACAATTATTTGAGCCACCATTTCATTTTGCAAAAATGTGGGACTTGGCCCAACAAATAGATTGCAATATTTGGTAGTGACAGAAAAAGTTTGGGGCCAAAAGAATTAATTTCAATTTTCTACAAATGGAAAAGCATTTAAAATGCCTCCTTTGCACTGTTTTAAATTGCTATGGCCCACCTTAGCTTGATGGTGATGTTGTTTTCCTTAACAATTAAATGTCATGGAATGTTAGCTAAATGATGAACATTTTTTCAGCAACTTTTGTGCAAACTTCATATTTCACTTGCAGATTTGAATTTGATTTCAAAGTGGAATTTCAAATGATATTTGAATCAAAGGTGATCAAGCACTGTTTAGCAAAAGATTAGCTTAATCACTGAGGGTTACTGTAGCTCATTACAGAGGGGGTGTTACAGCCCAGAGATACCTTTCCGAAACACGGAGTGAAAAATCCTAATCTTGATCCATGCCAACTCAATAGACACCTTCGGAGATACCTGTAGAGCATCTTTATGATCACCCAGTTACGTTGTGACGTTTGATAGCACACAAGGTATTCCTCTGGTATCCGGGAGTTGCATGATCTCATAGTCGAAGGAATATGTATTTGACATTAAGAAAGCAATAGCAATAAACTGAACGATCATATGCTAAGCTAACGGATGGGTCTTGTCCATCACATCATTCTCCTAATGATGTGATCCCGTTATCAAGTGACAACACATGTCTATGGTTAGGAAACCTTAACCATCCTTGATCAACGAGCTAGTCTAGTAGAGGCTTACTAGGGACACAGTATTTGTTTATGTATCCACACATGTATTTAAGTTTCCGGTCAATACAATTCTAGCATGAATAATAAACCTTTATCATGATTAAGGAAATATAATAATAACCATTTTATTATTGGCTCTAGGGCATATTTCCATCAGTCACCCACTTGCACTAGAGTCAATAATCTAGTTCACATCGCCATGTGATTAACACCCATAGTTCACATCGCCATGTGACCAACACCCAAAGAGTTTACTAGAGTCAATAATCTAGTTCACATCGCCATGTGATTAACACCCATAGTTCACATCGCCATGTGACCAACACCCAAAGAGTTTACTAGAGTCAATAATCTAGTTCACATCGCCATGTGATTAACACCCAAAGAGTACTAAGGTGTGATCATGTTTTTGCTTGTGAGAGAAGTTTAGTCAACGGGTCTGCCACATTCAGATCCGTATATATTTTGCAAATTTCTATGTCTACAATGATCTGCATGTAGCTACTCTAGCTAATTGCTCCCACTTTCAATATGTATCCAGATTGAGACTCAGAGTCATCCGAATCAGTGTCAAAGCTTGCATCGATGTAACCCTTTACGATGAACTCTTCATCACCTCCATAACCGAGAAATATTTCCTTAGTCCTCTTAGGTAACTAAGGATAATTTTGACCGCTATCCAGTGATCTACTCCTGGATCACTATTGTACCCCCTTGCCAATTTTTCTTGAAACTAGTGGTCTTGTTAACCATCAACACTTGATGCTCTTTCTTGATTTCTACCTTCACCGATTTCAGCATCGCGAAGAGCTCGGGAATCGTTTTCGTCATTCCTTGCATATTATAGTTCATCACGAAGTTCTAGTAGCTTGGTGATAGTTACTAGAGAACTCTGTCAATCACTATCTTATCTAGAAGATTAACTTCCACTTGATTCAAGCGATTGTAGTACCCAGACATTCTGAGCACATGCTCACTGGCTGAGCTGTTCTCCTCCATCTTGTGGGCAAAGTACTTGTCAGAGGTCTCATACCTCTCGACACGAGCATGAGTCTGAAATACCAATTTCAACTCTTGGAACATCTCATATGCTCCGTGGTGTTCAAAACATTTTTGGAGCCCCGGTTTTAAGCCGTAAAGCATGGCGCACTAAACTATTAAGTAGTCATCATATCAAGCTTGCCAAACATTCATAACGTCTGCATCTGCTCCTGCAATGGGTCTGTCACCTAGCGGTGCATCAACGACATAATTCTTCTGTGCAGCAATGAGGATAATCCTCAGATCACGGACCCAGCCCACATCATTGCTACTATCATCTTTCAACTTAGTTTTCTCTAGGAACATATCAAAAATAGGGGAGCTATATTGCGAGCTATTGATCTACAACATAGATATGCAAAAACTATTAAGACTAAGTTCATGATAAATTTAAGTTCAACTAATCAAATTACTAATGAACTCCCACTTAAATAAACATCCCTCAAGTTATCTAAGTGATACATGATCCAAATCAACTAACCCATGTCCAATCATCACGTGAGATGGGGTAGTCATCAATGGTGAACATCTCTATGTTGATCATATCTACTATATGACTCACGTTCGACCTTTCGGTCTCCAGTGTTCCGAGACCATGTCTGTACATGCTAGGCTCGTCAAGTTTAACCCAAGTATTCTGCATGTGCAAAACTGTCTTACACCCGTTGTATGTGAACGTAGAGTCTATCACACCCGATCATCACGAGGTGCTTCGAAACGATGAACTTTGGCAACGGTGCATACTCGGGGAGAACACTTTTATCCTGAAATTTAGTGAAGGGATCATCTTATAATGCTACCGCCATTCTAAGCAAAATAAGATGCATAAAGGATAAACATCACATGCAATCAAAATATGTGACATGATATGGCCATCATCATCTTGTGCTTTTGATCTCCATCTCCAAAGCATCGTCATGATCTCCATCATCACCAGCTCGACACCTTGATCTCCATCGTTGCATCGGGGTCGTCTCACCAACTATTGCTTCTACAACTATTGCTAATGCATAGCGATAAAGTAAAGCAATTAAATGGCATTTGCATTTCATACAATAATTAAGAGACAAACCTAAGGCTCCTGCCGATTGTCGATATTACAAAACATGATCATCTCATACAACAACATATATCACATCATGTCTTGACCATATCACATCACAACATGCCCTGCAAAATAAGTTAGACGTCCTCTACTTTGTTGTTGCAAGTTTTACGTGGCTGCTACGGGCTTCTAGCAAGAACCATTCTTAACTACGCAAAAACCACAATGGTGATTTATCAAGTTTGTTGTTTTAACCTTCTTCAAGGACCGGCCGTAGTCAAATTCGATTCAACTAAAGTAGGAGAAACAGACACCCTCCAGCCACCTTTATGCAAAACTAGTTGCATGTCAGTCGGTGGAACCGGTCTCATGTGCGTGGACATGTAAGGTTGGTCCGAGCCGCTTCATCCCACAATATCGCCGAATCAAAATAAGACGTTGGTGGTAAGCAGTATGGCTATCACCGCCCACAACTCTTTGTGTTCTATTCATGCATATCATCTACGAATAGACCTCGCTCTAATGCCACTGTTGGGAAACGTTGCATGGAAAATATATTTTTTCTACGCACACGCAAGATCTATCCATGGAGATGCATAGCAACGAGAGGGGAGAGTGTTTCTACGTACCCTCGTAGACCGTAAGCGGAAGCGTTTAATAACACGGTTGATGTATTCGAACTTCTTCGCGATCCAACCGATCAAGTACCGAAACGTACGGCACCTCCGCGTTCAGCACATGTTCAGCTCGGTGACATCCTCGCCTTCTTGATCCAGCAAGACGAGCGAAGTAGTAGATGAGTTCCGGCATCACGACGGCGTGGTGACAGTGGTGATGCAACTATCTCCGCAGTATTGGGAAATGTTGCATGGAAAACAAAAAAAATTCTACGCACACGCAAGATCTATCAAGGAGATGCATAGCAATGAGAGGGGAGAGTGTGTCTACGTACCCTCGTAGACCGTAAGCGGAAGCATTTGTTGGGGAACGTGCAATTTCAAAAAAATTCCTACGATCACGCAAGATCTATCTAGGAGAAGCATAGCAACGAGCGGGGAGAGTGTGTCTACGTACCCTCGTAGACCGAAAGCGGAAGCGTTTAGTAACGCGGTTGATGTAGTCGAACGTCTTCGCGATCCAACCGATCAAGTACCGAACGCACAGCACCTCCGCGATCTGCACACGTTCAGCTCGGTGACGTCCCTCGAGCTCTTGATCCAGTTGAGGACGAGGGAGAGTTCCGTCAGCACGACGGTGTGGTGACGGTGATGATGAAGTTACCGGCGCAGGTCTTCGCCTAAGCACTACGACGATATGACTGAGGTGTGTAACTGTGGAGGGGGGGCACCGCACACGGCTAAGACAAATCTTGGTGTTTCTTGTGTCTTTGCGGTGCCCCTTGCCTCCGTATATAAAGGAGGGAGAGGGAGAGGCAGCCGGCCCTAGGGGGCGCGCCAAGGTGTGGGAGTCCTATTAGGACTCTCTAGTCCTAGTAGGATTCCACCTCCCATATGGAGTAGGAAAGGGGAAAGGGAGAGGGAGAAGGAAAGAGGGGCTGCGCCCCCTCCCCTAGTCCAATTCGGTTTGGGCAAGGGGGGGGGGGCGCGTGCCTCCTCACGTGGCCTGCCTCTCCTTTTCCTGTATGGCCCAATAAGGCCCATTACTTCTCCCGGTGAATTCCCGTAACTCCCCGGTACTCCGAAAAATATCTGAATCACTCGGAACCTTTCCGATGTCCGAATATAGCCTTCCAATATATGAATCTTTACCTCTCGACCATTTCGAGACTCCTCGTCATGTCCGTGATCTCATTCGGGACTCTGAACTATCTTCGGTCATCAAATCACATAACTCATAATACAAATCGTCATCGAACGTTAAGCGTGCGGACCCTACGGGTTCGAGAACTATGTAGACATGACCGAGACACTTCTTCGGTCAATAACCAATAGCAGAACCTGGATGCTCATATTGGCTCCTACATATTCTACGAAGATCTTTATCGGTCAAACCGCATAACAACATACGTTATTCCCTTTGTCATCGGTATGTTACTTGCCCGAGATTCGATCGTCGATATCATCATACCTAGTTCAATATCATTACCGGCAAGTCTCTTTACTCATTCCGTAATGCATCACCCCGCAACTAACTCATTAGTCACATTGCTTGCAAGGCTTATAGTGATGTGCATTACCGAGAGGGCCCAGAGATACCTCTCCGATACACGGAGTGACAAATCCTAATCTCGATCTATGCCAACCCAACAAACACCTTCGGAGACACCTGTGGAGCATCTTTATAATCACTCAGTTACGTTCTGACGTTTGATAGCACACAAGGTGTTCCTCCGGTATTCGGGAGTTGCATAATCTCGTAGTCAGAGGAATATGTATAAGTCATGAAGAAAGCAACAGCAATAAACTTAACGATCATATTGCTATGCTAACGGATGGGTCTCGTCCATCACATCATTCTCCTAATGATGTGATCCCGTTTATCAAATGACAACACATGTCTATGGTTAGGAAACTTAACCATCTTTGATCAACGAGCTAGTCAAGTAGAGCCATACTAGGGACACTTTGTTTTGTCTATGTATTCACACATGTATCAAGTTTCCGGTTAATACAATTCTAGCATGAATAATAAACATTTATCATGATATAAGGAAATATAAATAACAACATTCCTGGATCACTATCGTACCTCCTTGCTAAACTCATAGCAAGGCACACAACTGGTCTGGTACATAGCATGGCATACTTTATAGAACCTATGACTGAGGCATATGGAATGACTTTCATTCTCTTTCTATCTTCTGCCGTGGTCGGGTTTTGAGTCTTACTCAATTTTACACCTTGTAACACAGGCAAGAACTCCTTCTTTGACTGATCCATTTTGAACTCCTTCAAAATCTTGTCAAGGTATGTGCTTTGTGAAAGTCCTATTAAGCGTCTCGATCTATCCCTATAGATCTTGATGCTCAATACGTAAGCAGCTTCACCGAGGTCTTTTTTATTGAAAAATTCTTATTCAATTATCCTTTTATGCTATCCAGAAATTCTATATCATTTCCAATCAACAATATGTCATCCACATATAATATCAGAAATGCTACAGAGCTCCCACTCACTTTCTTGTAAATACAGGCTTCACCGTAAGTCTGTATAAAACCATATGCTTTGATCAACTTATCAAAGTGTATATTCCAACTCCGAGATGCTTGCACCAGTCCATAGATGGGTCGCTGGAGCTTGCACACTTTGTTAGCACCTTTAGGATTGACAAAACCTTCTGGTTGTATCATATACAACTCTTCTTTAATAAATCCATCAAGGATTGCAGTTTTTACATCCATTTGCCAGATTTCATAAAATGTGGCAATTGCTAACATGATTCGGACAGACTTAAGCATCGATACGAGTGAGAAAATCTCATTGTAGTCAACACCTTGAACTTGTCAAAAACCTTTTTGCGACAATTCGAGCTTTGTAGATAGAAACACTACTATCAGCGTCTTTCTTCCTCTTGAAGATCCATTTATTCTCAATGGCTTGCCGATCATCGGGCAAGTCAACCAAAGTCCACACTTTGTTCTCATACATGGATCCCATCTCAGATTTCATGGCCTCAATCCATTTCGCGGAATCTGGGCTCATCATCGCTTCCTCATAGTTCGTAGGTTCATCATGGTCTAGTAACATGATTTCCAGATCAGGATTACCATACCACTCTGGTGCGGAACATACTCTGGTTTACCTACGAGGTTCGGTAGCAACTTGATCTGAAGTTTCATGATCATCATCATTAACTTCCTCACTAATTGGTGTAGGAATCACAGGAACTGATTTCTGTGATGAACTACTTTCCAATAAGGGAGCAGGTACAATTACCTCATCAAGTTCTACTTGCCTACCACTCACTTCTTTCGAGAGAAACTCCTTCTCTAGAAAGGATCCATTCTTAGCAACGAATATCTTGCCTTCGGATCTGCGATAGAAGGTGTACCCAACAGTCTCCTTTGGGTATCTTATGAAGACACTTTTCTCCGATTTGGGTTCGAGCTTATCAGGTTGAAACTTTTTCACATAAGCATCGCAGCCCCAAACTTTAAGAAACGACAGCTTAGGTTTCTTGCCAAACCACAGTTCATATGGTGTCGTCTCAACAGATTTAGATGGTGCCCTATTTAACGTGAATGCAGCTATCTCTAATGCATATCCCCAAAACGATAGTGGTAAATCGGTAAGAGACATCATAGATCGCACCATATCTAATAAAGTACGGTTACGACGTTCGGACACACCATTACGTTGTGGTGTTCCAGGTGGCGTGAATTGTGAAACTATTCCACATTGTTTCAAATGAAGACCAAACTCATAACTCAAATATTCACCTCCACGATCAGATCGTGGAAATTTTATTTTCTTGTTACGATGATTTTCCACTTCACTCTGAATTTCTTTTGAACTTTTCAAATGTTTCAGACTTATGTTTCATCAAGTAGATATACCCATATCTGCTCAAATCATCTGTGAAGGTCAGAAAATAACGATACCCGCCGTGAGCCTCAACACTCATCGGACCGCATACATCGGTATGTATTATTTCCAATAAGTCCGTAGCTCGCTCTATTGTTTCGGAGAACAGAGTTTTAGTCATCTTGCCCAAGAGGCATGGTTCGCAAGCATCAAATGATTCATAATCAAGTGATTCCAAAATTCATCCGAATGGAGTTTCTTCATGCGCTTTACACCAATATGACCTAAACGGCAGTGCCACAAAATATGTTGCATTATCATTATCAACTTTGCTTCTTTTGGCATCAATATTATGAATATGTGTATCACTACGATCGAGATTCAATAAACCATTTACATTGGGTGTATGACCATAGAAGGTTTTTATTCATGTAAACAGAACAACAATTATTCTCTGACTTAAATGAATAACCGTATTGCAATAAACATGATCCAATCATATTCATGCTCAACGCAAACACCAAATAACATTTATTTTGCAATAAACATGATCCAATCATATTCATGCTGAACGCAAACACCAAATAACATTTATTTAGGTTCAACACTAATCCCGAAAATAGAGGGAGTGTGCGATGGTGATCTTATCAACCTTGGAATCACTTCCAACACACATCGTCACCTCGACATTAACTAGTCTCTGTTCATTTTGCAACTCCTGTTTCGAGTTACTAATCATAGCAACTGAACCGGTATCAAATACCTTGGGGTTACTATGAACACTAGTAAAATACACATTAATAACGTGTATATCAAATATACCTTTGTTCACTTTGCCATCCTTCTTATCCGCCAAATACTTGGGGCAGTTCCACTTCCAGTGACCAGTACCTTTGCAGTAGAAGCACTCAGTTTCAGGCTTAGGTCCAGACTTGGGCTTCTTCCCGGGAGTAGCAACTTGCTTGCTATTCTTCTTGAAGTTCCCCTTCTTCCCTTTGCCCTTTTTCTTGAAACTAGTGGTCTTGTAAACCATCAACACTTGATGCTCCTTTTTGATCTTTACCTTCGCAGCCTTTAGCATCGCGAAGAGCTCGGGAATTGTCTTATTCATCCCTTGCATATTATAGTTCATCACAAAGTTCTAGTAACTTGGTTATAGTGACTAGAGAACTCTGTCAATCACTATTTTATCTGGAAGATTAACTCCCACTTGATTCAAGCGATTGTAGTACCCAGACATTCTGAGCATATGCTCACTGGTTGAGCTATTTTCCTCCATCTTGTAGGCAAAGTATTTGTCAGAGGTCTCATACCTCTCGACACGGGCATGAATCTGAAATACCAATTTCAGCTCTTGGAACATCTCATATGCTCCGTGGCTTTCAACACATTTTTGAAGTCCCGGTTCTAAGCCGTAAAGCATGGTGCACTAAACTATCAAGTAGTCATCATACCGAGCTTGTCAAATGTTCATAACGTCTGCATCTGCTCCTGCAATAGTTCTGTCACCTAGCGGTGCATCAAGGACATAATTCTTCTGTGCAGCAATGAGGATAAACCTCAGATCACGGAACCAGTCCGCATCATTGCTACTATCATCTTTCAACTTAGTTTTCTCTAGGAACATATCAAAAATAAAACAGGGGAGCTATACGCGAGCTATTGATCTACAACATAATTTGCAAATACTACCAGGACTAAGTTCATGATAAATTAAAGCTCAATTAATCATATTACTTAAGAACTCCCACTTAGATAGACATCTCTCTAATCATCTAAGTGATCATGTGATCCAAATCAACTAAACCATGTCCGATCATCACGTGAGATGGAGTAGTTTTCAATGGTGAACATCACTATGTTGATCATATCTACTATATGATTCACGTTCGACCTTTCGGTCTCAGTGTTCCGAGGCCATATCTGCATATGCTAGGCTCGTCAAGTTTAACCCGAGTATTCCGCATGTGCAAAACTGTCTTGCACCCGTTGTATTTGAATGTAGAGCCTATCACACCCGATCATCACGTGGTGTCTCAGCACGAAGAACTTTCGCAACGGTGCATCCTCAGGGAGAACACTTGTACCTTGAAATTTAGTGAGAGATCATCTTATAATGCTACCGCCGTACTAAGAAAAATAAGATGCATAAAAGGATTAACATCACATGCAATTCAATATGTGACATGATATGGCCATCATCATCTTGTGCTCTTGATCTCCATCATCGAAGCACCGTCATGATCTTCATCGTCATCGGTGCCCCAGCTTGATCTCCATCGTCACCGGCGCCCCAGCATGATCTCCATCGAAGCATCGTTGTCGTCTCGCCAACTTATTGCTTCTACGACTATCGCTACCGCTTAGTGATAAAGTAAAGCAATTACATGGCGATTGCATTGCATACAATAAAGCGACAACCATATGGCTCCTGCCGGTTGCCGATAACTCTGTTACAAAACATGATCATCTCATACAACAAATTATATCACATCATGTCTTGACCATATCACATCACAGCAAGCCCAGCAAAAACAAGTTACACGTCCTCTACTTTGTTGTTGCAAGTTTTACGTGGCTGCTACGGGCTTCTAGCAAGAACCGTTCTTACCTACGCATCAAAACCACAATGTGGTGTAGTGATTGCTTTTTGATCTTCTAAAAGAACCCTCTTCATTGAAACCGATTCAACTAAAGTGAGAGAGACAGACACCCGCCAGTCACCTGTAAGCAACGAGTGCTCGCAGCAGTGAAACCAGTCTCGCGTAAGCGTACGCGTAATGTCGGTCCGGGCCGCTTCATCTCACAATACCGCCGAATCAAGAATCAACTAGTAACGGCAAGCAATATGTATACACCCACACCCACAACTCCTTTGTGTTCTACTCGTGCATATCATCTACGCATAGACCTGGCTCTGATACCACTATTGGGGAATGTGCAATTTCAAAAAATTTCCTACGATCACGCAAGATCTATCTAGGAGAAGCATAGCAACGAGAGGGGAGAGTGTGTCTACGTACCCTCGTAGACCGAAAGCGGAAGCGTTTAGTAACGCGGTTGATGTAGTCGAACGTCTTCGTGATCCAACCGATCAAGTACCGAACTTACGACACCTCCGCGATCTGCACACGTTCAGCTCGGTGACGTCCCTCGAGCTCTTGATCCAGTTGAGGACGAGGGAGAGTTCCGTCAGTACGACGGTGTGGTGACGGTGATGATGAAGTTACCGGCGCAGGGCTTCGCCTAAGCACTACGACGATATGACCGAGGTGTGTAACTTCGGAGGGGGGCACCGCACACGGCTAAGACAAATCTTGGTGTTTCTTGTGTCTTTGGGGTGCCCCTTGCCTCTGTATATAAAGGAGGGAGAGGGAGAGGCAGCCGGCCCTAGGGGGCGCGCCAAGGTGTGGGAGTCCTACTAGGACTCTCTAGTCCTACTAGGATTCCACCTCCACTATGGGGTAGGAAAGGGGAAAGGGAGAGGGAGAAGGAAAGAGGGGCTGCGCCTCCTCCCCTAGTCCAATTCGGTTTGGGCAAGGGGGGGGGCGCGTGCCTCCTCACGTGGCCTGCCTCTTCCTCACGTGGCCTGCCTCTTCTTTTCCCGTATGGCCCAATAAGGCCCATTACTTCTCCCGGTGAATTCCCGTAACTCCCCGGTACTTCGGAAAATACCCGAATCACTCAGAACCTTTCCGATGTCTAAATATAGCCTTCCAATATATGAATCTTTACCTCTCGACCATTTCGAGACTCCTCGTCATGTCCGTGATCTCATCCGGGACTCCGAACTATCTTCGGTCATCAAATCACATAACTCATAATATAAATCGTCATCGAACGTTAAGCGTGCGGACCCTACGGGTTCGAGAACTATGTAGACATGACCGAGACACTTCTTCGGTCAATAACCAATAGCAGAACCTGGATGCTCATATTGGCTCCTACATATTCTACGAAGATCTTTATCGGTCAAACCGCATAACAACATACGTTATTCCCTTTGTCATCGGTATGTTACTTGCCCGAGATTCGATCGTCGGTATCATCATACCTAGTTCAATCTCGTTACCGGCAAGTCTCTTTACTCGTTTCGTAATGCATCATCCCGCAACTAACTCATTAGTCACATTGCTTGCAAGGCTTATAGTGATGTGCATTACCGAGAGGGCCCAGAGATACCTCTCCGATACACGGAGTGACAAATCCTAATCTCGATCTATGCCAACCCAACAAACACCTTCGGAGACACCTGTAGAGCATCTTTATAATCACCCAGTTATGTTGTGATGTTTGATAGCACACAAGGTGTTCCTCCGGTATTTGGGAGTAGCATAATCTCATAGTCAGAGGAATATGTATAAGTCATGAAGAAAGCAACAACAATAAACTTAACGATCATATTGCTATGCTAACGGATGGGTCTCGTCCATCACATCATTCTCCTAATGATGTGATCCCGTTTATCAAATGACAACACATGTCTATGGTTAGGAAACTTAACCATCTTTGATCAACGAGCTAGTCAAGTAGAGGCATACTAGGGACACTTTGTTTTGTCTTTGTATTCACACATGTATCAAGTTTCCGGTTAATACAATTCTAGCATGAATAATAAACATTTATCATGATATAAGGAAATATAAATAACAACTTTATTATTGCCTCTAGGGCATACTTCCTTCAGCATTTGACAACACGGTTGATGTAGTCGAACTTTCTTCGCGATGCAACCGATCGAGTACCAAACGTACCGCACCTCCAGGTTCAGCACACGTTCAGCTCGGTGATGTCCGCGCCTTCTTGATCCAGCAAGATGGCGAGGTAGTGGATGAGTTCCGGCAGCACGACGGCATGGTGACGGTGACGGTGAAGTTATCTCCGCAGGGCTTCGCCTAAGCACTACGAAAATATGACCGGGGGTGTAAACGGTGGAGGGGGGCACCGCACACGGCTAAGATAATATTCTGGTGTGCTAGGCGCCCCCCTCCCACATATATATAGGTGGGGGAGGAGCAGCAGCCAGGAGGGCGCCCCAAGTAGGCAGAATCCTACTTGGGGTCTCCTACCAAGTGGCGCCCCCTTGCCATGTTTAGGTGCGGGGGAAAGGCAGGGAGGGTGGCGCCCCCCCCCCTTTCCTTTCTCCCATGAGAGGGAAAGGCAGGAGGGGCTAGCCCTCCCCCTTTTCCTTCCCTAGGGCTGGCCGGCCAGGGAGAGGGGCGCACCAGCCCCCTGTGGGCTGGTCTGTCCCTCCCTTGGCCCATTAAGCCCGTATACCTACCTGGGGGTGTTCGGAACCCCTTCCGGTGACCCGATGGCTACCCGGTGCATCCCGAAACCCTTCCGGTGTCCGAATACCATTGTCCTATATATCAATCTTTACCTATCGACCATTTTGAGACTCCTCGTCATGTCCATGATCTCATTCAGGGCTCCGAACAACATTCGGTCACCAAATCATATAACTCATATAACACTATATCGTCAACGAACGTTAAGCGTGTGGACCCTACGGGTTCGAGAACTATGTAGACATGACCGGGACACCTCTCCAGTCAATAACATAGCGGAACCTGGATGCTGATACATCTCCAATGTATCTATAATTTTTGATTGTTCCATGCTGTTATATTATCATTCTTGGATGTTTTACAATCATCTTATAATCATTTTATATCATTTTTTGGTACTAACCTATTGACATAGTGCCCAGTGCCAGTTGCTTTTTTCTGCATGTTTTTTACATCACAGGAAATCAATACCAAACGGAGTCCAAACGCAGCGAAACTCTTTGTGGATTGTTTTTGGACCAGAAGACATCCAGTGGGCCGGAGAAGCACCTAGGGGGTGCTCCGAGGGGAGCACAACCCACCAGGGCGTGCCTGGAGGCCCAGGCGTGCCCAGGTGGGTTGTGCCCACCTCGGGGGCCTCCCGCACCGCCTCTTTGCTCTATAAATACCCCAATATTCCAAAAACCCTAGGGGAGTCGACGAAAATCAATTCCAGCCGCCGCAAGTTCCAGAACCACCAGATCCAATCTAGACACCATCACGGAGGGGTTCATCATCCTCATTGGTGCCTCTTCGATGATGCGTGAGTAGTTCATTATAGACCTTCGGGTCCGTAGTTAGTAGCTAGATAGCTTTCTCTCTCTCGTTTGATTCTCAATACAATGGTCTCTTGGAGATCCATATGATGTAACTCTTTTTTGCAGTGTGTTTGTTGGGATCCGATGAACTTTGAGTTTATGATCAGATCTATCTTTTTATCCATGAAAGTTATTTGAGTCTTCTTTGATCTCTTATATGCATAATTGCTTATAGCCTCGTATTTCTTCTCCTATATTTGGGTTTTGTTTGGCCAACTTGATCTATTTATCTTGCAATGGGAAGAGGTGCTTTGTGATGGGTTCGATCTTACGATGCTTGATCCCAGTGACAGAAAGGGAAACGACACGTATGTATCGTTGCCATTAAGGATAACAAGATGGGGTCTATTTCTACATAAATAGATCTTGTCTACATCATGTCATCGTTCTTATTGCATTACTCTGTTTCTCCATGAACTTAATACACTAGATGCATGCTGGATAGCGGTCGATGTGTGGAGTAATAGTAGTAGATGCAGGCAGGAGTCGGTCTACTAATCTTGGACGTGATGCCTATATAATGATCATTGCCTGGATATCGTCATGAGTATTTGAAGTTCTATCAATTGCCCAACAGTATTTTGTTTCCATCGTTTGCTATTTTTCTCGAGAGAATCCACTAGTGAAAACTAAGGCCCCGGGGTCTCTTCTTTAATATATTTGCCTTCAAGATCTATTTTGCTATTCGCTCTTTTATTTATTTGCAACTTTTATTTTCAGATCTATTAATCCAAAAACCCAAAAATACCTCGCTGAATTTTATTTGCTTTTATTTGCATCTTTCAATCTACTACAATTTTATCTATCTCGTTACCCGAAAGGGATTGACAACCCCTTTAACACGTCGGGTTGCAAGTATTTGTTCTTTGTGTGCAGGAGTTGTTTACGTGGTGTTGCGTGGTTCTCCTACTGGTTCGATAACCTTGGTCTCATCACTGAGGGAAATACCTACCGTCGCTGTGATAAATCATCCCTCCCTCTCTGGGGAAAAACCGACGTAGTTCTAGCAGACATCAGATGCCCATATTGGCTCCTACATATTCTACGAAGATCTTTATCGGTCGAACCGTTATGACAACATACGTAATTCCCTTTGTCCATTGGTATGTTACATGCCCGAGATTCGATCGTCGGTATCTCTATACCTAGTTCAATCTCATTACCGGCAAGTCTCTTTACTCGTTCCGTAATACATCATCTCGTAACTAATTCCTTAGTCATTTGCTTGCAAGCTTATGATGTGTATTACCGAGAGGGCCCAGAGATAACTCTCCGATACTCGGAGTGACAAATCCTAATCTCGATCTATGCCAACTCAACAAACACCTTCGGAGATAACTTTAGAGCATCTTTATGATCACCCAGTTACGTTGTGACATTTGATAGCACACAAGGTATTCCTCCGGTATCCGGGAGTTGCATAATCTCATAGTCGAAGGAATATGTATTTGACATGAAGAAAGCAATAGCAATAAACTGAACGATCATAATGCTAAGCTAACGGATGGGTCTTGTCCATCACATCATTCTCCTAATGATGTGATCCCATTATCAAATGACAACACATGTCCATGGTTAGGAAACCTTAACCATCTTTGATCAACGAGCTAGTCTAGTAGAGGCTCACTAGGGACACGGTATTTGTTTATGTATTCAAACATGTATTTAGGTTTCCGATCAATACAATTCTAGCATGAATAATAAACCTTTATCATGAATAAGGAAATATAAAATAACAACTTTATTATTGCCTCTAGGGCATATTTCCTTTAGTCTTCCACTTGCACTAGAGTCAATAATCTAGATTACATTTGAATGAATCTAACACCCATGGAGTCTTGGTGATGATCATGTTTTGCTCGTGGAAGAGGCTTAGTCAATGGGTCTGCAACATTCAGATCCGTATGTATTTTGCAAACTTCTATGTCTCCATCCTTGACATATTCACAAATAGAGTTGAAGCGTCTCTTGATGTGTTTGGTTCTCTTGTGAAACCTGGATTCCTTCGCCAAGGCAATTGCTCCAGTGTTGTCACAAAAGATTTTCATTGGACCTGATGTACTAGGTATTACACCCAGATCGGATATGAACTCCTTCATCCAGACTCCTTCATTTGCTGCTTCCGAAGCAGCTATGTACTCCGCTTCACACGTAGATCCCGCCACGACGCTTTGCTTGGAACTGCACCAACTGACAGCTCCACCATTCAATATAAATAAGTATCCGGTTTGTGACTTAGAGTCATCCGGATCAGTGTCAAAGCTAGCATCGACGTAACCATTTACGACGAGCTCTTTGTCACCTCCATAAACGAGAAACATGTCCTTGCTCCTTTTCAAGTACTTCAGGATGTTCTTAACTGCTGTCCAGTGATCCACTCCTGGATTACTTTGGTACCTCCCTGCCAAACTTATGGCAAGGCACACATCAGGTCTGGTACACAGCATAGCATACATGATAGAACCTATGGCTGAGGCATAGGGAATGACTTTCATTTTCTCTCTATCTTCTGCAGTGGTCGGGCTTTGAGTCTGACTCAACTTCACCCCTTGTAACACATGCAAGAACCCTTTCTTTGGCTGATCCATTTTGAACTTCTTCAAAACTTTATCAAGGTATGTGCTTTGTGAAAGTCCTATTAAGCGTCTTGATCTATCTCTATAGATCTTGATGCCCAATATATAAGCAGCTTCACTGAGATCTTTCATTCAAAAACTCTTATTCAAGTATCCCTTTATGCTATCCAGAAATTCTATATCATTTCCAATCAATAATATGTCATCCACATATAATATCAGAAATGCTACAGAGCTCCCACTCACTTTCTTGTAAATACAAACTTCACCGTAAGTCTGTATAAAATCATATGCTTTGATCACCTCATCAAAGCGTATATTCCAACTCTGAGATGCTTGTACCAGTCCATAGATGGATCGCTGGAGCTTGCACACTTTGTTAGTAGGATCGACAAAACCTTCTGGTTGCATCATATACAACTCTCCTTTAAGATATCCATTAAGGAATGCAGTTTTGACGTCCATTTGCCAGATTTCATAATCATAAAATGCGGCATTTGCTAACATGATTCGGACAGACTTAAGCATCGCTACGGGTGAGAAAGTCTCATCGTAGTCAACTCTTGAACTTGTCGAAAACCTTTTGTGACAAGTCGAGCTTTGTAGACAGTAACATTACCATTAGCATCAGTCTACTTCTTGAAGATCCATTTATTCTCTATGGCTTGCTGATCATCGGGCAAGTCCACCAAAGTCCATACTTTGTTCTCATACATGGATCCTATCTCATATTTCATGGCCTCAAGCCATTTATCGGAATCTGGGCTCATCATAGCTTCTTCATAGTTCGTAGGTTCGCCTTGGTCTAGTAACATGACTTCCAGGACAGGATTACCGTACCACTCTGGTGCGGATCGTGCTCTGGTCGACCTACGAGGTTCAGTAGTAACCTGATCTGAAGTTTCATGATCATCATCATTAGCTTCCTCTCTAGTTGGTGTAGGTATCACGGGAACGGTTTTCTGTGATGTACTACTTTCCAACTTGAGAGAAGGTACAATTACCTCATCAACTTCTACTTTCCTCCCACTCACTTCTTTCGAGAGAAACTCCTTCTCTAGAAAGGACCCATTCTTAGCAACAAAGATCTTGCCTTCGGATCTGTGGTAGAAGGTGTACCCAATTGTTTCCTTAGGGTATCCTATGAAGACGCACTTCTCTGATTTGGGTTCGAGCTTATCAGGCTGAAGCCTTTTGACATAAGTGTCGCAACCCCAAACTTTAAGAAACGATAGCTTAGGTTTCTTGCCAAACCAAAGTTCATACGGTGTCGTCTCAACGGATTTAGACGGTGCCCTATTTAACGTGAATGCGGCTGTCTCTAATGCATAACCCCAAAACGATAGTGGTAAATCAGTAAGAGACATCATAGATCGCACCATATCTAATAAAGTACGGTTACGACATTCGGACACACCATTACGCTGTGGTGTTCCAGGTGGCGTGAGTTGTGAAACAATTCCACATTGTTTTAAATGAAGGCCAAACTCGTAACTCAAATATCGCCTCCGCGATCAGATCGTAGAAACTTTATTTTCTTTTTACGATGATTCTCCACTCCACTCTGAAATTCTTTGAACTTTTCAAATGTTTTAGACTTGTGTTTCATCAAGTAGATATACCCATACCTACTCAAATCATCTGTGAAGGTCAGAAAATAACAATACCCGCCGCGTGCTTCAACACTCATCGGACCGCATACATCGGTATGTATTATTTCCAATAAGTCATTAGCTCACTCTATTGTTCCGGAGAATGGAGTTTTAGTCATCTTGCCCATGAGGCATGGTTCGCAAGTATCAAATGATTCATAATCAAGTGATTCCAAAAGCCCATCCGCATGGAGTTTCTTCATGCGTTTTACACCAATATGACCTAAACGGAAGTGCCACAAATATGATGCACTATCATTATCAACTTTGCACCTTTTGGCATCAATATTACGAATATGTGTATCACTACAATCGAGATTGAACAAGAATAGACCACTCTTCAAGGGTGCATGACCATAAAAGATATTATTCATAAAAATAGAATAACCATTATTCTCTGACTTAAATGAATAACCGTCTCGCAATAAACAAGATCCAGATATAATGTTCATGCTCAACGCTGGCACCAAATAACAATTATTCAGGTCTAAAACTAATCCCGAAGGTAGATGTAGAGGTAGCGTGCCGACGGCGATCACATCGACCTTAGAACCATTCCTGACGCGCATCGTCACCTCGTCCTTAGCCAATCTTCGTTTATTCCGTAGCTCCTGTTTCGAGTTACAAATATGAGCAACCGAACCAATATCAAATACCCAGGAGCTGGTACGAGCATTAGTAAGGTACACATCAATAACATGTATATCAAATATACCTTTGTTCACTTTGCCATCCTTCTTATCCGCCAAATCCTTGGGGCAGTTCCGCTTCCAGTGACCACTCCCTTTGTAGTAGAAGCACTCAGTTTCAGGCTTGGGTCCAGCTTTGGGTTTCTTCCCGGGAGTGGCAACTTGCTTGCCATTCTTTCTGAAGTTCCCTTTCTTTCCCTTGCCCTTTTTCTTGAAACTAGTGGTCTTGTTAACCATCAACACTTGATGCTCCTTCTTGATTTCTACCTCCGCGGCCTTAAGCATTGCGAAGAGCTCGGGAATTGTTTTGTTCATCCCTTGCATATTATAGTTCATCACGAAGCCTTTGTAGCTTGGTGGTAGTGATTGAAGAACTCTGTCAATAACACAATCAACTGGAAGATTAACTCCCAGTTGAGTCAAGTGATTATAATACCCAGACATTTTGAGTATGTGTTCACTGACAGAACTGTTCTCATCCATCTTGCAGCTATAGAACTTGTTGGAGATTCATATCTCTCAACCCGGGCATTTGCTTGAAATATTAACTTCAACTCTTGGAACATCTCATATGCTCCATGACGTTCAAAACGTCTTTGAAGTCCCGGTTCTAAGCCGTAAAGCATGGCACACTGAACTATAGAGTAGTCATCAGATCGAGCTTGCCAGACGTTCATAACATCTGCATCAGCTCCTGCAGCAGGCCTGTCACCTAGCGGTGCATCAAGGACATAATTCTTCTGTGCAGCAATGAGGATAATCCTCAAGTTACGGACCCAGTCCGTGTAGTTGCTACCATCATCTTTCAACTTAGCTTTCTCTAGGAACGCATTAAAATTCAGGGGAACGGTAGCACGGGCCATTGATCTACAACATAGATATGCAAATACTATCAGGACTAAGTTCATGATAAATTAAGTTCAATTAATCAAATTACTAATGAACTCCCACTTAAAATAACATCCCTCAAGTTATCTAAGTAATACATGATCCAAATCAACTAAACCATGTCCGATCATCACGTGAGATGGAATAGTCTTCAATGGTGAACATCTTCATGTTGATCATATCTACTATATGACTCATGTTCGACCTTTCGGTCTCCAGTGTTCCGAGACCATGTCTGTACATGCTAGGCTCGTCAAGTTTAACCCAAGTATTCCGCGTGTGTAAATCTGGCTTACACCTGTTGTATGTGAACGTAGAGTCTATCACACCCGATCATCACGTGGTGTTTCGAAACGACGAACTTTAGCAACGGTGCATACTCGGGGAGAACACTTTTATCTTGAAATTTAGTGAAGGGATCATCTTATAATGCTACCGTCGTTCTAAGCAAAATAAGATGCATAAAAGATAAACATCACATGCAATCAAAATATGTGACATGATATGGCCATCATCATCTTGTGCTTTTGATCTCCATCTCCAAAGCATCGTCATGATCTCCATCATCACCAGCTCGACACCTTGATCTCCATCGTTGCGTCGTGGTCGTCTCGCCAACTATTGCTTCTACAACTATCGCTAACGCATAGTGATAAAGTAAAGTAATTACATGGCGTTTGCATTTCATACAATAAAGAGACAACCATAAGGCTCCTGCCGGTTGCCGATAAATTACAAAACATGATCATCTCATACAATAACGTATATCACATCATGTCTTGACCATATCACATCACAACATGCCCTGCAAAAACAAGTTAGACGTCCTCTACTTTGTTGTTGCAAGTTTTATGTGGCTGCTACGGGCTTCTAGCAAGAACCGTTCTTACCTACGGCAAAAACCACAACGGTGATTTATCAAGTTTGCTGTTTTTACCTTCTTCAAGGACCGGCCGCAGTCAAATTCGATTAAACTAAAGAAGGAGAAACAGACACCCACCAGCCACCTTTATGCAAAACTAGTTGCATGTCTGTCGGTGGAACCGGTCTCATGTACGTGGACATGTAAGGTTGGTCCGGGCCGCTTCATCCCATAATACCGCCGAATCAAAATAAGATGTTGGTGGTAAGCAGTATGACTATCACCGCCCACAACTCTTTGTGTTCTACTCGTGCATATCATCTACGCATAGACCTGGCTCTGATACCACTGTTGGGAAACGTTGCATGGAAAACAAAAAATTTCTACGCACACGAAAGATCTATCAAGGAGATGCATAGCAACGAGAGAGGAGAGTGTGTCTACGTACCCTCGTAGACCGTAAGCGGAAGTGTTTGACAACGCGGTTGATGTAGTCGAACTTTCTTCGCGATGCAATCAATCGAGTACCGAACGTACGACACCTCCGCGTTCAGCACACGTTCAGCTCGGTGACGTCCGCGCCTTCTTGATCCAGCAAGACGGTGAGGTAGTGGATGAGTTCCGGCAGCACGACGGTGTGGTGACGGTGACGGTGAAGTTATCTCCACAGGGCTTCACCTAAGCACTATGAAAATATGACCGGGGGTGTAAACGGTGGAGGGGGGCGCCACACACGGCTAAGATAATGTTCTGGTGTGCTAGGCGCCCCCTCCCACATATATATAGGTGGGGGGAGGAGGGAGCATCCAGGAGGGCGCCCCAAGTAGGCCGAATCCTACTTGGGGTCTCCTCCCAAGTGGCGCCCCCTCTTGCCATGTTTAGGTGCGGGGGAAAGGCAGGGGAGGGTGGCGCCCCCCCTTTCCTTTCTCCCATGAGAGGGAAAGGCATGAGGGGCTAGCCCTCCCCCTTTTCCTTCCCTAGGGTTGGCCGGCCAAGGAGAGGGACGCACCAGACCCTGTGGGCTGGTCTGTCCCTCCCTTGGCCCATTAAGCCCATATACCTACCGGGGGGTGTCCGGAACCCCTTCCGGTGACCCGATGGCTACCCGGTGCATCCCGAAACCCTTCCGGTGTCCGAATACCATCGTCCTATATATCAATCTTTACCTCTCGAACATTTCGAGACTCCTCGTCATGTACGTGATTGCATCCGGGACTCTGAACAATATTCGGTCACCAAATCATATAACTCATATAACACTATATCGTCAACGAACGTTAACCGTGCGGACCCTACGGGTTCGAGAACTATGTAGACATGACCGAGACACCCCTCCGGTCAATAACCAATAGTGGAACCTGGATGCCCATATTGGCTCCTACATATTCTACGAAGATCTTTATCGGTCGAACCGTTATGACAACATACGTAATTCCCTTTGTCCATCGGTATGTTACTTGCCCGAGGTTCGATCGTCGGTATCTCTATACCTAGTTCAATCTCGTTACCGGCAAGTCTCTTTACTCGTTCCGTAATACATCATCTCGTAACTAACTCCTTAGTCATTTGCTTGCAAGCTTATGATGTGTATTACCGAGAGGGCCCAGAGATACCTCTCCGATACTCGGAGTGACAAATCCTAATCTCGATCTATGCCAACTCAACAAGCACCTTCGGAGATACCTTTAGAGCATCTTTATGACCACCCAGTTACTTTGTGACGTTTGATAGCACACAAGGTATTCCTCCGGTATCCGGGAGTTGCATAACCTCATAGTCGAAGGAATATGTATTTGACATGAAGAAAGCAATAGCAATAAACTGAACGATCATAATGCTAAGCTAACAGATGGGTCTTGTCCATCACATCATTCTCCTAATGATGTGATCCCATTATAAAATGACAACACATGTCCATGGTTAGGAAATCTTAACCATCTTTGATCAACGAGCTAGTCTAGTAGAGGCTCACTAGGGACACGGTATTTGATTATGTATTCACACATGTATTTAGGTTTCCGATCAATACAATTCTAGCATGAATAATAAACCTTTATCATGAATAAGGAAATATAAAATAACAACTTTATTATTGCCTCTAGGGCATATTTCCTTCACGCAGGGCTTCGCCGAGCACTACAAAAATATGACCGAGGAAGAACTAGAGGGAGAGGTGCGCCGCACACGGCTAGGGAATCGTGGTTTGTGTTGCCCCTCTCCCTCCTGTCATATATATAGGTGGAGGGGGAGGGGAGGCAGCCCCTAGGGTGCCCCAAGTGACCGGAGGCTGCCCTAGGGTGCCGGCCCTGGCCGAACCCCCCTTTCCTTATTTGTGCATGGGGGGAAGGAAAGGGGGGCTGGCTGCCTTTGGGGCGCCTCCCCATTCCTTCCCTCCCTCTTTGGTACGTGGGCAACGGGTGGAGGGGTGCACTAGCCCCCTTGTGGGCTGGTGTGCTTTCCCCCCTTTGGCCCATAAGGCCCACCGCTTGCCGGTGGCCTCCCGGAACCCCTTCCGGCACTCCGATAAAATACCCGGTACTTCCGAAACCTTTCCGGTGACCAAATACTATTGTACTATATATCAATCTTTACCTCCGGACCATTCCGGAGCTCCTCGTCATGTCCGTGATCTCATCTGGGACTCCGAACAACATTCAATCATCAACTCACATAACTCATACAATATTATATCGCCAACCAACGTTAAGCGTGCGGACCCTACGGGTTCGAGAAATATGTAGACATGACCGAGACACCTCTCCGATCAATAACCAATAGCGGAACCTGGATGCCCATATTGGTTCCTACATATTCTACGAAGAACTTTATCGGTCGAACCTTATGACAACATACGTAATTCCCTTTGTCTATCGGTATGTTACTTGCCCGAGATTCGATCGTCGGTATCTTCATACCTAGTTCAATCTCGTTACCGGCAAGTCTCTTTACTCGTTCCATAATACATCATTTCGTAACTAACTCCTTAGTCATTTGCTTGCAAGCTTATGATGTGTATTACCGAGAGGGCCCAGAGATACCTCTCTTATACTCGGAGTGACAAATCCTAATCTCGATCTATGCCAACTCAACAAACACCTTCGGAGATACCTGTAGAGCATCTTTGTGATCACCCAGTTACTTTGTGACGTTTGATAGCACACAAGGCATTCCTCCGGTATCCGGGAGTTGCATAATCTCATAGTCGAAGGAATATGTATTTGACATGAAGAAAGCAATAGCAATAAACTGAACGATCATAATGCTATGCTAACGAATGGGTCTTGTCCATCACATCATTCTCCTAATGATGTGATCCCATTATCAAATGACAACACATGTCCATGGTTAGGAAATCTTAACCATCTTTGATCAATGAGCTAGTCTAGTAGAGGCTCACTAGGGACACGGTATTTGTTTATGTATTTATGTATTTACACATGTATTTAGGTTTCCGATCAATACAATTCTAGCATGAATAGTAAACCTTTATCATGAATAAGGAAATATAAAATAACAACATTATTATTGCCTCTAGGGCATATTTCCTTCATGCAGGGCTTCGCCGAGCACTACAAAAATATGACCGAGGACGAACTAGAGGGAGAGGGGCGCCGCACACGGCTAGGGAATCATGGTGTGTGTTGCCCCTCTCCCTCCTGTCATATATATAGGTGGAGGGTGGAGGGGAGGCAGCCCCTACGGCGCCCCAAGTGGCCGGAGGCTGCCCTAGGGCGCCTGCCCTGGCCGAACCCCCCCTTCCATATTTGTGCATGGGGGGAAGGAAAGGGGGCTGGCTGCCTTTGGGGCGCCTCCCCATTCCTTCCCTCCCTCTTTGGTGCGTGGTCAAGGGGTGGAGGGGTGCACTAGCCCCCTTGTGGGCTGGTGTGCTTCCCCCTTTGGCCCATAAGGCCCACCGCTTGCCGGTGGCCTCCCGGAACCCCTTCCGGCACTCCGATAAAATACCCGGTACTTCCGAAACCTTTCCGGTGACCAAATACTATTGTCCTATATATCAATCTTTACCTCCGGACCATTCCGGAGCTCCTCGTCATGTCCGTGATCTCATTCGGGACTCCGAACAACATTCGGTCATCAACTCACATAACTCATACAATATTATATCATCAACAAACGTTAAGCGTGCGGACCCTACGGGTTCGAGAACTATGTAGACATGACCGAGACACCTCTCCGATCAATAACCAATAGCGGAACCTGGATGCCCATATTGGTTCCTACATATTCTACGAAGAACTTTATCGGTCAAACCTTATGACAACATACGTAATTCCCTTTGTCTATCGGTATGTTACTTGCCCGAGATTCGATCGTCGGTATCTTCATACCTAGTTTAATCTCGTTACCGGCAAGTCTCTTTACTCGTTCCGTAATACATCATATTGTAACTAACTCCTTAGTCACTTTGCTTGCAAGCTTCTTGTGATGTGTATTACCTAGAAGGCCTAGAGATACCTTTCCGATACACGGAGTGACAAATCCTAATCTTTATCCATGCCAACTCAACAGATACCTTCGGAGATACCTGTAGAGCATCTTTATGATCACCCAGTTACGTTGTGACATTTGATAGCACACAAGGTATTCCTCCGGTATCCAGGAGTTGCATGATCTCATAGTCGAAGGAATATGTATTTGACATTAAGAAAGCAATAGCAATAAACTGAACGATCATATGCTAAGCTAACGGATGGGTCTTGTCCATCACATCATTCTCCTAATGATGTGATCCCGTTATCAAGTGACAACACATGTCTATGGTTAGGAAACCTTAACCATCCTTGATCAATGAGCTAGTCTAGTAGAGGCTTACTAGGGACACGGTATTTGTTTATGTATCCACACATGTATTTAAGTTTCCGGTCAATACAATTCTAGCATGAATAATAAACCTTTATCATGATTAAGGAAATATAATAATAACCATTTTATTATTGCCTCTAGGGCATATTTCCATCAACACCAAGGTCAATTCTGCTGAAAGCAACATTAGTCCGAAGTAGTTTTATTGAAATCATGCAATTAGAGGACAAAAACATAGCAAAAGTACTCGAAAAAGTAGATATGTTTGAGACGTATTAGCTCCCCCAAGGCTTAGCTTATTGGTTGTCGTCAAGGAATTCAGTTGATAAACTAACACCACAAAGAAAAACTTTTACGATTACTTTTGCTAGGTGTATGTACAGAAATTTAGTTCATGATCACTTTACAACCATCTTATAAAAGTAACCACATGAACGTAGTAACCATGTTCTCACATGATAATATTTCAACCAACTAGTAAGTCATAATAAATTATCTCAAACATCAACATGATCAAAATGGACATGATGCCAATATGACAACATGATATCCCGTTGTCATGTCTCTTGCAGGAAGCACCCCAACAAACAACAACGTTTGGTGGCACAAGTGGCGTGACATGACACTGGCGAAGTTCGCCCCACGTCAACTTTTGTCCATCCTTGACCACCAATCCATATCTATGCCAATATAAATAGACCATAAGTGGAGCTCCAATTGATCCTGACCATCAAAGGATATCAAATCGAACAACCTAGGTTGCTCCGATACGTCGAGGGCCTGATATGTTAAGCGTTCAACATGTTTAGCACACAATTGATATCATATCTAATATTAGCGCTAGCACAAACAACATTATTATAACACAAATAATACCCTATCTAATATGAATGTGCAACTAATTTCTACGTAACTAGGACAATGCCCGTGCGTTGCAATGGGGTATAAATATTCTAGTATGTTAGTTTATGATTTACCTATCATATTAATACAATTGTGTAAATAAATGTTTATCAAATCCTTCCCGTGGGTTACTTTATATTTTGATGAGAAGTTTGGTAAGTAAATTAAAATGAGATTGATTTAGAAGGTAAGTAAATTAAGGTGATTGATTATTATAAAAAAAGGTTGGACGAAAGGTTGGTGAGAAGAAAAGTGAAATATGGATATCAGGCCTCTTTTAGTTCATAGATAGAAATAGAAAAGTCATAGAAAATGAGATGTCGTGTAGCTCAATCTTGCATGAAAAGAGATGTCGTTAGTTTAATATGATATGGATTTTTGTACTAGATATGAGCCAATGTTTTTTCCTTTAAAATGTGAATGATAGAATACATAGGAATGTAGCGTTCTGTTCTCTCGGGTAGCCGCCTAGAAACCCTAGCCGTCGCCAGGAGAGTCCCTCTGCCCCGTTCCTTCGGCGGCTCCCCTCCGCCGGTGACCTCGGTCGTCGGTGGTGAGGGGGGTCGCCGGATCTACGCGTGTGGATCGTGTAGCTTTAGGTTAGACCCTAGTAGCTTAGTTTTTTCGGTTGTTCATCGTCTTCGTTTCCGCAGCGGTGATGACAGCGCTGAATAAAGAAACTTTAGATCTGTCCCCAACGGGGCAACCAGTCCTATGGTTGGGGACGGATTTGAAAATCAGTCTGTTCAAGCAAGGATGGTGTGGCGGCGGCGGCATCCTCGTGGTGGACCTGTGTCACCGGGCTCCGCCGTTGCGACGGCGTTTGCTCCAACGCCGGCGCGGAGCTTGGGAGGTAGTCCAGGAGCGGATGCAGATTGTGGTCTGCATCGACGACATCTGGAAGACGGAACATGTGCTGAGTTCGTGGTTGATGGATGGCAGGTATGGTTTTCTCCTTCGGCGTCATAGTCGTGTCCAGAGTGTTGCCCCTGTTTGATTCGTTCAACGGCAATGGCTTCACTTTTTGTGAGCCACCTTGAAGTCCGCAAAGCTGCATATCAACTATGGAGCCGCGTCGAGCTCAGGTGAGGAGGTGATCCGTTTTTTTTCCTCTGGTGGCTACTGCGGTGGTGCCCGAGGCAGGTGACGGACGTTGGGGTCAAGCTCAAAGATGTTCTGCTATATCTTCAGTTTTGTCATATCGGTCTTTACATTACTTGTACATTGATTTTTATGATATAAATAAGACATGTTTTACCATGCAAAAAAAAAGAATACATATGAATATCAATCTGTTCCTACAAAGTGGTAAATAACTTTTCTTAAAAAATCCTATAAAAATTATACTCTCTTCGTTTCAAAATAAGTGGACGAAGCATCAGTTTTAAATTTCCATAAAATTCCTCTAAACTATACTATAGGAGGACCAGGGCCGAGGAGAACCCCCAATTCTATAGCTTGGGCTTGGGAACCGAACGGCCAGTTCTCGGTCCGTTCCGCCTATGCTGCACAGTTTGCTGGTAGGGAGGTGGCGCCTACGGCTGACTTTTGTTGGCGATCTAGGGCACCTCTGAAATGCCGCTTCTTCACCTGGCTGGCCATGAGGAACATATGTTGGACTGCGGTTCGGCTGGCCAGACGCGGCCTCCCGCACCAGGATGCATGCCCTTTTTGCGACCAAGAGGAGGAAACCATTGACCACATTCTTCTGACGTGTGTGTTCGCTAGGACAGTCTGGAGAACCCTGTGCTCAGCCCTTGGGAAACCGCAGTGGTCCCCAACAGCACAAGACACCCTCAAGGAGTGGTGTGTAGCAAGAACGTCCGGCACGCACAAGCCAAAGGAGTTGAGGGCGCTTCTTACCCTCGGGCTTTGGGAGCTTTGGAAGCACAGGAACGCGGTTGTCTTCGACGGTGCCTCTCCATCGCTAGAGGTGGTAGTTAGGCGTGTCGTCGCGGAGGGTAGAGCTTGGCAGCAGGCGAGCCTGTTGAAGGGTGAAGTAGACAGCACGTTTGAGCTTTTAGTAGGATGGGCAGGCAGCGAGTAGTCCGGTTTATGTGCTACGTAGGTGGAGCGGTGGTTGTGCTGTGTGTTGATGTTCATGTAGCGTTTAAATCCATGTAACATCAACGGTGGTTGGGATTCTTCCCCCTTCTTCTATACAAGATGATACACACACTCGTGCGTATTCGAGAAAAAAAAAAGGCCGAGGAGAACGAAGGGCAATCCAGTCATTTCAGCAGTTCAGGAGGTTGGGTCAAACTCAGCGGACCACGCCAGCACAGCCGGGTCGTTGCGCGTGCTGCGCCCCACTGCGCAATTCCTCGTGTTGTGCCAAGCGGGGGTTCTCCGAGGCCCTTGGAGGCCCCCCATCGAGAGGGCAGCAAGAGGCCAACCAAAACCCCCTCCGGAGGAAAAACGCTAAAACCCGCGTCGCCCTCGCGGCCACGGGCCACACCACCACTCCCCCCGCCGTCACGGTTTCCACCCCCTACCCCTAAATCCTCCCGACCCGCCACTGTCCCGACCGACCCCGCCTCCCCCGCGGCCTTATCCTATTCCTATTCGCCCCAGCCGCCATGGAGGCCGTGCGCGCGTCGGCGGCTTGGGTGGCCAGCCGCTCCTCCCACGTCAAGGTCGACATGCTAGGTATCCGTTTCCGGAATGATACTACGATTTTTCCGACCAGGGAGGGGAGTATCGTCTTCATAGGGATATTTTTTCTGGAACGGTACTAGTAGGATTTCCTAGGCCACGCAGTATCATCTTCACAGGCTTCGCTGTTCCTGTGGGTTATGTATTAGTCGGTTGTATTTCTAAGCAGTATCTGATTGACCCTGCAAGAAACCAGAGTTGATTTTCATGTTCTAGGATTTGGACTTCAATGTTCAGGTTCTGGATTCCTGTTCTCTTACATGTTGTTTTGGCCAGCTTTCACCATTTTCTTATGAAAGAGCAACTTGATGGAATACGTATTTTTGCTTTGCCTTTATATGTTTATGTCAATGTTCATCCTTCCTTCGTTTTGTGACAAATCTCCCAAGTGAAGTTCTAAGTTATGTTCCTCTTACCCGTTTGTTGGTTTCACAGAGATTGAGAAGGCCGTGGACAAAATTCAGGGGAATGTTCCAAAAGTTGAGTGGGATTTCGAAGGAATCCATTACTTTGATAATGGGCCGCTCACTGTGCAGTACCTCTTCGTCTTGGACGCACTGAACTTTTGCTTCTGGCCAGGTATTAGTTCAGCCAGGAACGTACTTGGTGTTTTGAACATGTAGAAATTACTAGAGTGATGTATTGTCCTTATCTTATGAGTGGTATTTTTCTTAAGGAATTCTGAAAAATATTAGCACTAACAGACATCACACATTGCCAGTTTGCCACCCTATGTTTGCATTTCTTTTGCTCCTGTATAAAATATTCGTATGTTGTTGCTCCTGTATAGCACAACACGTGGTTAGCGGAGAGGAGGGGCGGTTTATTTTTCTGTGTTTACTTGTTGACAATGATTTGGGATATTGTAAGACATTCGGTCGTACAGTATTCTTCTTCTCATGACTTTAGGCTTTTTAGATTTTCAGAGTGCCGAAATCAACTTCGTATTGTCTGAAAACAATGCACTAGTGCTTACACCACAAGTATGTTATGGATATTTCTAATTTTGTTTTTTTTTAGTAGCTATATATGAGTTTCCTGGATCAACAACCTTCTATGTTGGTTGCTACGTTGCCAACAAGTGGCCAGGGGAGAGGAGGGGTGGTTTATTTTCTCTCTTTACTTCTTGACAATTATTAGGGGTATTCAGACGTGTTCAGTCGTGCAGTATTCCTCTCGTCACTTTAGACTTTTAGATTTTCAGATGCAGAAATCAACTTCGTATTGTCTGAAAACAATACACTAGTGCTTATACACCACAGAGAACTTATGGATACTAGCTAATTGCCCGTGCATTGCAACGGGGGCATAAATATTCTAGTGATCCTCCAGTACAACGCTCGATGATACTTTCCATAATTAACGTGATCCTCCCATCCAAAGAATGATACTCTCCATAATTAACGTGATCCTCACATCCAACGCTCGATGATACTAGCCATAATTAACGTGATCCTCCTATCCAAAGACTGATACTCTCCATAATTCACATGATCCTCCCATCCAAAGAATGATACTCTCCATAATTAACGTGAAATCAACAAACATACGAAACCAAACCAAACCACGGCGTACCATCATGACCACAGACTATGTTGCCAACAAGTGGCTAGGGGAGAGGAGGGGTGATTTATTTCTCTCTTTACTTGTTGACAATGACTAGGGCTATTCAGAGAATGTATCTTTTCCCTTAATTATTTTTTGGCTGCGACTATCTTGCCCTAGGTAATAGATATTTCTCTTGGCTGTTCTTCACTATATTATTGAGCTTATTTTAACAAAATCCTTTGTGTTTTCTTCTGCTATTTTCAGCTATTCATTTGTTTGCAAATTACAATGCATCTTGATTTTGTTACGCTCCACATTGTTACTTTTCTGTAGCTCGAAATATAATGTGCACAAGCTTTTATTCTACCTGATGTTTCTTAGTTTCTCTACTGGCCTTAGTTGGATTTAACTGCAATTGACTTCTCTGGACCAGTCATTTTATTTGGATAAATGCCTTCCCTTTGTGTTATAATGTGTTTTATTATACTAATGAATTAATGATATTCCTTTATCGAATAGACAAGGACTTGACCTATGACAATTTGGCTTCTGGACTTAAGTTAGCATTAGAGAAAGATAAGTCAGCACTTGATGCAGATCGTCTGAAGAATTATACTGGTACAGTTCCCTGTTTCTATGCAAAAAAAGCTATAACTCCCAGTAATTCCCACTAATTGGAAGAAAACGCAACTTTTGGAAAATGCAGGACCGCAACTTCGAGAACTGCTGAATTGGCCACGCCCACTTCCAATTGAGGAGGAAAGAGTCCGCCTTCTTCATGAGGTACTATGCTGTGTTGCATATTCAGTATATTGAAGTGTTGCGCTTTAAAATTTTCCCACTGTGTTCTGCTCAATTGCTCATATTATTTGAATGCTTTGTCACTTAACAACTACAAAAGTCACACCCATCTTCTTCAGTACAATTAGGCATAGCTATCCACTTTTACTTCAAATATGCTTTAGTCATATTCCATCAGAACTATCATGTTAATGTCGACATTCAAATAACTTCCTTGCCAACTGATCTCAATTTGGTTCTGAAGCATTTATTTGTTCTGGTGCTTTAATCTAGGTTGGTCTGGAGCTTGAAAGAAGCTTTGGCGGCGAGGCTGCTAATCTTGTGAAGTCTGCTGGAAACTCTGCTGCATCTCTGATTGAACTGATTACCCGTCATTTTCCTGGTAAATATGCCACTGCACTTGTCTTCCACTTGATCTTGATAGCATCATTATTTTAGAGGAAAGGTGTGGCTTGTGCCGGTTCCATTTTTCATTTAATGAAACCAAGTTCGAACATGGCAGCGCTCAAGACAGACCAGAATAGCCGTCCAGATAGCGGAGATAGCATCATTTTCATCTGTCCTGCTTTAGTTAGGCCAGATGGCTAAGCTGTATTTCTCCAGCTATACTGGAGAGCAGGAACTCAATGGTGTACAATCTTTTCGTTGGCTCCTGTTTAGTCTGTTGTAGTAGTCAAGTAGCCGCTTCTGCAGATACATTTTACTATCTTGGAGACCTCGGTCCATTTCCTTGTCCCCTGTCTAGTCATTGGATCATTTATCAAATGGGCCAATTAGACGTGGGCAGAAACAATGAGAGAACTGCAGAAATTGCCTAGGAGGCTAGGACCACTGGATATGCATAATGGGCTGGGCCATGTACATCCACATAGGACCACAAGATTTGGATGATCTTTACGTGGCTACAGCTTACACCTCAGTTAGCTTGCATCCTAGATGTCCCTACTTTTGGATTTGGATGTTTGTTGATTGAGAATACTGAGCATTATTCTTTTTTGTCTACTCAGTGGTTAGATCATTGAACTTACGAGACAATTTGCCGTAGCATGAAGTAACTATCTGCTCAGACGCACCTTTAACTTTTGGCTAGTCGGCCTCATTTCGTTCTGTGAACATGCTCAAGGGAAACTTCACCAGAGCAGATGCACTTGGCTCCTTTTGGTTTTACTTGCAAATACAACATTGAATATTGTGCGTATGCGCTCCCACCCCAACCCCTAAACATCATGCTAAATAGCAAATGGCCAGGCACGATACGGTTCATCTGTACATCCTAATATTATTCTGTACATGTGTGAGTCATTCAACCAATATCATGTGTAATTATGATAATACTGATAGATGATAGCCACTGTTGTCCAAGTCCTGACTGCTGATATATTTGACCTTCTTTTCTCGTGCATAGTTGGTCATAATTAAACTGCACCTTGGGGAAAATTTCAATGCAGACTGGTTGTAACACTCTTTAATATATTTATTAGAATGCATCTATCTGGCATAACAGATTTGTTGTAACTCAATTTTGACAGGCTTTCGAGACCACTCACTTTACAAGGGACACCAGGTTTTCCTGTACAAGCGAGCCCAGATATTCGTTGCTGATTTGTGGGGTGCTTTCAAGGGGGAAAACTACGGAGAGTTCTACGACATCAAGTCCATCACCATCTTTGCCGACTATATTGTTCCTGCTGTGCTGAGGGAGCTTGGCATCCTGAAATACGAGTCTAGCCTATGTTGCTCCATCGACTCGAACCGCGAGATTGTGCCCGGAAGCGAAGAGGAAGTGGAGATTCGTGCTTGTTCTGTTCATGCCGTTGAAAAAATGAGGGAGCTCATCAACAAAATGTTTGGGAAGCAGGTACGCGCATCTGAATCTTTTCATCTCCTTTTTGAATGACCACATCTGAATCAGGTTCACCTGAGGCTTTCGTGCCATTTATTCTCTGACCTGCACTCCTGGCTTGTACACAACACAAACTAACGGCTGCAGATTGATGTTTAGCTTGCACTCTTTATTATCACTGAGAAGACGACCGATCAAATCCATTAGGTTTACTTGAGTGCACGATCAACTTCATTAGGTTTAGTAAATGAAAGCAGTCAATGTGTGTGGCATTTTGATTCAACTCGGGCTGACTCCGCTCTTGCTTTTGTGTTTTTGCTAGCAGCTTCTGAGCATTGACATTGACCTCTGGCTCTGGTCGGTAGGCGTTCAGAACATGGCGCTGTCTCATCACCGCACCCTCTCCATTTACTACTGAGGCTACGCCAGCAGCAGCTGCCACCCTCCCTCTCCGCGGCGGAAGATCGGCCGCGTCTTGGGTATCTCCTTTAGCTGTTGCAACATATGGATACTGAAATTTTGTCCCTCTCCGAGGAGTGCACAAAAGTGCAAGCTGTTGCTACCGTAGGGTCATCAAGATTTTTAGGTAGAACTGGTGTTACTGCGTCTATGTATTGTGGTGGTAGTACCACTATCTGTGCGTTTCAACTAAAAAATAATAATCTGCGTTTTGTCCGAAATTCAACCAGTGGCTATCCTTCTGGAAAGCGGTCCAGGTTAGGCTAACTCCAACGCATGACCTCAAACGGACGTCCGTTTTGTCCGGATTTCGTCCGTTTGGGGTGGCAATGAGGCCGTGTCCGTCCGGGTTTGTGTTTGCGTCGGCCGGGCGCCCAACGCGCGGCCGCATCTTCTGTCCCATCTCCTCCGCCGGAGGCCAAGTACAGTAAAATCAAGCATAGCAAAAATAGCTTAAATCAAACATAACATGTTCAAAATAGTTTTTATTACAATCCAATTAAAATTTTAAAAATCTGAAATAGTCTTACAAAACCACTCAAAATTTGTGCACATGAAAAGAGATTAAACCGATAGATCTACTGATTGCCAATGTGATCCCACATGTGCTCAACCAAGTCATCTGGCAGCCGCGTATGACTGTTCCGATCATGCATCTCACGATGAAATTGGACAAACTGTTCAAAGGTTACAGGAGGTGGGTGCTCAGGCTCAACATTCTCACGCTGGAAATCAAACCCTTGGTCGTAGATGATGCCATCACGCTCATCCTCAACGATCATGTTGTGCATGATCACACAAACAGTCATCACCTCCCAAAGCTTCTGAGTGCTCCATGTCAATGCAGGGTTTCGAACAATACCCCATCGAGACTGAAGCACACCAAATGCACTCTCCACATCTTTCCTAGCACTCTCCTGCATTTGGGCAAACCTCTGTCTCTTCTCTCCTTGCGGATTGGGTATGGTCTTCACAAGAGTGGATCCCTGGGGATAGATACCATCAGCTAGGAAATATCCCTTGTTGTAATGGTGGCCATTGATCTCCAAGTTGACCTCCGGGCAGTGGCCTTCTGCAAGCCTTGCAAACACTGGAGAATGCTGAAGAACGCTAATATCATTGTGAGAACCAACCATGCCGAAGAAAGAATGCCATATCCACAGATCTTGTGAAGCCACAGCTTCAAGTATGACAGTGGCACCTTTCACAAGCCCCTTGTACTGCCCCTGCCAAGCAAATGGACAGTTCTTCCACTTCCAATGCATACAATCGATACTACCAAGCATGCCCGGAAAGCCCATCTCGGCATTAATCGTCAACAACCTCTCTGTATCAGCGACATTTGGTTCTCTCGGGTATTCAGGACCGAACACTGCCACCACGGCCTTGCAGAAACTATACATTGAGAGCAGACATGTGGACTCACTCATACGCACATACTCATCCACAAGATCACCGGGAATTCCATATGCAAGCATGCGAATAGCCGCAGTGCATTTCTGGTAAGAAGAGAAGCCAATCTTGCCAAGGCGTCCTCTTTGCATTCAAAGTATGGGTCATATGCAACCACTCCTTCCCGAATACGATTGAACACATGCCTCCTCATTCGGAAGCGGCGATGAAATTGATGCGGTTTGTAGAGTGCGGTTCTCTCAAAGTAATCGGAATAGAGGAGGTCGTGCCCTTTCTCCCTATTGCGGTTCAAGGCCGGAGCATGGCCGGGGATTGATCCCCTGAACCGAGGCCGCATCCTACTGATGTGGTCATGGATGACCAATGCTGCCACCACTATGTCCTCATCGTCCGAGGACGAATCATCCGATGAACAAATGAAGTTGTGAAAGAAGTACTCATCTCCGCTATCCATGGTACCTTGCGAGCAAAGCGTCGAACACCTTGCGGTCGTGGTGGAGACGCGGCCAGAAAGGGCACGTCGAGCCCGTTGGTAGGCAGCAAGGTGGACGACCGCGGGCGGAGGGCGGAGCGACGACAGGGGAGGAAGAAAAGGGGTTGTTCCATCGACGGGAAAAGCAAGGTGGATGACGGGCATGGCGGTGGCGATGGCGAGGGGCCGAGGGCGGAGCGAAGAAAGGGGATGTGTCACCGACGGGCGGGCCTGGGGCGGACAAGGGCATGTGTCACACCCGTCCGCGCGTGTCCGTTCGGCCGCAAACGCGGCCCAAACTTGGGCCGGGAATGGGTCGAAAGCGGACCGAAAACAGACATTTGTCCGTTTGCTCCCGTGCGTTGGGCCGCGGTTTGTGTCCGTTTACCCCCAAACGGAAGCGAGCGGACGATTTGGGGTCGTGCGTTGGAGTTGGCCTTAGGACATCTCCAAGTCCATCCCTGGACTTGTCCGCAGACAGCGCTAGTGGAGTCGGTCATCCAACCCCATACTTCAAATGTCTGTCCTAGGTTCGGTCTCCTCCATTTGACATGCATATATAGATCAATATTAATTTATACAAAGTGCAAACATATGCAATAACAATCAAAATGTGCCGATGTTGGATATTCATAAAGTTTTATACATTTGTCCAAGCCCAAATTTTGCCAGTCCGGCTGCCGCCATACATCCTCCCTCTTCCTCTGTTTGCGGCGGCGGGCAGTGCGTGTCGCCGTGTTGGCTTTGCGGGCGGCCACCACCCGCGGGTCCTCTGCCTCCAGGCCCGGCAGGACTATGAACATCTCTGACACCTGTTCCATTGTGGTGGTGGACTGCGAAACAAACGGGAACTCAAGTGTGTGGCAGCAGCGATTGGAGTGGAGACTGAGGGAAAGGACGGCTTTCGTGCGAAAACAGTGCGGAAATGCCCAAATAGGCATGCTCTGCCTAGCTTTTGCGTGGGCCAGAGGTGTCGGATTCTGACGTGGCGGTTACCAGAATGTCCGCAAACCTTCTTTAGATTTGCTCCGATCTACGGGCCGATTCATGGACGTTTGATGGACAGTGTTGAATGATGCAAAATGTTCGGACCACATTACAGACCGTTTGATTGATGACTTTGGAGATGCCGTTAGATTTATTTTTTTCCAGACACTGGAGATGCCCTTAGATAACAACTCCGTAACCTACGTGTGCCCATAATCGCATGTCGCGATTTGGTCGGGAGGGAAGCGGCATTGGAAAAGACGGGCCCGATGAATGAACTGAAACGGCATCTCGTCTACTCTGTTCCCTGTCCTCCGTTGCTGCTCTGAATTCCGCCCGCCGCCTTTAGGGGCTTCTCCGGTCTCAAAGAATTGACGCAGCAGGGCCGCTGGTGCACGCGTGCCGCCGGTGGCCGGTCTGTGTCCGCCGGGCACTAGTATATGGTAGGCCCGGAGGTGTCAAGGCTGTCGCAGCCTCTGAGGCAGCGCGAGGAGGTGCCGTGTCAGCGGCCACGTCCCGCGTCATGGCAGAAGACCACGCCTCTCTGTCGATTCCTGCGCATAACTGCATCCAACAGGCTCCCTCAAGAATAAAACTGTACTCCTATGTAACACACGCGTCCGTAGCTGCTCATGAAGTCAACCCGTCAGCCATGAGATCCGCTCGCGTGTTCGATGTCGCATTAAGCTATCTGCCGCATAAAGCTTGGTTCCTTGGTAGTAATGCGTTTACATTCTTTGGAGTTGGGATACATTCGGTAGTAATGTCTCCAACTCCAAAGAATGTAATGCGTCGACGGACCTTTCATGAAGCTCTAACGCCGACTCCGTCCATGGATCACAGAATCAATCTTCGGATATAAGCACGCGGAAGCTGACCATCCAATACTATCCACATATATTTCAAAACGCATTTTAACAGACCGAATGGAATTATGCAAATTGGATCATTTTCATATAAATCGGATCACATTTGAATGTGGAGAGACCTCGCGTGGTGCTGTTTGAATACGGAGAGACGTCACATGCACCGAGAAGCGGCGCGGCGGCGCTCTTGGCCGGCGCGCTGCTTCAATGACGGGTCCAGTGAGAGGTCGTGTCCACTCTGGGCCGACATGAATGTGGCGCTGACCAGCGTCGGTGGGAAACCGCGAGGGCGAGACAGATTGTTTTTGGGTGGGCCACGTTTGCCAAAAGCCGGTGTGGCAGCGGTCCGGGCGCCCACAAAGCCCCCCTCCCCCCATTTGTCTTCGATATGCGGGAAAAAGTGCGTTCAAACCGCCGAACAGACGGATGCAGGACCGCGTTGGATGGCAAAATACGCCCGGACCACACGGTCCGAACGGTTGCGGGCATTTTGAGGGTCGTCGTTGGAGATGCTCGTATATTAGCAATCATATCGGCATAAAATCAAACAATGGTTGGCATCTCCAGATGCATTCATCAAATGCCCTCCCCATTTGTCTGTCTGCAACAGAAATGGCATGTCCATAGGTAAAACCCACTTGTGCCATAACAGCGGTGCTGAGGGGTTAAGATGGGAATGGGCTGACCCACACCTGGCCTTGGACCTGGCCCCGTGGCTCGAAGGTCAATGTGTGAGGCTATGGGTCAGCCCATTTCATCAAAATATTGTGGCCTCACTGACCCGTTGGATACATGAGGCCAACCCAAAAACCAGCAAAATCACACTTACAATTTTGTTTATAGTCTAGTAAATGACATGTCACATCCTGTAAATGACGAGGTCGATAGGTTACTGGTTTCAAAGAGCATCAAGCTAAAGACCTCAAGAAATAGTGATTATTAGACAATCCAACAAATCAAAAGATTACAGGTTCCACATATTTGTTGGAGAAAGATTACATGTTTCAAAGAGTATCAACAGATCAAAAGATTACAGGTTCCACATTGTGACACCTCTTTGCTTCATCATCTGCTGGAGGTTAACATCAATTGCTCCAACAAGCTTCAGTCCTCATTATCTGTATTTACAAGGAAATGTTACAAGAGTAATTCTGTACACATAAACCAAATAATATATTTATGAACAGAGGAATATTCTTGGTAGCAAGATACAAAACACCTACCCGTTAGATACATATTATTAGACATCAACTTGCATGACCATGATGTTCAACTTGGCAGCACTCAGAATCATGATGTTCAACTTAGCAAGATACTAAAAGATGATTGCAACGCATAGGTTTGTAGACATCAACTTGGCAGCACCCAGAATCATATCATGTCCAGTAGATGCTTGCATGACCATGATGTTCGAAGAGACAACTGCACAAATATGACACCTGCTTTGCATATCTATTCATCAAAGTCAAATGTCAAATAAGAACAAACAAACAACACAAATATGTTCCAATATTGCTCTCACATAGATTTAGTGACAGTGGTGGTTTGAATTAAATTGGATTATCGATCACAAACTGAATTATCATCTTAGATGGAGACAGATTAAAGTAAGAACAATACAAAGACATGTCAAATACCTTGAAATCCATTACAATGTCAGGAACTGAAGCCAAGCTACGTTGAGTATTATCTGCAGAAAAAAAAAGATTCATGAATTTATAAACAAAGAAAAGATTTGTGTTGTATGGCCTTACCTGTGGCCCTTATACAATCTTGTAGGTAAACAAGAGCTTCAAGAGTGTTCGTGGTTATTTGTCTTCGAAAATCTAATAGTACTCTATTCCCTATGCTGAAGGCAGACTCGGATGCCACAATAGAGGCAGGAGCTACCAAGATATATGCTGCCATACGACTCAACGTTGGGTATTGATACGTCTCCAACGTATCTATAATTTTTTATTATTCCATGCTGTTATATTATCATTCTTGGATGTTTTACATTCGTTTTATAGCAACTTTATATCATTTTTTGGGACTAACCTATTGACATAGTGCCCAGTGCCAGTTGCTGTTTTTTGCTTCGCAGAATATCAGTACCAAACGAAGTCCAAATGCCACGAAACTTTTTGGAGAGTTTTTTGGACCAGAAGACAACTTGGGAGTTAAGGAAGCACCAGAGGGGAGGCCTGTGGGGCCCACAACCCACCAGGGCGCGCCAGAGACCCTGGCGTGCCCAGGTGGGTGGTGGGGCCCATGGGAGTCCTTTCCACAGCCTCTCAGCTCTATAAATTCCCAAATATTTCAGAAACCCTAGGAGAGTCGACGAAACACAATTCCAGCCGCCGCAAGTTCCAGAACCACGAGATCCAATATAGAGCCCTATTCCGGCACCCTGCCGGAGGGGAACACGATCACGGAGGGGTTCATCATCCTCATTGGTGCTCCTCCGATGATGCGTGAGTAGTTCACCATAGACCTACGGGTTCGTAGGCAATAGCTAGATGACCTCTTCTCTCTTTTTGATTCTCAATACAATGTTCTCCTCGATGTTCTTGGAGATCTATTTGATGTAATGACTTTTTGCGGTGCGTTTGTTGGGATCCGATGAATTGTGAGTTTATGATCAGATCTATATCCATGAATACTATTTGAGTCTTCTTTGATCTCTTATATGCATGATTATTTATAGCCTCGTATTTCTTCTCCGAAACTTTGGTTTGGTTTGGCCAACTAGATTGATTTTTCTTGCAATGGGAAGAGGTGCTTTGTGACGAGTTTGATCTTGCATGTCCTCACCCAGTGACACAACGGGTAGCGAGGCACGTATGTATCGTTGCTATTAAGGATAAAAAGATGGGGTCTATTCCTACATGAATAGATCTTGTCTACATCATGTCATCGTTCTTATTGCATTACTCCGTTTCTCCATGAACTTAATACACTAGATGCATGTTGGATAGCGGTCGATGTGTGGAGTAATAGTAGTAGATGCAGGCAGGAGTCGGTTTACTAATCTTGGACATGATGCCTATATACGTGATCATTGCCTTGGATATCGTCATAATTATTTGCTTTTCTATCAATTGCCCAACAGTAATTTGTTTACCCACCGTATGCTATTTTCTCGAGAGAAGCCACTAGTAAAATCTATGCCCCCGGGTCTATCTTTTATCATATTGTTTTCAGATCTATTATTCCAAAAACCCAAAAATACCTTGCTGCACTTTTTCTTTACTTATTTTATTTTTTGTTTTTGCTAGATCTATTTATCCAATCTCATACAATTTAATCTATCTTTTTACCATGGAGGGATTGACAACCCCTCTTACGCGTTGGGTTGCAAGTATTTGTTCTTTGTGTGCAGGTACCGTTTACATAGTGTTGCTTGGTTCTCCTACTGGATTGATAACCTTGGTTTCATAACTAAGGGAAATACTTGTCGTAGCTATGCTGCATCATCCCTTCCTCTTTGGGGAAATACCAACGCAGATTCAAGCCACGTCAGGTATTCACCTGAGTTGATCTGCCACCATGCAAGGATATTGAATCGATCACTTCGGCGGATGGGTACCTTTGACAAGTACGAATCTAGTTGAGTAGAATCTAAAACTGTTGATCAAGCACTGAGGGTGACATGTTGGTCCCAATCAGCCATAGGATCTTGATCACTTACAACCATGTCATCATCACCTCCTTGTGACATGGGATCTACGCCATTGTCATTCAATTGGAGGTATTGACGGGGTCCTGTACCCGGGGTACCTGACGTAAGGGAGCCCGGCCTCAACCTTGAACAGGGCCCACCAGGCCCAAAGGATATCAGGGAGCCCTAGGAAGGCAATGACGATATGCGTGTTCCCCAAGATGGAGGGGGGCGGCCAAACCAATCTCACCGACCCTCTTATGTAAACCCTAGGCCTTTCTTGCCTATATAAAGGGAGGCCTAGGTCGTCATTCATAATCCAACTCTCGGTAGACATCCCGTACACCATTCTAATTCTCTGCACAAGGTATACCCTCTCCATGAATAACAAGAAGCAGGATGTAGGGTATTACTCTTCGGAGGTCCAATCCTAGGTAAATCATGTGTGCAGACTCTGTCCCGGTACTTCCGATCTCATCATGAACCCTACCGATGGATCTGATGGGAATTTGCTCCATCAGGTATCCCTTGAACAACCATTGGAACACATTTTTATTTTAGCAACCATTGCTGCAACTTCATTCCCAAACTCTAGGCCAAATCAAAACTCAAGATATTTCAACTTGGTGTGGGTCCAAAATCACTAGAATACAGAGGCTCAACCATGACATCTTCCAATAATTTTTTAAATTTCTCTTCATATATTTTGTAGGACTGGAGTATATCGACCAGAGGGGGTCAACATGAGATTTAAATTTTCTTTCAAAACTCAAATACTCTCATCACAACCCAAAAAAAACTAAATAGATGCAGTTCTACAAAAAAATATTTTTGAAAAGAGACATGCAACTCTACTTTGAAATACTAATCAGAACAATGCTAGAAAGAATGACATGGTAGTATAGTAGATAAAGAATTGATGACCATAGAAACATATCACCTTCAGCACAACAAGGTAGAATACAAAAACAAATATGTCAGAGTACAAAAGCTAATGTGCACACAGATACAGATAAACAACACAGATGGAAACATTTCATGGTTATTGAAAGTAATGTTGTAGATTGAAATGACTAGTGTTGCTCAATGGCGACATGCGATTTCATAAACTATTTCACTCTTTTGCAAAAGAGCTACGTTTGGTTGGAGGGACTTGTGATTGAACACAGAAGAAAACCTCTCTCCGTCCTATTCTCCTCAACGTGAAGTTCCTCGAACATCAGTTGATTTACTCATGGTAGATTCTTCTCGGCAATCTCCAAACCTTTGACAAAATTTTCCTTCGGTGACCACAGTTACTCTTGGTCACTCATTACAAACCACAATGACTTTTGGTTGTTGAAGGCTTTGATTCCGCGATGACAATTGCTCTTCGTTACTCGACTAGACGCCTAACTGTCTAGAGAGTTGTACCTCTCAAAAGTAATACGCATCCGAACCCTCAACTCAGATCTACTGTGATGCTCAACCATTATCTAAGTTTTGTCTCTTTGTTTTATCTTGGTGGATTTAACTCAAATCTCTTGGAGAGGGGTGCTCAATCAATCTTGCCAGAATCTCAAGCGGTGCAGCCAACGAACAACGTTGATGCGGGGTGGCTATTTATAGCCGCAACAATCCCGAAAGGGGAATGACCAATTAGGACACACGGTCCAGCCAATGGCTAACCGACATGTTTCCAACAGTCGGAACAAACGCACCCAACAACTTTACTTGGGGAACAAGTAAAGTTGGCTCCTCTACTAGAGCATTTCTCTCGCAGCCTAGAAGATCATCATCTTTGGCTGGCAAGTAAAATGATTTCGCGCACAATGATATTTCTCTCATCTCACATGGGATAGGTTTCGGGGCATCACAACAGGAAAATGTCTCGAAATACTTATACCCCTCTTAGTAGTATGGTGGTCGTATGACTCAAAGGGAGAAATTGAAACAACGAAGCAATTGCTACATCTTCACTTCATCTTCATCCATGTCTTTTGCAGTCATTTCTTCTTGGACAGCTCACCTACCAATTGCTTCATGTTAGAATTCCTTTTAGGAGCCATCTCTGAAACACACTCTTCTCGAGATTAGATTAAGCTCTTCGAAATATGTCAATCTTCTCTGCAGCGCAGATAACTTTCGCAGAATTTTATAGCAAACTTCTTGGAAGTAGCAACCTTCTCGGTAACAAACTTCTTGGAGCTTGGCAATCTTCTCTGTTGTGTAGATAACTTTCGGAGAAGTTTATAGTAAACTTTTCAGAAGTATCAATCTTATCGGTAGCATCTCAGTCAGCTGGGGATTAGAGGTTAATTAGAAATCGACCGATTAATCGATTTTATCGGTCGACTATTAATCGGCCATTTTTTGGCAAATCCTAGGTTCCCAACACTAAAATATGCTATATTCAACACCAAAACAATATTGGACAGAAGTGTTACCTTGATTCCTAGCCTTTGAATCCTCGTATAGTGACAAACAAAATAGGACAACAGTACATATAGCGTAACATGGTCCACAAACGCAAATAAACATAGTTCTTGCAAACATGGTGCTATGAATAGGCCCAAATGATAAACAGTGAAGATAAGGCATAATCTTATCGGTCACCCCAAGAGTAGCGATAAATCGAACGATAAATTGCTGAATCGAAAGATTTTTTGAACAGTGGTTTTCAGTAAGACATTTTCTGCAAGAACTAAAGTTATCGGCAATAGATAGTTTGATAGCAAGATAATTTGTAACAAGTGACAAGTAGCAATAGTAAACTAAGGTGCAGCAAGGTAGCCCAATCCTTTTTGTTGCAAAGGACAGGCCGGAACAGTCTCTTATAATAAGTAAAACGTTCTCGAGGACACATGGGAATTTCATCTAGTCACTTTCATCATGTTTGTTTGATTCGCGTTTGCTACTTTGATAATATGATATGTGGGTGGACCGGTGTTTGGGTACTGTTCTTACTTGAACAAACCTCCCACTTATGATTAACCCCTCTCACAAGCATCCGCAACTATGAAAGAAGAATTAAGATAAAATCTAACCATAGCATAAAACATATGGATCCAAATCAGCCCCTTACGAAATAACACATAAACTAGGGTTTAAGCTTCTGTAACTGTAGCAACCCATCATTTAATAACTACTCCACAATGCATCTTTACGCTCAAAGATGGTGAAGTGTCATGTAGTCGACATTCACATAACACCACTAAGGGAATCACAACATAAACATCATCAAAATATCGAACGAATACCAAATTCACATGATTAATTATGACAAGACTTCTCCCATGTCCTCAAGAACAAAAGCAACTACTCACAAATCATATTCATGTTCAAAATCAGAGGGGTGTTAAATAGCATAATGGATCTGAACATATAATCTTCCACCAAATAAACCAACTAGCATCAACTACAAGATGTAATCAACACTACTAGTCACCCACATGTACCAATACACAAGAGATGAACTAGGGTTTGAGATGAGATGGTGCTAATGAAGATGTTGATGAAGATTGATCCTCCCACGATGAGAGGGTTGTTGGTGATGACGATGGCTTATATTTTCCCCTCCCGGAGGGAAGTATCCCTGGTGGAATCACTCCGCCGGAGAGCAAAAGTGCTCCTGCCCAAGTTCCGCCTCGAGACGGCGGCGTTTCGTCCCAAAGTCATCTCCTTATTTTTTCTAGGGCAAATGGGCTTATATAGTAGAAGATGGGCACCAGAGGCTGGACAGGGGCCCCACTACACACCAGGGCGCGCCAGGGGGGTAGGCGCGCCCTGGTGCCTAGTGGGCACCTGGGTGGCCCCCTCTGGTACTTCTTTTCTCCAATAATTTTTATATATTCCAAAATAAATCTTCGTGAAGTTTCAGCTCATTTGGAGATGTGCAGAGTAGGTATCTCTGACGTAGCTTTTTCAGGTCCAGAATTCCAACTGCCAACAATCTCCCTCTTCATGTAAATCTTGCATATTAAGAGAGAAAAGGCATTAGAATTGCTCCACAAAGTGTTATATTGAATAAAACACTATAAATAACAGTAGGAAAATATGATGCAAAATGGACGTTTCAAGTCCCCCAAGCTTAGACCTTGCTTCTCCTCAAGCGAAAGCCGATATCGATAATCATGTCCACATGCTTTAGAGAGAGAGGTGTCGATAAAAACAACATACAGACATAGTAGCATCATGATCATTATTATAACAGCAATAAACTTTATCATAAAACTTCTCATGAGCAAGTAACAATTCATCACAACATCAAAGTGTGAGGAATAATCTTTCTTGAAAACTAACAAACTATGTTCTCAGTCAACAATGCAATTGCAATTCATCATCTTTTCAGGAAGAGTCTCGTGTCGGAGCTTTTGTTTAGCAAGTCCACATACTCAACCATCATTTAGTCTTCTATGATTGCTAACACTCACAACACACACACACACACACACACACATATATATATATATATGCAGCAAAAAGTTTTAGGTAGACACATAGAAAGATAGGGGCTTATAATTTCGCCTCCCAACCTATTCACCTCAAGGGTGATGTCAACAATAATAACTCATGATCACTCATATCCAACTAGATATATGTGCCTAGATCTTTCCCCACCACATGATGCTAGCAAAAGAGAAAAATAAAAAGGAATAGGGGAGAACACTATTGACTCTTGCATAAAAAGTAAATACATAAAAGTAAAGGATAGGCCCTTCGTAGAGGGAAGTAGAGGTTGCATCCAGTTTTTATTTTTGGATGCACAAGCTCTTAATGCAAAAGAACGTCACGTTATATTGCCCCTTATGATAGCAACCTTTATTATGCAGTCCGTCGCTTTTATTTCTTTGCCATCACAAGTTCGTACAACACTTATTTTCCCTTACAATAAAAGATCATACATATTTAGAAGCAATTTTTATTGCCTTATGCACCGATGACAACTTACTTGAACGATCTTATTCAATCCATAGGTAGGTATAGTGGACTCTTGTAACATGAAGCTGGATTTAAGGGTTTTGGATGCACAAGTAGTATCTCTACTTGGTGCGGATTTTTGGCTAGCAAAGATATTGGGCAAGCAACACATGTTAGAGGATCCATGACAATATAACTTCTATGTGAATATGAACAAACATAAATCATTACATTGTCTTCCTTGTCCAACGTCAACAATTTGGCATAAAATACTTAATGGGGGCTCACAATCATAAAAGATGTCCAAGATAGTATATTTGCATGTGAATCTTCTCTTCCCTTATTAATTTTTTCATGAATTGCATCATTGACCAATGCTATGTTTGTCAACTTTTAATAAATTTTACCAATTATACTTTTCCTTATGTAATGACATTACTTTCCATAAGATTATCATAAAATCTTTTTCATTATTTCCATTATTATGATTGAAATATAAAATTAAAGAAGCAAAAACTCAAACTAATCTTTATTATATATCTCTCACTCGATTACATAGATAGATAGATCACGAAACTAGCACTCGAAAATAGATCATACTAAACTTTATTCAACTAAATCATGAAATAGCTAAGGATCGAACTAAAAACTGGTAAAGATAGTAAAAGTGATGGTGATACGATACCGGGGCACCTCTCCCAAGCTTGGTGAAAGCCAAGGGGAGTGCCCATACCCGTGTACTCAAGTTTCCTTTGTCGGTGATGGTGGTGGTGATGGAATAGTAGTCTTTTTCTCCAGCCTATGTTTGAGGATGAAATTTTCCTCCCTGAAATTATCTATTTCTTGCTCAAGCTTCAATACCTTTTTACATAATGCCTCCTTGCTTTCCTGGAGAAAATGGGACGGGATAAATTGGAGCTTAGATCTGTTTACTTTGTTTGGGACACTTGACTTCTTGAATTCCACATGCATATCTGCAGGTTGTGGTAGAGGAACTTCATCTTCTTCCGAGCTTACGGCCCCTATCCCCTTCAACTCAACATCTTCTTCCTCCTCCGTAGACCAATAATAGGGTTCTATGTCCCCATAGATCCTAGGATTTGCAACATGATGGGAAACATAGCTCTCTCCATCTGAATCTTGCGATGACATACTTTCAGATGTGTCAGAAAAGTAGCACGAAATAAGAACAGAGGATATTTCCGCGATGCGGTGGTCAAAATTTCCAGGAAGGCTCACGAGGGGCCCACTACCCACCAGGGCGCGCCAGGGGGGTAGGCGTGCCTTGGTGCCTAGTGGGCACCTGGGTGGCCCCCTTCGGTGTATCTTATTTTTGTATTTTTTTCTAATATTCCAAAACAGACAAAAAATATTTTTATGGAATTTTTTGAGTCGGTTACTTACCGTATTACGTACCTATTCCCTTTCAGGGTTCTAGAGTGCTCTGGAAGGTCTCTTTTATGTATTCCTCCGGTGTCATAGTTTGGATAATGTTAGTTTCAACATTAATAGGCATACCTGAGATATAATGCTTAATTCTTTGTCCATTGACCACCTTCAGATTAGTGCCTTCGGTGTTATTGATCTTAATAGCTCCAGAATGATAAACTTCCTCAATGATGTATGGTACTTCCCATTTAGAGAGAAATTTTCCTGCAAAAATTCTAAAACAAGAATTGTACAATAGAACATACTCACCCACTTTGAATTCCCGCTTTTGGATTCTTTTGTCATGCCATCTGATACGTCTCCAACGTATCTATAATTTTTGATTGTTCCATGCTGTTATATTATCATTCTTGGATGTTTTGCAATCATTTTATAGCAACTTTATATCATTTTTTGGGACTAACCTATTGACATAGTACCCAGTGCCAGTTGCTGTTTTTTGCTTGTTTTTTACTTCACCGAAAATCAGAAGACGTTGACTACGTTGCCATGCCGAAGGCTTCACGCCAGCGAGCCATGTCACAAGTTAAGTGGTCCATCCCCAACCCCTCTGGTTTAACCGCCGTCGATCTCTTCGACGGCCCTGCCGCTGATCTCCTCCGCCACGCGGTCAAGGATTTGCGATCCTTGTATGCCATCGATCCCATTTTGTCATTTTTGAAGGACACATTCTACAGCGGCGGCTTGGGATCCTCAATTGCCAAGTCAGATCTCATCGACCAAGACCATGAGGAGGGCACCCACAAAGGTTCTTCCAAGGTGAAACAGCCCATCTGTGACATCAGAGAGCGCACCATGGGTCCGTGCTCTTCCAACTAGAAGGATCCCGTCCATGACATACGAGGCAACATCCTATCAGCAAATCTTACCTTTTCTAGCTTGCCAACCCGTACCCTTTGTTGTAGTAGCTTTTACCATGCGGTGTTTTAACTGTGCCATGTTTAATTATTTCAGTTATGCAAAAATGTAATGTTCAATAGGGCTATGTGATGTTTATGTATGAATTGTCCACTTCAGTTTCACGAATGGCTATATTTGGTTGTTTATAGTGAGTAGATGCCTTATTTATCTGTATTTGGTTGTTAGGTTGGTTGCAGTGAGCATTTGTCCATTTATCGAGTAGATGCCTTGTTTATCTGTATTTGGTTGTTAGGTTGGTTGCAGTGAACATTTGTCCAGTTATCAAGCAGATGCCTTGTTTATCTGTATTTGGTTGTTAGGTTGGTTGCAGTGAGCATTTGTCCAGTTTTCAAGAAGATGCCTTGTTTATCTGTATTTGCTTGTTAGGTTGGTTGCAGTGAACATTTGTACAGTTTTCAAGCATATGCCCCGTTTATCTGTATTTGCTTATTAGGTTGGTTGCAGTGAGACTCTGTCCAGTTTTCAATGGCTATATTTTGTTGTTATACTGATCATTTATGCCTTGTTTATTTCAGTCATTCACAATGTGATGTTCATTTTGTGCAAGTCGGAACTGTGCCGCTCGATTGCATCAATACCAGTTTGAACGGCTATATTTGGTTCCAGTTATGCCTGGTGTAGTTAACACATGCCCTTTATTTCAGTTTTACACATTTATCCAGTGTGATGTTTAAGCATGACCTATGTTCTATTCATTTTCAACAATACCAGTTTGAATTACAATATTTGATGGCTGTTAAGCCTGTTGTAGGTAACATTCCCTTCCATTTTATATCTGCTTTAATAGCATGCTGAAACCAACACATTCAAGCTATTATTTGGAGATGATGTTGTTTAGCTTTGCTATATTTGTTTGATGTTAAGGTTGCTGTACTTATCATGCCTTTCCACTACTTATGCAGGACAACAACGGGAGTGGCCACCATTTTCCGCCGAGGTTAGTTTCATCCCTCGGCTTGTACTCCCCCCGTCGTTCCATAATGTAGTGCATATAGATCCAGGCCTGGACACTTGTTAGCTTCTAATATTGACTTTTTGCTTGTAGGTACATATGCCCTTGGCAAGGATCCACGCATCGACTCTTTTTGCGTATGGGGCAATGAGATATTCATGAACAAGCATCAAGTGAGGAAACTGATAAGGATTATTAGCAAAAAGATATGAATGGTGGCAAGCAAATTATTTGTTTACGCTCTATCCAACACAACAGTGAGCTGTAGGATGGTAACTACAAACTCTGCAGCCTTCTCTTTTTATTGCCCATAATGAGTTGTTAGACAACAATGTCTGAATCTTTTTCGTTCGCAGTGGTTCCCGAAGCAGTTTACTCAAGATTACCTCGCAAAGTACATGATTGGTGGACATGCAATGAAGGTTAAAGTATTTCATCCAGACTACAATGAGCATCGAGAAGTCCTAATGAAGACAGTGAAGGATGGACGGGCTGCCATCACAAGGGGTTGGCCTAGAGTCGTGTGCGCATTACGCATGGAGGAGGGCACAATATGGGTATTCCGCTTCACCTTCTCCAGCAACCAGAATGTCTTTCACGTCTCTCTTTATAGTCTTTAGTACAACTTTGGTTCATCATTCTATACTTGGTGCTTCTGTAGTTCTTCATTATATGTACCTGTGCATCGAATTATGCATTCGTGGTTGAACCTATATTTGTAATAAACATGGTTCGATATGAAATAAGTGATTGCCTACTTTCAAATTCAAAATATGTGATTTTTAAATTAGGGATTACACTGCACACAGTTTGCGAAAGCGAAATGTCTGCGATAGACATGGAGATCAGACACGTTTCTCAGATCCACTACGTGTGTGATCAATCTCTACTGCACACACGATCAGCCAAGAAAAAACATGTGCGATTAACAATAGCATCGCACACAGTTACTTCTTATTAAATGTTTGTGAAAGTCACCTTATCACACATGCTTGGAAATTATGGATTGTTTATGATGTTGTGCGCATCGCAAACGTTTGGTCAGTGAAGAAAGCGTGCGATAGGTCTTCATCCGACGCGGGTATGACGGATGAATCATGTGGGATGTATTCAAGCTTCGCATACAGTTTTATAGGGACAACTGTATGCGCTCTTACATCGAATCGCATATAGTCGAGGAAAAGTAAATGTGTGTGATTGTCTGCTTATCGTACACGTTCTATAATCGTGAACTGCTTGTGATGGGTCGCGCATCATAAACGTAGCACCACAGAATACTGACTACGATGGCAATGTGAGCACAAACGAGTTGCAAGGATGAAGCGTTTTGGATATTCGAGATATCAGAAACAGTTTTATAGGGACAACTGTATGCATCAAGGCTCTCTATTCCGATGGTTTCTGGGTTGTGTGGGAAGGACCCCCCTATCGCAGTCACTCACTTGGCGACGGTTCAAAACGTCGTCATGGAAAGGGGTTAAAAACCGTTTGTATAGCACCTCGCTGTACCAGTGAGGGGTTGATGCACGTTCTCTTCTTTTGTTTCTCTGGTAGAAATCTTGGGGCACTCTTTGAGGTTCTTTGTGTTGGATTGAGTATTATGAATTTGAATTTGCTTTGTTATTATTTTAGTACGAACTCTTGATAAATCGATCGGAAAGAATAACTTAGTGTTATTTTAGTACGAACTCTTGATAGATCGATCGGAAAGAATAACTTGGTGTTATTTTAGTATGAACTCTTGGATAGATCGATCGGAAAGAATAGCTACAAACAATTTCTTCTTATGTTCTCCGCTGGATAAGAACTTTGGAGTGATTCTTCATCACACGTTGAGGGATGCTTATATGATCCAATTAGATTAGCATTGTTGAGAGATTGCACTAGCGAAAGTACGGACCCTAGGCCTCATTTTCAAGCATTGCAGTACCGTTTGTGCTCACTTTTGTTACTTGCTACCTTGTTGTTTTTTATTGTTCCACTACTGGAATTAGAGGATTTGCCATCAGCCACTTCTTTGCCATCTACTAGCTGACGGCAAAGGAGGTCTTTGCCGTCTGCTTACAAAAAACAGACGGCAAAGAACTAGCTGATGGCAAAGATGCAATTTGCCATCAGCCATTTCTTTGCCGTCTGCTAGCTGACGGCAAAGAATCTTTGCCGTCCGCTAGCAGACGGCAAAGAGATGGGTGGGGTCCATTTTAGGGCAGCGCTGTAACGGTCCACCCCCCACCTCTTTGCGGTCTGCTAGCAGACGGCAAAGACCGTGCCCCATCCAAACTAACGGTCACCCCCTCTAACTCTCTCCCCGGCTCCACCCATCTCTCTCTCTCCCCTCCCTGTCCGCCCACCCGCGCCCGCACCGCCACCGCCCAACACCGCTGCCGCCCGCACCACCCCGCCGCCCCACCACCCCGCAGCCCCACCACCCTGCCGCCTGGAGCCCTGCGGCCTGTCGCCCCGGTGCCCTGTCGCGCCCCGACGCCCGGCGTCCCCAGACCTCCTCCACCGGGCCGCCCCCTCCTCCACCGGCCGCCCCCTCCCCTGCGGTGAGCTCCTCAACCTCTTTTTTCTGTTTTTTTAGTTTTAGGTTTATGTTTAGTTTAGATTTAGATTTAGTTTTAGTTTTAGTTTTAGGTTTAGGTTTAGTTTAGTTTTAGGTTTAGGTTTAGTTCTGGAAAAAAAGAAAAAAAGAAAAATTAGAAGAAGAAGAAGAAGAAGAAGAAGAAGAAGAAGAAGAAGAAGAAGTGACAAAAGAAAAGAACCACTACCGAATGAAGAAGAAATGCACCACGAGAAGAAAAGACTAAGCCAACAGAAGAAGAACCTCTAGAACCCGAAGAACCGACAGCATGAATCAGCAAAGAAGCATTAACGAAGAAGACGAGACGCAAGCAAACACCGTCGAGAAAGATGGACAGAGAAGAAAAGAAGGCTAACGAAGACTAGGTGAAAAGAAGCAGGAGGAAAAGAATGAGCCAAGAACAGAAAGAGAGAAGAACAGAACACGTGCGGGAAAGCAAGAGCGCGCTAGAAGACAGCTCACGGGTATATCCAGAAGACGCAGAAAGATAACACGACAGAAGAAGAACTCAGAGGAAGAGGAGGACCAAAGAGCACGGGTAAACTGCGAAGAGGAGGAGGACGACGAAAAGCGACATAGGAGAAGCGACAGAAAGAAAGAACGAAAAGAAGCAGAAGAAGGAGAGAAGAAAGCGAAGAAGAGAAGAAGAAGAAGAAATAATGAAGCCAAGAAAGAGAAAAGTAAGAGAAGAAGGAAGAAGAAAGAAGAAGAAGACAGAAAAAAGAAGAGAGAAAAAGAAGACAGAAGAAAGAGAAGACAAGAAGAAGAAGAAGAAGAAGAAGAAGAAGAAGAAGAAGAAGAGGAGGAGGAGGAGAAGGAGGAGGAGGAGAAGAAGAAGAAGAAGAAAAAGAGGAGAAGAAGAAGAAGAGGAAAAAGGAAAACCGGGTCGAGGATCGCCGACGGGGTGCGTCGGCGCCGACGGAACTGGGTCGAGGATCGCCGGTCGCCAAGGGGTCGAGGGTTGAGGATCGCCGGTCGCCAAGGGGTCGAGGGTCGGGGCAGAGGGTCAAGGATCGCCGATCGCCGAGGGGATAGATGGTGGAGCCAGTGGGTCCCGCCGGTCCCGATGCCGTCGCCTAGGCCGAGAATCCCCCGGTACGAAGTGTCAATGCTTTATGTGATGTGATGTCCTAAAATTTTACGGTGAGCATGGCGCAGCTGGTGTCGTAGCTTAAGATGCGGACGTAAGAGACTTGAAACACCCAAACTGACTCATGACAAAAAATCAAAGCGTAGAAAGAGAAACCAAGGACGAAACAATACGTAGTGAGAGTTTTTGCAACTAGGATGATATTCTGTAACAACTTTTTTAATGAATTTGAGAGGATGATGGTGAAGAACTCGAAAGCCATTGGTGTCTTGTGGTCGTTTCCATACATTCCGCTACAGCACAACAACCCTTCTTCTGACCACCATTGGTGTCTTGCGGTCATAAGAAGGGTTGTTGCGCTGTAGCAGAATGTATGGAAATGACCACAAGACACCAATGGCTTTCGAGTTCTTCGCCATCATCCTCTCCAATTCATTAAAAAAGCTGGTACAGTAAATCATCCTAGTTGCACAACCTCTCACTATGTACTATTTCGTCTTTCGTTTCTCTTTCTACGCTTTGATTTTTTGTCACGAGTCAGTTTGGTTGTTTGAAGTTTCAAAACTTGGCTTTTAATCCTCATCGTAGAGGCTGCCAGACAAATTCGCCAAGGTGTTCGACCGCCATCGGCCCCGAGAATTGTTGCTGCGGGAGGCTGGGCGCCGGCGTCGCTTGTGGGACATGGGTGTAGTGTTCGATGCCGAGGTTCGACGATCGAGGATCGCCGAGGGGTCGGGGGTCGAGGTTCGAGGATTGCCGAGGGGTCGAGGGTCGAGTATCACCGAGGGGTCGATGGTCGCCGAGGGGTCGAGGATCATCGAGGGGTCTAGGTTTGAGGGTCGAGGATTGCCGAGGGGCCGAGGGTCGAGGGTCGCTGAGGGGTCGAGGTGTCGAGGGGTCGAGGGTTGAGGAACGAGCAGTGCGAATAGTTTTTTTACAACTTGGCGGTGGCATCTTGTTGTAAATATTTAGTTAGGTTGATGGCAAAAACAATAATGCTATGTTGCTCATCTTTTTACAACTTGGCGGTGGCATCCTATTATTCATGTCGGTATTAAATTTTTTTATGTTGTACTAATTTTGTTTACTCTTTGTAATGACAGGTGTTAAAAGATGGTGGGCGCGGGTAAGGAGTGCTTTGAGGCTCCTTCTTCGTCGGTGCATGGTGGGAGTGGTACTTCCATTCCACCCGTACCTCTCCGGAGAGCGTTGTACGAGGGTATGGCTTCACCGGTGGGCGCTTCTTCGTCGGTGTCGTTGCCCATCGGGAGAGGAGGTTGGGGAGGGAGGAAGAGAGGAGGTCGGGGAGGACATGGCCGTGGGAGAGGTAGGCAGGCTCCTACGCCTTCCTCGCCGCCACCCCGGCTGATTCACCCGAGCACAAGACTGCTAGGGTGGACACGTCTGAGGAGGAGGCTACGCGGACTCTGGTCCACGAGCCTTGGGTCGACGGGCCTTCGGCTCACGAGACTTCTGCCCATGAGACTCCGGACCAGGGTACGTCCCAGGAGACATCCGGATGGGGTACCTGGCCGGATCCGCCTGAGGGGCCGAGTGGCCATGCTGATGGTGGCGGGGATCCGGCTGATAGCGAGGACGAGGTGGTTGAGGGGGCCACCGTCTACCAGTGTGGTTGTACACGGCTCCCGCCCCTGCCGGCGACCCGCGAGCAGAGGTGGTTGATTTTCCCTGATGGGGAGAGGTAAGTGCATTTACTCTTTTTGTACCTTTTGCCTTCACGTTTCTTCAAATATCTAATGCGTTGGCCTTGTCATATTGCAGGGGTTGGGACCACGCTCTGGAGGTCCGCAGGCCCAACAGCGTCCTTGGTGTGCTTTGCCGGCAAAACTTCCCGGGGTTTGTCACGTTGCCCGGTGAGGGTCAGCTTCCACAGCTAGGATTGAGCTGGGAGCACTACTTAGCTGCCCCGGCCCCGCCGGAGGAGATGATCGACGGTGTGTTGTGCCACACGAGGGCAGAGATGGTGATCAGAAAGTTTTGGGTAATTTCTCCTTTACACAATTAAAAATCTTCAAATAGCTAGTTATTGTACTAATCAATGTTGTCTCGTTTGATTGCAGACCTTCTACAGGTGTGAGGAGGGATACGAGGAGGCCGCGGCATAGGTTATCGATACCGAGTGCAGGCGCCTACTACAAAACTTACGGCACGAGGCTCGGGTGCAGGCTGTTTGAGACTGCTACGCCTCGCGTGGTATTAAGAAGACCAAGTCGGCGTGCCACGAAAAGTTTCTGAAGAAGGAGCAGTACATGACGGTAATTACCTATTCTTAAGGCCTTGTACTTAGTTTCCTTGATTTGATTCATAGGCGTAGCGCTCAAGTTTCTCTTTACTAACTTAGGTTCCCCCGAGATGGTGTGCGGATCAGATGGATTGTTGGGAGGTGTTGGTCGATGAGTGGTGCTCAGACCAATGGCGAGCCCTCCACAAGAATGCCAAGGACCGGCGTGCCCAAATGGAAGGTGTGCCACACCATCAAGGCAGCGCCAACTTATATCAGTTCGGGCGGAACTGGGTATGTGTTTGCTTCATGATTCATGCAATTCATTCTTCATGTTAGCTTGAGCCCTTTAATTACTAATTTACTCTGTTCCTCTCTTTCAGGCGCGATACAATAAGGCGGAGGCGGTGCCAGAGGTGTACGACCTCTATGCCATGGCCCATACTGCCTCGTACAAGAAGGTCAAGGCATTCTCTGAGTCTGACCTTGATCATCCAGAGAACTTCACCAACATCTCCTCCCACAACAAGCTCGTGAAGTATAGAGATGAGGGGAAGGCAAGGAAAGGGGAGGACATTAACCCGAGCCAGCAGTTTGATCCAGAGCTGGTGATGATATCTGGTGGCGGGAGGTCCCATGGCTCGATAGCCATTGGAGATGGACTTATCCGTTGTCCTAGCACTCTCCCGGAGATCAAGGCGCGCCAGTCGAGCTCCGCTCCTGAGATAAGGCCTCGTTAATGGCCTTATGAGCTCGCCTTCATAGTTAGTTATACAAACTCAGCTATCTTTCCTCCATTACATTGTGTGTGCGGCCATCGATGATTACAATGCTAACGAGGAGTGGTGTTGCAGGCTGCTCTTCAGAGAGAGAGAGAGATAGAACCCAGGCGCTTATGGCGGAGAGGGACCGGCAGGCGGCGGAGAAGGAGCAGGAGTTAGAGGAGAGGACTGCTAGGATGTTGGAGGAGGAGAGGGCACGGCATGACATGCAGAACCGGGCCATGTATGAGCTCCTCGTGGTAAGTTTCTTCTGCATATTAGCCCAATCATGCACTTAATGTTCGTTTCATTACTAACTAGTATGACTGACTCGTCAAACCAAATGTGCAGACTCTGTGCGAGAAGACCGGTCAGACCCCTCCGCCGATGCCAGTCATTGCTCGGGGGACCATGGTGAGTTTCATTTGAATGGTCATTAGTTACTAGTCTTAACATTTGAGTGTCATCATGCTAACGAGACATTGCAAATGATCTTTGGTGCAGCGTAACTCCAGACAAGCATCGCACGATCCTTCTCTAGGTGGTACCAGCACGAGCAACCCCGGTGCTTCACCTCCATGATGAGGGTAAGTTTTCTCTAGTGTTTTGCTTAACAAATGCATACTTAGCTTCGTACATGCTTGTTAGCCCTATTATGCCACATACTTAGCTTATTTTCCCCAAAAAAGACGTACTTAGCTAATTATCCTCCAAAATGACATAATTAGCTTATTTAGTTCATTTATGACATAATTAGCTTGTCCATATAAAAAATGGCATAATAACCTTGGTTCTCTCATAAATATCATATACTTAGCTTATTTTCCTCCAAAATGGCATAATTACCTAAGTTTGATAAAAAATGAGCTATACTTACCTAAGTTGGCTCAAAAATGGCATCACCACCTAGGTTAGCACAAAAATGACCTATACTTACCTTATTTTCCTCCAAATTGACAGAATAAGCTTAGTTAGCTCAAAAATGGCATAATTACCTAAGTTAGCTCTAAAATGACACAAATAAGGAATAAGAAGAAGAAAAAACAAGGAAGAGGAGAAAAAAGAAGAATAGAAGAAGAAAGAGAAGAAAAAGAAAGAATAAAAGAAGAAGAATGAGAATGAGAAGGAAAATGATAAAAAGATAGAAGAGAAGAAGAAAGATGAGAAAAGAAGAAGAAGAAGAAGAAAATATCTTCTTATTCTTCCTTTTTCTCTTCTTTTTTTCTCCATCTTCTACTCCTTATTATTCTCTTCTAGTCTCTTCTTCTTTCTTTTCTTCTTCTTCTTCTTCTTCTTCTTCTTCTCTTCTTTCTTCTTATTTCTCTTCTTCAGTCTCTTCTTCTTCTTATTCTCTTCTAACTTGCTACTCCCATTTGCAGATTGATTCACTTATGGAAGCTGGCATTGATGGACTGCTAGTTTTAGTTTCTATTTTGATTTTGTGTTGATGAACAATGTATGTTGATGAACTCCGTGAAACTATGTATGTATGTATGTTGATGAACTTCGTGAAACTATGTATGTATGTATGTTGATGAACTCCGTGAAACTATGTATGTATTGGACCTTTTAATACCCTATGTGTTCTGTTGCATTGATGAATTGCTAGATGTTGGATACATGGGCTATGTTTGACGCTGAAATTATATATATCATATATGTCTTTTGAAAATGCAGGGATATAACAGAAAACAGAAAAGATAGTAACAATACAGGCATTTTGCCGTCCGCCACCGACGGCAAAGGGGTCTTTGCCGTCCGCCACAGACGGTAAAGAGGCCACGTGGCAGCAACCTGTGCAACCTGGGAGCTGACCCATTTGGTCACTTTGCCGTCTGTGGCAGACGGCAAAGGCTAGGGTGATTTGCCGTCCGTGGCAGACGGCAAAGAGCTGGGTGGAGTGACGGGTCAGCTGACGTCATATGGCAGACGACAAAGGGGAGGGCATGTTTGCCATCAGCTGGCACACGACAAAGCCTCCCATTAGCCACCTAACATGGCTAACGTCAGTTGTTTGCCGCCCATTTCTTTGCCGTCTGCCACCGACGACAAAGCGTCTTTGTCGTCCGCTGTGAGAAAGCAGATGGCAAAGAAGCTGTTTACCGTAGCTTACTATACCGGACAGGTTTGCCGTAAGCTTTCTGGTCCTTTGCCGTCTGCCATGGTAGACGGCAAAGAAGCTGATTCCTGTAGTGTTCCTATTACAAAAATCAATATGTACTATCATTACTACACTTGTATCACCATCTCTTCGCAGAACTAGTGCACCTATACAATTTACCATTGTATTTGGTGTGTTGGGGACACAAGAGACTTTTTATTATTTGGTTGCAGGGTTGCTTGAGAGAGACCATCTTCATCCTACACCTCCCATGGATTGATAAACCTTAGGTCATCCACTTGAGGGAAATTTTCTACTGTCCTACAAAACTCTGCACTTGGAGGCCCAACACGAGTCTACAAGAACAAGTTGTGCAGTAGACATCAAGCTCTTTTCTGGCGCCGTTGCCGGGGAGGTTAGGTAAGCGGCACCCACATCCCGTCAACGAAGCTCTTTTCTGGCACCGTTGCCGGGGAGGTTAGGTAAGCGGCACCCACATCCCGTCAACGAAGCTCTTTTCTGGCACCGTTGCCCGGGAGGTGAGTGCTTGAAGGTATATCTTTAGATCTTGCAATTGAATCTTTTAGTTTCTTGTTTTGTCACTAGTTTGGTTCGTAAAAGAAAACTACAAAAAAAATGGAATTGGGGTGGTCTCATATTATTCGTCTTTATCATGTCTTTCTTGAAAATGATGGAAAGGAAAATTGTGCTCAATTGATAGAAAAAGAATTCAACAAAATGTTTGGCATAAATGATGAGCATGATTGCAATGTTATTAGTATGAATTCTTTGAATATCCATGATGCTAATGATATGCAAAGCCATAAGCTTGGGGATGCTATATTTGATGAAGATGATATTTTTAGTTCCCCAAGTTTTGATGAGAAAATTTATTATGATGATAGCATACCTCCTATTTATGATGATTATAATGATGAAAGTGGATTTTGAGAGGTCATGACTTTATTTGGTGATGAATCCACTATTTTGGAAGAGGTTGCAATTGATTATGACAACAAAGTTCCTACATATGATGATTATGGTGATGAAATTTATTCTATAAAGAATAATGATAACCATGAAACTTGTCATCATGATTTTAATTTTCAATCACATGGTAGTTATTTTGTTGAATTTGCTCCCACTACTATTCATGAGAATAATTTTGCTTATGTGGAGAGTAATAAAAATTATATGCTTGTGGATCATGAAAATAATGCTTTATGTGATAGCTATATTGTTGAATTCATTCATGATGCTACTGAAAATTATTATGAGAGAGGAACATATGCTTTTACATATCTCAATAATATCAAGTTTCCTCTCTATGTGTTGAAAGTTTTGAAGTTATGTTTGTTTTGGCTTCCTATGCTAGTTGATTCTTGTTCCCGTAAATTGTTTGCTCACAAAATCTCTATGCATAGGAAGTGTGTTAGTATTAAATGCGCTAGTCATATGCTTCATGATGCTCTCTTTATGTTTTAATTCTTATCTTTTATGTCAGCATCATTGAAATCATCATGCCTAGCTAAAAAGGCATTAAAGAAAAGCGCTTGTTGGGAGACAACCCAACATTTACCCCTACTGTTTTTGTGTTTTCACATGATTAAGCTACTGTAGTAATCATGTTTTATAGCTTTTGTTTCAATAAAGTGCCAAGTAAAGCCTTTGGGATAGTGTGGATGATAGTTGACTTGATTCTGTGTAAAAACAGAAACTTTGGCTTCCAGTAACAGAATTGTTTAAATGCACTGGAACGTGGAAACATTCTGATTTTTTTACATTTGATGGGTATAGAAATTGTATACGATTTCCTAATTTTTCAGAATTTCTTGAGTTACAGAAGTACGACGTTAATTCAGATTTTTACATACTATTCTGTTTTTGACAGATTCTGTTTTCAATGCATAGTTTGCTTGTTTCGTAGTTTCTATGGCTTATATTGGTCAATATAAGTTGTAGAAATTGTAGGGTACAGTAGGCATTGTGTGAGAACAATTATGAATCTTATCTTGACAGTACCAAAGTGAATGATTTGTCTTTATCGTACTAAACCATCTCACGAAGTTCCGTTAAGTTTTGTGTGATTGAAGTTTTAAAGTTTTGGGTGAGATATCGATATGAGGAGAATAAGGAGTGACAAGACCCTAATATTTTGGATTCCCAAGGAAACCCAAGGTATTATTCATGGAAGATCCAAGCAACTAAGCTTGGGGATGCCCCGAAGGCATCCCCTCTTTCGTCTTCAACATTATCAGTAACCTCACTTGGAAGCTATATTTTCATTCGTCACATGTTATGAGTTTTGCTTGGAGAGTCATTTTATTTTATTAGGATTTGCTTGCTGTTGTTTAGAATAATGTTTTTCATCTCTTACTTCAATAAAATTGGCAAGGATAACCTTCACCATGCTTATTTTGCAAGTATATGAGTTGCTGTTTCAAAACAGAAAGTTTATTGCTGTTGCAAAAATTCTCCAGAAAAGTCAGAATGTGATAAAACGTTGAAATGTTTTGGACATTAATATATGATAAAATTTATACAGTGTGGTAATTTTTCAGAATTTTTGGAGTTAGGGAAGTATGAGGATAATTGCACTCTTTACAGACTATTCTGTTTAGACAGATTGCTGTTATGTTTGCATCGTTTACATATGTTTGCTTGTTTAATGATTCTATTTGAGGATAGGAGTATTAAATATGCATAGGCATTTAGCATGCAATGTTAAATAATAATTTTAGTGGTTTGTTACAATAGAGAATGATAAGGTTATTTCATTGATTTATACTAACTTACCTCACGAGTTCTTGTTGAGTTTTGTGTGGATGAAGTTTTTGAGATTTAGTGAAACCGTGTTATGAGAGGAATGAAGAAGACACAAGAGCTCAAGCTTGGGGATTCCCAAGGCATCCCAAGTTAACATTTCAAGAAGTCTCAAGCATCTAAGCTTGGGGATGCCCCGGTAGGCATCCCACCTTTCTTCATTAACAAATTATCGGTTAGTATCGGTTGAGCCTAAGTTTTTGCTTCTTCACATGAGTGTGCTATTGTTGGAATGTCATTTTATTTTGTTTTTCTTGCTGTTTTAATAAAATACTTAGATCTTAAAGTTTTTAAATAAAATAGAGTCCTTAAATAGCTACCCATTTACTTAACTACTCATTTGATCTTCACTTATATCTTATTGGAGTAGTTTGTCGAACACTCTCATGCTTCACTTATATTATTTTGAGGGTTGATAATAGAGATGAAAATTTGCACAAGCTATGAAATTGGTCCCAAAGTGATGGATATTCAAGAAGGATATAATAAAAACTTTCATGAAGATCATTGTATATGATAAGTTTGATTCCTCGCAATAGTTTTGCGATATGGAGATAATAATATGTGAGTCATGTTGGTGTGTAATTATGCTTTAGTAAGAATATTGGTGTTAAGGTTTGTGATTCCCTATGCAAGCATGAAAGTCAATAGTTATGCAATGAAACTACATCCTACTTACGGTGCATTATTCGGTGTTAGTTATGCTTAATGCTCGTTTATGAGAATTTTTTTTCTTGGTTGGTTGCTTCTCAATCCATTTGCTAGCCTCCATTTGTACTAAGTGGGAATACTACTTGTGCATCCAAATTACTTAAACCCAGTTTTGCCATATGAGTCCACCATACCTACCTATAGGCGGTATTTCCGTGCCGTCCCAAGTAAATTTGTATGTGCCAACTCTAATTTTCAAAATGAATTTCCTTTTTGTGTGCCCGTACCGCTAATGAAGCGGCAGGGGGTGGCCAATATTTTCCATGCTAGATGTGTTATTCTCAAGATGAGTGTTTATTCACTTGTCATTGCACGAGAGTACGGCGGTAATAGGGATGCCCAGTCCCGAAATGAAAAAGAATTTTACTTTATGTTGTCAAATAATAAATTCCTTGGAAAGTGTTGGTATGGACGGTACCCGTGGATACGGCTAGCCGTGGAGTGTGAAAGAATGGTGGAAAAAGGAATAAACTTTATTTTATGTTTGGGAACCGCCTGTGATATATCTAGCATGGAAAGTGTTGGGAATTACTCGGTCATTTTCATTGACGGGAAAAGCATGCCACCCGAAATATTTTTATCTCTTATTTTTTTTGCTTTGAGCTCTGGCACCTCTACAAATCCCTACTTCCCTCTGCGAAGGGCCTATCTATTTACTTTATGCAATTTTTATTTTTATTTGAGTCTCCACCTTCTGTAATAAAGCACCATCTAAGGGGCACTATGATCGTACTTGAGCATTGGATGTAGCTAATATTCGAGTGTGTTTCATGAATGGATCAATGATTGAGCATGATGGGCTAGGGATAGCTTTCTTTAGTGTTGATATTTTGAAAGGCATGGTTGCTTGTTGATATGCTTGAGTATTTAAATCTTCATGTCAAAACTAGACTATTGCTTTGAACCATATAAAAGTCCATATGTCCACGCTACAAAAGAAAAGAATATGTGATGAACATGTTAGGCAGCATTCCACATCAAAAATTCTGTTTTTATCATTTACCTACTCGAGGACGAGCAGAAATTAAGCTTGGGGATGCTGATACGTCTCCAACGTATCTATAATTTTTGATTGTTCCATGCTGTTATATTATCATTCTTGGATGTTTTACAATCATTTTATAGAACCTTTATATCATCTTTTGGGACTAACCTATTGACATAGTGCCCAGTGCCAGTTGCTGTTTTTGCTTGATTTTTACTTCGCAGAAAATCAGTACCAAACGAAGTCGAAACGTAGCGAAACTTTTTGGAGAATTTTTATGGACCAGAAGAAACAACATGGGCCAAAGAAGTACCAGAGGGGTGCCCCGAGGGGGGCACAACCCACCTGGGTGCACCTGGGGGCCCAGGCGTGCCCTGGTGGGTTGTGCCCACCTTGGTGGCCTCCCGCACCGCCGCTTCGCCCTATAAATTCCAAAATATTCCAAAACCCCCGAAGATAACCCTAGATCAAAAGTTACGCCGCCGCAAGCCTCTGTAGCCATGAAAAACCAATCTAGACCCCATTCCGGCACCCTGCCGGAGAGGGAAATCATCACCGGATGCCATCTTCATCATCCCGGCGGCCACCATGATGAGGAGGAAGTAGTCCACCCTCGGGGCTATGGGTTTGTACCAGTAGCTATGTGTTTAATCTCTCTCTCTCTCTCTCTCTCTCTCTCGTGTTCTTGAGATGTCATGATCTTCATGTATCGCGGGCTTTGTTAATATAGTTGGATCATATGGTGTTTTCCCCTCTCTATCTTGTTGTGAATTGAGTTTTCCCTTTGAGATTTCGTTTTATCGGATTGAATACTTTTATGGATTTGAGAGCACTTGATATATGTCTTGCATATGAATACCCGTGGTGACAATGGGGGTATTATATTGATTCACTTGAGATATGTTTTGGCACTCAACTCGCGGATTCCCGAGGTGACATTGGGGTAATCTATGCATAGTGGTTGATGCACGTTCTTGTCTTTTGTTTCTCCGGTAGAAATCTTGGGGCACTCTTTGAGGTTCTTTGTGTTGGATTGAGTATTATGAATTTGAATTTGCTTTGGTGTTAAAGCACGAACTCTTGATAGATCGATCAGAAAGTATAACTTAGTGTTATTTTAGTACGAACTCTTGTTAGATCGATCGGAAAGAATAACTTGGTGTTATTTTAGTACGAACTCTTGGATAGATCGATCGGAAAGAATAGCTACAAACAATTTCTTCTTATATTCTCTGCTAGATAAGAACTTTGGAGTGATTCTTCATCGCACATTTAGGGATGCTTATATGATCCAATTAGATTAGCATTGTTGAGAGATTGCACTAGCGAAAGTACGGACCCTAGGCCTCATTTTCAAGCATTGCAATACCGTTTGTGCTCACTTTTGTTACTTGCTACCTTGCTGTTTTTTATTGTTCCTATTACAAAAATCAATATCTACTATCATTACTACACTTGTATCACCATCTCTTCATAGAACTAGTGCACCTATACAATTTACCATTGTATTTGGTGTGTTGGAGACACAAGAGACTTTTTATTATTTGGTTGCAGGGTTGCTTGAGAGAGACCATCTTCATCCTACACCTCCCACGGATTTATAAACCTTAGGTCATCGACTTGAGGGAAATTCGCTACTGTCCTACAAAACTCTGCGCTTGGAGGCCCAACACGAGTCTACAAGAACAAGTTGTGTAGTAGACATCACCATCTTTTAACCTTTTCTTTAAACAATTTGGCATTTTCATAAGCTTGGGTTCTCCATTCATCCAACGAGCTAATATCAAATAACCTCTTTTCTTCGGCAAGTTTAAAATCATAGTTGAGTTCTTTAATTGCCCAATATGCTTTATGTTCTAACTCAAGAGGCAAATGACATGATTTTCCATAAAACATTTTATATGGAGACATACCCATAGGATTTTTGTAAGCAGTTCTATAGGCCCATAATGCATCATCTAGTTTCTTAGACCAATTCTTTCGGGACATATTGACGGTCTTTTGCAAAATTAACTTTATTTCTCTATTGCTCGATTCAACTTGACCACTAGATTGAGGGTGATAGGGAGATGCAATTCTATGGTTGACATCATATTTAGCAAGTAGTTTACGGAAAGCACCATGAATAAAATGTAAACCACCATCAGTCATTAAATATCTAGGGACTCCAAACCTCGGGAAAATAACTTCTTTAAGCATTTTAATGGAAGTGTTATGATCAGCCCTACTAGTTGGAATAGCTTCTACCCACTTAGTAACATAATCAACAGCAACCAAAATATGTGTATACCCATTAGAGGAAGGAAAAGGTCCCATATAATCAAATCCCCAAACATCAATTGGTTCAATAACAAGTGAATAATTCATGCATTTCCTGACGTCTACCAATATTACCAATTCTTTGACATTCATCACAAGATAAGACAAACTTACGAGCATCCTTGAAAAGAGTAGGCCAATAAAAACCAGATTGTAGTACCTTGTGTGTAGTTCTGTCTCCCGCATGGTGTCCTCTGTAAGCCTCAAAGTGACATTTCCGTAGGATTTGTTCCCGTTCATGCTCAGGTATACAATGTCTAATAATACCATCCACTCATTCTTTATAAAGATGCGGGTCATCCCAATAGTAATGTCTTAAATCAAAGAAGAACTTTTTCTTTTGTTTGTATGTGAAACTAGGTGGTATAAATTTAGCAACAATATAATTAGCACAATCTGCATACGAAGGAGTATTACGAGAGGCATTTATGATAGCTAGTTGCTCATCAGGAAAGCTATCATCAATGGGTAGTGGGTCATCAAGGATATTTTCTAACCTAGACAAGTTATCAGCTACGGGATTCTCAGCTCCCTTCCTATCAGTAATATGCAAGTCAAACTCTTGTAGCAAAAAGACCCACCTAATGAGTCTAGGTTTAGCATCTTTCTTTTCCATAAGGTATTTAATAGTAGCATGATCAGTGTGAACAATTACTTTAGAATCAACCATGTAAGATCTGAATTTATCAGAAGCAAACACAACTGCTAGAATTTCTTTCTCAGTAGTAGCATAATTTCTTTGAGCAATGTCTAGAGTTTTGCTAACATAATGGATAACATTTAATTTCTTTTCAACTCTTTGTCCTAGAACAACACCAACAGCATAATCACTAGCATCACACATAATTTTAAAAGGCAAGTTCCAATCAGATGGTTGAACAATAGGTGCAGAGGTCAAGACTTTATTAAGTGTTTCAAAGGCTTCTACACAATCATCACCAAAAACAAATGGAACATCTTTTTGCAAGAGATTAGTAAGTGGCCTAGAAATTTTATAGAAGTCTTTAATAAACCTCCTATAGAAACCAGCTTGACCAAGGAAACTTCTTATACCTTTAATATCTTTAGGACATGGCATTTTCTCAATTGCATCAACTTTAGCTTTGTCAACTTCAATACCTCATTCAGAAATTTTATGCCCCAAAACAATACCTTCATTCACCATAAAGTGGCACTTCTCCCAATTCAAGACAAGATTAGTTTGTTCACATCTCTGCAAAACTCGATCAAGGTTGCTTAAGCAATAATCAAAAGAAGTCCCATAAATGAAAAAATCATCCATGAAAACCTCAACAATCTTTTCACAAAAGTCAGAGAATATAGCAGTCATACATCTTTGAAAGGTAGCAGGTGCATTGCATAGACCAAAAGGCATACTTCTATAAGCATACGTTCAAAAAGGGCAAGTAAAAGTGGTTTTATCTTGATCGGATCTTGATACAGGTATTTACGAGAAACTAGAATATCCATAAAGGAAGCAAAAATGTGTGTGCTTAGATAGTCTTTCTAACATTTGATCAATAAAAGGCAAGGGATAATGATCTTTTCTAGTAGCTTTGTTTAATTTTCTAAAATCAGTTACCATCCTATAACCAGTTACAATTCTTTGTGGTATAAGCTTATTTTTATCATTAGGAACAACAGTGATGCCTCCTTTCTTAGGGATACAATGAATAGGACTTACCCATCTACTATCAGCTATGGGATAAATTATATCTGCTTCCAGAAGCTTTAATATTTCAGTTCTTACCACTTTTTTCATCTTAGGATTCAATCGTCGTTGATGACGACAACTAGTTTCGCATCAGGCTCCATATTAATTTTGTACTGACATAAAGTGGGACTAATGCCCTTAAGATCATCCAGGGTATATCCAATAGCGACACGGTGCTTCCCTAGAGTTTTAAGCAATCTCTTCTCTTCATGCTCTGTAAGGTTAGCACTAATAATAACAGGATATATTTTCTTTTGATCAAGATAAGCATATTTCAGAGTATCAGGTAATTGTTTCAATTCAAACACGGGGTCACATTTTGGTGGAGCAGGACCTCCTAGAGTTTCAACAGGCAAATTATGTTTAAGAATAGGTGGTTGATCAAAGAACATCTTATCTATTTCATTTCTTTCATGCAAATGCATATCATTTTCATGATCTAGCAAATATTGTTCTAAAGGATCAGTAGGAGGCACAGCAATAGAAGCAAGACCAATTATTTCATCTTTACTAGGCAATTCTTTATCATGAGGTTGTCTATGAAACTTAGAGAAGTTAAACTCTTGAGACACATCACCAAAGTTAACACTAACAATTTCTTTAGCGCAATCAATTTTAGCATTAACAGTGTTCAAGAAAGGTCTACCAAATATTATGGAACAAAAATCATCTTGTGGAGAACAAAGAACTAGAAAATCAGTAGGGTATTTTATTTTTCCACACAATACTTCAACATCTCTAACAATCCCAAGCGGTGAAATAGTATCTCTGTTAGCAAGCTTAATAGTAACATCAATGTCTTCCATTTCAGCAGGTGCAATATCATTCATAATTTCCTGATAAAGGGTAAAAGGGATAGCACTAACACTAGCACCCAAATCACATAAGCCATGGTAACAATGATCTCCTATTTTAACAGAGACAACATGCATGCCAACAACAGGTTTATTCTTATCTTTATCATCGGGTTTGGCAATTCTAGCAGCTTCACCACAGAAATAAATAACATGCCCATCAATATTATCGACCATGAGATCTTTAACCACAGCAACATTAGGTTCAACTTTAGTTTGTTCATAGGGTCTATGTGTTCTAATATTACTTTTGTTAACCACGGTCGAAACCTTAGCATGTTCCTTTATCTTAACAGGGAAAGGTGGGTTTTCAATGTAAGCAATAGGCACAATTGGGTCAACATTATAAATGATAGTTTCATCTTTAACTATAATGGACTCCTCAATCTTTTATTTAATAGGGGGTGATATTTAAACCATTTCTCCTTAGGGAGATCAACATGAGTAGCAAATGATTCACAAAAGGAGGCTTCTATCTGAGAGTCAAGTCCATATTTAGTGCTAAACTTGTGAAAAGCATCGGTATCCATAAAAGATTTAATACAATCAAACTTAAGAGCTATACCTGACTCATTACCTTTGTCGAGTTCCCAATCTTTAGAGTTGCGTTAAATTCTTTCCAGAAGATCCCATCTGAATTCAATAGTTTTCTTCATAAAGGAGTCAATCGAATAAGAATCAAGCATGGTTTGATTATCATGAGAAAGCCGAGCATAAAATTTTGTAAGATAATTATTTTGAGAGCTCATGATTGGGGCATGTATACATCATGTATTTAAGCCTCCCCCAAGCTTGAGCGATACTTTCTCCTTCACGAGGCCAAAAATTATATATATAATTCTGATCACGATGAACTAGATGCATAGGATAAAACTTTTGATGAAATTCCAATTTCAATCGATTCCAATCCCAATCCCAAGATCCAATATCATCACATAGCCTATACCATGTCAATGCCTTTCCCCCCAAAGATAAAGGGAAGATATTATTCTTAACTTCATCTCTGGGTAAACCTGCAAGCTTAAATAATCCACAAACTTCATCCAAATAGATTAGGTGCATATCAGGATGTAGTGTTCCATCTCCTGCATAAGGATTAGCTAGCAGTTTCTCTATCATACCCAAAGAAATCTCATAATAAATATTTTCAGTAGGTGCAGTAGGTTGAGGAGCAACTCTTTGTGCTTCCGTTCAAGGTGAAGATACCCCGAACAAACCCCTCAAAGGATTGTTTTCCATAGTAACATGTAACAGTAAATTTCAGCACGTATATAAATTTTTCCTTACCAAATTCCACTCACTAAAAGCGCTTCCTTCCCCATAAACAGCGCCAGAAAAGAGCCTTGATGACCCACAAGTATAGGGGATCAATCGTAGTTCTTTCGATAAGTAAGAGTGTCGAACCCAACAAGGAGCAGAAGGAAACGACAAGCGGTTTTCAGCAAGATATTTTCTGCAAGCAATGAAATTATCGGTAACAGATAGTTTGATAGCAAGATAATTTGTAACAAGTGACAAGTAGCAATAGTAAACTAAGGTGCAGCAAGGTAGCCCAATCCTTTTTGTTGCAAAGGACAGGCCGGAACAATCTCTTATAATAAGTAAAACGTTCTCAAGGACACATGGGAATTTCATCTACTCACTTTCATCATGTTTGTTTGATTCACATTTGCTACTTTGATAATTTGATATGTGGGTGGACCGGTGCTTGGGTGTTGATCTTACTTGAACAAACCTCCCACTTATGATTAACCCCTCTCGCAAGCATCCACAACTACGAAAGAAGAATTAAGATAAAATCTAACCATAGCATAAAACATATGGATCCAAATCAGCCCCTTACAAAATAGCGCATAAACTGGGGTTTAAGCTTCTATCACTCTAGCAACCCATCATCTAATAACTACTCCACAATGCATTCCTTTAGGCCCAAAGATGGTGAAGTGTCATGTAGTCGACGTTCACATAACACCACTAAGGGAATCACAACATACACATCATCAGAATATCAAACGAATACCAAATTCACTTGATTACTTAGGACAAGACTTCTCCCATGTCCTCAAGAACAAAAACCAATGTTGGGGATATCGCTTATCGGGAACTTATCGGTCGACCCATGATAAGGGGTAAATCAGCCAATTTATCGGCATATCGGCCTATTTATCGTCATATCGGCTGATTTATCGGCCGATTTATCTTATCGGTCAGACAATGGTAAGCGATAAATCGGCCGATTTATCGGAATATCGGAAGATATCTTGAACAGTGACAAAAACAACTACTCACAAATCATATTCATGTTCAAAATCAGAGGGATATTAAATAGCATAATGGATATGAACATATAATCTTGCACCAAATAAATCAACTAGCATCAACTACAGGATGTAATCAACACTACTAGTCACCCACAGGTACCAATCTGAGGTTTTGATACAAAGACTGAACACAAGAGATGAACTAGGGTTTGAGATGAGATGGTGCTGGTGAAAATGTTGATGAATATTGATCCTCCCACGATGAGAGGGTTGTTGGTGATGACGATGACTTCGATTTCCCCCTCCCCGAGGGAAGTATCCCCAGCGGAATCGCTCCGCCGGAGAGCAAATGTGCTACTGCCCAAGTTTCGCCTCGAGACGGCGGCATTCCGTCCCGAAAGTCCTCTCCTTATTTTTTCTAGGGAAAGTGGGCTTATATACCAGGGGCCCCACTACCCACCAGGGCACGTCGGGGGGTAGGCACGCCCTAGTGCCTAGTGGGCACCTGGGTGGCCCGTCTGGTACTTCTTTTCTCTAATATTTTTTTTATATTTCAAAATAAATCTCCATGAAATTTCAGCTCATTTGGAGATGTGTAGAATAGGTATCTCTGACGTAACTTTTTCAGGTCCAGAATTCCAACTGCCGGCAATATTCCTCTTCATGTAAAACTTGCATATTAAGAGAGAAAAGGCATTAGAATTGCTCCACAAAGTGTTATATTGAATAAAAACACTATAAATAACAGTAGGAAAACATGATGAAAAATGGACGTTTCACACATATGGTTGGGAGAGGGGGCAGATATGCTCGCAGGTGCTCGGCGACAACAGAGATGCTCGGAAGTGTCTCGGGCATAGCGGTTTTATTGGGTCGACCCATCTGATCCATCGGGTCGCACGGTGTCAGCTCCACTGACCCCCTATATCATTTAAGGCCAACCCGCTTGGCCGACTGGCCTCGACTTTTTGGGCAGTGCCAATGACCCAGCGGGCCGACCGGCCCAATCCTATCATGACCTAGGGGCAATACCCCATAGATAACAACAAAACTTAGAAGACACATACGTCGTTGTTCTCGCACAAAAATAAACCTAGGATTGTACATAGTTTATCACACAAATTTCATCAGTTCATCACACAAATGAACCTAGAACATTTATTAAGAACATACAACATCGTTCGCCGGTGAATAAAGTGGAGGCAGGTGTCGAAGAAGTTATAGTCATTGGAGTCCTCGTCGTCCTCCTATTATTGGGCTCGGGTGGCTTGACGGCTTCGCATTCGAATGCTTCGATGCCTTCCCGGATCGTCTTCGCGTTCTTCCGGCGGTAGCGGTGGGCATCCGACCCTTGGCAGTCAAGGAAAAATAGGGGATAGCACGGCTGAGTTGGTCCTCTTGAGAGGAGGACGTGTTCAACGTAAGCTTGAATTTTTGCATGAGGAGCTCAAAGTAGTGGCATGACTGCTCACCCTGCCTCGCAGCAGCGGGAACGGCAAGCAGCTACTCAGCCCCTGTCGTGGTGCCGGGGACAGTATATGATCACCCGCGTCCCTCAACTATCAAGAATTGCAAGGCGGAGCGCTAGCTCTGATACGTCTCCAAAGTATCTATAATTTTTTATTGTTCCATGCTATTATAGTATCAATCTTGGATGTTTTATATGCAATTATACGCAATTATATATCATTTTTTGGGACTAATCTATTAACCCAGTGCCAAGTGTCAGTTGTTGTTTTTGCCTGTTTTTGGTTTTCCAGGAAATCAGTACCAAACGAAGTCCAAACGCCATGAAACTTTTTGATGATTTTTTTATGGACAAGAGAGACACTAGAAGCTTCGGGAGGAGACCAGAAGGCAAACAAGGAGACGACAAGGCAATAGGGCACACCCAGGGGGTAGGCGCGCCCTGATGCCTTGTGGGCTCCTCGTGGCTCCGTCTGACCTAATTCCAGCTCTATAAATTCTCTAAAATTGGAAAATCAACAGAGAGCCACCCAAAACACTTTTTCCGCCGCCGCAAGTCTTCGTTCTTCTGCGATCCCATCTGGAGGCCTTTTCCGGTATTCTGCCAGAGGGGGAATCAATCACGGAGGGCTTCTACATCAACCCTACTGCCCTTCTGATGATGTGTGAGTATTTCACCACAGACCTACGGTCCATAGCTAGTAGCTAGATGGATTCTTCTCTCTCTCTTTGATCTTCAATACAATGTTCTACTCGATGTTCTTGGAGTTCTATTTGATGTAATCTTCTTTTGTGGTTGATAACCCACAAGTATAGGGGATTGTTTGTAGGCTTTTTCGATAAATAAGAGTGTCGAACCCAACGAGGAGCTAAAGGTAGAACAAATATTCCCTCAAGTTCTATCGACCATTGATACGTCTCCAACATATCTATAATTTTTTATTGTTCCATGCTATTATATTATCTATCTTGGATGTTTTATATGCATTAATATGCTATTTTATATCACTTTTTGGGACTAACCTATTAACCAAGTGCCCAGTGCCAGTTGCTGTTTTTTTCCTTGTTTTTGTCTTTTATAGAAAATCAATACCAAACGAAGTCCAAAGGAACGAAACTTTTTGAGGATTTTTCTTGGACCAGAAGACAACCACGAAGCTTCGAGAAGAGGCCAGAAGGCCCACGAGGGAGCCACAAGACCTCAGGGAACGCCCCAAGCGGGGTGGGTGCCCCTAGGCTTGTGGGCACCCTGTGGACCTCCTAACCCTAGTCCCAGCTCTATAAATACCCAAATATTCCCCCCACGTCAGTGGGCACACCAAAAATACTTTTCCGCGCCGCAAGCTTCTGTTATCGTGAGATCCCATCTTGGGGCCTTTTCCGGCATTCCGCCGGAGGGGTATTCGATCATGCAAGGCCTCTACACCAACCTTGCTGCCCTTCCAATGATGTGTGAGTAGTTTACCACAGACCTACATGTCCATAGCTAGTATCTAGATGGCTTCTTCTCTCTCTTTGATCTTCAATACAATGTTCTCCTCGATGTTCTTGGTCTATTCGATGTAATCTTCTTTTGCGGTGCATTTTTTTAGATCCGATGAATTGTGGATTTATGATCTGATTATCTATGAATATTATTTGAGTCTTTTCTGAACTCTTTTGTGCATGATTAAGATAGCTTTGTATTTCTCTCCGATCTATCGATTTGGTTTGGCCAACTAGATTGGTTTTTCTTGCAATGGGAGATGTGCTTTGTGATGGGTTCAATCTTGCGGTGTCCTCACCCAGTGACAGTAGGGGTAGCGAGGCACATATTTGTATTGTTGCCATTAAGGATAAAAAGATGGGGTTTTTACCATATTGATTGGATTTATCCCTCTACATCATGTCATCTTGCTTAAGGCGTTCTCCGTTCTTATTAACTTAATACACTAGATGCATGCTGGATAGCGGTCAATGTGTGGAGTAATAGTAGTAGATGCAGGCAGGAGTCGGTCTACTTGTCATGGACGTGATGCCTATATTCATGATCATTGCCTTAGATATCATAATAACTATGCGCTTTTCTATCAATTGATCAACAGTAATTTGTTTACCCATCGTATGCTTTCTTCAAGAGGCAAGCCTCTAGTGAAACCTATGGCCCCGGGTCTATTTTCCATCAAATATTTTCAGATCTATAAAACCAAAAACCCAAAAATACCTTGCTGCAATTTTTATATATTTACTTTATTTTTCCTTTTACTTATCTTTTATATCTATCTGTATTAGATCTCACTTTTGCAAGTGACCATGAAGGGATTGACAACCCCTTTTTCGCGTTGTGTGCAAGTGTTTGTTAGTTGGTGCATGTGCATCTATTGGGGACTTGCTTGTACCTCCTGATACGTCTCCAACATATCTATAATTTTTTATTGTTCCATGCTATTATATTATCTGTTTTGGATTTTTATATGCATTAATATGCTATTTTATATTGTTTTTGGGACTAACCTATTAACCTAGAGCCCAGTGCCAGTTTCTGTTTTTTCCTTGTTTTTGAGTTTCGCAGAAAAGGAATACCAAACGGAGTTCAAACGGAATAAAACTTTCGCGATGATTTTTCTTGGACCAGAAGGAAACCAGGAGACTTGGAGATGAAGTCGGAGGAGCCACGAGGCAGCCACAAGGACAGAGGGCGTGCCCAGGGGGTAGGGCGCGCCCCCCACCCTTGTGGGCCCCTCGTGCACCTCCTGACCTAATTCTTTCGCCTATATATACTCTTATATCCCCAAACCAATAGAGGCATCCACGAAAAGACTTTTCCAACGCCGCAACCTTCTGTACACGTGAGATCCCCTCTAGGGTCCTTTTCCGGCACCCTGCCAGAGGGGGATTCGATCATGGAGGGCTTCTACATCAACACCATTGCCCTTCCGATGAAGCGTGAGTAGTTTACCACAGACCTACGGGTCCATAGCTAGTAGCTAGATGGCTTCTTCTCTCTCTTTGATTCTCAATACCATGTTCTCCTCGATGTTCTTGGAGATCTATTCGATGTAATACTTTTTTGCGGTGTGTTTGCCGAGATCCGATGAATTGTGGATTTATGATCAGCTTATCTATGAATATTATTTGAATCTTCTCTGAATTCTTTTATGCATGATTTGATATCTTTGTAATTCTCTTCGAACTATCGGTTTGGTTTGGACAACTAGATTGGTTTTTCTTGCAATGGGAGAAGTGCTTAGCTTTGGGTTCAATCTTGTGGTGTCCTTTCCCAGTGACAGTAGGGGCAGCAAGGCACGTATTGTACTGTTGCCATCGAGGATAAAAAGATGGGGTTTTCATCATATTGCTTGAGTTAATTCCTCTGCATCATGTCATCTTACTTAATGCGTTACTCCGTTCTTTATGAACTTAATACTCTAGATGCATGCTGGATAGCGGTTGATGTGTGGTGTAATAGTAGTAGATGCAGAATCGTTTCGGTCTACTTGACACGGACATGATGCCTATATTCATGATCATTGCCTTAGATATCGTCATAACTTTGCGCTTTTCTATCAATTGCTCGGCAGTAATTTGTTCACCCACCGTATTATTTTCTATCTTGAGAGAAGCCTTTAGTGAAACCTATGGCCCCCGGGTCTATTTTCCATCATATAATCTTCTACTTTTCATCATACAAGTTTCCGATCTACTATTTTGCAATCTTTTACTTTCCGATCTATAAAACAAAAATACCAAAAATATTTACTTTATCGATTATCTATCTCTATCATATCTCACTTTTGCAAATAACCGTGAAGGGATTGACAACCCCTTTATCGCGTTGGGTGCAGGTTGTTTGATTGTTTGTGTAGGTATTTGGTGATTTGTGCGTTGTCTCCTACTGGATTGATACCTTGGTTCTCAAACTGAGGGAAATACTTATCTCTACTTTGCTGCATCACCCTTTCCTCTTCAAGGGAAAAACCAACGCAAGCTCAAGAAGTAGCAGGAAGAATTTGTGGCGCCGTTGCCGGGGATATCTAAGCCAAGTCAAGAATTACCAAGTACCCATCATAAACTCTCATCTCTTGCATTACATTATACGCCATTCGCCTCTCGTTTTCCTCTCCCCCACTTCTAAAACGATTTTTGAAAAATTTTGCCTTTTCTTCGCCCTTCTTCCGTTCGATCTTTTGTTTGGTTGTGTTACCATGTGCCTTCTTTTTGCTTGCATCTTTGCTTGCTAAAAGTTTATGGATCCTCATCCACTTGCTAATCTTTTTAAGAGATCCAATTATGATGAACCAATTTCTAGTGATTTGAGTGCACTAGATTATCTTTATGAAGTTTTGCTTGAAATTCGTGAATCTAAAAATTATGATGAAGTGTTAAAAGAAGAAATCTATGAAGTGATTCACGATAGCTCCTTGGATGAAAAGCATGATTGCAATGGTTCTAATATAAATTCTATTGATGTTAATTGTGCTAATGATATGCAAAACCCTAAGCTTGGGGATGCTAATTTTGCTATGTCTACTACTTGTTGCAATGATCATGATTGGGGTGATTTTTCTTATGATCTTGAAAATTTATTTATACCTCATGATGAATATGTTTGCAATAATATTGAAAGTGGGTTTGGAAGAGTGTTAACTCTAGGTAATAATGATCCCACTACTTTGGAGTATGATCAATCTTATGAAATTTTTGATAAAAGTCGGCTTGGAGAGGTCGTGACTTTATTTAATGATAATCCCACTATTTTGGAAGAGTGTCAACTTTGCATGCATGTGGATCATGAAGAGAATAATTTATGTGATAGCTATATTGTTGAATTTGCTTATGATCCTACATGTAATTATTATGAGAGAGAAAAATATGGTTGTAGAAATTTTCACGTTACTAAATTACCTCTCGTTATGTTGAGATTGCTTTTGTTTCTTTCTTCTTCCTTGCATATGCTAGTTTTTGCCCTTCTTGATAATTTGTGTGCTTACAAAATGCCTATGCATAGGAAGTATGTTAGACTTAAACTTGTTTTTCACATGTTACATGATGCTCTCTTCGTGTTTCAATTGCTATCTTTCATGTGAGCATCATCAAAATTTTCAATGCCTAGCTAAGGGCGTTAAACAATAGCGCTTGTTGGGAGGCAACCCAATTTTATTTTTGTTTTTACCTTTTTTGGTTCTTTTTTGCAATAAATAATTCACTAGCCTCTGGTTAGATGTGGTTTTATGTTTTAATTAGTGTTTGTGCCAAGTAAGACCTTTGGGATGGCTTACGGTGATAGTTGATTTGATCTTGCTGAAAAACAGAAACATTTGTGTCCAGTCTCAGAATTTTAATAATTCACTGGAGCGTTGAAAAACCCTGAATTTTTTATAAGTGATTGATATACAAATTTCCTATTTTTTCCTAATATTTCAGAATTTTTGTAGTTATATAAGTATTATAACAATTCAGATCTTCGCAGACTGTTCTGTTTTTAATAGATTCTGTTTTCTTTGTGTTGTTTGCTTATTTTGATGAATCTATGGGTAGTATCGGGGGGTATGAACCATGGAAAAGTTGGAATACAGTATATATTACACCAATATAAATAAAGAATGAGTTCACAACAGTACCAAAGTGGTGATTTATTTTCTTATACTAACGGAGCTTATGAGATTTTCTGTTGAGTTTTGTGTTGTGAAGTTTTCAAGTTTTGGGTAAGGATTTGATGGACTATGGAATAAGGAGTGGCAAGAGGCTAAGCTTGGGGATGCCCAAGGCACCCCAAGCTAATATTCATGGACAACCAAGAGCCTAAGCTTGGGGATGCCCCGGAAGGCATCCCCTCTTTCGTCTTTGTCTATCGGTAACTTTACTTGTGGCTATATTTTTATTCACCACATGATATGTGTTTTGCTTGGAGCATCTTGTATAATTTGAGTCTTTGCTTTTTAGTTTGCCACAATCATACTTGCTGTACACACCTTTTGAGAGGGACACGCATGAATCATGATTTATTAGAATACTCTTTGTGCTTCACTTATATCTTTTGAGCTAGGCAATTTTGCTCTAGTGCTTCACTTATATCTTTTTAGAGCACGACGGTGGCTTTATTTTGTAGAAATTACTGAACTCTCATGCTTCACTTATATTATTTTGGGAGTCTTTAAACAGCATGGTAATTTGCTTTGGTTATAAACTTAGTCCTAATATGATAGGCATCCAAGAGGGATATAATAAAAACTTTCATATAAAGTGCATTGAATACTATGAGAAGTTTGATTCCTTATGATTGTTTTGAGATATAAAGATGGTGATATTAGAGTCATGCTAGTGAGTAATTATGAATTTAAGAAATACTTGTGTTAAGGTTTGTGAGTCCCGTAGCATGCACGTATGGTGAATCGTTATGTAACGAAGTTGGAGCATGAGATATTTTTTGATTGTCTTCCTTATGAGTGGCGGTCGGGGACGAGCGATGGTCTTTTCCTACCAATCTATCCCCCTAGGAGCATGCGCGTAGTACTTTGTTTCGATGACTAATAGATTTTTGCAATAAGTATGTGAGTTCTTTATGACTAATGTTGAGTCCATGGATTATACGCACTCTCACCCTTCCACCATTGCTAGCCTCTCTTGTACTGCGCAACTTTCGCCGGTACCATACACCCACCATATACCTTCCTCAAAACAGCCACCATACCTACCTATTATGGCATTTTCATAGCCATTCCGAGATATATTGCCTTGCAACTTTCCACCGTTCCGTTTACTATGACACGCATTATCATTGTCATATTGCTTTGCATGATCATGTAGTTGACATCGTATTTGTGGCAAAGCCACCATTCATAATTTTTTCATACATGTCACTCTTGATTCATTGCACATCCCGGTACACCACCGGAGGCATTCATATAGAGTCATAATTTGTTCTAGTATCGAGTTGTAATTTTTTTTCAGTTATAATTAAATAGAAGTATGATGATCTTCATTATTAGAGCATTGTCCCATGTGAGGAAATAAAAAAAAGGTCAAAGAAGCCAAAGAAAAAAAAGAGAAAAAAAGAGAAAAAAAGAAGAAAGAAAAAAAAAGAAAAAAAAGAGAGAAAAAGAGAGAAGGGGCAATGTTACTATCTTTTTCAATACTTGTGCTTCAAAGTAGCACCATGATCTTCATGATAGAGAGTCTCCTATGTTGTCACTTTCATATACTAGTGGGAATTTTTCATTATAGAACTTGGCTTGTATATTCCAACGATGGGCTTCCTCAAATTGCCCTAGGTCTTCATGAGCAAGCAAGTTGGATGCACACCCACTTAGTTTTCTTTTTGAGCTTTCATACACTTATAGCTCCAGTGCATCCATTGCATGGCAATCCCTACTCACTCACATTGATATCTATTGATGGGCATCTCCATAGCCCATTGATACGCCTAGTTGATGTGAGACTATCTCCCTCTTTTTGTCTTCTCCACAACCACCATATTCTATTCCACCTATAGTGCTATGTCCATGGCTCACGCTCATGTATTGCGTGAAAGTTGAAAAGGTTTGAGAACGTCAAAAGTATGAAACAATTGCTTGGCTTGTCATCGGGGTTGTGCATGATTTGAGTATTTTGTGTGATGAAGATGGAGCATAGCCAGACTATATGATTTTGTAGGGATAAGCTTTCTTTCGCCATGTTATTTTGAGAAGACATAATTGCCTTGTTAGTGTGCTTGAAGTATTATTGTTTTTATGTCAATATTAAACTTTTGTTTTGAATCTTATGGATCTGAACATTCATGCCACAATAAAGAAAATTACATGGATAAATATGTTAGGTAGCATTCCACATCAAAAATTCTGTTTTTATCTTTTACCTACTCGAGGACGAGCAGGAATTAAGCTTGGGGATGCTTGATACGTCTCCAACGTATATATAATTTTTGATTGTTCCATGCTATTATATTATCTATTTTGGATGTTTTATACCATTAATATGCTATTTTATATTATTTTTGGGACTAACCTATTAACCTAGAGCCCAGTGCCAGTTTCTGTTTTTTCCTTGTTTTTGAGTTTCGCAGAAAAGGAATACCAAACGGAGTTCAAATGGAATAAAACTTTCGCGATGATTTTTCTTGGACCAGAAGGAAACCAGGAGACTTGAAGATGAAGTCGGAGGAGCCACGAGGCGGCCACAAGGACGAAGGGCGCGCCCCCCACCCTTGTGGGCCCCTCGTGCACCTCCTGACCAAATTCTTTCGCCTGTATATACTCATATATCCCCAAACCAACAGAGGCATCCACGAAAAGACTTTTCCATCGCCGCAACCTTCTGTACCCGTGAGATCCCATCTAGGGACCTTTTCTGGCACCCTGCCGGAGGGGGATTCGATCACGGAGGGCTTCTACATCAACACCATTGCCATTCTGATGAAGCGTGAGTAGTTTACCACAGAGCTACGGGTCCATAGCTAGTAGCTAGATGGCTTCTTCTCTCTCTTTGATTCTCAATACCATGTTCTCCTTGATGTTCTTGGAGATCTATTCGATGTAATACTTTTTTGCGGTGTGTTTGCCGAGATCTGATGAATTGTGGATTTATGATCAGCTTATCTATGAATATTATTTGAATCTTCTCTGAATTCTTATATGCATGATTTGATATCTTTGTAATTCTCTTCGAACTATCGGTTTGGTTTGGACAACTAGATTGGTTTTTCTTGCAATGGGAGAAGTGCTTAGCTTTGGGTTCAATCTTGCGTTGTCCTTTCCCAGTGACAGTAGGGGCAGTAAGGCACGTATTGTATTGTTGCCATCGAGGATAAAAAGATGGGGTTTTCATCATATTGCTTGAGTTAATTCCTCTACATCATGTCATCTTACTTAATGCGTTACTCCATTCTTTATGAACTTAATACTCTAGATGCATGCTGGATAGCGGTTGATGTGTGGAGTAATAGTAGTAGATGCAGAATCATTTCGGTCTACTTGACACGGACATGATGCCTATATTCATGATCATTGCCTTAGATATCGTCATAACTTTGCGCTTTTCTATCAATTGCTTGACAGTAATTTGTTCATCCACCGTATTATTTTCTATCTTGAGAGAAGCCTTTAGTGAAACCTATGGCCCTCGGGTCTATTTTCCATCATATAATCTTCTACTTTTCATCATATAATTTTCCGATCTACTATTTTGCAATCTTTTACTTTCCGATCTATAAATAAAAAAATACCAACAATATTTACTTTATCGATTATCTATCTCTATCAGATCTCACTTTTGCAAATAACCGTGAAGGGATTGACAACCCCTTTATCGTGTTGGGTGCAAGTTGTTTGATTGTTTGTGCAGGTATTCGGTGATTTGTGCGTTGTCTCCTACTGGATTGATACCTTGGTTCTCAAACTGAGGGAAATACTTATCTCTACTTTGTTGCATCACCCTTTCCTCTTCAAGGGAAAAACCAACGCAAGCTCAAGAAGTAGCACCTCCTACTGGATTGATACCGTGGTTCTTAACTGAGGGAAATACTTATCTCTACTTTGCTGCATCACCCTTTCCTCTTCAAGTGAAAAAACAACGCAAGCTCAAGAAGTAGCAGGAAGAATTTCTTGCGCCGTTGCTAGGGAGGTTCTACATCAGGCCTACCAAGTACCTATCATAAACTCTCATCTCTTGCATTACACTATTTGCCATTTGCCTCTCGTTTTCATCTTCCCCACTTCTAAAATGTTTTTAGAAAAACACAAAAATATTTTCCCTTTTTATTTGCCTTCTTTCCGTTTGCCTTTATGTCTTACTTGGGTTGTTTGCTTGTTCGCTTGGCCTAATTGTGTATTTATTCCAAATCAGAAACAAAAAGTTTATGGATCCTCATCCACTTGCTAATCTTTTTAAGATATCCAATTATGATGAACCAATTGCTAGTGAGTTGAGTGCACTAGATTATCTTTATGCAGTTTTGCTTGAAATTCGTGAATCCAAAAATTGTGATGAAGTGCTAAAAGAATAAATTTATATAAAGTGATTCACGATAACTCCTTGAATGAAAAGCATGATTGCAATGATGTTATTATAAATCCTATTAATGTCAATTGTGCTAATAATATGCAAAACCCTAAGCTTGGGGATGCTAATTTTGCTATGTCCACTACCTATTGCAATGATCATGATTGGGGTGATTCTTCTTATGATCTTGAAAATTTATTTAAGCCTCATGATGAATATGTTTGGGATAATATCTAAAGTGGGTTTGGAAGAGTGTCAACTCTAGGTGATAATGATCCCACTACTTTGGAGAATGATCAATCTCATGAAATTTTTGATAAAAGTGGGCTTGGAGAGGTCATGACTTTATTTGATGATAATCCCACTATTTTAAAAGAGTGTCAACTTTGCATGCATGTGGATCATGGAGAGAATAATTTATGTGATAGTTATATTGTTGAATTTGATTATGATCCTACATGTAATTATTATCAGAGAGGAAAATATGGTTGTAGAAATTTTCATGTTACTAGATTACCTCTCGTTATGTTGAAATTGCTATTGTTTCTTTCTTCTTCCTCACATATGCTAGTTATTGCTTGTCTTGCTAATTTGTTTTCCTATAAAATGCCTATGCATAGCAAGTATGTTAGACTTAGATGTGATTTTCACATGCTATATGATGCTCTTTTTGTGCTTCAATTCTTGTCTTTCATGTGAGCATCATTAAAATTATCAATGCCTAGCTAAAAGGATTTAAAGAAAAAAGCGCTTGTTGGGAGACAACCCAATATTTTTATTTTCTGCTTTTATGAGTTTACACAATATTACTTCTGTAGTAATTGTGTTTTAGTGTTTTAATTAGTGTTTGAACCAAGTAAGACCTTTGGGATGATCTATGGTTATAGTTGATTTGGTTTTGTTGAAAAACAGAAACTTTTGCGTCCAGTAGCAGAATTTTGATAATTCACAGAAGCGACGAAAAATTCTGATTTTTATACAAAAGATTGATATTAAATTTCCTACTATGTCCTAATTTTCAGAATTTTTGGATTTACATAAGTATGAGTAATATTCAGATCTTCGCAGATTGTTCTGTTTTTAACAGATTCTGTTTTCTATGCATTGTTCTCTTATTTTGATGAATCTATGGGTAGTATCGGGGGGTATGAACCATGGTGAAGTTGGACTACAGTAGATATAACGCTAATATGAATTTAGAATGTGTTCATAACAATACCTAAAGTGGTGGTTTGTTTTTATACTAATGGAGCTCACGAGTTTTTTTGTTAAGTTTTGTGTTGTTAAGTTTTCAAGTTTTGGGTAATTTTTGATGGACTACGGAATAAGGAGTAGCAAGAGCCTATGCTTGGGGATACCCAAGGCACCCCAAGGTAATATTTAAGGACAACCTAGCATCTAAGCTTGGGGATGCCCTGGATGGCATCCCCTCTTTTGTCTTCAATCCATCGGTAAATTTACTTGAGGCTATATTTTTACTCACCAGATGATATGTGTTTTGCTTGGAGCGTCTTGTATTATATGAGTCTTTGCTTTATTTTCTTTTTAGTTTGCCACAATCATCCTTGCTATACACACCTTTTGATAGGTACACACATTACTCGTGGATTTATTAGAATACTCTATGTGCTTCACTTATATCTTTTGAGCTAGGCAGTTGCTCCAGTGCTTCACTTATATCTTTTTAGAGCACGGCGGTGGTTTTATTTTGTAGAAATTGATGAACTCTCATGCTTCACTTATATTATTTTGAGAGTCTTAAAATAGTATGGCAATTTGCTTAGGTTATGAATTTAGTCCTAATATGATGGGTATCTAAGAGGGATATAATAAAAAGCATTGAATATATGAGAAGTTTGATTCCTTGCAATTGTTTTGAGATATAGAGATGGTGATATTAGATTCATGCTAGTTGGTAATTGTGGATTGTAGAAATACTTGTGTTAAGGTTTGTGATTCCCGAAGCATGCATGTATGGTCTATCGTTATGTGATGAAGTTGGAGCATGATTTATTTTTTATTGTCTTCCTTATGAGTGGCGGTCGAGGACGAGCGATGGTCTTTTCCTACCAATTTATCCCCCTAGGAGCATGCGTATTAGTACTTTGCTTCGATGGCTAATAAACTTTTGCAATAAGTATGTGAGTTCTTTATGACTAATGTTGAGTCCATGGATTATACGCACTCTCACCCTTCCACCATTGCTAGCCTCTCTAGTACCACGCAACTTTCGCCGGTGCATTAAACCCACCATATACCCTTCCTCAGAACAGCCACCATACCTACGTATTATGGCATTTCCATAGCCATTCCGAGATATATTGCCATGCAACTTCCACCGTTTCGTTTATTATGACACATATCATCATTGTCATATTGCTTTTCATGATCATACATGAGGCATTCATATAGAGTCATATCTTTGTTCTAGTATCCAGTTGTAATTCTTGAGTTGTAAGTAAATAAAAGTGTGATGATCATCATTATTAGAGCATTGTCCCAAGTGAGGAAAGGATGATGGAGACTATGATTCCCCCACAAGTTAGGATGAGGCTCCGGACGAAAAAAAAGAGCCCAAAGAGCCCAAAGAAAAAAAATGAGAGAAAAAGAGAGAAGGGACAATGTTACTGTCCTTTTACCACACTTGTGCTTCAAAATAGCAGCATGTTCTTCATGATAGAGAGTCTCCTATTTTATCACTTTCATATACTAGTGGGAATTTTTCATTATAGAACTTGGCTTGTATATTTCAATGATGGGCTTCCTCAAAATTGCCCTAGGTCTTCGTGAGCAAGCAAGTTGGATGCACACCCACTTAGTTTTCTTTTTGAGTTTTCATACACTTATAGCTCTAGTGCATCAGTTGCATGGCAATCCCTACTCGCTTGCATCGATATCAATTGATGGGCATCTCCATATCCCATTAATTTGCCTAGTTGATGTGAGACTTTCTCCTTTCTTTGTCTTCTCCTTACAACCTCCACCATATTCTATTCCACCTATAGTGCTATATCCATGGCCCGCGCTCATGTATTGCGTGAAAGTTGAAAAAGCTTGAGAACATCAAAAGTATGAAACAATTGCTTTGCTTGTCATCGGGGTTGTGCATGATAAATACTTTGTGTGATGAAGATAGAGCATGACATGATTATATGATTTTGTAGGGATAACTTTCTTTAGCCATGATATTTTGAGAAGACATGATTGCTTTATTAGTATGCTTGAAGTATTATTGTTTTTATGTCAATATTAAACTTTTGTTTTGAATCTTATGGATCTGAACATTTATGCCACAATAAGGAAAATTACATTGATAAATATGTTAGGTAGCATTCCACATCAAAAATTCTGTTTTTATCATTTACCTACTCGAGGATGAGTAGTAATTAAGCTTGGGGATGCATGATACGTCTCCAACGTATCTATAAATTTTGATTGTTCCATGCTATTATATTATCTATCTTGGATGTTTTATATGTATTAATATGCTATTTTATATCATTTTTTCGGACTAACCTATTAACCCAGTGCCCAGTGCCAGTTGCTGTTTTTCCTTGTTTTTGTCTTTTATAGAAAATCAATACCAAACGGAGTCCAAATAGAACGAAACTTTTTGAGGATTTTTCTTGGACCAGAAAACAACCATGAAGCTTCGGGAAGAGGCCAGAAGACCCACGAGGGAGCCAGAAGCCCTCAGGATGCGCCCCAGGGGGGCGCCCCATGCTTGTGGGCCCCCCCCCCCCCGTGGACCTCCTAACCCTAATTCTAGTTCTATAAATACCCAAATATTCCCCCTATGTCAGAGGGCACACCAAAAATACTTTTTCGCCACCGCAAGCTTCTGTTCTCGTGAGATCCCATCTTGGGGCCTTTTTCGGCACTCCGCCTGATGGGGATTCAATCATGAAGGGCGTCTACACCAACCTTGCTGCCCTTCCGATGATGTGTGAGTAGTTTACCATATACCTACAGGTCCATAGCTAGTAGCTAGATGGCTTCTTTTCTCTCTTTGATCTTCAATACAATGTTCTCCTTGATGTTCTTGGAGTTCTATTCGATGTAATTTCGTTTGCGGTGCGTTTGTTGAGATCCTATGAATTGTGGATTTATGATCAGATTATCTATGAATATTATTTGAGTCTTCTCTGAACTCTTTTATGCATGATTAAGGTAGCTTTGTATTTCTCTACGATCTATCGATTTGGTTTGGCCAACTAGATTTGTTTTTCTTGCAATGGGAGAGGTGCTTTGTGATGGGTTCAATCTTGTGGTGTCCTCACCAAGTGATAGTAGGGGTAGCGAGGCATGTATTTGTATTGTTGCCATTAAGGATAAAAAGATAGGTTTTTTTATCATATTGATTGGATCTATCCTACATCATGTCATCTAGCTTAAGGCGTTACCCCGTTCTTGTTAACTTAATACACTAGATGCATGATGGATAGCGGTCGATGTGTGGAGTGATAGTAGTAGATGCAGGCAGGAGTCGGTCTACTTGTCATGGATGTGATGCCTATATTCATGATCATTGCCTTAGATATCGTCATAACTATGCGCTTTCTATCAATAGCTCAACAGTAATTTGTTTACCCACCATATGCTTTCTTCAAGAGAGTAGCCTCTAGTGAATCCTATGCCCCCCAGGTCTATTTTCCATCATATATTTTCAGATCTATAAAACCAAAAACCCAAAAATACCTTGCAGCAATTTATTTATATTTACTTCATTTTGCATTTTACTTATCTTTTATATTTATCTCTATTAGATCTCACTCTTGCAAGTGACCGTGAAGAGATTGACAACCCCTTTTTCGCGTTGTGTGCAAGTGTTTGTTAGTTTGTGCAGGTGCATCTATTGGGGACTTGCTTGTACCTCCTACTGGATTGATACCTTGGTTCTTAACTGAGGAAATACTTATCTCTACTTTGCTGCATCACCCTTTACTCTTCAAGTGAAAAAATAACGCAAGCTCAAGAAGTAGCAACCACCGATACAACTCTACGCACACTTAACATTTGCTTTACCTAGAACAAGAATAAAACTAGAAGTACTTTGTAGGTATGAAGGGATAGGTTTGCAAGATACTAAAGAACATAAAAATAAAAAATAGGTGATGTTCTAATTAAAGTACAATTAAATTAGTATAGTGACTGTGGATTAGTAGTGGTAGGTTTTGCGGAATTGTCCCTAAGCAATTGACTACGTTACTAGACCGATAGCAAGTTTTTATGTGGGAGAGGCACTGCTAGCACATCATCCCTTACTTGGAATTCTATGCACTTATGATTGGAACTATTAGCAAGCATCCGCAGCTACTAACATTCATTAAGGTAAAACCCAACCATAGCATTAAGATATATATTGGTCCCCCTTCAATCCCGTATGCATCAATTTCGATGGTAGGAAGAAGCTTCTGTCACTCTTGCCCTCCAATGCATAGTCCTATCAACATACAACAAACCCTATGGTGTGATCCACACGCATGCTCATATGATGGGCACCAAAGGACAACAACATAACCTGAAGCAAATTAAACCAATCATAGCAATTCACCAATTACCGGTAGGACAACAAAAATCTACTCAAGCATCATAGGATGGCAACACATCATTGGATAATAATATGAAGCACAAAGCACCATGTTCAAGTAGTGGGTACAAAGGTTGTCGGAGAGTGGACCGCTGTAGATAGATGGGGGAAGGTGACGAAGATGTTGGTGAAAATGACGGAGTTGTTGGAGTAGATCGTCGTCACACGATGATTGCACCGGCGGCGTTCTGGTGCCACCGGGAGAGAGGGGGAGAGAGCCCCTCCTTCTTCTTCTTCCTTGGACTCCCCCTAGATGGGAGGAGAGTTCCCCCTCTGGTCCATGGCCACCATGGCGGCGGAGGGGCGAGAGACCCTCCTAGATTGGATCTATCTCTCTGTTCTCTTCTGTTTCACGTCCCTGTTTTCTAGCCCTTCACCGTTTCTTAAATTCTCGGAGATCCATAACTCCGATCGAGCTGAATTTTTTACAAGATTTTTTCCCCATAAATTATATTTCTTGCACCTGAAGAAGAGCCCCAACTGACCTACGGGGTGCCCACTAGGCACCGCCGCATGCCGGGGGGTGCTGGCACGGCCTGGTGGTGAGTGGAGGCCGTGGGCCTCCGTTTACGTTGATTCCACCTCCCAAAAATCACATGTATTCCAAGATAATTCTTTGTAAATTTTTGTTGCGTTTCGACTTGGTTTTATATGGATATTATGTGAAACCAAAAACATGCAACAAATAGGAATTGGCACTGGGCACTGGATCAATATGTTAGTCCCAAAAATAATATAAAATGTTGCCAAAAGTATGTGAAAGTTGTATAATATTGGCATGGAACAATCAAAAATTATAGATACGACAGAGACGTATCAGCATACCCAAGCTTAATTCCTACTCATCCTCGATTTGGTAAATGATAAAAAAGATATTTTTTATGTGGAATGCTACCTAGCATAATCTTGATCATATGTCTAATCATGGCATGAATATTAAGACACGAGTGATTCAAAGCAATAGTCTATAATTTGACATAAAGACATCAATACTCAGGCATCCGAAGAAACAATCATGTCTTTCAAAATATCAATGCTAAAGAATGCTATCCCTACAAAGTCATATAGTCTTGTCATGCTCCATCTTCTTAACACAAAGTATTTATCATGCACAACCCCGATGACAGGCCGAGCAATTGGTTCATACTTTTTAACGTGCTGCAACTTTTTCCACCCCCATGCAGTACATGAGCACAAGCCATGGATATAGCACTATGGGTGGAATAGAGTATGATGATAGGGGTAAATATTGAGAAGACAAAAAATTAAGAAAGTCCCACATCGACGCGGCTAATCAACGAGCTATGGAGATGCCCATCAATTGATATCAATGCGAGGAGTAGGGATTGCCATGCAACGGATGCACGAAGAGCTATAAGTGTATGAAAGCTAAACATGAAAACTAAGTGGGTGTGCATCCAACTTGCTTGCTCATGAAGACCTCTGGCATTTGAGGAAGTCCATCATCGGAATATGCAAGCCAAGTTCTATAATGAAAAATTCCCACTAGTATATGAAAGTGACTACATAGGAGACTCTCTATATGAAAAACACGGTGCTATTCTGAAGCACAAGTGTGGAATTAGCATGCCCCTTCTCTCCTTTTCTCTCCTTTTTTTTCTTTTTTTCTTTTCCTTTTTTTCTTGGGCTCTTTTTGGCCTCACTTTTTTTCTTTTTGTCCGGAGTCTCATCCTGACTTATGGGGGAATTATAGTCTCCATCATCCTTTCCTCACTGGGACATGCTCTAATAATGAATAATGATGATCATCACACTTCTATTTACTTACAACTCAATACTACAACTCGATACCTAGAACAAAGTATGACTCTATATGAATGCCTCTGGCGGTGTACCAGGATGTGCAATGATCTAGCGTAGCAAAGATATCAAAAAACGGACAAGCCATGAAAATATCATGCTAGCTATCTTACGATCATGCAAAGCAATATGACAATGAATGCTCAAGTCATAAAAACGGAACGGTGAAAGTTTCATGGCAATATATCTCGGAATGGCTATAGAAATGCCATAATAGGTAGGTATGGTGGCTATTTTGAGGAAGATATAATAAGGCTTATGTGTGATAGAGCGTATCATATCACGGGGTTTGGATGCACCTGTGAATTTGCACCACATCTCGAGGTGAGAAAGGGCAATTCACGGTACCGTAGAGGCTAGCAAATTGCGGAAAGGTAAGAGTGCATATAATCCATGGACTCACATTAGTCATAAAGAACTCACATACTTATTGCAAAAGTTTATTAGCCCTCGAAGCAAAGTACTACTACGCATGCCCCTAGGGGGATAGATTGGTAGGAAAAGACCATTGCTCGTCCCCGACCGCCACTCATAAGGAAGACAATCAACATGCTCCAAATTCATAGCATAACGAGAGACTATACATGCATGCTTCAGGAATCACAAACCTTAACACCAACATCCTTACTAAACCACAACCATTTACTAGTACCTCCCACATATTATCATCTCTATATCGCAAAGCTATTGCAAGGAATCAAACACATCATATTAAGTGACCCACAAGTTTTATGTAGGATTTTATGACTAACCATGTGAATGACCAAATCCTGTCGACTCTCTAAATAGATATAAGTGAAGCAAGAGAGTTTAATTCTTTGTACAAAAGACCATGCTCTAATAAATATAAGTGAAGCAAAAGAGCATTCTACAAATAATGGTTTTCCATGTGAAAAGAAATAGGCAATCCAAACTTCAAATGATATAAGTGAAGAACATGAAGCATTCTATAAAGCCATACTCAATAGATATAAGGGAAGTGCAATGAGCATTCTATAAATCAACCAAGGACTATCTCATACCAACATGGTGCATTAAAGAAAAGTGAAAAATAAACACAAAAGACGCTCCAAGATTTACGCATATCATGTGAACAAAACAAAACCGACACATACCGATACTTGTTCAAGAAAGATAGGATGCCTTCCGGGGCATCCCCAAGCTTAGACGCTTGAGTCTCCTTGAATATTTACTTGGGGTGCCTTGGGCATCCCCAAGCTTGAATTCTTGCCTCTCCTCCTTCTCCTCACATCGAGACCTCCTCGGTCTTCGAATAACAATCTAATCATCTTAAAGGAAAATCTTGGCGCATTATTTTTATAATACAATGGATTTGTATAAGGGGATAATTATTTTTGTTGAAAAGTTTCTGTAATTCAAGATTCACAAAGTTTCCATGGGCATGAACAAGTTCAAGGATATCCCGCACTCCAACTGTGTTGGTCCTTCTCACTTTCACTTTTCCTTTTGTAAAGATTTAAGTTCCCCTCTATATTTTTTTTTCTTTTTAAAACTTTATAAAAGCACACAACAGAATAAAATGACTCTCTAAAACTTCCGGGTTGTCTCCCTGGCAGCGCTTTCTTTAAAGCCATTAAGCTAGGCATAAAGTGCTCAAGTAATGGATCCACCCGGATCCCAAGGTATATCAAAGCCAATTTTAATTAGCAATGATTTGTAATTTAGTAATGTGCACAAAACAACATATATCATGCAACAACGAAGTCTAACTCTCTTCCTATGCATCGGCATGTCATAAAAGAACAATTCATGCACATCAAGTAAAGGCCAATACATAGCATAATCAGTTTTTGCAATTTTATCGTATTGGAAACATAGATAGGCGGAGATGTAGTTCTTCTCTCATAATAATTGCAAGTAGGAGCAGCAAGCACATGCATATTATATTCATCAAAATCATCATGTGTAATGGTAAAACGCAACCCATCAATATAATCCTTAATAAGAGCAAACTTCTCCGATATAGTGTAGTTGGGAGAATTCAAAAAGATAATAGGACTATCATGTTTGGGTGCAATAGTAACAATTTCATTCTTAACATAAGGAACTATAGCAATTTCATATCGATAAGCATAATTCACATTGGCATCTTGGCCAAAAGCATAGCAAGCATCAATTTCATCAAAAAGGGATATTTCAAATGAATCAACGGGATCATATCAACTATCATAGCATTCATCCTTCGGTAAGCACGAAGGGAAATTAAACAATGTATGAGTTGAAGAGTTACTCTCATTAGAAGGTGGGCACGGGTAGCTAATCCACTCTTCCTCCTTTTGTTATTCGCTCTCCTCATCATCTTTTTCATCCAATGAGCTCACAGTTTTATCAATTTCTTCTATCATAGTTTCCTGCAAAATATTAGTCTCTTCTTAGATAGCGGAGACTTTCTCAATAAATACATCAATATAGGAATTTTATTTATAATTCTCATAGCAATATTTAAGTATAGGAAGATTTTCAGGTCTATAAACAGCATCGTCATAATCTTCATAATTTTCAAACAGAGATTCAATTTCATAAGCACCCTTAAAAGCAACAAATTCTTCTATTCGTTCGACATCATAGTAATCATATCTACCATTAGCATAAGTAGCCAAGGTTTCATTATCATTAAATCCACAAGAAAAGGGAAGGTGTCGAGCCTTCATCCTAGAGCAACAAGTATAATCATATCTCTGGCATAAATTCCAAGCATACCAATGCAACATTTCAATTTGATCCCATAAAAGTTTCCCTTTTTGAGTCAAGCGATAATTCCTAAAGTATTCATGTTGATCCAACATGTCTCCCATTATCAAGTTGAATGGGGTTTTCTCAGGATTATCAAAGTAGTGTTTAATATTTTTCACATAACGAGCATCGAGGGTTTTAGGAGGTTCCCCATCTCCATGAGTAGCAAGTACAACTATTTTTTTTGGTATTTCATGTTCCATATCCATAACTAATGATAGATAACTACTTAGAACAAAAATAAAAACTACTTAGTGATAAAGCAAACAAGCACACACGAGAATATTCACCCCACACTATTGCTCCCCCGCAACGGCGCCAGAAAAAAGGTCTTGGTAACCCACAAGTATAGGGGATCGTTTGTAGCATTTTTTGATAAATAAGAGTGTCGAACCCAACGAGGAGCTAAAGTTAGAACAAATATTCCCTCAAGTTCTATCGCCCACTGATACAACTCTACGCACACTTAACGTTTGCTTTGCCTAGAACAAGAATAAAACTAGAAGTACTTTGTAGGTATGAAGGGATAGGTTTGCAAGATACTAAAGCACGTAACAATAAAAAGTAGGTGATGTTCTAATTAAAGTACAATTAAATTAGTATAGCGAGTGTGGATTAGTAGTGGTAGGTTTTGCGGAATTGTCCCTAAGCAATTGACTACGTTACTAGACCGATAGCAAGTTTTTATGTGGGAGAGGCTACTGCTAGCATGTCCTCTCTTACTTGGAAATCTATGCACTTATGATTGGAACTATTAGCAAGCATCCGCAACTACTAACGTTCATTAAGGTAAAACCCAACCATAGCATTAAGATATATATTGGCCCCCCTTCACTCTCGTATGCATCAATTTCTATGGTAGGAAGAAGCTTCTGTCACTCTTGCCCTCCAATGCATAGTCCTATCAACATACAACTAACCCTATGGTGTGATCCACACGCGCGCTCATATGATGAGCACCAAAGACAGCAATATAACCACAAGCAAATTAAACCAATCATAGCAATTCACCAATTACTGGTAGGACAACAAAAATCTACTCAAGCATCATAGGATGGCAACACATCATTGGATAATAATATGAAGCATAAAGCACCATGTTCAAGTAGAGGGTACAGCAGGTTGCGGGAGAGTGGACCGCTATAGATAGATGGGGGAAGGTGATGAAGATGTTGGTGAACATGACAGAGTTGTTGGAGTAGATCGCCGTCACATGTTGATTGCCCCGGCGGTGTTTCGGCGCCACCGGGAGAGAGGGGGGAGAGCCCCCTCCTCCTCCTCCTCCTCCTTCTTCTTCTTCTTCTTCCTTGGACTCCCCCTAGATGGGAGGAGAGTTCCCCCTCTGGTCCATGGCCGCCATGGCGGCGGAGGGGCGAGAGCCCTTCCTAGATTGGATCTATCTCTCTGTTCTCTTCTGTTTCGCGTTCCTGTTTTCTGGCCCTTCACTGTTTCTTAAATTCCTGGAGATCAGTAACCCCGATCGGGCTGAAATTTTTACAAGATTTTTTTCCATAAATTATATTTCTTGCGCCCAAAGAAGTGCCCCAACCGACCTACGGGGTGCCCACTAGGCACCACCGCGTGCTGGGGGGTGCTGGCACGGCCTGGTGGTTAGTGGAGGCCACGGGGCTCCGTTTGCATTGATTCCACCTCCCAAAAATCACATATATTTCCAAATGATTCTCCGTAAATTTTTATCGCGTTTGGACTTGGTTTGATATGGATATTCTGCGAAACAAAAAATATGCAACAAACAGGAACTGGCACTAGGCACTGGATCAATATGTTAGTCCCAAAAATAATATAAAATGATGCCAAAAGTATGTGAAATTTGTATAATATTGGCTTGGAACAATAAAAAATTATAGATACGACGGAGACATATCAGTGGTGTGTTTGTTGGGATCCGATGAATTGTGGGTTTATGATTAGATTATTCATGAGAAATATTTGAGTCTTTTTTGAATTCTTTTATGCATGGTTATTATAGCTTTGTATTTCTCTTCGATCTAACCATTTGGTTTGGCCAACTAGATTGATTTATCTTGCAATGGGAGAGGTGCTTAGTAATGGGTTCAATCTTGCAGTGCTCTATATCCCGGTGACATAGTAGGGGACAAGATACGTATTTGTATTGTTGCCATTAAGGGGAAAATGACGGGGTTTATTCATATTGGTTGGATTTACTTTGTCTACATCATGTCATGTTGCTTAAGGCGTTACTCAGTTTTATTAACTTAATACCCTAGATGCATGCTGTATAGCGATCGATGGGCGGAGTAATAGTAGTAGATGCAGGCAGGAGTCGGTCAATTTTCTCGGGTGTGATGCCTATATACATGATCATTGCCTTGAATATCGTCATAACTATGCGCTTTTCTATCAATTGCCCAATAGTAATTTTTTTTACCCACCGTATGCTTTGTGTTCGAGAGAGAAGCCTCTAGTGAAAACTATGGCCCCTGGGTCTGCTTTTATCATATATAAAATCCAAAAATACCTTACTGCAATTTTATTACTGTTATTTTATTTCATCTATCTACCACTACGACATTTGATCCTTGCAAATTATCGCCATGGGGATTGACAACCCCCTTGATCGCATTAGGTGCAAGTATTTGCTTTTGTGTGTGCAGGTACTGCTAACGAGGCTCTGCATGGTTCTCCTATTGTATTGCTAACCTTGGTTCTTAACTGAGGGAAATACTTATCTCTACTGTACTGCATCATCCTCTCCCCTTCGAGGAAATCCCAGCGCATCTCACAAGTAGCAAGCTCATCCTCATCCTCTACCTTGAGCATTTCCCAATCCACACCGTTCGAACCCTCGAACTCCGCTGAAGGCAGAGCAATGTGAGATAGTTGGACGCACAGCGGGGACGACATGCAACTGCTTGATCCAACGGCAAAAGAGACAAGGTGTGTTGGAATGCGTGTCTGAGTGGAACTCACCGACAACAATGTCATGGGCCCCCACGGGAAGTCCTCCGGCATCTAGTTACGACTATCGGTGGTGATGCTGGAAGGTAGGTTGGTTGGCGCTATGGTTTGAGGAGGACCGGGGATGATAGATGGGGAATGGCCGGGAGAAGATGGGTATGGGGGTGGGCTCGTGTCTCTGTTGACTTGTCTGGCAGCTTGGACCGCCCCATATCTCCCCATATAAGGGCTCGGTTTCGTAAGGGCTCGGTCTGGGTGATTGCGTCCAGACGTATGATCCAAGTTCTTTTGGGGTGGGTGGGTGACGTCTTGCAAGTGCACAGGATACAATTGTAGCCTTTCTCAAGTGAGAAAAATCGATCCCACATAGAGCTTAGGAAATGGTATTTTTTGCTTGTAGATATTTATCGGAGAGTGATTGCAAGTTATTTGCGATCCAAAGCTAAAGCGTTGCAAAAGTGGAAATTTGCAAGAGTATTTAAACAACAATTAAAGTACACTAGAAAATTAATAAAGAACAAGAGTAATGGAAAGTGATGGAAATTGTTGTAGGGCTAAGGCGTTCTCAGAGAGTCTGGATTCACCACTAGTTTGTTTTTAACTTAATCTTGCGTAGGCACGATTCTAGGTTCAGATCCATAATCCACCTTATATGTATTAATGTGTGGCATAGCAAAAATGAAGATATGTTGCGTACTACCAGAGCTCTATATCTATGCACACCACATCCATCCTTCCCTCAACCTGGTGAAAGGGACCATGATGAAAGGTCTCCCCTTGGACGCAAAATAAAGCATTGAGGTCTCCATTATCCCCATATCAAAGGTTGGCAATGGAGGGTGATAACTTCTGTCACCACGGTACCTCCGCCTCCCTGCGTCCCAGTGATAGTAACATCCGTCATATCCATTAAGGAAAATTTTGTGAGGTCGACTTCACACAAAATCACGATGAATTATTAACACAGATATATAAAGAGAATATTACATCTTATCGGAGTTCAACTCATACACATACTAGGGTTCCATCATATCCCCGAGAACTAGGATTCTACTCTGACATAGACAATAGACATCATCATGGTGTTCATGGCAATACCATATGAATGATTAATATAACACACACATATCAATCCACACTAGGGTTTACTATTTAGGCCCCCTTTGTTTGGGCTACAGATTCCTGAAATCAGCCGTGGCTTGTATTCTAGAGGATCAGCTTTAGCTGTAGATTTTGAGAATCAGAAGCTAGCTGTTTGTTTACCAGGCTGTAGAAAAACCAAAGTGTTCTCAAATGTCTGCAATTCCCCCGAATCCACAATCGGTCAATTACAAAACAGAGTAGCAACAACGTCCTAAAAAATTGCAGAGCAATAACGTTGCCTATTGTTGTTGATGTTGATTTGCTAGGGCGGCAAGGAAGGAGCCGTCCATTAGCAGGAACGACGCATGTGAGGGCTTGGATGCGGTAGAGGGGGGTGTGGTTGGGGCAGCGCAGATCGACCATTGGGCGGTGGGGAGAGCAGGAGGTCGTGAGGTGGCAAAGGCCAGAGAGGCGAATGTGCTCGGATCCAGCCGTCATGGATGCCAACACGGAGATCCGGGGTGGCGACTGGATCGTTGGAGAGCTGCAAGAGGTGGATGGAGGTCAGGGAGGAGTGGAGCAGCTGGGTCGACGGGGTTGTCGAGATGGAGGGGCCGATACATTCGCCATGTGCAGGGTAGCTCTCCTCTCCTACCCGCGCTCGACGGTGGATTGATACGTCCATTTTGCAACATGTTATCCTACTGTTATTTAATGTTTTTGATCAATATAACACTTTGTGGATCAATTCTAATGCCTTTTCTCTCTTAATTTGAAAGATTTACATGAAGAGGCAGATTGCGTGCAGTTGGAATTCTGGCCCTGAAAAAGCTATGTCAGAGATACCTATTCTGCACATCTCCAAATGAGCTGAAATTTCACGGAGAATTGTTTTGGAATAAATAAAGAATACTGGAAGAAGCAAATAGCAGAGGGGGCAACCCAGGTACCCCCGAGGCACCAGGGTATGCCCTGGTGGCTCGTGGGGCCCCTGGCCAGCCCCCAGTGCCCATCTTCTAGTATATATGCCCATTTTCTATAGAAAAAATAACAAGAGGAATTTGGGACAGAACGCCGCCGTCTGGAGGCGGAACTTGGGCAGGAGCACTTTTGCTCTCCGGCGGAGCGATTCCGCCCGGGATACTTCCCTCCAGGAGGGGGAAATTGAAGCCATCGTCATCACCAACAACCCTCTCATCGTGGGAGGACCAATCTTCATCAACATCTTCACCAGCACCATCTCATCTCAAACCCTAGCTCATCTCTTGTATTCAATCTTTGTATCAAAACCTCAGATTGGTACCTATGGGTTGCTAGTAGTGTTGATTACATCTTGTAGTTGATGCTAGTTGGTTTATTTGGTGGAAGATTATATGTTCAGATCCTTAATGCTATTCAATACCCCTCTGATCTTGGACATGAATATGATTTGTGAGTAGTTACTTTTGTTCTTGAGGACATGGGAGAAGTCTTGTCATAAGTAATCATGTGAATTTGGTATTCGTTCGATATTTTGATGATATGTATGTTGTTGTTTCCCTTAGTGGTGTTATGTGAACGTTGACTACATGATATTTCACCATATTTGGGCCTAAGGGAAAGCATTGTGGAGTAGTAATTAGATGATGGGTTGCTAGAGTGATAGAAGCTTAAACCCTAGTGTAGGATCGAAAGTAGGTCTAGAGGGGGGGGGGGGTGATTAGACTACTTGACCAAATAAAAATCTAACCTTTTCCCAATTTTAATTGTTGGCAGATTTTAGCAACTAGGACAAGTCAAGCAATCAACCTACACATGCAATTCTAAGAGTGTAGCAGCGGAAAATAAAACATTGCATATGAAGGTAAAGGGAAGGGTTTGGAGAAGGCAAACGCAATGTAGACATGGAGATTTTTGGCGTGGTTCCGATAGGTGGTGCTATCGTACATCCACGTTGATGGAGACTTCAACCCACGAAGGGTAAAAGTTGCGCGAGTCCACGGAGGGCTCCACCCACGAAGGGTCCACGAAGAAGAAACCTTGTCTATCCCACCATGGCCATGGCCCACGAAGGACTTGCCTCACTCGAGTAGATCTTCATGAAGTAGGCGATCTCCTTGCCCTTACAAACTTCTTGGTTCAACTCCACAATCTTGTCGGAGGCTCCCAAGCGACACCTAACCAATCTAGGAGACACCACTCTCCAAAAGGTAATAAATGGTGTGTTGATGATGAACTCCTTGCTCTTGTGCTTCAAATGATAGTCTCCCCAACATTCAACTCTCTCTCATAGATTTGGCTATGGTGGAAAGATGATTTGAGTGGAAAGCAACTTGGGGAAGGCTAGAGATCAAGATTCTAGTGGTAGGATTGGAATATCTTGGTCTCAACACATGAGTAGGTGGTTCTCTCTCAGAAAATGAGTAGTGGAAGTGTAGGCACGTTCTGATGGCTCTATCTCAAATGGAGAAGGGGGTGGAGGGGTCTATATAGCCTCCACACAAAATCCAACCGTTACACACATTTGACCCAACTCGGTCAGACCGAATAGAAGAACTCGGTGAGACCGATTCAGTTCAAAATGTGAACATTAGGAATCTCGGTGGGACCGACTGGAACAACTCGGTGGGACCGATGTGCTAGGGCTTAGGGGTCCAAATCTCTAGTCCATGCCATGCCAATCATTGAACTTTCTGAAATATTTAACTTGAATGGATATTAGTTCAATGAGCTATATATTGTTATGAATTACCAAAACTACCCGGGGATTAGTTGCACTTTCAATCTCCCCCTTTTTGGTAATTGATGACAACATATAGATCAAAGCTTCGACAAATGATAATATGAATGAAATACATCGTCGCTTTGAGAAGTATGTGATAAGCAAGAGCTCCCCCTAAATTTATGCATTATTTAAAAATTTGCTTTTGAATGCAAATGCACAATCGATTAGGATCATGGGTCACTCTTCCATGTCACATACATCTTGGTGGAGCGCTCAAAATGATAAGAGTTAAATAACATGCACTCATCACCAAGGGTAAAAGTGATTGATCATACACAAATTCATGGATATAAACAAGCAACCACACATCAAGCATGGTATGATCAAACACATGATCATAAGTATCTCACGAGCATAACAAAAAAAATAGTAGCATATGAATCAAACAACCAAATGATCAAAGTAGCAAGAGAAGCAAATAAAACCAACACACACTCTCTCTCAAAGCCTAAGATCTATACACTTTCTCCCCCTTTGGCAAAAATTACCAAAAATCTTGAAAACGTATAGTGCTATACGACACTCTAGGCACGATCTTCGGGAGCTCCTGAAGGGGTCTTCTGGCTTGTCGCTCCGGTGTGCGTAGATGGCGTGGAGAGGAGGGCATCTGCGAATGCTTCTGAGGAAGTCTGTGGAGCTGGAGGGGTTGACACTGGAGGTACAACCGTGGCAGTTGCTGCAGGCGCTGAAGTAGTAGTCCTGGAGACTCTGACAACTAGCACTGCTGATGACCTTTGTGCCCCTGGCACTCTCTGAAAAGTATATGTAGTTGGTCTATCCTCCCTGTCCTCAGCATCTTCTTGGAGCTTATCCACAATAGTCTGTATCTCAGTGACCTTCACATATAGGTCATGAAATTTTTTCTCAATGATCCTCTCAAGACTTTCCTGATTTTGAGTCAAGGTGGCCAAGCCCTTCTCAATTCTCACTATAGCCTCAAGCAGATAACTATGTTGATCTTGCTTGGTCTTGAGCATCACTGTGGATGCATCTGGTGCACTTGTTGCCTTTGCTGCTTTTGCAGCCTTTGCTTTCTCTCTCTTCTCCTGGGCTTCTGCACAAGTAGGATGGGATGCATCCATGACAACCTCATTGTCCTCAAAATCTGGCCTCAAGGGAAGATGCTCTCTGTCAAGAAGATATGTCCCGGTTCCCATCTTGGAATTGATCAACATTTGAATGTGAGGGCCATATCCACAAGATCTCTTCTGATCAGCAGCTGTTCTCTTCCCAGTTTCCACAATCAGGCTCATCACCTTGAACTTCTGAGGAACATCAAACAAGTGAAGCAAGTTGATGGAGTGACCACGGATCATTCTATGATCTCCTGAGTTGGGCAAAAGAGTATGCCTCAATATAGTGTTGATGGTGGTCAAACCAGCAAGTAGATAGTATATTGATCCAAACTTGTGAGTCTCTAAGGCTTCATTAGGAATTGGCTTGTACATATTAGCCATGGAGTTGTGATCTTTCCTAGGCTTAGCATATACATCAATGTCATTTTCTTCCTCCTCTGGGGTATTGATCAGCTTGGCCCATTCTGAGATAGTAGATTGATATCTTGTTCGCTCAGTCATCCATACAATCTTTCCATCAGGGTAGAAGTGAGCAGTGGAATAGAATTGCATGATCATCTCATCGTTCCACTTAGTCAACTTCTGACCAACAAACTTGTCAACACCATTCAATCTAAAGCTCTCATGCACACTTGGGAAGTAGTCTTCATTGTCATCAATGTGTTTCCAGTCAACCCATTTCATATCACAAACAATGGGCTTCTTGTCCAAAAGAACAGTCTCATAGAAATCTTGTTGTTCCTTGCTGTGAAAGCGGTAGTCTACAACAGTTCTTCTTCTGGTGGCATAGGGACCAGTTTGTCTCCAAAGTCTCAGACCTGCATCCTTTCTTAGGTTCATATTCTCTGCCACAGGATGATCATCACTATGATTTGGAATCTTGGGCTTCAGCTTTCTAAGCACTTGAGACTCTTCTTCTTCTTGAGCTTCAGGCACTGGGGCCTTGTTCTTTTCAGCAGCAGGTATATTCCTTGTTGATCTCTTTGGTGTAGTTGTCTTGGGAGCTTGAGCTTGAGCTGAAGGCTTGGGGGCAGACTTGGGCTTAGATGGAGCAGCCCCAGTCCTTATGGCATCCCCCATAAGCTTCTGAGTCTTTGCAGGAGGTGCAACAGGCTCTTCCTCCTCCTCATCTTCTTCATCAGAATCTCTCATCATAGAAGGTTTGCCAATGACTCTGGTAATGGTCTTTCTGACTCTCTCCTTCCTCTTCTTCTCTTTTCCAGCACCACTTGCTGGCTGTGCTTGCTATTGAGCAACAGAGGATTGCCTAGCTTTAGACATTGGAGCTCTTTTAGCAGGATCCTTCTTCTGCATTCCAGGCTTGGTTGCAGCAGCAGCATACTCCTTTTTGAGTACTTTCTTTTTGGAGGTCACTTCCTCCTCAACAACAAAATCTTCATCCTCAGATTCAGATGTTCTCTTTTTCCTAGTCCTGGTAGCTGCCTTTGGCAAATTGCTGGGAGTGCTCCTACTCCCCTCATCATAGCTGCTAGAGGGACTAGTGCCCTCACTGAGGTTGAGCTGCTCTTCAGACTTGTTCTGACTATCACTGCCCTCTGACATAGCTGAAACTGACCCTATGAATAGTTGGGTATAGATAGAGTGGATGAGCATCACAAAGTGCAGCTTATTTTGCAAAATATTGAGTCAAAAACTTAACTTTAGTTTTCTGCAGAAAGCATTTCGGAGCTACCGATTTGACAAACTCGGTGACACTGAAGCACTAACAAAGTCTAAACACACAGTTTTGGTCAGACCGAAACATAGTTCGGTGACTCTGAGATGCTAGGGTTTCACAGAGAAAGTGATTTCGGTCGCACTGATCAGTACACTTCGGTCAGACTGAGTTGTACTTGTGCAATGGCCAGGGCCAATCGGTGTGACCGAGATCCTCAGATCGGTCGGTCCGAGATGGGTTCGGTGGAAACCTAACCCTAAGTTTTTGCATCAAATCTATTCTAAGGAGTTCTTTTGGTGGATAGATCAATCTCATACGTGGGAAGAACATGGGCATTATACTTTGTTCAAGAGTCGGAGTTATGGAAAGCACAAAGGGTCAAATCCATACCCTAACTTGGCGACGGACTTGCTACGGCGGCAACGGCGGTGAGGAATCCGTTGACGGTGGCGGAGACCAGCGGCAGGAGGTCACTGGCGATGACGGCAACGATCCAGAGACCAGGGCGGCAGTGCTGGGGCACGGGCTCGTGCGGTTGAAGTGATTTTCAACCGTACGGGTATGCAGATTATAAATACCCAAGCGCTGTCGGTGTGACCGAATGGAACTACTCGGTGGCACCGAGATGCAAAACTGCTAGCAGTTGCTGCAACTCGGTGTGACCGAATGGTTCTAATCGGTTGCACCGAGATTGAAAACCTAGATCAACTTAATGAGTTCGGTGAGACCAAGTAGGAGTGAGTTGGTCTGATTGAAAGGCATTAAGAGGTTTTGGAAGTTAAGCCCTTGACGGATCGGTGGCTCCGAGTGCTCCTCACTCGGAGGGTCCGAATTCGACTTTGTTCAAACTTTGTGATGTAGCATGAATAGAGTTTGAGACGACAAAAAGCATAGATAGCTAGAGGGAGTACTTAGGCATTCTTGTCCATCCATTTGGCAAAAAGAAAAACCAAACAATCAAAGCAACAAATTGATGTCCTCGAATGGAGAAAATTATGCAACGAACATGCTCACACAATAAGATGGCAAATAAAACATGTGGCAAAGCATGCACAAACATTCTAGCATCTATCAAGCAATTGGTGATGACTAGGTCATCTATATATGAGTATATTGACTTAGGAGTCAAATGAGAACATCTGATCATAGGTCATACTCATCGTTTAAGCACAAGTGGGGTTACCACTTTTACATAAAGCATTGTTGTGTTCACATCATTAGAGTTGCTTTAGCTCAATTCTTAGAGCAAAGCTCCCCCTAGATGTGATATCCCCCCTTAGAGGGATGAACTAACCTTGGGTTTTGTCGATGATGACTTCATGTAGGTGTTGAAGATGTGGAGGCTCAATGTTGATGTAGATCATTTGGAGCAATCCATTGGAGTGAGTTGCACTTTCAATACCTACATGGGTTAGTCCCACAAGGAACACACAAGGATATCCGTAGACATAGAGTGAAACACACATATGATGATGTCCATGAAAGCAAGTTACCTTGTCCCTTGTCTTACCAACAAGAGGGTTTGTGACTCCTTGAACTAGTGCAAGATATGGAAGTTGATTGCACTTGTCCTTGCCAAAATGAATATGAGTGATGTATGTTGGCGGAGTCACCCTCAAGAACTCTCTAGTTCTTCTTCTTTGGGATCCACATCAACTTGATGGGAATCTTTGGAGTTGTAGTCGTACTTGATGAAGTATAACTTGATGTAGTCTTGGGAATCCACTTGACCATGGCCGTAGGAGCTTCTTCAAATGAATCAATCTCTTCTTGAAGCTTGTCCTTGCCTTTTAGCTTGTGGTCTTGTGGTGGAAGATCATCTTGAGCTTGTGTTCCCTTGAAAGAAGTGGGGTCATACTTCTGTTGTTGAGGAACAAACTTCATCTTGGGATATTGATCTTCTTCCCACTCAACTCCATTGGCATTGAACTTCTGTTCAAAACCAACACCTTGATTCTTCCGGTGCCTTCCTTGCTTGTGTACAATTTCCTCAAATTGCTTACTTCTGGCAAGGCTCTTGTAAACACCTTTCTCTATAATTCCCTTCAATAAGCTATTTTCTTGCTCAAGTGTAACTTGGCTAAGAGAATCATTAGTGGAATCAAGAGAACTACTGGAAGCAACAATATTGGATTTAACATGATTATTGTTACTACTAGAAGAAGAATCTTTCTTGCTCTTGTTGCTAGATTTTACTTGTGGCATATAAGTAGACAAGAGTAAATGCTTGGCAATGTAAGAAGAACTCTTCTTTCGAAGATCATCATTGATTGCTTTTAGGAACCCATGCTCTTGCTCTAAATTTAGCTTCTCGAAGCGTAGCTTCTCATGAGTTCTTAGAAGCTCTCGATGATCCTCCAGAGTTGTTTCATGAGCTAACTTAAGAGTGTTTAGTTCTTTAGTTAGACGCTCAGTCTCCTTCTTATCATTGTCATTCGTTTCATCTTGATTAGCATGATTAATAGCAATTTCATCACTAGTGTTGTCAACAAGTAAATCATGATCACCTAGCAAATCATCTTCATCACTATTGAAATCAACATACTCGGGGTGTGATACCTTAGGGCCTTTAGCCATGAAGCATCTTCCAATTCCTTCATTTGGTGAGTCAAATATGTCGTAGGAGTTGGATGACACAAGTGCATGACCAGCAACACCTTCATCTTGAGTATATTCGGAGTCGGAGTGATAACTTCTCTCAGAGTAGTTGTCGGAGTCAGAACCAGATACCCATTCACCAACGTGAGCTTGATGTCTTCGTCTTGTGTATCTCTTTGATGACTTGTCCTTCCTTTCCGAATCCTTGCTTCTACGAGAGGGTCTTCGTTCATAACGATCATCTCTACTCCTTCTCTCTCTTGGTGGTGATTCATCTCTTTTACTTCTCCTCTTGGGTGAATCTTCTCTTTTCTTGTAGGGAGCCGTACACTCATTGGAGTAGTGTCCGGGTCTTCCACAATTGTAGCAATTGCGATCACGACTAGAAGATCTTTTGTCATTGTAGGACCTTGACTTGGAACTTCTCTCTTTGCTTCTATTCTTGTAGAATTTGTTGAAGTTTTTCACCATTAAGCTCAATTCTTCATTGAAGACTTGTTTCTCACTTGATGTTGTGGGAGCATCACATGAAGCTTTATAAGCACCACTAGACTTGTTGTGGAGCTCTTCCTTATCCTTGAGTGACATCTCATGAGCAACAATTCTACCAATGACTTCCGTTGGCTTGAGATCTTTGTAGTTGGGCATCATTTGGATCAAGGTGCACACGATATCATATTTTCCATTCAGGGCTCTTAGGATCTTCTTGATGATGAATTTGTCGGTCATCTCTTCGCTTCCTAAGCCGGCAATCCCATTTGTGATGAGAGAAAGCCTAGAGTACATTTCGGCGACTCCTTCACCATCCTTCATTTTGAACTTGTCAAGTTGACTTTGAAGTACATCCAATTTGGATTCCTTGACGGACTCGGTACCTTCGTGCATATCAACCAAAGTATCCCAAATTTCCTTTGCATTCTCAAGGCGGCTGATTTTGTTGAATTCTTCGGGGCACAATCCGTTGAAGAGAATATCGCAAGCTTGAGCATTGTATTGCAACATCTTCAATTCTTTCGTGGACGCTTCACGATCCGGTTCTCTTCCATCCTCGAAGTATTCACCTTGCAAGCCAATTCGCACAATAGCCCTAATGGCGGGGTTATGACCAAGAATATGCATTTTCATCTTATGCTTCCAACTAGCAAAATTAGTACCATCAAAGTAAGGACCTCTACGGTGGTAATTTCCCTCACTAGACGCCATACTCTCCTAGGTTGTGAAACCAAGGCTATGATCACCAATGCAATGGAAATCAAGGCAAATGGAGACCAAGTCTCAGATACCACTTGTCGGATCAAAAGTAGGTCTAGAGGGGGGGGGGGTGATTAGACTACTTGACCAAATAAAAATCGAACATTTTCCCAATTTTAATTGTTGGCAGATTTTAGCAACTAGTACAAGTCAAGCAATCAACCTACACATGCAATTCTAAGAGTGTAGCAGTGGAAAGTAAAACATTGCATATGAAGGTAAAGGGAAGGGTTTGGAGAAGGCAAACACAATGTAGACACGGAGATTTTTGTCGTGGTTCTGATAGGTGGTGCTATCGTACATCCACGTTGATGGAGACTTCAACCCACGAAGGGTAACGGTTGCGCGAGTCCACGGAGGGCTCCACCCATGAAGGGTCCACGAAGAAGCAACTTTGTCTATCCCACCATGGCCATCGCCCACGAAGGACTTGCCTCACTCGGGTAGATCTTCACGAAGTAGGCGATCTCCTTGCCCTTACAAACTTCTTGGATCAACTCCACAATCTTGTCGGAGGCTCCCAAGCAACACCTAACCAATCTAGGAGACACCACTCTCCAAAAGGTAATAAATGGTGTGTTGATGATGAACTCCTTGCTCTTGTGCTTCAAATGATAGTGTCCCCAACACTCAACTCTCTCTCACAGATTTGGCTATGGTGGAAAGATGATTTGAGTGGAAAGCAACTTGGGGAAGGCTAGAGATCAAGATTCTAGTGGTAGGATTGGAATATCTTGGTCTCAACACATGAGTAGGTGGTTCTCTCTCAGAAAATGAGTAGTGGAAGTGTAGGCACATTCTGATGGCTCTCTATCAAATGGAGAAGGGGGTGGAGTGGTATATATAGCCTCCACACAAAATCCAACCGTTACACACATTTGACCCAACTCAGTCAGACCGAATAGAAGAACTTGGTGAGACCGATTCAGTTCAAAATGTGAACGTTAGGAATCTCGGTGGGACCGACTGGAACAACTCGGTGGGACCGATGTGCTAGGGCTAGGGCAAAACCTCATCTTGGTGAGACCGATTGCTTGAACTCGGTGAGACCGATTTCACCAAAGAGCAAACAGAGAGTTGGTCAAGCAAACTCGATGGGACCGATTGCACATTTCGGTGAGACCGAAATAATTGCAAAAGGCAATATAGAGTTTGCAAGGCCATCTCGGTGAGACCGAGATCCGTATCAGTGTGACCGAATTGCTAGGGTTTCTGGCAGTGGCTATGTCAACTGAACTCGGTGGCGCCGGATAGATCAAATCGGTGGGGCCGAATTTGACTTTGAGTTTTGGATATATGTGGAAATGATAAAGTGGTTGAGGGTTTTGGAGCAATATCACTAAGCACTTTGAGCAAGTAAACCATTAAGCAACACCTCATCCCCTTTTAATAGTATTGGCTTTCCTATGGACTCAATGTGATCTTGGATCACTAAAATATAAATGAAGAGTCTTGAGCTTTTGCCAATATGTGTCCTTAGCATTTTGAGGGGTCCAAATCTCTTGTCCATGCCATGCCAATCATTGAGCTTTCTGAAATTTTTAACTTGAATGGATATTAGTTCAATGAGATATATGTTGTTATGAATTACCAAAACCACCCGGGGATTAGTTGCACTTTCACCTAGTTTATGCGTTATTCCGTAAGCGGCTGATTTGGATCCATATGTTTCATGCTATGGTTAGATTTATCTTAATTCTTCTTTCATAGTTGCGGATGCTTGCGAGAGGGGGTAATCATAAGTGGGAGGCTTGCTCAGGTAAGAACAGCACCCAAGCACCAGTCCACCCACATATCAAGTTATCAAAGTAACGAACGCAAATCAAACAAACATGATGAAGTTGACTAGATGAAATTCCCGTGTGTACTCAAGAACGCTTTGCTTACTATAAGAGACCGTTCCGCCCTGTCCTTTGCTACAAAAAGGATTGGGCTACCTTGCTGCACTTTTGTTACCGTTACTATCTATTGCTCGTTACAAATTATCTTGCTATCAAACTATCTGTTACCGACAATTTCAGTGCTTGCAGAAAATACCTTGCTGAAAACCGCTTGTCATTTCCTTCTGCTCCTCGTTGGTTTCACACTCTTACTTATCAAAAGGACTATGATCGATCTCCTATACTTGTGGGTCATCAAGGGTATTTTATGGCGCCGTTGCCGGGGAGTGAAGCGCCTTTGGTGAGTAGAATTTGGTAAGGAAAAACTTATATTACGTGCTGAAATTTACTGTCACTTGTTACTATGGAAAACAATCCTTTGAGGGGTTTGTTCGGGGTATCTTCACCTCGATCCTGAGGCACAAAGAGTTTCCCCTCAACCTACTGCACCTACTGAAAATATTTATTATGAGATTCCTTCAGGTATGATAGAGAAACTGCTAGCAAATCCTTATGCAGGAGATGGAACAATACATCCTGATATGCACTTGATATATGTAGATGAAGTTTGTGGATTATTTAAGCTTGCAGGTTTACCTGGAGATGAAGTTAAGAAGAAGGTATTCCCTTTATCTTTGAGGGGAAAGGCATTGACATGGTATAGGCTATGTGATGATGGTTGAACGTGGGATTGGAACCGATTGAGATTGGAATTTCATCAAAAGTTGTATCCTATGCATCTGGTTCATCGTGATACGAGTTATATATATATATATATATAATTTATCCTCGTGAAGGAGAAAGTATCGCTCAAGCTTGGGGGAGGCTTAAGTACATGACGTACAGATGCCCCAATCATGAGCTCTCAAGAGAAATTATCTTACAGAATTTTTATGCTCGGCTTTCTCATGATGATCAAACCATGCTCGATTCTTCTTATGAAAAAAACTATTGAATTCAGATGGGATCTTCTGGAAAGAATTAAACATAACTCTGAAGATTGGGAACTTGATAAAGGTAAAGAGTTAGGTATAAAACTTAAGTTTGATTGTGTTATGTCTTTTATGGATACCAATGCTTTTCATAAGTTTAGCACTAAATATGGACTTAACTCTGAGATAGTAGCTTCCTTTTGTGAATCATTTGCTACTCATGTTGATCTCCCTAAGGAGAAGTAATTTAAATATCATCCACCTATTAAATAAAGGATTCAGGAACCCGTTATAGTTAAAGATGAAGCTATCATTTACAATGTTGACCCAGTTAGTCCTACTGCTTATATTGAAAACCCACCTTTTCCTGTTAGGATAAAAGAACATGCTAAAGTTTCAACTATGGTTAATAAAAGTTATGTTAGAACACCTAGACCCTCTGAACAAATCAAAGTTGGACCTAATGTTCCTATGGTCAAAGATCTCTTGGTCGATAATATTGATGGGCATGTTATTGATACGTCTCCAACGTATCTATAATTTTATATTGTTCCATGCTATTATATTATCTATTTTGGATGTTTTATATGCATTAATATGCTATTTTATATAATTTTTGGGACTAACTTATTAACCCAGAGCCCAGTGCCAGTGCCAGTTTCTGTTTTTTCCTTGTTTTTGACTTTTACAGAAAAGGAATATCAAACAGAGTCCAAACGGAATAAAACTTTATGATGATTTTTCTTGGACCAGAAGACACCTACGTGACTTGGAGACAGGGCCAGAAGAGTCCCAAGGAGGCCACAAGCCTCTAGGGCGCACCCTAGGGGGGCATCCCCTGGCTTGTGGGCCCCTTGAGGGTCCTCTAACCCTAGTTCCACCTTTATAAATTCTCAAATATTCCCCAAACATCATAAGCGTCCACAAAAATACTTTTCCGCCGCCGCAAGCTTCTGTTCCTTGAGATCCCATCTTGGGGCCTTTTTCGGTGATCTGCCGGAGGGGGATTCGATCACGGAGGGCCTCTACATCAACCTTGATGCCCTTCCGATGATGCATGAGTAGTTTACCACAGACCTATGGGTCCATAGCTAGTAGTTAGATGGCTTCTTCTCTCTCTTTGATCTTCAATACAATGTTCTCCTCGATGTTCTTGGAGATCTATTCGATGTAATCTTCTTTTGCGGTGCGTTTGTTGAGATCCGATGAATTGGGGATTTATGATCAGATTATCTATGAATATTATTTGTGTCTCTTCTGAACTATTTTATGCATGATTAAGATATCTTTGTATTTCTCTTCGAACTATCGGTTTGGTTTGGCCAACTAGATTGGGTTTTCTTGCAATGGGAGAGGTGCTTAGTTTTGGGTTCAATCTTGCGGTGTCCTCACCCAGTGACAGAAGGGGTAGCGAGGCACGTATCGCATTGTTGCCATCAAGGATAAAAAGATGGGTTTTATATCCTATTGCTTGAATTTATCCCTGTACATCATGTCATCTTGCTTAAGGCGTTACTCCGTTCTTATGAACTTAATACTCTAGATGCATGCTGGATAGCGGTCGATGTGTGGAGTAATAGTAGTAGATGCAGAATTGTTTCGGTCTACTTGTCAGGGACGTGATTCCTATATTCATGATCATTGCCTTAGATATCGTCATAATTCTGCGCTTTTCTATCAATTGCTCAACAGTAATTTGTTTACCCACCGTATGCTATCGTCAAGAGAGAAGCCTCTAGTGAAACCTATGGCCCCGGACTACTTTCCATCATATATTTTCAGATCTATAAACCAAAAAACCCAAAAAATACCTTGCTGCAATTTATTTATATTTACTTTAGTTTGCTCTTTTATTTATCTTTTATACCCATCTCTATTATATCTCACTCTTGTTCGTGACCGTGAAGGGATTGACAACCCCTTTTTCGCGTTGTGTGCAAGTGTTTGTTAGTTTGTGCAGGTGCATATATTGGAGACTTGCTTGTGCCTCCTACTGGATTGATACCTTGGTTCTTAACTGAGGGAAATACTTATCTCTACTTTGCTGCATCACCCTTTCCTCTTCAAGGGAAAAATCAACGCAAGCTCAAGAAGTAGCAGGAAGAACTTCTGGCGCCGTTGCTGGGGAGGTTCTACATCAAGTCTATCAAGTACCCATCATAAACTCTCATCTCTTGCACTTACATTATTTGCCATTCGCCTCTCGTTTTCCTCTCCACCACTTCTAAAACGTTTTCAGAAAAACACAAAAAATTTGCCTTTTTATTCGCCCTTCTTTCGTTCGTCTTTTTGTTTGCTTTCCGTTTGCTTGTGTGCTAGATTGCTTGCTTTGTCACGATGTCTCAAGAAAATACCAAGTTGTGTGACTTTTTCAACAGTAATAATAATGATTTTATTAGTACTCCGATTGCTCCCGCCACTAGTGCAGAATCTTATGAAATTAATGCCGCTTTGTTGAATCTTGTTATGAAAGAATAATTTTCCGGTAGTCCTAATGAAGATGCCGCATCCCATCTAAACACTTTCATTTAGTTGTGTGATATGCAAAAGAAAAAAGATGTGGATAATGATATTATTAAATTGAAGCTATTTCCGTTCTCACTACGAGATCATGCTAAAACTTGGTTTTCATCTTTCCCTAAAAATAGTATTGATTCATGGAATAAGTGTAAAGATGCTTTTATTTCCAAGTATTTTCCTCCCGCTAAGATCATCTCCCTTAGGATTGATATAATTAATTTTAAGCAACTTGATCATGAACATGTTGCACAATCTTGGCAGAGGATGAAATTGATGATAAGAAATTGCCCTACTCATGGTTTTAGTTTATGGATGATCATACTCCCTCCGTTCCTTTATATAAGGTGTATTTGTTTTTTGATAAATTTCCACAATATAAGGTGCATTTCTTCTAATTCCTCATAATCCCTTTTTTATCCCTGTAGAAAATAGGAAAGTATCTTTATCCCGATTGTATGTATCTCTCTTTATAGAAAAAGAAGGAAAGTATCTCTTCCCTGATTGCGTGTATCTCTTTCTTACAAAGTCTAACTGATTTACTTGCCAGTAATTAACAAATTTGGCAAGGGCAATTTTGTACTAACGCATCTATATTTTGTTGCCTTGGTCACCGTGCCCAAAAATATACACCTTAGATAAAGGAACGGAGGGAGTACAATTTTTTATGCCGGATTGAATTTTGCATCTAGAAATCTTTTAGATTCCGCTGCGGGAGGTACTTTTATGGAAATTACATTAGGAGATGGTACTAAACTCCTAGATAATATTATGGCAAACTACTCTCAATGGCATACCGAAAGATCTTCCACTAGTAAAAAAGTGCATGTGATTAAAGAAATCAATACTTTGAGTGGAACGATGGATGAACTGATGAAATTGTTTGCAAGTAAGAGTGCTCCTATTGATCCTAATCATATGCCTTTGTTTTCTTTTATTGAGAATAATAATGAATCTATGGATGTGAATTTTGTTGGTAGGAACAATTTTGGTAATAACGCGTATAGAGGTAATTTCAACCCTAGGCCGTTTCCTAGTAATTCCTCTAATAATTATGGTAACTCCTACAACAATTCTTATGGAAATTATAATAAGACACCTTATGATCTTGAGAGTAATATTAAAGATTTTATGAATTCCCAAAAGATTTTCAATGCTATGGAACAAGAAAAATTTCTCAAGATTGCTGAAGATGAGATGTATTCCACCCAAGCATGATATTGATGAATCTCTAAAAGCTATTAAAATTTCTATGGATGAATGTAAAGAACGAACCGCTAGGATGCGTGCTAAGAGAGATTGGTTTGTAAAAGCGTGTTCTTCTATTTCTCGTGATGATAATGATGAAGATCTTAAAGTGATTGGTGTTACTCCTATTGAATCTTTGTTTGCTAATATAAATCTTGATAAAGATGGGACTGGAGACGAGTCAACTTTAGCTAGAAGGCATCCCAATAATTTGGAGTTTAAAGATCTTAGTGAAAAAATTGATAAAAGTGGGATTGGAGAGGTCAAGACTTTAAGTAGTGATGAACCCAATCTTTTGGATTTCAAGGACTTTAATTATGATAATTGTTCTTTAATAGATTGTATTTCCTTGTTTTAATCCATGCTTAATTCACCACATGCTTAGAATCAAAATAAAGCTTTTACTAAACATATCGTTGATGCTATGATGAAATCTTTTGAAGAAAAAATTGAGTTGGAAGTTTCTATCCCTAGAAAGCTTTATGATGAGTGGGAACCTACTAAAAAATTAAGATTAAAGATTATGAGTGCTATGCTTTATGTGATTTGGGTGCTAGTGTTTCAACTATTCCAAAAACTTTGTGTGATGTGTTAGGTTTCTGTGAATTTGATGATTGTTCTTTGAATTTGCATTTAGCGGATTCCACTATTAAGAAACCTATGGGAAGGATTAATGATGTTCTTTTTGTTGCAAATAGGAATTACGTGCCCGTAGATTTTATTGTGCTTGATATAGATTGCAATCCTACATGTCCTATTATTCTTGGTAGACCTTTCCTTAGAACGATTGGTGCAATTATTGATATTAAAGAAGGAAACATTAGATTTCAATTTCCATTAAGGAATGGCATGGAACACTTTCCAAGAAATAAAATTAAGTTGACATATGAATCTATTATGAGAGCTACTTATGGATTGCATACCAAAGATGACAATACCTAGATCTATGTTTTATGCCTAGCTAAGGGCGTTAAACAATAGCGCTTGTTGGGAGGCAACCCAATTTTTATTTTTATGTTTTTTGTTTTTTGGTTCAGTTTTTCAATAATTACACATTATTACCTCGTTATTAATTGTGTTTTGGTGTTTTAATTAGTGTTTGAGCCAAGTAATACCTTTGGGATGGCTTACGGTGATAGTTGATTTGATTTTGCTGAAAAACAGAAAATTTTGCGTCCAGTAGAAGAATTTTGGGAATTCACATAAGGGACTAAAAATTCTGCATGTTTTACACAAGATTTATATACAAATTTCCTACGTTTTCCTAAATTTTCAGAATTTTTAGAGTTACATAAGTATGAGTAATATTCAGATCTTCACAGACTGTTCCGTTTTTGATAGATTCTGTTTTCTTTGTGTTGTTTGCTTATTTTGATAAATCTATGAGTAGTATTGGGGGGTATGAACCATGGAGAAGTTGGAATACAGTAGATATAACACCAATATGAATTTATAATGATTTCACAACAGTACCTAAAGTGGTGATTTATTTTATTATACTAATGGAGCTTATGAGTTTTTTGTTGTGAAGTTTTCAAGTTTTGGGTAAAGTTTTGGTGGACAACGGAATAAGGAGTGGTAAGAGCCTAAGATTGGGGATTCCCAAGGCACCCCAAGGTAATATTCAAGGACAACCAAGCATCTAATCTTGGGGATGCCCCGGATGGCATCCCCTCTTTTGTCTTCAATCCATCGGTAAATTTACTTGAGGCTATATTTTTATTCACCACATGATATGTGTTTTTCTTGGAGTGTCTTGTATGATATGAGTCTTTGCTTTTTAGTTTGCCACAATCATCCTTGCTGTACACACCTTTTGAGAGGGACACGCATTTATCATGAATTTATTAGAATACTCTATGTGCTTCACTTATATCTTTTGAGCTAGGCAGTTTGCTCTAGTGCTTCACTTATATCTTTTTAGAGCACGGCGGTGGCTTTATTTTTATAGAAATTGTTGAACTATCATGCTTCACTTATATTATTTTGAGAGTCTTAAACCACATGGTAATTTTCTTAGGTTATGAATTTAGTCCTAATATGATGGGCATCCAACAGGGATATAATAAAAACTTTCATATAAAGAGCATTGAATATATGAGAAGTTTGATTCCTTGCATTTGTTTTGAGATATAAGGATGGTGATATGAGAGTCATGCTAGTGAGTAATTGTGGATTGGTAGAAATACTTGTGTTAAAGTTTGTGATTCCCGTGGCATGCACGTATGGTGAACCGTTATGTGATGAAGTCGGAGCATGATTTATTCTTTGATTGTCTTCCTTGTGAGTGGCGGTCGGGGACGAGCGATGGTCTTTTCCTACCAATCTATATCCCTAGGAGCATGCATGTAGTACTTTGTTTCGATAACTAATAAATTTTTGCCATAAGTATGTGAGTTCTTTATGACTAATGTTGAGTCCATGGATTATACGCACTCTCACCCTTCCACCATTGCTAGCCTCTCTAGTACCGCGCAACTTTCGCCGGTGCATTACACCCACCATATACCCTTCCTCAAAAAATCCACCATACCTACCTATTATGGCATTTCCATAGCCATTCCGAGATATATTGCCATGCAACTTCCACCGTTCCGTTTATTATGACACGTATCATCATTGTCATATTGCTTTGCATGATCATGTAGTTGGCATAGTATTTGTGGCAAAGCCACTGTTCATATTTTTTTATACATGTCACTCTTTATTATTGCACATCCCGGTACACCGCCGGAGGCATTCATATAGAGTCATATCTTGTTCTTGTATCGAGTTGTAAGTAAATAAAAGTGTGATGATCATCATTTAGAACATTGTCCCATGTGAGGAAAGGATGATGGAAGATATGATTCCCTCACAAGTTGGGATGAGTCTCTGGACTTTATAAAAAATAAAAGAGGCCAAAGATGCCCAAACAAAAAAAGAGAGAAATGAGAGAAGGGACAATGTTACTATCCTTTTTCCACAATTGTGCTTCAAAGTAGCACCATGATCTTCATGATAGAGAGTCTCTTATTTTGTCACTTTCATATACTAGTGGGAATTTTTCATTATATAACTTGGCCTATATATTCCAATGATGGGCTTCCTCAAATTGCCCTAGGTCTTCGTGAGCAAGCAAGTTGGATGCACACCAACTTAGTTTCTTTTTGAGCTTTCATACACTTATAGCTCTAGTGCATCTGTTGCATGGTAATCCCTACTCACTTGCATCGATATCAATTGATGGGCATCTTCATAGCCCGTTAATTTCCCTAGTTGATGTGAGAATTTATCCTTATTTTTGTCTTCTCCACAACCATCATATTCCATTCCACTTATAGTGCTATATCCATGGCTCACACTCATGTATTGCGTGAATGTTGAAAAAGTTTGAGAACACCAAAAGTATGAAACTATTGCTTGGCTTGTCATCGAGGTTGTGCATAATGAAATACTTTGTGTGACGAAGATGGAGCATAGCTAGACTATATGATTTTGTAGGGATACCTTTCTTTGGCCATGAAATTTTGAGAAGACATGATTGCTTTATTAGTATGCTTGAAGTATTATTGTTTTTATGTCAATATTAAACTTTTGTTTTGAATCTTATGGATCTGTATATTCTTGCCACAATAAAGAAAATTGCATTGATAAATATGTTAGGTAGCATTCCACATCAAAAAATCTGTTTTTATCATTTACCTACTCGAGGACGAGCAGGAATTTAGCTTGGGAATTCTTGATACATGTCCAACGTATCTATAATTTTTGATTGTTCCATGGTATTATATTATCTGTTTTGGTTGTTTTATAGGCATTAATATGCTATTTTATATTATTTTTAGGAATAACTTATTAACCCAGAGCCCAGTGCCAGTTTCTGTTTTTTCCTTGTTTTGACTTCTACAGAAAAGGAATATCAGACGGAGTCCAAACGGAATAAAACTTTATGATGATTTTTCTTGGACCAGAAGAGAACTACGTGACTTGGAGAGAGGGCCAGAAGAGTCCTGAGGAGGCCACAAGCCTCTAGGGCACGCCCCCTAGCTTGTGGGCCCCTCAAGGGTCCTCTAACCCTAGTTCCACCTCTATAAATTCTCAAATATTCCCCAAACATCATAAGCGTCCACAAAAATACTTTTCCACCGGCGCAAGCTTCTGTTCCCGTGAGATCCCATCTTGGGGCCTTTTCCGGTGATTTGCCGAAGGGGGATTCGATCACGGAGGGCCTCTACATCCACCTTGCTGCCCTTCCGATGATGCATGAGTAGTTTACCACAGACCTACGGGTCCATAGCTAGTAGCTAGATGGCTTCTTCTCTCTCTTAGATCTTCAATACAATCTTCTCCTCGATGTTCTTGGAGATCTATTCGATGTAATCTTCTTTTGCGCTGCGTTTGCTGAGATCCGATGAACTGTGGATTTATGATTAGATTATTTATGAATATTATTTGAGTCTATTTTGAACTCTTTTATGCATGATTAAGATATCTTTGTATTTCTCTTCGAACTATCGGTTTGGTTTGGCCAACTAGATTGGTTTTTCTTGCAATGGGAGAGGTGCTTAGTTTTGGGTTCAATCTTGCGGTGTCCTCACCCAGTGACAGAAGGGGTAGCGAGGCACGTATTGCATTGTTGCCATCAAGGATAAAAAGATGGGGTTTATATTATATTGCTTGAGTTTATCCCTGTACATCATGTCATCTTGCTTAAGGCGTTACTCCGTTCTTATGAACTTAATACTCTAGATGCATGCTAGATAGTGGTCGATGTGTGGAGTAATAGTAGTAGATGCAGAATCATTTCGGTCTACTTGTCATAGACGTGATGCCTATATTCATGATCGTTGCCTTAGATATCATCATAATTATGCGCTTTTCTATCAATTGCTCAACAGTAATTTGTTTACCCACCGTATGCTATCTTCAAGAGAGAAGCCTCTAGTGAAACCTATGGCCCCCGGGTCTATTTTCCATTGTATATTTTCAGATCTATAAACCAAAAACCCAAAAATACCTTGCTGCAATTTATTTATATTTACTTTAGTTTGCTCTTTTATTTATCTTTTATACCCATCTCTATTAGATCTCACTCTTGTTCGTGACGGTGAAGGGATTGACAACCCCTTTTTCATGTTGTGTGCAATTGTTTGTTAGTTTGTGCAGGTGCATATATTGGAGACTTGCTTGTGCCTCCTACTGGATTGATACCTTGGTTCTTAACTGAGGGAAATACTTATCTCTACTTTGCTGCATCACCCTTTCCTCTTCAAGGGAAAAATCAACGCAAGCTCAAGAAGTAGCAGTTATCTACTTTTGTGATGAAGCTACTAGAATTGCTAAGCCTGATACTAAAGACAAGAATAAACTTGTTGTTGGCATGCTTGTTTGTCTTTGTTAAAATAAGAGATCATTGTTACATTGGCTTATGTGATTTGGGTGGTAGTTGATACGTCTCGAACGTATCTATAATTTTTGATTGTTCCATGCTATTATATTATCTGTTTTGGATGTTTTATATGCATTAATATGCTATTTTATATTATTTTTGGGACTAACTTATTAACCTAGTGCCCAGTGCCAGTTTCTGTTTTTTCCTTGTTTTTAAGCCTCGCAGAAAAGGAATACCAAATGGAGTCCAAACGGAATAAAACTTCATGATGATTTTTCTTGGACCAGAAGACACCCAGGGGACTTGAAGTCCAAGTCAGGAGAGCCACGAGGCGGCGACAAGGGTGGAGGACGCGCCCTAAGGGGGGTGCCCCCTACCTTGTGGGCCCCTCGGGACTCCCCTGACCTAGCTCTTCGTCCTATATATTCACAAATATTCCCATACCATTAGAGGCATGCACGAAAACACTTTTCCACCGCCGCAACCTTCTGTTCCCATGAGATCCCATCTTGGGGCCTTTTCCGGCATCCTGCCAGAGGGGGAATCGATCACGGAGGGCTTCTACATCAACACCATTGCCCTTCCGATGAAGCGTGAGTACTTTACCTCAGACCTACGGGTCCATAGCTAGTAGCTTGATGGCTTCTTCTCTCTCTTTGATTCTCAATACAACGTTCTCCTTGATGTTCTTGGAGATCTGTCGGTGCAACAAACCCTGGGTCCATTGCCCAGACCGTGCACAGGCCCAAGATCAAGATTGCAGCATCCAAGACTAGACCAAGCACAAGAGATAAGCTCTATGAAGAACCAGAGTGCAGATCAAGAAGACCAAGTCAAGCCAAGGAGCAAGACACTGCTAAGGGAAAAAACCTCCCTGGCCGGGAAGGAGAGCCTGACGAGGTCAAGGTTGTCCCGGAAGCAAGCCTCAAGACCGCGGGCCTGCCGGGTCCTACGAAGGCAAAAACACCCCGCCAAGGCTTCACTGCTCCACCTCACAATGACGCAAGTCATCGATCGGTGCGGTGTCAAGCCCCAAGGCGACTAAGTGGCTGCCTTTTGCCACATGGCAGCCATTTCCTACAGGAATCACCTCCAGATGACACCCATCCAGCAACGTGTCATGCAGACAGGAGAGAAGGTGGCCTAACAGCCCAGCAAGGCGTGCCGGGTAGGCCATGATGTGACACTAAGCGGTGCATTTAATACGCTCTGGTCTATCTGCAGAGTAGATATGATAGCACTGTTTGCTATCTAATCAGTACGCAATGACTGATTTGCCACTATGGTGACCCTTTGATCTATAAAAGGAGGCCCATGGCAACCATAGAAAGGATTCGGACCCTTGTACACCCGTACGCGCGTAGCTGCTCTCGCCCCAAGGCAACCCTGCCGGGCAAGAGCATTGCGTTTCCACCACCATCCACCATCAATCCACCAAAGCAGGAGTAGGGTTTTACGCCTCGCGGCGGCCCTAACCTGGGTAAAGACTGCTCGTGTGATCTCTGCCGTGCTGCGCTGCGCTCCTCCGCTCTTTGTGCAACGCGCCCAGTCCCCCTGCCGAACCAAAAGGGGCTCATGGCCCCATAGGTGGCCGTGGTTTCCCACGACATCTTTGGCGCGCCAGGTAGGGGGCTGCGCTTGCGCGAACCCGAGAAGTGTACGTAGCGCGTCATCTTCACCGCCATCTTCTTCATCAATGGCTCCATCGTCCATGGTGCCCAAGAAGAAGCCCGGCGCCGCAACTCATCCATCCACCTCGAAGGCCCCGCCGCACGCGACCGCCAACGCGGGGCTACGGGGACACTTGGAGGAGTGGACGCTGCGGGGGACGTGGTCGGCGCAGGCGGTGTCATCACCACCTCCCCTGCGGCCGAAGCAGAAGAAGGAGGCACCGGAGAAGGACATCACCAACAACATCCCAGCGGCCACACCCCATGAGGTACGGGAGGAGTGATCACTCTGTCCGCACCTCTCCGTCCGGCCGAGGGGCACAACCACAGCAGGGGTACTCGCTCTGGGGGGAATCACAACTCCCCGACCGCAGAGCATGCGCCACCCCCAGAACGAGCTGACACAGCCGCTACGCTAAACGGAGCCGCTGGCCCTCAAGCGCCTCCACCTCATCACCACGCCATCCAGGCGGCTGACTCGCGATGACGAGAGCACGGCGCAACCGCTACCGGCACCGTCAGGAGCCGGGCGACGTTACGGTCGTCATCGACATCCATGCCAAGCACCGCTTCGGAGGCCATGGCGCGGGCCCAGCTGCTGTTGAAATTTCCGCCGGCAGCCGATTAGATGGATGAGTGGAGAGCCACCATTCAGAGTTTAATTGGCTTCGCTGAGGCGGGAGGATCACAGCGGGCTGGCCCGCCACGGCCTCCCCAGGCTGCGACAACAGCCCATGCTACTGGCCATGCGGATGGGGTCACTCCTACGGTGCAATCCCCTCCACGGCAGCCAGTGCGGGAGCCGCGCAACCAAGAACCCGACGATGTCTCGATGGCTTCGTCCGACCCTCGAGCGCGTCAAGGCCAACGACGAGTCCTGGAGGGCACGTAGAGGGAAGGCGCGCGTGTCACCACCGAGCGACACCGCAACGCCCACTGCCAGTCCGACAGGCGCGATGGCCCCGACGTTGATGAGCTCGCACTCGCTGAAGGTGGGTACCTGCCTTTCGAGGCTGGGTGCCCTGCCTTCACCCGCGAGCTGCGGCAAGTCCGTTGGCCGTTCACTCGCACGTTCAAGCCAGAGATATCAGAGAAGTATGACGGTAGACTGAACCCGACAGAGTTCTTGAGCTTCTACACCGTCGCTGTTCAAGCTGCCGGGAAGAGATGTGAAGGTATTCGCCAACTACTTCCCTTTGGCACTCAAGCCAAATGTGAGGTCTTGGCTGATGCACCTGCCGGTGAGTTCCATTTCGACCTGGGCTGACCTGTGCCATGAGTTCGTTGGCGCCTTCACGGGCGGCCATCAAGAACCAGGGCGGCCGAGCGACTTGCAGCTTCTCCCGCAGAAGGAGGGAGAGAGCCTGCGGAAATACATGCAGAGGTTCAGCCGAGTCCACATGAATATTCCAGACATCCACCCGGCAGCTGTGATAGCTGCGTTCCAGTCCAACGTGCGCAATCGTCGGATATGTTCCAAGATGAACGTTAAATTGCCCAAGACTGTGAAGGAGCTTTACACTCTGGTGGATAGGTGAGCTCGAATAGAGGAGGGGAGGAAGCTCCCTGGAGAAGAGGATGCCATCGACATCGATTTAGAGGATGATGATGAGGCCATCAGTCAGAAGAAGAAGAACAAGAAGCGCAACAAAAGGCGCAAGGATAAGGCAGTGATGACCGTTGAGGGATCGGGCACGCCTAGTACCGGCAAGAAGGCCAACGCTGAGGTACCCGGCAAGGTAGTTGCCACGTGCACTGATTGCCGGGAAGCCACGGCTGCCGAGAAGGCTGGGAAAGGCGATGGCCCGTATTGCAAGATCCATCGGACCAAGGGCCACGATCTCCAGGAGTGTCATCAGGTTGAGCAGCTCGTCAAGAAACAGAGGGCTGAATATGAGAAGTGAGATAAAGAGAAAGGTCAGAATGGCGCTGGCGGAAAGGGCCGGGGTGGCAGAGTAAGCCGCCCCGGCAAGGCTCCTCAGAATCAAGGGAAACCCGCCAGAGGCCGTGAGAAGGAGGATTGCAACGATGAAAGTGATGGAGGAGATGAAGAGGAAACCAGCGAGCAGGAATTCCAGAAAGCCACTGACGCCCTGTGCATTGACGAGGGTGCATCTTTGCACTCCTCCCACCGCCAACTTAAATGGTGGGCGCGTGAAGTCAATGCCGTGGAGCCAGTGGCAGACTCTCGAAGGCCGCTCAAGTGGTCCCGCATGCCCATCATCTTTGACGAAGAGGACCACCCTGATCGCACCACTGCGGTAGGGTGCTTGCCGTTGTTGGTATCACCAACAATCCGCAACCTCAAGGTCACAAAGATGTTGGTTGATGGCGGGGCCGGGTTGAATCTGATTTCTCCAAAGGTCATCTGCAAACTCCAGATAGCAGAGGAAGAGCTCAAGGTTACTGGTATGTTTCAAGGGATCAGCACCGGCAGGAGTCGTCCTAAGGGGAAAATCACATTACCGGTGACATTTGGGGGGAGTTGGATTACCGGACTGAGAAGATCGTGTTTGATGTGGTTGAACTCCCCCTGCCATACAATGGAATCCTTGGTCACCCAGCTCTGGCCAAGTTCATGGCAGCATCTCACTATGCCTACAACACCTTGAAGATGCCAGGGCCGATGGGCGTCATTTCCATTCCATCAGACGAGAAGGACGCAATTATTTGCGTGGATAAGATGTACCGGGAAGTAGTCGCGGCAGAGGCCACTGAGGCCGCAATTCCCGCCAAGGAAAGCAATGAAAAGAAGAAGGCTAGCAGGGACACCAGCAAGGAATCCGGGAAGCGTGCCCCCTCGGGGTACGCTGTGCCTGTTGATGACTTGCCGGAGAGTTCCAACAAGAGATCCAAGGCTGCCGCACCCACTGTGAAAAAGGTCCCGGCAGGGCTGGCTGGTGCTGATGGTACTTTCACTATCAGCGCCACCCTCGATGAAAAATAGGAAAGCGCGCTCGTTGCCTTCCTGCGGGCGAATGTCGATGTGTTTTCTTGGCAACCATCTGACATCCCCGGTGTTCCTAGGGAGGTAATCGAGGACCACCTTGCTGTCTGCCCACATGCCCGGCCCGTCAAGCAGATTCATTTCCAGGTCTGCCGAGCGAGCCCTGCCGTTCTTCAAAATTTTGAAGAAGGCAGGGCCAATGGAGTGGATGCCAGAGGCAGATGTTGCACTACAAGATTTAAAGGTCTATCTTTCCTCTGTGCCCACTTTGGTTGCTCCCAAGCCACAAGAGCCGTTGCTGCTATACTTGGTGGCAACTAATCAAGTGGTCAGCGCAGCACTGGTGGCGCAACGGGAAGTGAATGAAGCAGCAGACACAGCTAGTATCCCTTCCGGGGAGGAAAGTGAGCACACCCTGGCAAGGTCAGGTGCAGATCAGGATGGAGAAGAGCAAAGCAGCGGAAGCGGTTCTCTGGTCACGGCAAGGAAAAAAGTGGTGCAGCTCCCAGTATACTTCGTCAGCTCCCTATTGCAGGGGGCTAGATCCAGGTACTCTGGCATGCAAAATTTGATTTTTGGCCTTATCATGGCCTCAAGTAAACTGCGCCACTACTTCCAAGCCCATGAGATCATAGTTGTCACCCGTTTCCCTTTGCAACGGATACTCTGAAACCCTGAGGCTACCGGCAGGATAGTGGAGTGGGCTTTGGAGTTATCCAGCTTTGGCTTGAAGTTTGAGAGTATGTCAACTATTCAAAGCAGAGCATTGGCAGAGTTTATTGCAGAATGGACGCCAACTCCAGATGAAGAAGTGTTGGAGACAGTTATTCCCGGCAAGGAAGCGCCCCAAGAATGGATCATATATTTTGATGGTGCCTTCTCCTTACAAGGTGCAGGGGCTGGCATGGTTCTCATTGCTCCCACTGGAGAGCACTTGAAGTACATCGTCCAGATGCATTTTCCCCAGGAGAAGGCTACCAACAATACAGCAGAGTATGAAGGGCTCCTTGCTGGGCTCAGAATTGCAACAGAACTGGGGATCAAGAAGCTGATCATCCACGGAGATTCACAACTTGTGGTGAGACAAGTCAACAAGGATTACCAAAGTCCATTGATGGAGGCATACATTGAGGAAGTGAGAAAGTTGGAGGAGCACTTTGACGGATTGCAAACAGAGCATGTACCCCGTGTGGAAAACAGCATTGCTGATCATCTATCGAAGTGCGCTGCGCAAAAGCTCCCTGTGGAACCAGGAACTTTTGTTCTCCATCTGACTCAGCCCTCCGTATCCCCGGCAACAATGGCCAGAAAGAGGAGGAAACTGGACTCCGGCAAGCCTCTCCCGGTAGAACCTTCCGAGGATCCCGACAGAAAGCTTGTCGGGCACAACTCCCCTTTGATCGCTGAGCTGCATCCTCCCGCCAGGCCACCGGTCCCCGCGGTCGAGGATTGCACTCTCACAAATGAGGAGGTGCCGTTAGTCCTCGTTGCCGAGCCACAGGCTCCGCCTTGGGCACGGCACATAGTCCATTTCCTCCAAACTGAAGAACTTCCCGAAGAGCAAGAAGAAGCTGAAAGAGTATCCCGGAGGGCCAGTATGTATCAGTTCGTTGACGACACGCTGTACAGAAGGAGGCCCAACGGTGTGAAATTGAAGTGCATTTGCCGGGAAGGAGGAAAGGAACTGCTGGCGGAGATACACCAGGGTATGTGCGGCTCCCACATTGGATCAAGGACATTGGCTGGGAAAGCTTTCCGGCAAGGATTATATTGGCCCACAGCCCTCCAAGATGCGGTGGAGCTTGTCACCAAGTGTGAAGCCTGCTAGTTCCATTCCAAGAATATCCACCTGCCTGCCCAAGCTCTTCAGACAATCCCTTTATCATGGCCGTTTTTGGTCTGGGGGCTCGATATCCTCGGCCCTTTCCCCCGAGCTGCCGGGGGCTTTGAATTCTTGTTCGTTGCAATCGACAAGTTTACAAAGTGGCCGAAAGTAGAGCCCGTGAGAAAGGTGACTGCTCAGTTAGCTATCAAGTTCTTGAAAGGATTGGTGTGCCGCTTTGGAGTTCCTGCCCAGATCATCACTGACAACGGCACCCAGTTCACGAGTCGCGCCTTCATGCAATATGTTCATGCCCTCGGAAGCAAAATCTCGTTCGCCTCTGTGGCTCACCCAAGGAGCAACGGACAAGCTGAGAGGGCGAACACTGAAGTGTTGCGAGGACTCAAGACGAGAACAGTTGATAGGCTGCAGAAGTGTGGCAGGCGGTGGATCGACGAGCTGCCGGTGGTTCTTTGGTCCCTCAGAACGACACCAAATCGAGCTATCGGGCAGACTCGCTTCTCCCTAGTCTATGGGGCAGAAGAAGTTATCCCCACGGAACTCATTTACGGGTCACCTCGAGTGCTTGCCTACGATGAAGTAGTGCAAGATCAGCACCGGCATGACGATGCTGTGCTACTCGAGGATAACCGTCTCCGGGCTGCTACGTGTGCCGCATGCTATCAGCAAGCCCTGCGTCGCTATCACAGCCGCAGGGTTCATGCCCGGTGTTTTGAGGAAGGCGACCTTGTCTTTAGGCGCGTTCAGTCCGCCAAGGGTGCAAACAAGTTGACGCCGAAGTGGGAAGGCCCTTACCGGGTAGTACAAGTCACCAGACCTGGCACAGTCCGTCTGGAGACCAGAGATGGCATTCAATTGCAAAACTCATGGAACATTGAGCATCTCTGCAAGTTCTACCGGTAAGGCGTAGCTGTTGGGCCCTGCCCGGCAGCCACCCTTTTGTACAGGCCTTGCCTCTGTTGCACGTAACCCCTTGTACAAAGCCAGGCGCAGACCCTGAGCAACAGAGAAATAAATGAAGCGATGGGGGTCCCCTACAAATTGCATGCATGCATAAGCATATCATGAACATTGCATGTTCATGTAGATAAGATCGCATCAGGCATCATGTTCATCTGCATCAAACTACAGGCTCCTACCGTGGATTCGATCCCGAAGAGGAGAAGAGAAGACAGGCCCACATTGCGATCCCCGGCAAGCCCAAACAGATAAGTTCTCTCTCTTATCTGTACGTGTTCTGTAAGTAAAAACTTGTGCATAGGGGAACCTCGCCACTTTCAAAACTTAGGTGCTCCCGTCCCTTGACTCGAACATTGCTTCGGTCGGGGTGGTTGTAGTGGCCTTTGGCGAGAAAGTTGGCGGGGGCTGGTCCCTCTATACGGTTTGGGCTCGGCAAGACTAGCTTCGCGGCAGCAAACTGAGGGTACCAGCAAGATAGCCTACCAGGAAAAACTTGTTTACTTGAGCGTATAGAGGCATTCTACCTCTGCATGGACATGTTACATGCACAAGTGCCCGGCAAGGTTTATCTTTTTCATTAATATGCTGATCAACAAGTACAGGCCTTACAGAACACAAACATGGATAAAAGAGATTACATAATTTGAACTAAAGTTTGGCAAGTGCCTACATATTTTAGATTAAAAAAAGATAAATGCTTGTGATGCCTTTTTTTCTGTTCCCCCCTTCTTCGAAACTACAGGGGGAGACGAAGAAGGTGGAGGGAAGGCCTGGCTGGGATTCGGCACCTCCCCAGGATCAGGATGGTGTTGTCCCGGGCTGGGAGGAAGAAACCGGTGGGCAGGTGTGGATGGTGACGCTGCCGGAAGCCCAGCCGGTGATGATGGTGCTGCCGGCAAGCGCGCCTCGTCGGAGCGGTCGCCCCCGATCTTGACGCGTCGTGGGTTGCCGCCACCTTCCTTACCGCCGTCGCTCGGAGCTCCCACCATGCCAACCAGGGCGAACACCAAGCGCCCCGGGTAGCCCCACAGAGAGCATGGTCATCTCCAATGACCCGAAGACAAGGGGCCACCGCCCTTTAAAGGAACATGCATGGGGGCAAGGAGCCCGCCTATACGCCGTGCAGGCAGTACCCTGAAAGGAGGGGTCTGCCGTTACCAGTGGCGAACCACCTTTGCGGTCTCCCTCCGGCATCGCGAGAAAAGGGGGAATAGGCCACGATCGACTACCACACCTCATGTCCATTGTGGACCTTGGCGTGGTGTCGTTTGCGTCGCCCCTCACTAGAATTGGAGCTACGGGCGGCCCGGCGACGAGCGCACCGAAGTCGCTACCTCCGGTGCTACCACCGCGCCGCCCGCACACCCCCCCTGAGGCATACACGAAGACGGAAAGAAGATCTTGCCCCAGCACTCGACACATCAACCCCAAGTTAGGGCCCGGGACTTGGCCCCGAGCTCTCCTCTTCGGCATCCCCCAGGAGGAAACAAAGAGTGGAGGAGGAAAGGTGAATGGATGAATACTCCCATTCCTCCCACGTCCCTCCTTTTATAGACGGGTTGGGGCGAGGAGCCGCTCCTTCAGCGGGCGACCGCCGTCCTCCTCCACCAATCCATAAAGATCGGGCCCCTGTGCTCTCCTGCACCGCGCGCCTCCGTTACCTACCCCACTCAATGCATGCAGCATACGTGGCCACGGATAAGGGCGTGGTGGGAAGAATGAATTGGCAGTTACTCGCTCGTACGTTAAAGTCATTCACGAGCCATTACAGGATGGCCCCACCACAATTGGCGTTACGCAACGGGCGGGAAAACCGGAAACCGACCTGGGCTCAGATTAATGAAGAAGCAAAGATCTCAAAGGACAAGCAGCTATTTCCCTCTTGCCTGTGCACAAGTTAGGGCCTACCCCGATGACGCCCAGCAGCATGTTCGGGCCAGGCCCGGGGGCTCCTGTCGGTGCAGCAAACCCTGGGTCCGTTGCACAGACCGTGCACAGGCCCAAGATCAAGATTGCAGCATCCAAGACTAGACCAAGCAGAAGAGATCAGCTCTTTGAAGAACCAGAGTGCATATCAAGAAGACCAAGTCAAGCCAAGGAGCAAGACACTGCTAAGGGAAAAAACCTCCCTTGCCGGTCAGGAGAGCCTGGCGAGGTCAAGGTTGTCCCGGAAGCAAGCCTCAAGACCGCCCCGGCAGGCTTGCCGGGACCTACGAAGGCAAAAACACCCCGCCAAGGCTTCACCGCTCCACCTCACAACGACGCAAGTCATCGATCGGTGCGGTGTCAAGCCCCAAGGCGACTAAGTGGCTGCCTTTTGCCACATGGCAGCCATTTCCTACAGGAATCATCTCCAAATGACACCCGTCCAGCAACGTGTCATGCAGACAGGAGAGAAGGCTGCCTAACAACCCGGCAAGGCGTGCCGGGCAGGCCATGATGTGACACTAAGCAGCGCATTTAATGCGCTTTGCTCTATCTGCAGAGTAGATATGATAGCACTGTTTGCTATCTAATCAGTACGCAATGACTGATTTGCCACTGTGGTGACCCTTTGATCTATAAAAGGAGGCCCATGGCAACCATAGAAAGGATTCGGACCCTTGTACACCCGTACGCGCGTAGCTGCTCTCGCCCCAAGGCAACCCTGCCGGGCAAGAGCACTGCGTTTCCACCACCATCCACCATCAATCCACCAAAGCAGGAGTAGGGTTTTACGCCTCGCGACGGCCCGAACCTGGGTAAAGATTGCCCGTGTGATCTCTGTCGTGCTGCGCTGCGCTCCTCCGCTCTTTGTGCAACGCGCCCAGTCCCCCTGCCGAACAAAAAGGGGCTCATGTCCCCATAGGTGGCCGTGGTTTCCCACGACAAGATCTATCCGATGTAATCTTCTTTTGCGGTGTGTTTGTCGAGATCCGATGAATTGTGGATTTATGATCAGCTTATCTATGAATATTATTTGAATCTTCTCTGAATTCTTTTATGCATTATTTAATATCTTTGTATTTCTCTTTGAATTATCGGTTTGGTTTGGCCAACTAGATTGGTTTTTCTTGCAATGGGAGAGGTGCTTAGCTTTGGGTTCAATCTTACGTGATTTCACCCAGTGACAAAGTAGGGGTAGCAAGACACGTATTGCATTGTTGCCATCGAGGATAAAAAGATGGGGTTTTCATCATATTGTTTTAATTAATTCCTCTACATCATGTCATATTACTCAAGGCGTTACTGCGTTCTTTATGAACTTAATACTCTAGATGCATGCTGGATAGCGGTCGATGTGTGGAGTAATAGTAGTAGGTGTAGGCAGGAGTCGGTCTACTTGACACGGACGTGATGCCTATATGCATAATCATTGCCTTGGATATCGTCATAACTTTGCGCTTTTCTATCAATTGCTCGACTGTAATTTGTTCATCCACCGTATTATTTGCCTTCATGAGAGAAGCCTCTAGTGAAACCTATGGCCCTCGGGTCTATTTTCCATCATATTACTTTCCGATCTACTATTTTGCAATCTTTTATTTTCAGATCTATATACCAAAAAACCCAAAAATATTTTATCTTTTGTTTATCTATCTTTATCAGATCTCACCTTTGCAAGTGACCGTGAAGGGATTGACAACCCCTTTATCGCGTTGGGTGCAAGTGTTTGATTGTTTGTGCAGGTGTTGGTGATTTGTGCGTTCTTCTCCTGCTAGATTGATACCTTGGTTTTTAACTGTGGGAAATACTTAACTCTACTGTGTTGCATCACCCTTTCCTCTTCAAGGGAAAAACCAGCGCAAGCTCAAGAAGTAGCAGGAAGAATTTCTGGCGCCGTTGCCGGGGAGATCTACGCCAAGTCAAGCCTACCAAGTACCCATCATAAACTCTCATCTCTTGCATTACATTATTTGCCATTTGCCTCTCGTTTTCCTCTCCCCCACTTCTAAAATGATTTTAAGAGAAATGCAAAAAGATTTGCCTTTTTATTTTTAACACCCCATGTAATTAACCACAGTGATCACCCTTAGTTAATGCCATGTCAGCAAGTTTAACAGTGCCTAGTCAACATTTGCATCATATTGCATTTCAAACTCCTAATTCAAACTTCAAATTAATTAAAAGTGAAAATAAAAGTTGTTCCAAATTGGAAACTAAAATGTTCACTAAATAGCAAATAATTCAGAGGCAATTATAAAATTGTAACCAACATCAATGGGATTAGTTAAGTGCACCTAACAACCTCAAACAATGGCTAACAGCAACATTTAGTAACCTTTTATTTAATCTAAGTTAAATATAAAATTATATTTTACCCAAACTAGTTTTTGGTGATAGGTACTATTGCACTGCAATTTATGAGCTAGGTCACTTATTTTGTAAAAGTAGTTTAGTGGCTAAACAATTTGCAAAACAGAAAAGAAAGCAGAAAACAAAACAAAAAATAGAAAAAGAAGAAAAGGGGCAAAGGCCTACTGTGCACTTGGGCTTCCAGTGCACAGTAGCTGGCCCAGCCCACCCAGCGCCATCTCCCACCTCGCACTGCTCACCCCGCGCTGCTGTCGACGCCACAGCACGCCCGCGCGCCCGCGCCCCGGCCCTCCTGCTCGTTTGCTCGACACCGCACGCCTGTGCTCGCCGTGGTGGATAAGGGCGAGGCCCCGCGACCCCCTGGCGTCCCCCTCGCTCACTCTCCCCTCACTCCCTCTCTGTTTCCCCAGATCCCGAACGCGCCCGTCGCCATGGCCCCGTCCTAGCCGCGGCCACCGTCATCCCCTCAACGCCTCTCCGTGTTCGTCTGCTCCGCCGCTGATCGCTGCATCGACCAGTGCCACTTGGCGGAGCTGGGAGCCCCTGCCTCGCCCGCGTCGACCTTCTCCTTCCTCTACGGCCACCGCGACCTCGCCGTCGATTCCGGACACCTCGAGGCTCCCCCACTCCCGCTAAGCTCACCTACAGGATCCCGATGAGCTGCAGCTTCTTTTCCCTCTTTGCTCGTCGCCATTTGCTGCTCGTAGACGCCGTCCCCAACATGGCCGTACCTATCGCCGCTCGAGCTCGTCACCGGCGAACTCCCGGTGACCTTATGGTCACGCGGCTATGCTCGTTAGACTCATCGCATCGCGCAGGCGCCATAGAAACCTCGCGCCGCTCGTTGTGCTCGCCATAGCCCCGACTCCGACGGCGCCCGAAGTTCGCCATCCGCTGCGGTGGTCGCCGCCGGCGATTCCGACCACCTCGGCCCGTGAGACCACCACAGAACGACGCGGCTCAGAACGCACGATCGAACAAGCCAAACCCCGCGCGAAATGATGCACCACAGTGGAAATCCGTGCTCGCCGGAGTTTTCTCCGCCGTTCGGTCTCGCTGGCGTGCTCCAGTGGTCGGTGTCCAGCTGGCGCCGATGTGGCACCACGGGCCCCACCGCGCAGCCACTGCCACGGGGACCCACTGGGCCTAGTTGACTTGGTCAGCGCGGCCCCACCCGCTGACATGTGGGTCCCGCATGATTTAAAATGATTTTAAAAATAAATAAATTATTAATTAAATTGTTAATTAGATTAATTAGTTAATCACTCACTGACAGGTGGGACCACACCCCTAACTAATTAGTTTAGTTTAAATTAAACACTAGATTAGCTCTGTGTCTATGACAGTAGGGCCCCACATGTCAGGATTGACCTGTCAACAGGTCAGTTGACCTGCTGACATCAGCGTGATGTCATGATGACATCATCAATTACTATTTTGGATAATGTTGTTTTAAATAATTAAATAAAATCCAGAAAATGATTAAAACTTTAGAAAATCATAGAAAATAAACCGTAACTCGGATGAAAAAGTTTTATACATGAAAGTTGCTCAGAACGATGAGACGAATTTGAATACGCCCTTCGTATTGCTGTCAAATGCCACTAACTAACTGAACGTGGAACTTTTAGACTAATTTTGATAAATGAATAGTGCACAACTTTAATAAAATAAATCCAAATAAATTCCTAAATTAACTAAATCATCTAGTTAGGCAGTAGAACACCTCTGCATATCATTTAGGCATGTCATGCATATTGTTTGCATTTTTGCCGTGAATTTATTGTTTCTTTCCCCTCCCTTCTCTCTTGATAGACGCCGAGACCGACGCCGACGCAGCAGAGTACGACTATGCTCCAGACGAGCAGCCTTCTGACGACCAACCCCTCTCAGCAGAGCTTCCAGGCAAGCCCCCCCTTGAATAATCCGATGTTGCCCATTCCATTCTCTCATGCTTGCATTAGATTTTGCTACTGTAATTGATTGCTCCAATTCTGATGCATAGCCTATTTTTGTAACCTGCCTATTGCTACCTTACCTGCCTATTTCAAACTGCTTAGTTTAGGTTGGTGAGTGATCCATCAGTGACCCCCCACCTTGCCCTTGTTGCCTCTGCTTCCTCATCGACGACTCGATCAACGTGATCGACGACCAGAGACCGACACCTCACTTCACCCCCCTTTGTTGTACGACTCTGCATAGTTACTATCGAGTGCCGAGGGTGATACCTCGTAACGCACTCCTGATGATAACTCTGCAGTGTAGCTGTTCGGTCGTGGTCAGCGAGGGTGATTCCTCCTTAACCACTCCTAATACGACTCTATCGTGCAACCCCTCAAGTGTGAACCTCGAGTGTGATTCCTCCTACTTTCACCTTGATGATTTCATCGAGTGGAATCCACCGAGGGTGATTGCTCGGGGTTTCCCCCCTTGATGTTATGACCACACGGTTACTTTGACCTTTGTCGCAGGCGGGTCGACCCTGAGGGGTAACCGCGGGGAAACTATGCAGTCGGGTTTGCCAGGAGGGCACCCGAGAGAGGTATTGTGGCGGAGCATCAGAAACTCTGATCGTCTCTGTGAGTTATTAAATACGCCTAACAGATTTGGGTAATTGATCTGAGTTGGCCAATGGCCTATACGCACTACCACCACGTGGGATAATGGTTATGGGGCCCTCTACATCGTACGTTTCTCCCGAAAGCTCATCAGACGTCACAGTTCACCGTGCGGGCTGATTGTTGGGGTTGGGCTGGATACTTCACTGACGAGTTCAGTGTCGCGCCTGCTCCCCGGCTAGTCTCGCAACGCGCAGGAGCGCCCGGGGTGATGGCCCAAGACCCCTGGGTGCATAGGTTAGTCCGGCGTGTTGACCTCTCTGCTGAGCCTAGGTAGGGCGCTGCTTCGTGTTGATCTCCTGAGGCCGGGCATTACCCAGCAAGTGTGTTCGGCAAGAGGTGATCGAGCGTGTTGGGTAACAGTAGTGCACCCCTGCAGGGAAGTGATCTATTCGAATAGCCGTGTCCACGGTAACAGGACGCTCAGTTTGGTATCCCGATCTATTACTTGAACTGGATACTTGTTTAATTAATTGAAGCTCCGGGATCGCTTTCTCGCAGGGAGTCAAGGAAGGATCTCTAGGCTTTGCCTCAACATGCTTGCTTAATAAAATGCTTTTCTGTACTCTTCTAATTGCTGCAAGATGGTGGCTTCGTGAAGATGCTAGTCTTCGATAGGACTAGGTCTTCTCTCTATTCTGGCATTTCTGCAGCCCAGTCCACATATATAGCCTTTCTTTGATAATGTTGCATATGTAGTGTAGATCCTTGCTTGCTGAGTACTTCGGATGAGTACTCACGGTTGCTTTGCTACCTCTTTTTCCCCGATACCCCTTTTGATGTTACCTCAGACAATGGAGCGCGGGAGCTAGATGACACCGCATGAGCTTACTACCAGGAGGGCCCAGACGGCACATACTACTGGATCGAGCCAGCCGACCAGGAGTAGGATCGGAGGCCCTAGGCAGGAGGCCTTCGCCTTTTGATCTAGAGTCGTTGTTTGTGCTAGCCTTCTTAAGGCGAACCTTGGTTAACTATGTCTGTACCCAGATATTATTTGTATGACTAACTTGTGTATTCGGATCCTCGTGATCCCTGGTCTGTAATATTCGTGGATCTCCGTTTATTTATGTTAGAGTTGTGTTGTGATATCTTCCTGTGAGTCCCTGTGCTTGATCGTGCATGTTTGCGTGTATGATTAGTGCACGATTGAGTCGGGGGCGTCACATTATTCTCCTTTCTTTCGTTTGCCTTTATGTCTTACTTGGCTCATTTGCTTGTTTGCTTGGTATCATTGTGTGTTTATTGAAAATCAGAAACAAAGTTTATGGATCCACTTAAAGTTTTTTACTTGGATCATCTTCGATCCATATGTGCTCGTGCTGAAACCCCAACTAGTTTAGTTGAGGGAAAATCTTTAGATGAGCATGCTCATTTTGTGCATCATCGGTTGTCTGAAAAAGGGAGACTCTTATGGAATCAAATAAATTGTTTGCTATGTTATGCTTGGAATCTTTGTGAACTTTGTGATTTTACTTGTTGCTCTAAGAACCCTAAAAAACACCTCCCCTACCTATGTGAGTTTAATGATAATGAAATCTTATCTTCTTATGAAAAGGGTGTTTATAGTTACTATGATATCAAACAAATTGGAGAATTTTTTGCTTTTAAGGGTGCTTATGAAGTTGCTTCTTTGATTGAAAAGTATGATATTACTCTCTACAAATCTAATTTTTTTGACATACTTAAATATTGTTATGAAAACTATGCTCATAATGCCTATGTTTAGGAATTTATTGAGAGAATGACCGTTGCTTTGGAAGAAAATGATATGCATGAATCTATAGATAATTATGATTCCGATGATTTGATTGAAATATCCCTTGATGAATATGATGCTTGCTATTCTTATGGCCATGATGCCAATATTTATGGAGATGAATTTGCTATAGTTCCTGATGTTAAACATGAGATTATTGCTATTGCACCCATACTTGATAGTTCCTTGAATCAAAAGCATGATTGCAATGATGTTATTATAAATTCTATTAATGACAATTGTGTTAATGATATGCAAAACCCTAAGCTTGGGGATGCTAGTTTTGCTATGTCCACTACTTGTTGCAATGATCATGATTGGGATGATTCTTCTTATGATCTTGAAAATTTATTTAAGCCCCATGATGAATATGAGATTGATAATAATGTTTGCAATAATATTGAAAGTGGGTTTGGAAGAGTGTCAACTTTAGATCCCACATATTTGGATAATGTTCAATCTTAGGAAGTTTTTGATAAAGGTGGGTTTGGAAAGGTCATGACTTTATTTGATGATAACCCCACTATTTTGGAAGAGTGTCAACTTTGCATGCATGAGGATCATGTAGGAAATATGTTGTGTGATAGCTACATTGTTGAATTTGAATATGATCCTACATGCAATTATTATGAGAGAGGAAAATATGGTTGTAGAAATTTTCATGTCACTAAATTACCTCTCGTTATGTTGAGATTGCTATTGTTTCTTTCTTCTTCCATGCATATGCTAGTTTTTGCTTGCCTTGATAATTTGTTTGCTTATAAAATGCCTATGCATAGGAAGTATGTTAAACTTAGATGTGTTTTTCACGTGTTTTGTGATGCTCTCTTTGCGCTTCAATTCTTGTCTTTCATCTGAGCATCATTAAAATTTCAATGCCTAGCTAAAAGGCTTTAAAAGAAAAGCGCTTGTTGGGAGACAACCCAACAATTTTATTTTCTATTTTTCAATAATGTTTTCATCTATCCTCTGGTTAGATGTGTTTTGGTGTTTTAATTAGTGTTTGTGCCAAGTAAGACCTTTGGGATGGCTTACGGTGATAGTTGATTTGATCTTGCTGAAAAACAGAAACTTTTGCGTACAGTCACATAATTTTAATAATTCACTGGAGAGTTGAAAACCCTGAATTTTTTTACACAGGATTTATATACGAATTGTCTATGTTTTCGTAATATTTCAGAATTTTTAGAGTTACATAAGTATTAGAACAATTCAGATCTTCGCAGACTGTTTTGTTTTTGTTAGACTCTGTTTTCTTTGTGTTGTTTGCTTATTTTGATGAATCTATGGGTAGTATCGGGGGGTATGAACCATGGAGAAGTTGGAATACAGTAGATATTACACCAATATAAATAAAGAATGAGTTCACAACAGTACCAAAAGTGATGATTTTATTTTCTTGTACTAACGGATCTCACGAGTTTTTTGTTGAGTTTTGTGTTGTGAAGTTTTCAAGTTTTGGGTAAAGATTTGATGGACTATGGAATAAGGAGTGGCAAGAGCCTAAGATTGGGGATTCCCAAGGCACCCCAAGGTAATATTCAAGGACAACCAAGAGCCTAAGCTTGGGGATGCCCCAGAAGGCATCCCCTCTTTCGCCTTCGTCTATCGGTAAATTTACTTGAGGCTATATTTTTATTCACCACATGATATGTGTTTTGCTTGGAGCGTCTTGTATGATATGAGTCTTTGCTTTTTAGTTTGCCACAATCATACTTTCTATACACACCTTTTTAGAGGGACACGCATGAATCGTGATTTATTAGAATACTCTATGTGCTTCACTTATATCTTTTGAGCTAGGCAATTTTGCTCTAGTGCTTCACTTATATCTTTTTAGAGCACGGCGGTGGTTTTATTTAATAGAAATTGTTGAACTCTCATGCTTCGCTTATATTATTTTTAGAGTCTTTCTAAATAGCATGGTAATTTGCTTTGGTTATAAGTTTAGTCCTAATATGATAGGCATCCAAGAGTGATATAATAAAAACTTTCATATAAAGTGCATTGAATACTATGTGAAGTTTGATTCCTTATGATTGTTTTGACATATAAAGATGGTGATATTAGAGTCATGCTAGTGAGTAATTGTGGATTGTAGAAATACTTGTGTTAAAGTTTGTGATTCCCGTAGCATGCACGTATGGTGAACCGTTATGTGATGAAGTTGAAGCATGATTTATTTATTGATTGTCTTCCTTATGAGTGGCGGTCGCGGACGAGCGATGGTCTTTTCCTACCAATCTATCCCCCTAGGAGCATGTGCGTAGTACTTTGTTTCGATGACTAATAGATTTTTGCAATAAGTATGTGAGTTCTTTATGACTAATGTTGAGTGCATGGATTATACGCACTCTCACCCTTCCACCTTTGCTAGCCTCTCTAGTACCGCGCAACTTTCGCCGGCGCCATGCACCTACCTTTTACCTTCCTCAAAACAGCCACCATACCTACCTATTATGGCATTTCCATAGCCATTCCGAGGTATATTTCCATGCAACTTTCCATCGTTTCATTTTATTATGACACGTTCCATCATTGTCATATTGCTTTGCATGATCATGTAGTTGACATAGTATTTGTGGCAAAGCCACCGTTCATAATTTTTATACATGTCACTCTTGAGTCATTGCACATCCCGGTACACCGCCGGAGGCATTCATATAGAGTCATGTTTTGTTCTAAGTATCAAGTTGTAATTCTTGAGTTGTAAGTAAATAAAAGTATGATTATCTTTATTATTAGAGCATTGTCCCATGTGAGAAAAAAAAGAGGCCAACGAAGCCCACAAAAAAAAAGGGGCCAAAGAAGCCCACCAAAAAAAATGAGAGAAAAGAGAGAAGGGGCAATGTTACTATCCTTTTTCCACACTTGTGCTTCAAATTAGCACCATGATCTTCATGATAGAGAGTCTCCTATGTTGTCACTTTCATATACTAGTGGGAATTTTTCATTATAGAACTTGGCTTGTATATTCCAATGATGGGCTTCCTCAAATTGCCCTAGGTCATCATGAGCAAGCAAGTTGGATGCACACCCACTTAGTTTCTTTTTGAGCTTTCATAAACTTATAGCTCTAGTGCATCCGTTGCATGGCAATCCCTACTCACTCACATTGATATCTATTGATGGCCATCTCCATAACCCGTTGATATGCCTAGTTGATGTGAGACTATCTCCTTTTTTTTGTCTTCTCCACAACCACCATATTCTATTCCACCTATAGTGCCATGTCCATGGCTCATGCTCATGTATTGCGTGAAAGTTGAAAAAGTTTGAGAACATCAAAAGTATGAAAAAATTGCTTGGCTTGTCATCAGGGTTGTGCATGATTTGAATACTTTGTGTGATGAAGATGGACCATAGCCAGACTATATGATTTTGTAGGGATAACTTTCTTTGGCCATGTTATTTTGAGAAGACATGATTGCTTTATTAGTATGCTTGAAGTATTACTGTTTTTATGTCAATATTAAACTTTTGTTTTGAATCTTATTGATCTGAACATTCATGCCACAATAAAGAAAATTACATGGATAAGTATGTTAGGTAGCATTCCACATCAAAAATTTTGTTTTTATCATTTACCTACTCGAGGACGAGCAGGAATTAAGCTTGGGGATGCTTGATACGTCTCCAACGTATCTATAATTTTTGATTGTTCCATGCTATTATATTATCTGTTTTGGATGTTTTATATGCATTTATATGCTATTTTATATTATTTTTGGGACTAACTTATTAACCTAGAGCCCAGTGCCAGTTTCTATTTTTTCCTTTTTTTAAGCCTCGCAGAAAAGGAATACCAAACGGAGTCCAAACGGAATAAAACTTCATGATGATTTTTCTTGGACCAGAAGACACCCAGGGGACTTGGAGTCCAAGTCAGAAGAGCCACGAGGCGGCGACAAGGGTGGAGGACGCGCCCTAGGGGGGGGGGGCGTGTCCCCTACCTTGTGGTCCCCTCGGGACTCCCCTGACCTAGCTCTTCGTCCTATATATTCACAAATATTCCCAAACCATCAGAGGCATCCACGAAAACACTTTTCCACCACCGCAACCTTCTGTTCCCGTGAGATCCCATCTTGGGGCCTTTTCTGGCATCCTGCCGGAGGGGGAATCGATCACGGAGGGCTTCTACATCAACACCATTGCTCTTCCGATGAAGCGTGAGTAGTTTACCTCAGACCTACGGGTCCATAGCTAGTAGATAGATTGCTTCTTCTCTCTCTTTGATTCTCAATACAACATTCTCCTTGATGTTCTTGGAGATCTATCCGATGTAATCTTCTTTTGCGGTGTGTTTGTCGAGATCTGATGAATTTTGGATTTATGATCAGCTTATCTATGAATATTATTTGAATCTTCTCTGAATTCTTTTATGCATGATTTAATATCTTTGTATTTCTCTTCGAATTATCAGTTTGGTTTGCCAACTAGATTGGTTTTTCTTGCAATGGGAGAGGTGCTTAGCTTTGGGTTGAATCTTGCGTGATTTCACCCAGTGACAAAGTAGGGGTAGCGAGACACGTATTGCATTGTTGCAATCGAGGATAAAAAGATGGGGTTTTCATCATATTGTTTGAATTAATTCCTCTACATCATGTCATCTTACTTAAGGCGTTACTCCGTTCTTTATGAACTTAATACTCTAGATGCATGCTGGATAGCGGTCAATGTGTGGAGTAATAGTAGTAGATGCAGGCAGGAGTCGATCTACTTGGCACGGACGTGATGCTTATATGCATAATCATTGCCTTGGATATCGTCATAACTTTGCGCTTTTCTATCAATTGCTCGACAGTAATTTGTTCACCCACCGTATTATTTGCCTTCATGAGAGGAGCCTCTAGTGAAACCTATGGCCCCCGGGTCTATTTTCCATCATATTACTTTCCGATCTACTATTTTGCAATCTTTTATTTTCAGATCTATATAGCAAAAAACCCAAAAATATTTTATCTTTTGTTTATCTATCTCTATCAGATCTCACCTTTGCAAGTGACTGTGAAGGGATTGACAACCCCTTATCGCGTTGGGTGCAAGTGTTTGATTGTTTGTGCAGGTGTTGGTGATTTGTGCGTTCTTCTCCTACTGGATTTATACCTTGGTTCTTAACTGAGGGAAATACTTACCTCTAATGTGCTGCATCACCCTTTCCTCTTCAAGGGAAAAACCAACGCAAGCTCAAGAAGTAGCAGTAGTGTGCGTGCTATTCCCTTTACCTTATATCAAGAGATTATGATTGATATTTCACCTGTTGATGTAGAAGACATTGATGTTACTATGAAACTTGCGAATAGAGGTACTATTACACCGCTTGGGATTGTTAGAGATGTTGAAGTCTTGTGTGGTAAAAATATCCTATTGATTTTCTAGTTCTTGGTTCACTACAAGATGATTTTTGTCCCATTATATTCGGTAGACCTTTCTTGAATACAGTTAATGGTAAGATAGACTGCAATAGAGAAACGGTTAGTGTTAACTTTGGTGATGTATCTCATGATATTAATTTATCTAAGTTCTGTAGACAACCTCATGACAAAGAATTTCCTAGTAAGGATGAAATTATTGGTCTTGCTTCTATTGATGTACCTCCTATTGATCCGTTAGCACAATATTTGCTAGACCATGAGAATGATATGCACATGAATGAAACAAGAGAAATATATAAGATGTTCTTTAATCAACCACCTATTCTTAAACACAATTTGCTTATTGAAACGCTTGGAGGTCCTCCTCCACCTAAAGCTGATCCCGTGTTTGAGTTGAAACAATTACCCGATACATTGAAATATGCTTATCTTGATGAAAATAAGATATATCATGTTATTAGTAGTGCTAATCTTTCAGAGCATGAAGAAAAGAGATTACTTAAAGCTCTGAGGAAGCACCGTGCTGATATTGGATATACTCTTGATGATCTTATGGGCATTAGTCCCACTCTATGTCAGCACAAAATTAATATGGAACCTGACGCTAAGCCGGTTGTTGATCATCAACGACAGTTAAATCCTAAGATGAAGGATGTGGTAAGAACTAAAATATTAAAGGTTCTAGAAGCAGGTATAATCTATTCCATAGCTGATAGTAGATGGGTAAGTCCTGTTCATTGTGTTCCTAAGAAAGGAGGCATCACCGTTGTTCCTAATGATAAAAATGAACTCATTCACTACAAAAAAAAAAACCACTTCCATGATGATACGTGTTTGTCACAGTAGGTCACGTTTTCTATCATGCATGTACATTCATGACGATTTTATGACTTAATCAAGATAGTCATACCTGTGCTATCGTAGAAGTGTTCCATGACAATACTCAAATTATCATCACGGAAGTGTCCACTTCCATGATGATAAATGATGTGTCATGGAAGTGCTTTCGTCAAGGGTAACTGACACATGGCATCCGCCATAATGGGTCGCCGTTAAGCTATCGGGTCCGGTTCTGGATCCGATAACCTGTTAACAGCAACGACCAATGGCGATTTTCCATGTGTAAAATTCTCATTGGCTGGAGGAAAAACATGTCAGCTCCCCGTTTGGACAGATGTCATCCATCCAACGGATGGGCCGCGCCTATGATACGTCGACACATGGCTGGGCTCAATAGTGGCCCATTTAGGTCAAAAGGCCGGCCCGTTTGACTTAGTCAAAAGGTAGCGGGCTGGCCCATGGAAAGCCTGTTAACGGCATGTTCGCATATAGCCCATTTACAACTCGCTAACTCACGGCCCATTATGGCCCATCCGAATTAGGCCCAATACCGTCATCTGGGCCGTCCAATATGATTCCAGCACATTGTAACTTCCAGCCCATGTAAGTCCCATGACGTCTTCCGGCCCATATGAAGCCCTTTGTAACTCTGGGCCCACTAATGGCCCGTCGTGAAATAGGCCCATAATGAACAGTGTATCGCTTTATACCCATTAACGGCCCATTATTCCATTGGGCCGTTTCCAGCCAGTGTTATCTTTCAGCCTTCTAAGGGCCCATTTATTCTTGGGCTCATTTTCAGCATTCGATTACTTATGGTCCGTTACTGGCCTGTTCCGCTTGTGGGCCAAATTAAGCTCGTGGTTACAGTCGGCCCGTTAATCCGTTGGGCCGTTTTCTTAGCGTCATCAAATACGGCCCAGGAACGACCCGTTATGCATGTAGATAGAATTAAGCCTGTTATACATATCGGCCTATTAACGGCCCGTTATGGTCGGCCCATAAATAGGCGATTCCAACTATAGCCCGTTAACAGCCCATATTGCGGTCTGTTATTGGTCCGCGAATAGTGCGGCCCATATTTGGCTAATCGATCATACAACCCTTAGAAGGCCCAATGATTCCACGGCCCATAGAAGGCCCATTGATTCTACGGCCCGTAGAAGGCCCATGGATCCTACGACCCGTAGGAGGCCCATGGTCACTACAGCAGGTAGCAGGACCATGGTTACAATGGTCTGTATGTTTCCCATGGTTATTGTGGCCTAGTTTTAAAAAATAGGTTATTTGGGCCACTAGCAAACCACGAAAAAAGAACTGCAGCCACTACAGCAAACAAATAAACAAGACAATAAGGAAATAAATAAGCAAGCAACTTACGCTAGGCTATTACGGCTATTACACATATTACATCCACTGGGCATCAAAGTTCACCACCAGTGCAAATATAGTGAACAAAGCAGCATATTAAATACACTGGGCGTCTAAGTTGGTCACCAGTGCAAATAAACATGGCAGCAAAACAAGTTCAGAACTGAAACCACTTCAGAAGAGCTCAAGAAACGATATCCTGGATATCCACCATGCTGGCAAGAAGCTTAGCAAGCTTATTAGCTTTCTCTTGTTTGGCGCTAAAATCCTCTAGCGCTTGCTGTTGCTCCAGAAAGTATGCAGCTGAATTATGCAGGGACTTCCTCAGTCCTTTGGCTTCTTGCCGTAGCACAGTTGACTGATGCCTCTCAGCTTGTAGCTGAGACTGAAGAAGCTGAAGTGATTCAGGCAGCGAGTTCGAAGAGCTTGTGCCAGCGGTAGTGGCCAGTAACTCAAACACTACATCAACGCAGGACTTTGGGGTTGTCTCACTATCTGCAAGATAGTTTTTATCACCTTTCTTGGAGACCAAAAGGGTTGTCTCACTATCTTGAACCTTATCTGCATTACTTTCTCTACCATTGCATAATTGGGTGCTCTTCTCCAATATTCTGTTCGCATTCTACAAGAGAAACAAGCAGACACATCACAGGTTTAGCATGTAGTATATGAAACTCATTTTGGTAAACCGGTTCAGTAGTAAGGTGGACAGGATAACAACATGAAACAAACATATATCTATGTACTATGGTCACTATATTGTCTATATCATTCTAGTTTATGTTGCCAAATCAAGATAGAGACACAGTTCAAATCATATCTTTTTAAGACACAACAACATAGATAGAATATAAGTGTGGGAAACTACACAACACTAACAACACTTGAAATGTGCATGACATGAGAACATAACTGTTTATACAACAGAAACTGAAATCAACATTGTGGCACCCCGGCTCAGAGAGACCGGAACACCCCGTATTCCAGCCTAGAGATCAAGTCTTCTGGAATACGACACTGCTTGGTATAGAATAAATCAGCTCTTATTACAAATACTCGGGGATACAAGGGTCCCGATAATACAACAGATAACAACGGCACGGCGACACTACGCCTTCCAAGGTTGCTCTATGCTAGCAGCGGAACAACTCAAAGCAGCGAAAAAACTTCTAGCAGCAGAACAATGACGATAGCGATGGACTCCACTCCGCAGGGACTCTGGCTGGAACGCGTATCCTAGCTCGCAAACCCAAAATCCTCGACAAGCAAGCAATCACGGCATGACCTGTAAACTGGCATGACATGCCAGGTGAGTACTTTGAATGTACTCGCAACCTCACAACAACCAAAGCAATCAAGACAAACAATAGCATGGCATTTACAGGTTACTTAGCAATGATGAGCATGATACTACTAGAACAATATGAGCATGGCATGAACATATGAACATGATGATACTAGCATGCAACATGTTAACAATATCATGTACCAACTTACACTGTTCGGAGGTTACCCCGTAACCACCATATGTATTAACTTACCATCATGGACATCACACGATCACCTCAGGATCAACCAAGCTTGGTATTAACAAAATCATAGTGATCATCACATAACCACAAGGAGCTTGATCTTTACCCGGTATCATGACATGACACCACAACCAACTTCGGTATCAACGGTACCATCGTGATCCTCTCACGATCACATATAGATCAACCAACTTCTTTCCTCAACGAAATCGGGGTTGCTTAATTATTCAGGTCATTATTACTGTTGACCCATAGTGTGACCTACTACGAACTGGGCCCATATCCGTGGGCGCAGCTATCGATAGATTATACACTCTACAGAGGTTAGTACACTGTACCCACACTACGGAACCCAAGGCCTCTTGCTCCAATTCGGGTGGACCAACGACGTTCCGACAAAACCGAGCTATTACATGACACTCTCCCGGCCACTCCAACAAACTCCCCTTTGGGCTAAGTCATGGGTGGCTCCGGATGCCACTCCGGATATCAAACGGCCACCGTCGTGGCAAAACAAAACAAAACGGTCCCAAACGGGGACTAAGGCACCTAAAACAACTCAGGCACACAAGACTTATGGCCGCCCACCTGATCAGTGTAGCGCGCGCACATAACCTTCCCTAGTTGGAGGCACCAGCGAGAGGCATGACAATAGACCGAATTAGGGCCTTCCCATACAGGCAAGTGTGGCTGCACTGGTCAGCTCGACTCGATGGCACTATGTCTCAATCAACATGTGTTCAAGTTCGATTAAAGTCCGGTTAAACTTGAATGAGGATGAGCTGAGTCATAATAACATGATGAAGTAACCGTGCATATGAACATGTTATCAACATGAGCATGGATGGAAAGCATAACCATATGAATCATAGCATCAATAGCAATAAAGCATTTACTCTACGAGATGCAACGGAGGATGGCATAGTGACGATCATGAATAGCACAAGCATAACACTCATATGAACATAGCATGACCACTAGCCTCCGGAAATAATTACCAGAATATAACATGATAATAACAGTAGCAAGAAATCATTTAACTAACAGATGCAAAATGATCACGACATAGGAACGAGCATGGAATCCATAAGCATATAAAGTATTCACGAAAATATTAACATGCACAACTTATTTTTAAATATTCAAGTAGAAAACTAAGGCTATTGCAAGACCATCATGCAAGTGGCTGTCGTGGCTTGCCTGGGGAAGAAGGACTCTCCGGGAAGAAGTGCGATGAAGTCGCAGAATGATTCGTCCAAAATGTTTCTCGCTCGAAGGGGGCTAATTAAGGGCAAGGGCAAAATGGTCATTTTCATAATGTTATGACATCATGAAAATTGTACCAACAGAACGGGCTCGACGAGACGAGAGCGTGGGCTTTGGAATCACCTGAATCGGAGTTACGGTCGCGGAGATATGACCGTTCGTTCATTAGGCAGAAAAATAATTAAAATATGTGCTTTTCTGCTACTAACGGGTGGGCGTGCCGGCGGTCGAAGGAAGGAGGTGGGGAGCATCGCCGGAGTTCTGGGGTTTGCCTGGTGTTGGTGGAACGGAGGGAGGGGGCTGACGTTACTCCAATTTAAGCTGGAGGGGGCGGCGGCCATGGCAGCCATTGAAGAGTAGGAGGAGCTCTGGATCTCGGGAGAGAGGCTGGGGAGGGCTAGTGGAGGATGGCAAGGGCGATGGTGAAGAGAAACGCGGCCGGGGACGGCTTATATAGCCAGGGTGAGGTGTTCGTGGCCTAATGCCGCCGCTCGGGTCCGGCCGATGCTCTGGCAAGAATAAGGGCTCACAGGAGGGGTGTGGAGGTGACGGGAGAGGGCAGAGGATTGCACCGGAGCAGAGGTGCGGCCAAGGGATGGGAGGAAGAAGCCGAGCATGGCCAGAGCCGGTCAGGGCACCGTGTGCCCATGGGCGCGCGGCGGATAGCACCGGCGAGAGGTTTCTGGAGGACGGGAGGGGTCTAGAGAGCGACAGGGGAGAAGGGAAGTCAGGTCAGCACTCAGGGACGCGCGAACGCCGCCGGGAAGGAGCTGCCCAACGCGCAGAGCGTGTCCACAGCTGCCAGAGCGCGTGCATAGGTGTTCAAACATGCGGTCACCGCGTCGACAGGTAAGGATAGGACTCGAGGGGCAGGCAAATGTTGTCTAGCGTGTTGTCCTTCCTCCCTAGGACAATCCTGAGGTGATGGATCAACAGAAGGATCTCTTCATTGATGGGAGGCATCGATGAAAGTTTACTGTAGGAAACTTGGACTAGAAACAGAGGTGAACAGGGAAGGCTAAGTGATCAAACAAGATGTCTCAGAGGTTTTGGGTACTTAAGGACAAGAATTTTGCGAAGTTTGGAGGTACTTGGACCAATATTTAACATAGTTGCTTAACAACTGCACAATCTGGTCCAGAAACTAGATCATGAAGTAGCACTCATATGGGGTGTTGAATTGGGCTGAAACTTGGCTTGACATTATGATGTGGACATAAGAAGATGCTGTAAAAATTTCATACCAATTGGACATGCCAAAATGGTACTTGCTTCACAGTGATCCCCTCTCTCCAGAAACTTGAGAAAATAATAGAGGGAAAATGGCTTGATGAAATGATCCCCAAATTTGGTGGAGAGAAGCTATGAAGGTAGGAGCATGCTCTGGTAAATTTTTAGAATTAATGAAGCAATATAAAATGTAGTTGCTTCACAACCTGAAAATGTGACCAGAAACAAATATTTGAAGGTGTGCTCACATAGTCTTGGGATGGATTTGAGAGTGACAAGCCACTGGGGAAAGGAATCAAGGGTGATCGTCCCAGGTTTCAGGACCACAGAGCCACAGAAAAGCAATTCCAAATAAATATTCAAAGAAATCCAAAAGAAAAAGAAAGGGCCAAAATCCAGGGTGTGACAAACCTTCCCCCCTTAAAGAAATCTCATCCTCGAGATTTGGGTACTCATGGAACAAGTATGAATATTCTGACTTAAGGAAACCGTTTCCAACTCGGGTATCCTTATTTTCCTTTATATGATGTTCCCACTGAATTTCATATGACTTGACTGCCTCGCTCTGGGGTGGTTTGCTTCACTGTATCCACATTCTGACAGGTCTTACCTCATGTGTTCATGCTTACACTTGCTCCAATTTCTTTCTTATCTGTCGGCTTAGCTGGGGTGTGGTAGATTATCATGACTGACATATTTGCCCTTCTTGCAACTCCGAGAGTTGTTCCCGATGGATGTGTCATTGTTATATCCAGCACTGACAACATTGCATGGGGTTGTGAACAATTTTTCTTGGTGGACAGGAAACCTCTTACTTCTTGCATTGGGTTGCTCAAATAGATGCATGTCCTCTAGGTTCAAAACAGTGTTGTGAATCATAACCACTTTCCTGGCAGAATCTGACTTCTCGCAGGGATTCCTGAATCATCTTGACTAGCTCCACTATCTTGAATATCAAGTCTGTACCAAAGATTTGACTGTCGCTTGTCGTGGCCCATATAAAGGAGTACGGCCTTATATTAATAGCATCTCGAGGCTTGACGGACGACGGTCTTGGCGGAAGAATCTTGTTCACAGCAGGCTATGCTTTAACTAATTCCCATATATGAGAGCACATGCTTCGAGACTATTGTTTATCATTCCGATTACTCATTCTATCGGTGTATCCATGTGGATCGTAGGCCGTGTGATATTATAACACGGTCGCTGGAGTCAATCTGTTGAGATGGCCTTTGGTCTAACATGATTGACTTGGATATTCGATGTTGACAACTCTGAGCCTAAACTGTTGGCTGAGCTGGTTACCTTGATATGAGGTCCTTACAAATAGGGTAGACCCCTTGGGTGTATATTCATGGTGATCGAGACTGAATCAGACTGTCCTGGTTATCTGTACCATGTTGGTCATGCAACAGTTATCATACATGTATTGCCGGTCTTGCTCCTTCGTTATTGTTTTCTTTGTCTAGATCCCTTTCTGAAAGGACTTGGCCATATTACTTCTTCGTGTGACCAAAGGTACTGTCATGTGCACTATTCCAGCAATCATACTTTATGCTTGTTCAGTAGATATATGCCAGGTCCACGTGTGCTTGTATGGAACTCATTGTTGTCATCAATCATACAAGACCGTGACAAAGGTTAGTGACATCACCTTGTAGGACGTGAGGAAACTGGTCTCGATAACCACAGCCAAGATTGTTGTCCAATGTGGTCTTGCTCCCTACCTTGCCAAGCCTTGCGTCACCCACTGAGGTGTATAACTGACGTTTTCCTCTAGCATAACTGGCGAGCTTGTCAGATTCTTACCATGATTTCATCATCGTATAAGTGGCTTTCATGAACTTGATAGCATACTCACAGTCTATATATAAGTATTTGATTCCCGTGGCAGACTTGGGTCCTGACTGATTCTTGCTTCTGAACAAACTGTTGCGGATTTGATTCATGGGATGCACTGCCATATGCTGCCAACTCACCGTGTAATATCTTGCACCAGTGTCGTACCGAGGAAGATTGGATGGCTTGTGGTGGAAGCCATCGAGAATATCGTGCCGAGGAAGACTGAATAGCTGGTGCTTGAAGCTTTCGTCGGGCAGCTTGTTGAAGAAGACTGGGTACCGTACTACAGAAGCTTCCCCCCTTAGTGGCTTGCTGGGGAAGACTCAGTACCTTATGCCAAAAGCTTTTGCGGTAGCTTACTGAAGAAGCCTGAGTATCTTGCATGGGAATTCATCCACATATAGTACTCGGGAAGATTGAGAAACCTTGCATTGTAAGCTTCTCTGGTAGCTTGTGGAGGAAAACTGGAGTTCCTTATACCAGAAGCTCTTCTCTGTGATATGTTGACTCAATGCCTTATATATATACCCTTTTATAGTTATGCTGGGTACTTGTATGAAAAGAGTTGTTCGACTATCCTTTTTGCTGAGTACAGTATTCATAGCATATTCTGGCTGGCTTCTAGGGTATAGCATGGTTCAAATCTTACTCGTAGCAAAATCAACCTTGTATATGAACCATACCTTTGACTTGAAATATACCGTCGGTCTTGCACATAATTTGACTTCCGGCTGGTTTAATCATTACTGCTGTGAAGATGGCTCACTAATGCAGACTTGATGCTGATAATCAATCCAGGATGTCATTTGCATTCAAGCCAAATATTTCCAATACAATGCAGTCGGCTGAGAATTACATAGTGTTTTAGCTGAGCTTCCGAATATTTGAACTCCTCACTGATTCTTCGGGTCCGGTGCCAGTTGATGAGCAACTCTCATAAGGGGAAATAAGGGAAACACCGAAGGCCCAAAGAAATAAGCAAAATAAATGAATGAAACAAAAGCACACAAGGCAATCAAGATTACATAGAAGCAACATCACATTATACTTCTATACACAACAATATGCATGCCTACTTAAGCACACAAATCTCACGAGAACTCCGGTACTATGTTCTAACATGTTGTGGCGGTGTGCACGAAAATGAATCCACGTGTGGAAGGAGTTGGTGTTGTAAGTGCATCTAGTGCCACCCCTAGTTGGTTTTGGAGTATTGACGACAAATGTGGTTGAGGGACTAATGTGTTTGTGAGAATTGTAGGATAACACAGGTAGTAGTCCCTCATTGATTCGGTTTTCCTACCAGAGATGACCCGTAAAAATGTATGAAGACATTGAAGACAAAGGTTGTTCATGAAGACATTCACATTGAAGATATTGACGTGTGAAGACATTCACTTGAAGACTATGGAGTGCGAAGACATAGTTTCTTTCGTAGTTTCCTTTTCTTCTTCATTGAGTCATAGGAACCACCGAACTGTTAAGTGGGGTCCAAGTGAACAAAGTCAGAAGACTGACGTGATGCTCAACCCAAATCCTATCTCTTCGAGCAAAGACAATGAGAGCAAATCTTATCCAGAGTTGGATGAGTCAGCTTTGCTTGTAGCCCAAGCCAAGCTGCCGCGTGTGTTTGAAATCCGACCGTTGGACACGTGTCAGTTCCTTAGTCACCCAGGGTCATTTTGGACATATCATGTCGGGTTGCCTCCTGGCTATAAATAGCCCACCCACTACACCATAAATTGGTGGCTGCTCAGAGTTAGTGCACGGCTTTTGTCGTTTGAGAGCAACCCACCACCGAAGCCTTTGAGAGAAACATCCTTGCGAGGACAAAGCCCAAAACACCCAAAGCCAAGGAGTGTTAGGCATCACTGAAGTATTTCTGTCTGCGTGACCTGAAGACTTGGTACACTTGAGGACTGTGCATCCTCCAGCCGGTTAGGCGTAGCGTTCTGAGCATCCAAGAGTCATTGTGGATTGCCGGTGAACGGAGTCTGTGAAGGTTTGGAAGTCTACCTTGAAGACTTACCCGAGTGATTGGGCGAGGACTGGGTGTCCTTAGCTCAAGGGGAATAAGGTGAAGACGTGGTCTTCTGAGTTCAATCTCAGCCTCCCTAACCAGACGTACAGTTGTCATAGCAACTGGAACTGGTCTACCAAATCCTTGTCTTCACCAAGCTTCTAGTTCTATCCCCATCCTCCTTTACATTTCAGTTTGTCTTCATGAAGTCATTGCTTGCTTGTCTAATCTGTTTGACTTCACTATGCAAAGACTATTATCTGTTTGGCTTCATTCTGTCTTCCATTCCGATCTGTACTACCTAGTTGCAATTAGTCTTCATGCTTTCATTACTATGCTCACTTGACTATGGTGTATCTAGTATAGTTCATCTTCCGTTGCATATCATATAGGTTCAATTTGATTGTTTATCTTCAAAGTCCTCGTGCTTTGACGACTTTCATAAAAATCGCCTATTCACCCCCTCTAGTCGATAACTAGCACTTTCAATTGGTATCAGAGCAAGGCGCTCCCTTGTTCTGTGTGATTTGGTTTAACCACCTGGAGTTTTAGCTATGTCGACTGCAGGGATAATCAAGGTCTTCGTTGCGTGCCCCGTCTTCGATGGCACTGATTACCCCTACTGGAAGAATAAGATGCGCATGCGTCTTGAAGCCATTGACATTGACCTCTGGTATGTCGTCAAGACAGGTGTTCCCAAGGTCGGTGAACGTGTCACCGCTGCTGATGTCAAGAGGTTTGCGCAACTGGACTCAACCGCCAAGAACATCATCTGTGGTCATCTGACCAAAGGACAGTTTGGCTGTGTGAGTGCACTTGAAACTGCGAAGCTAGTCTGGGACTGGCTGTCCAAGGTCAACGAAGGCGTCTCAACCCAGAGAGACTCAAGGATTGATGTTCTTCGCAATCTCTTCAACCGCTTCAAGAGAAACGATAATGAGAATGTCCAGCTCATGTTTGACCGCCTCACTGATATCACGAATGAGCTTCACGCACTCGGCGCCACTGAGATCACCAAGCATGAAATTGTGAAGAAGCTACTGAGATCACTTGACAGCTCATTTGACACTTTGGCCCTGATGATTCAAGACCACCCTGACTTCAAAGATCTTGATCCATATGACATACTTGAGAGGCTTAACACACATGAGTTCCAGCTATCTGAGAAGAGAGATATCTACGACCCCAACTATGGCCGAACCTGTGCTTTGAAAGCAAAAGTTGTTTCCTCATCTGAAGAAGAATCTGACTGCAGTTCTGGTTATCCTGAAGACATTGGCAGAGAACTAGCAATGCTTGTGAAGAAGTTTCAAAAGTTCTCCAAGAAGAATCGCTTAGGAAGGTCTTCAAGATCCAGTTCCAAGAATGATGAGGCTTCCTCTCATGATCACAAGAAGAGAACATGCCACAAATGCAAGAAGCCAGGCCACTACATATCTGAATGTCCTCAATGGGACAAGGAAGCCAAGAAAAAGAAGAAGATCAAGGAATATGATTCTGACGACAAGAAGAAGAAGAAGAATTCCTCAAAGTCTTCTTCAAAGTCTTCATCAAAGTCTTCGTCTCACAAGAAGAGCTCGTCTGGCAAGGCTCGTGTGTTCATTGGCAAGGAGATGGATTCAGAGGAGGAGTCTTCTTCTGAGGAAGCGGAGGTGGAGTCTGAGGAGGAGTCTGATTCAGGCGTGGCAAGCCTGGCTCTAGCTTCGGCATTCGTCGCCAAGTCCATCTTCAATACTGAAGATATTTTTCACGCATCGATGCTGAAGCCGATGATGAGGACGACTATGCTCCAACCTACTACTTCATGGCATGAGGTGCCAAGGTAAACTCACATGACGCTTACTTTCAAACCTCCAGTGAAGATGACTCTAAATGTGAATCCAAATCCAGCTATAAGACTCTTGCTAAAATTGCAACTGAACAACAAACTGCTATGGAACATATTCAAAAGTTGCTAGACAAAAGTGAAGACCTATTGGACGAGGAAATGAATCGAACTCAGTCCTTAATCGAAGACATAAAAAATCTTCGTGTTAAGTACGAGGAACTTGAAAGTCGTCATGAAACCCTCTCAGTCACTCATGAGAAGCTTTCCGACGATAATCTTCAAAGGAAGCAAGATCTAGAGAAACTGAGAGCGTCTCATGAAGATCTTCAAAAAGAGAACGATTCACTACTCGCTCAACAGATCAGTTCCACTCAAGAAGATTTTGTGCCACCATGTTTGAAATGCCTTGAGCGTGACAATGCTGTCTCTATTTCTGAATGTTCTACTGCCTCTGATGTTGCAATATCTTCAACTGCTGATGTGGTAACTAACCCCTCTTCTGAGGACACCACTACTATTGCTAATGAAAATGCTAGGTTGAAGACATTGCTTGAAACCGGCATGTACAAAAGCCTCAAAGGGCATCAGACACTATGTGATGTCCTCAAGAAACAGATTCTGGACCGAAACCCTAGGAAAGTGGGTGTTGGTTTCGAGAGGAAAATGAATGTTGATGGTTCTTACTGGAAACCTGAGCAGTACCCCAAAATTACATGGGTCGCTGCTAAGGATCCTTCAGTGGACCCATCCACACTATCTGGCTTCACTTGTGCTAACCCCATTATCATTGATGAATCCTTTGACGCCAATAATAAGCTGTTTAAGAATCAGAATGGTGAAGTGTTTGCCAGGTTTATTGGTACTAACTGCAGGAATGGGCCACCTTTGAAGAAGATCTAGGTGCCCAAGAGTTGTCTTGAGAAACTTCCTGTGAATGTCATCATGACACCACCAGGGAAGAAGACAAACCCCAGACCAAAGGCTTCATATGGCCCAAAGGCTTCATACAGACAGAGGACTGATACGTCTCCAACGTATCTATAATTTTTTATTGTTCCATGCTATTATATTATCTGTTTTGGATGTTTTATATGCATTAATATGCTATTTTATATTATTTTTAGGACTAACCTATTAACCTAGAGCCCAGTGCCAGTTTCTGTTTTTTCCTTGTTTTTGAGTTTCGCAGAAAAGGAATACCAAACGGAGTCCAAACGGAATAAAACTTTTGCGATGATTTTTCTTGGACCAGAAGGAAACCTGGAGACTTGGAGATGAAGTCGGAGGAGCCACGAGGCGGCCACAAGGACGGAGGGCGAGCCCAGGGGGTTAGGGCATGCCCCCCACCATTATGGGCCCCTCGTGCACCTCCTGGCCTAATTCTTTCGCCTATATATTTCCAAATATCCCCAAACCAATAGAGGCATCCACAAAAACACTTTTCCACCACCGCAACCTTCTGTACCCGTGAGATCCCATCTAGGGACCTTTTCCGGCACCCTGCCGGAGGGGGATTCGATCACGGAGGGCTTCTACATCAACACCATTGCCCTTCCGATGAAGCGTGAGTAGTTTACCACAGACCTACGGGTCCATAGCTAGTAGCTAGATGGCTTCTTCTCTCTCTTTGATTCTCAATACCATGTTCTCCTCGATGTTCTTGGAGATCTATTCCATGTAATAATTTTTTGCGGTGTGTTTGCCGAGATCCGATGAATTGTGGATTTATAATCAGCTTATCTATGGATATTATTTGAATCTTCTCTGAATTCTTATATGCATGATTTGATATCTTTGTAATTCTCTTCGAACTATCGGTTTGGTTTGGCCAACTAGATTGGTTTTTCTTGCAATGGGAGAAGTGCTTAGCTTTGGGTTCAATCTTGTGGTGTCCTTTCCCAGTGATAGTAGGGGCAGCAAGGCACGTATTGTATTGTTGCCATTGAGGATAAAAAGATGGGGTTTTCATCATATTGCTTGAGTTAATTCCTCTACATCATGTCATCTTACTTAATGCATTACTCCGTTCTTTATGAACTTAATACTATAGATGCATGCTGGATAGCGGTCGATGTGTGGAGTAATAGTAGTAGATGCAGAATCGTTTCGGTCTACTTGACACGGACGTGATGCCTATATTCATGATCATTGCCTTAGACATCGTCATAACTTTGCGCTTTTCTATCAATTGCTCGGCAGTAATTTGTTCACCCACCGTATTATTTTTTATCTTGAGTGAAGCCTCTAGTAAAACCTATGGCCCCGGGTCTATTTTCTAGCATATAATCTTCTACTTTTCATCATACAAGTTTCTGATCTACTATTTTGCATTCTTTTACTTTCCGATCTATAAAACAAAAATACCAAAAATATTTACTTTATCATTTATCTATCTCTATCAGATCTCACTTTTGCAAATAACCGTGAAGAGATTGACAACCCCTTTATCGCGTTGGTTGGAAGTTGTTTGATTGTTTGTGCATGTATTAGGTGATTTGTGCGTTGTCTCCTACTGGATTGATACCTTGGTTCTCAAACTGAGGGAAATACTTATCTCTACTTTGCTGCATCATCCTTTTCTCTTCAAGGGAAAAACCAACGCAAGCTCAAGAAGTAGCAAGGACCTCACAAGGTCACCCTAACGCCAATGTTTTGCAGGGAAACTATCATCAGACTCACGAATATGAGCGTGTTTCGTCTAACCGCTATGTTCACAAATCAAAGAACTTTTCTGCATATTCTTATGAGTATTATTCACCTCCTGCAAAACTATTTGCTAGGGCTCCAAAGCCGAAGTTCTCAGATGTTGCACTTAGACTCATTGCTTCTAAGCCACCCCTTAAAATGTGGGTGGTAAAGAAGAAATAACATCTCTTGCAGGATATGGTCTCCAGCCAGAAATCATTGACTTCTGAAGATAATGTTGGGGACCTAAAACATCTTGTGGGACGCAAGATAAAATGCCAAAATGGTCTTACCATGTATTTCGTCCCAGGATTTCTTGACGAGCACCCTATCTTACCAAACAAGAATCTTAACCTGGATTGCATGGTTGTTCGTTATATGTTTGTGCTTCACAAAACTCTTGGTGAAGCCTATCCCGCTAACTGCACTGTAGGGTACGACTCCGAAAGCTACTGAGTGGATAATGGACAGTGGATGCACTAACCACATGAATGGTGATCGAAGTCTTCTCATGGATTCAACCCTACGTCCATCCACGAAAAGCCACATCACGTTTGCTGACACTGGTAAAAGCAAGGTATTGGGCCTAGGTAGAGTTGCAATCTCAAAGGATCAACACATGGATAAAGTGATGCTTGTTGAATCCCTTGGATTCAACTTAATGTCTGTCTCAATGCTTTGTGATCTGAACATGATTGTGATATTTGGAAAATATCGTTGCCTTGTGCTTATGGAAACTGACAAATCTCTAGTCTTCGAAGGTTATCGAAGAGGTAATCTGTATATGGTAGATTTCTCAGCAGGACCACAGCTTGCCGTATGTCTTCTAGCTAAAGCTTCAGAGTGTTGGCTTTGGCATCAAAGGTTAGGACATGCAGGCATGAGGAACTTGCACACTCTCATGAAGAAGAAGCATATCATTGGCATTGAGGGCGTCAAGTTCAAGAAGGATCATCTTTGTGGTGCTTGTGAAGCCGGGAAGATGACTAGGGCCAAGCATCCCTCGAAGACAATCATGACTACATCACGCCCCTTCGAGCTGCTTCACATGGACTTATTTGGCCCTACTCACTACTCTACTCTTACTACCACTGCACATATTTATGGCTTCGTTATTGTTGATGATTACGCAAGATACACCTGGGTGCACATAATTCTCTATAAGACTGAAGTGCAGGATGTCTTCAGATGATTCGCCAATCGCGCCATGACCAACTATGGCATCAAGATCAAGGATATCATGAGCGACAATGGCACGGAATTCAAGAACACTAGCCTTGACACTTATCTTGATACTCTAGGCATCACTCATGTGCTCTCTACTCCATACACACCTCAGTAGAATGGCGTCGTGGAGCACAAGAACAGGACCCTTATTGAGATGGCTCGTACGATGCTTGATGAGTACAAGACTCCAAGAAAGTTCTGGCCTGAAGCCATTGATACTGCATGCCATATCATCAACAAAGTTTATCTTCACAAGTTCTTCAAGAATACATCCTATGAACTACTCACTGGTAAGAAGTCAAACGTTAGTTATTTCAAAGTCTTCGGTGCTAGGTGTTGGATAAAAGATCCACATCACACTTCCAAATTTGCACTGAAAGCACATGAAGGTTTTATGCTTGGTTACGGAAAGGATTCGCACACCTACAGAGTCTTCAACCTCTTTCACTATAAAGTGGTTGAAACTATAGATGTGCGGTTCGATGAGACTAATGGCTCGCAAAGAGAGCACCTGCCAAATGTGCTAGATGAAGCTTCTCCTAGTGAATCTATCAGGCTAATGGGTACTGGAGAAATCATAACCACTGAGGAACAGGCTGAAGAAGAAATCATCATTTCAGCACCTAATCAACCTGAAGACAATGCTCAGTTTGAAGCCAATGCTAAAAATGAAGAAGATAATCAACAAGAGCAAAGTCTTCGCCCTGTTCATCCTCGAGTTGCCAATGAAGTTCAGATTTAGAAGATCATCGATAGTATCAATGCACCTGGTCCTCTTACTCAATCAAGAGCTACACAACTAGCAAATTTCTGTGGGCACTTTGCATTCGTCTCTATATCTTAACCCAAGAAAGTTGATGAAGCCTTTGTGGAACCTGAATGGATTCAAGCTATGCAAGAAGAGCTTCAATAGTTTGAGCTGAATAATGTCTAGGAGCTAGTCAAACGTCCTGATCCCCACAAGCACAATGTTATTGGCACCAAATGGATCTATAGCAATAAACAGGATGATCATGGTCAAGTTGTCTGAAACAAAGCTCGCCTCGTTGCTCAAGGTTACACACAAGTGGAAGGAATTGACTTCGATGAAACCTTTGCTCCCGTGGCTAGGCTTGAAGCCATTCGTATACTGCTAGCCTATGCTAACCACAACAACACTCTTCTATATCAAATGGATGTGAAGAGTGCCTTCCTCAATGGCAAATTTGAAGAAGAAGTGTATGTAGCTCAACCACCTGGTTTTGAAGATCCAAAGCGTCCTGATATGGTGTACAAGCTCAACAAGGCCCTGTATGGCCTCAAACAAGCACCTCGCGCTTGGTATGACACACTCAAAGACTTCCTGAAGAGCAAAGGCTTCAAACCTGGTTCTCTAGATCCCACTCTCTTCATGAAGACATATGATGGTGAACTGTTTGTATGCCAAATGTATGTGGATGACATTATCTTCAGCTGCACTGATAAGAGATACAGTGATGAATTTGGGCATATGATGCAAGAGCAATATCAGATGTCCATGATGGGAGAGCTGAAATTATTTCTTGGTCTTCAAATCCGTCAACAGAGAAATGGTATCTTCATATCACAAGAAAAATACCTCAAAGATTACCTGAATAAGTTTGGAATGCAAGACTGCAAAGGGTACACAACGCCAATGCCAACCAAAGGCCAATTGGGCCCCGACGACAATGGTAAAGAGTTCGATCAAAAGGTATACCGCTCCATGATTGGTTCTTTACTGTATTTTTGTGCATCTAGGCCAGATATAATGCTTAGCGTTTGCATGTGTGCCCGATTCCAAGCGGCACCAAAGGAATCGCATCACCTCGCGGTGAAGCGAATTCTTCGATATTTGGCTCACACCCCAATGCTAGGATTATGGTATCCAAAGGGCTCAGAGTTTGATGTAGTTGGATTCTCAGATACTGATTATGCTGGTGAGAAGGTTGATCGCAAGTCCACCTCAGGCACATGTCACTTTCTCGGACGATCTCTTGTCTGTTGGTCTTCAAAGAAGCAGAACTGTGTATCACTCTCCACTGCTGAATCTGAATACATTGCTGCTGGATCTTGCTGCGCTCAGCTTCTCTGGATGAAGCAACCCCTCAAGGATTATGGCATCAACATAAAGCATGTGCTCCTCTACTGTGACAATGAAAGCGCCATCAAGATTGCTCACAATCCAGTTCAGCACTCGAAGACAAAGCACATTCAGATTTGTCATCACTTTCTCAGAGATCATGTGTTGAAGGAAGACATTGATATCATTCACGACAACACTGAAGAGCAATTGGCAGATATCTTCACAATGCCCTTGGATGAGAAAAGTTTTTGCAAGCTACGGTGTGAGCTAAATATCTTAGAATCTTCCAATGTCCTGTGAATGGACACACATCCTAACGCTTATGCATATTGATGACTTAGGTGCGCAACACACGAAGTAACGTATATCTTCAATTCATGAAGACTTACCCTCTAAGTGTGAATACATTAATATGGAATTTGACTTCGGAGCGCCACGATAATTGTGCGCCGTGTCTGGGTCTAATATTTCCTATACGGTGGGTAACGCCACCACCACACTTTCTTGAAGATTTTCATTTGGCGTCATGATTGCATTATCTTCATATTTGGTTTGTCTTCAACATTGGTTTATTTTCAAGGTTTATCTTCGCAATGTTGTTTTGGTCTTCACGAATATATATATATATATATATATATATATATATATATATATATATATATATATATATATATATATATATATATATATATATATATATATATATATATATATGTGTGTGTGTGTGTGTGTGTGTGTGTGTGTTTTGTCCTCTACAGCATTCACTTATAGCTATGTTTTCAAGTTGCCATTTTTTCTGCGCTAAGTGAATGTGATCGGACCCTAACCCCTTTCTGTGCTTCTCCCTCAAACTCTCTCTGTCTCTTCATATGCATTCTATTGACACGTGTCGAATGTCTTCACTGTGTCCTTGTCAGCTGAAGATACAGAGATGCACATTTAAAACTGTGTTTAATGTTCTTATCCTTTTTGCCTGAATACCGGAGAAGCCGGAATGACCACCCGACAAACCAGGCACGCGTGGGGTTGTGGCTCAACCTTCAATAAGTTGCATGCTAGCCACGTGTCTTTCAGATGTGAACCGCCAGGGGCACCTGCGTAATTGCACTGCGCCGTCCCTCCTCCTTATAAATACTTCTCCCCACGCGGTCATTATTCCTCCCTTCTCCCCTCGCCGTCTCGCTCAAACCCTAGCGCCACTGCTAGCATTAGTCGACGCAGGAGACGAAGCGCTTCGCTGCCGCAACCTCTTCGACGCCGCCTTCACGCCGCCCACGGACATCATTTTCTCCGCCGTCGCCGTAGGTGTCTTCCGCCGCCAAGTTAGGGCGCGGGAGATTGGACTGCTCGGCCTCCTTCCGCCTCGTCTAGCAGTTCATCGTGCGGTAAATAAGACTCGTTTTTTACCGCTTATTTGATCCGTTGAAACTGTCCACATCTTCCAAAAGTTGTTTCTACACTTCCAAATCTATATCCTTCTGTTTCTGCATCTCATAACTTGCAAGTATGTTCACTTATGTATCACAACTAGTTAGATTCCTCACTTGTACTTATTCATGGATTCGTACAAATCTGGAACCAACTCACATCGATAAGTGAATGTCTTCGCACTATGAGGTTAATGTCTTCAAACTGATTTATCTTCAAAATCTTTTGAGAATGCATATGACCTCTTCCCCTTCCCTCGCATCTCTAATGCTGTCACAGGTACATGTCCATGGGAGAATCCCTTGGTTCTCATAGTCTGCATTCATTTGCAGAGTTCTTACAGCATCATATTGACTCTCTAGAAGCCAGCTCTTGTTTGACCAGCAGATTGAAGCTAAACACAGTAGTGAAACCATTCATTCTGAATCCAATGGCTGGCGGAAAATCTGCAAAGAAGGGTGGCAGGCAGCGCCGGGACAACACTGCTTTAGACCTACCACCAGATCTATATGAGCAATACAAGTCTGACCCAGAGGAAACCTATGGTGAACGCAAGACTCGAGTCCAATGGATTCGAAGATATTGGGCAGAGGAATGGTTTCAGTACCATTTTGTTACACCTGAGTATGCGAAGAAGAATGCTGTGAGGCCACCATGGGCCGATATTGTGTACAGGAAGCTCATTCCCAAGACCAAGGCTGAAGCCATTGCCAAAGGCTTCTATCCTTGCATGGTCCGCGGACCTCAGCCTGACGATGCCGACCCATCAAGTCTTCGATGGTGTCGCGACGATGAATTGTTTGAGCAAAATCTTCAGTTTGCAAGGGCATCTGCTGTGCAGAACAAGAAGGACCTGGGGATTGACTTCAACCCTGGTCCAGCAGCTCCAAGGCCAGATGGCAGTCGTGAAGCTAATCAAAATAGCATTGGCCCCTTCAATAGCTTTGATGGGCTCCTCTCCCACATAGCTGCACAAAGGGCCACTATTGAAGAAGCTGCTGGAGAAGAGGAACATGCTGAAGTTCCTGAGCCCCCGAAGCCAAAGACGAAGGCTAAGGCTTCAAAAGCTTCAAGTGTGAAGCCACTGAAAACTGCACCTCCTGAATCCAGTGTGCAGTCTGAGGATCAATCTCGCATCTCCAAGAAGTCCAAGAAGCCCAAGAAGATTTCTGGGCATGACCTCACCCCTGCTAGCATTCAGCGAAATGAAGAGAATGTTATAGATCTGTCAAGCGATGAAGATCTTGCTGATGATGCTCTAGAAATGCTCATCAAGAGCAAGTAGGAGGCCGAAATCTTCAAGGATTTGCCTCTTTTTGATGCAGATATTCTAAAAAATTTCATCGATGAATGGTTTGAAGATCCTACTCTCACCATTGACGATCTACAGCTGCCCATTGACATTAGTGTCACATTTCAGGGCTGCATAGCCAAGGAACTTGCTATAGCTCAGAAGATTGTTGAGCTGAAAAACAAAATTGACTATGAGAAGGCCCAGTTCAAGTAGCATATGGCAAAGCTCAGTGTCGTGGATGTTCAGAACTTCAAGCAAATGATGATTGACCTCAAGGCTGAGTTCAAACAGAAACGTGATGAAGCCAAAGGCTCTCGTGAGCGCATGAAGTACTATGCTGAGAAATGCGTCCAGGCTCACAATGAGGTTGTGAAGAGAAAGGCTCTTTGGCGTCCAGGCATTGACCCTAAGCTGGCTGCCAAGAAGAAGAAGAAGCCTGCTGAAGCTGAACCCGAAGCTCCAAGGCAGGAAAGACAAAGCATTATCTTCCCTGCCAGTATGACTGGCTCGAAGCCCAAGGTCCCTTCAGCAGCTTCTGAGCAGAAGAAGACAAAGCAGGCTGAAGCTGAAGCAAAGAAGCGTAAACATCATGAAGCTTCTGATGCTACTCCATCCAAGAAGAAGCTGAAGACAAAGTCTTCAAAGTCTTCACGCAAAGAACATGCTACTCCCCAAGAACCATTGCTCGTTGAGCCTATTTCAGTTTCCCTTCCAGCTTCCACCAACCAAGAGCGTCGTCTCGTCGTGCATGAGCCTGCTACCACAGAGGCTCATGAGTCTGAAGATATTCCAGCTGTTGACCCCAACGCAGCTGAAGACATTGGTCATGAAGACAATGTAGCAGATGATGTAGTCCTTCCTCAGATAATGCCCAATCCGGTATCATCGCCTGCTCCTACGAGCAGTGAGCAGATAAGCATTGGTGGTCCCACGACGCCAATTACACAAGATGAATTCTGGGAAGAGCAACACCCCAACTCCCCATTGCATGAAGTTATTCCTCGCACTCCCCCTGCTCATGTCACCACTCCAGTGCTTGAGACACCGCAAGAGACTCCCGAAGACATGGAGAAGACCACACCTTCACCAAAGGCGTCGCCTTCCTTGCGAAGGCTTCGCAGAGGCCCTAGGCCCACGGTCTCCATGTCCAGCATTCCTGAAGAGGATGTGCAACACACAAGCTCAGTAGCACATCAAGTGTTTCCTGAAGCCATCCCTTCAGTGACTACTCATGAGTCAGAAGCCAAAGAGGCAGAAGATATTCCGGCTGCATCAACCAATGAAGAAAAAGAAGAAGATCATTAAGTTATTCCCCCTACCGTTAATCAAGTTGTTCTAGAAGAAGTGATTATGCCTGACCCGCCTGTTGTCCAGACCACTGAAGCTCCTGCGCCTGATGATGTCAATGCTGCTACCACTGAAGCCAATGACGTTGTCATGGCTGAAGATAATGTGCAGCCTGAAGCCAATGATGCTGCTGAAGACACTGTGCATCCATCTGTCGTGGGAACGATTCCGACAATGAGAGAGGGGTAGGATAAAGGAGCATGATCTATCGAGATGCATATGGGTGACACGGTGGTTTTAGCGAGTTCGGGCCTCTCGTGGTGGAGATAACAGCCCTACGTCTCATGGTCGGGAGAGGCTTTGTTTTATCTGAGTATGTATCTGGAGATTACAATGTGTGAGAGAGAGGAGAACGGATCCCCATGCCTAAGCTAAGTCCGGAGACTAGAGAGAGAGAAAGGTAGAAGAAAAAAGCCCCCAGTCTAGTGGTGGGGGTGGCTTATATAGAGTGCGCCACCCCCTCACCTCCTATGTTACAAAGAAGGGCATAAATGCCATAATGTCAGCCCACTACGAAACCTCCACTATGAGAATGATGCTCCGACTGCCTCGTCGACTGTTTGGTCTTCGCATATCCGAGTGAGATCAGGTGCTCCGAGTGGAATGAGTTCGTCGAGTGGAGTGCTATGCTCCGAGTGGTTGTTGCCTTCCGAGTGAATGTCACTCCGCAGAACATCTGACTGCTGATCTGGCCCTGGGGCCTAGTATAAGATGTGTGGTGTCCTAGGGTAGGGTCTTTAGGTCAGGCCTGTTACCCTACCCCCAATACATGTCCTCGTCATTAGCCCCCGAATCGGTCGAGGTTGAGCGGGTCGAGTCGAGGTGAATTCCCAGATGAGTCGAGTGCTATGGAGGCGCTCATGAACTCCCTCTGGTCACCCGGCGGTCTCATCTCCACGTGTTGCCTTGACGGATTCCGGACTACATGGTGTCCGAGTGAAATGAGCTCAAACGGGTCCGCGGAGGAGCGTTAAACTCACCTTACAGCAATTTTTTTTGGAGTGATTTGAAGCTGGTCCTGCATCGAGTAACTGATTACTCGGAATTTCTTCACGTCTGGAACGTGTCTTTTTTTGTTGTTTGGCCGTCACTCGGACCGGGCGGACCGTTCCGAGTGGATACCATTCCAGTGGGGGTACGCTGAGTGCACCCACTGGGTGTAGTCCCCGAGACTGCCGTCGACTGCGGGCAGTCGGCGGGAGTCTTAGAGCCTGTCTTTTTTTGTTGTTGTTTGGCCGTCACTCGGACCGGGCGGACCGTTCCGAGTGGATACCATTCCAGTGGGGGCACGCTGAGTGCACCCACTGGGTGTAGTCCCCAAGACCGCCGTCGACTGCGGGCAGTCAGCGGGAGTCTTAGAGCCTGTCTTCTGGTCTGGAACTAAATTAAACAGGTGAACCCTCATGTGCTCGGCACGGTAAATGACTTCAACCTAGAACTATGGTGGGTCTTCATGCATTCGGAATGGATCTTCACGCGCTTGGCACGGTGAATAAGCTCAGTCTAGAGCTGAATCAGTCGGACTGATCTTTGTGCACTCGGCACGGTAAATAAGTTCAGCCTGGAACTAGGTCAAGCAGGCGAATCTTCGTGCTCTCGGCACGATGAATGAATTCGGCCTCGAAACTACCGACTGTAGAAAAGAGCTGTACACTCTAGGGAGTAATCGTTCCCGTAGTACTTCTTACATTGACCGATAGCTTCTTGTTTTCACCCTTTTGCATGAAAGGGGTATTTGTCCGAGTGGACGCGCTTCCCGACTTATCGGGGTAAGTTGACTGCAAGGAAAAACTTGGTGGCACTCGTATGTCTCCCGGAGGAGATAGACTAGTGGTCCGATGTGGACGTGCCATGAAACCCGAGTGGTGTGGCTAGCGTGTGGGCTGACTCTCCGGAGAGTGGCCACTCATTATCCCGGGGGAACACCAGCACATGCCATCTCTGAGTCCAAGTTTGTGAAACTGACGCCTTGGAGCCTAGAATAAGGGCCAAGTGTATCCGTAGAGGAGCGTCGTTTTCACCCTTTTGCGGTCCTGAAGATGACTCCAGGTAATGGTTTGGGTGAATGTCCGAATGGACAGTGCTACCCTCATAGATCTTCGGCGGACCGATCATGTATGGTCAGAAAAATATTCCTGATGTGATCAACAGGTTGATCAAATGGGTGTAACCCCTGAGGGTGGCATAACCCTCGGCTGTGCGTAGCCCCCGAGTGATGCTCAAAAGAGGTAAGCTCGCTACAGAGCGTGATATGAGGTTTGATCATATGAGTAACTTAGTCGTTCCTGTGTTGGGGTGTAGTGGTGAAGACATGTCCAACTGATGGTGACGCGCGGGGCTGCCGAGGGGCGAGGATGTGTACAGCCAAGTGATGACACGCGGGGCGGCCGAGCGGTGAAGAAGTGCACAACCGAGTGGCGACGCGCGGGCGGCCGAGTGGTGAAGACGAGCACAACCGAGTGGCGACGCGCGGGGCGGCCGAGTGGTGAAGAAGTGCACAACCGAGTGGCGACGCGCGGGGCGGTCGAGCAGTGAAGACGTGCACAACCGAGTGGCAACGCGCAGGACGGCCGAGTGAAGATGTGCGAGGTGGCCGAGTGAAGCACTACGTATCCAGCCGAGTGGCGACGCGCGGGGCGGCCGAGTGGTGAGGATGTGCACAACCGAATGGCGACGCGCGGGGCGGCCAAGTGAAGATGTGCGAGGTGGCCGAGTGAAGGATTACGTATCCAGCCGAGTGGCGACGCACGGGGCGGCCGAGTGGTGAGGATGTGCACAACCGAATAGAGATGCGCGGGGCGGCCGAGTGAAGATGTGCGTGGTGGCCGACTGAAGGACTACGTGTCCAGCCGAGTGGCAAAGATGGTCCTCGGAGGAGTTAGCCAGATGTTTTCGAAGATGATGTAGCGACGAGGTTGGTGTAGTGTGGTTGCGACGCATCAAGACCGGCGCAACAACTGAGGCTGAGTATGAACGAAGATGGAGCGCAGAGCATCTGAGTGATTATGTAACTTGTCAAAGTGGCGGATCGGATGCATTTGTTTGAAGTGAAAGATCTATCTGGTGATGAAGTATTCAACCACTCAGGAGAGTGTGATTCTGAATGAGCTGCAGCCCCCGAGTGCGGTGTAGCCCCCGAGTGTGGCGTAGCCCCCGAACATACTATAGGCTTCGACCGTGGTCCTGCCAGAACACGATTAATATAGTTTTGAATGAATAAATTGTAATTCATCGAGTCGGACTCGGGTAATGGTGAGGAGGAGCTTCCGAGTGATGCTCGAAAGAGGCAAACTCGCAAAGGAGTGAAGTGTGCAGTTTGATTACAAAAGTGACTTATCTGTCTCATGCCTGACGAGGTCTATATCATTGATACGATGAAGAGGATCCCACAGAGGGGTCGGCCAGATGTGTTTGAAGTCAAAAGAGCGACAAGGTCGGTGTTGTGGTGCGCTAGAACCGGTACGGTGACCGAGTCCGAGTAGCGTTGAAGTTGGCGCATAGGGCCGTCGAGTGGTCGCGTAACTTGTGTATGAAAAATAGCACAAGCCAACGTAACAATTTCTCGAGGAAATTTGATGTGTGCTGAAATAATTTGTGTGAATAACACCCATAGACAACCGCTGGGAGTGCAAGAGGCTTGCTGGTTAACCAGCAAGAGTCTGGAAGAGCAAAGGATCCGTTCGAACTTGTCGAAGTGAAGGATCCGACTGAACTCGTTGGAGTACTGGCTCAAATAAAACTGAAGTGTAGTGTTTCGACTGAGTTGCAGCCCCGGAGGACCGATGCAAACTCGAAATGAAGAACACATGGTGTTTGTGAATGATGTATGCGAAAAAATGGAAGTTCGACTCGGGAGTCACATAACCAGTACTAAGCAAGTATGTGAAAATAAGCAGCCGAGCGTAGAGGGTCACTCGATGGCGTGGCCTCCGAGTGAACGTGATGTGTGAATTACAGGATACTAGGGAACGCGGAAATAACAGAATGTAGCGCATGTAGAATGACTTAGCTGTCTGAAGGCGCGCGAGTGGCCGAGTGATGAAGATGTGTCCAACCGATGGCAATGCGTGGGGCGACCGATTGATGTAGATGTGTCTCACCGAGTGCCGACGCGCGGGGCGGCCGAGTGGCGAGGATGTGACCAACCGAGTGGCGACGCGCTGGGCGGCCGAGTGGTGATGTGGTGACCAACCGAGAGGCGACCCGCTGGGCGGCCGAGTGGTGATGAGGTGACCAACCAAGAGGTGACGCACGGGGCGGCCGAGTGGTGATGAGGTGACCAACCGAGGGGCGACGCGCGGGGCGGTCGAGTGGTGATGAGGTGACCAACCAAAAGGCGACGCGTGGGACGGCCGAGTGGTGATGAGGTGACCAACCAAGAGGCGACGCGCGGGGCGGCGAGTGGTGATGAGTGACCAACCGAGTGGCGATGAGCGGGGCGGCCGAGTGGTGTGAGTGACCAACCAAGGGCGACGCACGGCGGCCGAGTGGTGTGAGGTGACCAACCGAGTGGCGATGCGCGGGGCGGCCGAGTGGTGATGAGGTGACCAACCAAAGGCGACCGCGGCGGCCGAGTGGTGATGAGTTGACCAACCAAGAGCGACGCGCGGGCGGCCGAGTGGTGATGAGTGACCAACCAAGTGGCGACGCGCGGGGCGCGCCGAGTGCTGATGAGGTGACCAACCAAGGGGCGACGCCCGGGGGCAGCCGTTGGTGATGAGGTGACCAATCGGTGGGCGACGTGCGGGCGGCCGTGGTGATGAGGTGACCAACCAAGAGGCGACGCGCGGGCGGCCAAGTGGTGATGAGGTGACCAACCGAGGGCGACGCATGGGCGGCCGAGTGTTGATGAGGTGACCAACCAAGTGACGACGCGGCGGGCGGCCGAGTGGTGATGAGGTGACCAACCAGAGGCGACGCGCGGGGCGGCCGAGTGGTGATGAGGTGACCAACCAAGGGGCGACGCACGGGCGGCCGAGTGGTGATGGATGACCAACCAGGGGCGACGCGCGGGGCGCCGAGTGGTGATGAGGTGACAACCAGTGGCGAGCGCGGGCGGCCGTTGGTGATGAGGTGACCAACCAAGAGGCGACGCGGGGCGCCGAGTGGTGATGAGGTGACCAACCAGTGGCGACGCACGGGGCGGCCGTGGTGATGAGGTGCCAACCAAGTGGCGACGGCGGGCGGCCGGTGGTGATGAGGTGACCCAACAGAGGCGACGCGCGGGGCGGCCGAGTGGTGATGAGGTGACCAACCAAGAGGTGACGCGCGGGGCGGCCGAGTGGGCAAGTTGATGAAGATGTGCCCAACTGAGCGGCGACGCGCGGGGCGGCCGAGCGGGCAAGTCGATGAAGATGTGCCCAACTGAGCGTCGACGCACGGGGCGGCCGAGCGGGCAAGTCGATGAAGACGTGCCCAACTAAGCGGCGACGCGTGGGGCGGCCGAGCGGGCAAGTTGATGAAGACATGCCCAACTAAGCGGCGACGCGCGGGGCGGCCGAGCGGGCAAGTTGATGAAGACATGCCCAACTTAGCGGCGACACGCGGGGCGGCCGAGCGGGCAAGTTGATGAAGACGCGCCCAAATGAACGGCGACGCGCGGGGCAGCTGAGTGATGAGGACATGCCCAGCCGAGTGGCTATGCACGGGACGGCCGAGTGGTGTAGACGCGTCCGACTGTGTGACATCCGAGTGACGACAACACGCGGGCGGCCGAGTGCTGGTGGACTGTCCGAGTGGATGTTGACTGGAGCGCATGTTGTCCGAGTAAATCCCCCGACCAATTGAACGGTCGAGTGAATCCGTCCGAGTGATCAGCAGAGTGCCCTGTCTTGGTGACCGTGCGCGGGGCGTCCGAGTGAAGGAGACGCGTCCCGCGGAGTGACGATGCGTAGGACGTCCGAGTGAAGCAGAGAAGTGACCCTGCAGTTAGTAGCAAGTATAGCTACGAATATTATTTTTTTTGATCCTAACGCTCCTGCAAGTTAGCCAGTTAGCAAGCATAGCCACGAAATTAATGGCCAGGCCGTTGCACATGAATGCATGCATGCACCAATTACTGGCGCGCCAATTGACTTCGAGGCCGTGCATGCACGCACCGATTAACTAGCACCGAAGCGGTGCGTTTGCTATGGCTGTAATAATTAGGTAACGACTGACCTTGGGAATCCTCACCAATTAGCCGCTGAATGAGGCGATTATACCTTGGCGAAGCAGACCCAGCGGAGCTACGTACTGGTGGGAGCCGTTCCTCCGTTTCCTATTTTCCTGCATGCAAGACGCATTAATGCTAACTAGGACATATGCCTATGCGTTGCAATGAGAGAAAAAATATTTCTACACCCTCTATCAGGGGAAACAGCTGGTGAGGAAGGTTGTTATAGCAGGACCAATACCCTAGGGGAGGCGAGGCCATTGTCTGGGGACACCGCCACCCGGAGCATGGCGTTGCCTAGTTTGAATAATAAGTAAAATCATTTATTTAATCATTGCACACCATAATAAGAAAATTGAAGATGAACTATATTGGTCAAAACCACAAGTACGAGGGAATGAAATTTATGGTAATGAGCCTAAAAATAAGAATAAGACACTGAAGCTGAGTTATCCGTGAACATACATTTTTTACATAGTTACTCAGCAGGCTAAATGGTCACGTACCCCATAATACTTGTAAATCTTCCTATTTGAAGGGCCTGACTATGCAGAGCAGCAAATTCTGTGAAAACGCTTGTTCCTTGCATCTCTTTAGCAACAATAATCCTACATGTATTCTTAGATTGTATGTGCCATTTTCGCAAAAAAAAAAGTATGTGCCATGAAGAAAGGAAGGCATTAAATTGTATGCAGACAATAATTTCGAAATTCTACAATGTACCTTTAATCCCAACAAAATTGCTAACTACTCCTTTCGTTCCGTAATGTAAGACATTTTTTGGCACTAACATCTTATATTATGGGACGGAGGGAGTACCCTAGATTACGAATTAAGCAACTCTTAGATGCCCAAGGATAAAAAGGCAAAAAAATAACAGTACCTATCACCTAGTATGACAGAGCAAAAACAAATTACCTATATACGCTAGCTCGATAAAGCACTGAACCTCCACCAATATAAACAACCAATTGTCCAAAAATATAAAAAAATAAGAAAAAAAATCTTTAGAGGTCTGCTTTTAGATAAAATGCTATGGTTCTTCATGTGATTTCAGATGGGCCTGACTATGTAGAGCCGCAAATTTTATGAAAATCAATCCTACATGTATTTGAAATAAAATCTGTAACATGTGTGAGATATTAATATTTTGTGATCGTTGACATCCCCATGCAGATTGCAGAGTACTCCAATCTGCAGTTCACCTTACAACATATTAAGCTTACATATAACTGAGATTAAACGTACTTGATAGTGCAGCCTTTTCTGCACTTCAATCTGCATTACCATCGATTGTAATTGCTGCCTGCTAATTGCGCCGCCTAGTTCAGAAAAAGTTGAGAAGGTCGTTCATGTCTACTTGTGCCTAATAATCCATTAGCAAGCACCGGCTTGTCCTCCATGGTCTTGCACAAGGAACACGCTCGCAGCCCTACCACCATCGGCGGCTTCTCTTCCACAGTGTTAGCCGGCAGAAGCTTCCAGTTTGGCGGAGGATGACGACGTCCATATGAGTAGGAGAGGAGCACGGCGGTGCTTGGATCTGAATCAGAGAAGGGTGAAGGGGAGCTTAGCAACATGTAGCGTACATCGGCTTGCCTCAACCCTGTCAAAGTGGTGGACGCGAACTGCGATTAGCCGGCCTGTTTGTCTAAGCAGAAGCCACGGATATATCAGACATGCTCTGATCTGGGGCTGCCTCTCCTGACGCCGGGGCGGCTAGAACACGACGAAGGTCGTCGTCTCGCGCACACTGCCGGCCATCATCCACCAGCGCGGTGTCGACAATGTTGGCCTGATCCTCGATCGTCTTCTGCGCCTGATGTCCGACCAAACTTGTCTGACTGAGCTTCCCACAACGCTCATGGTCGTCGCGGTGGCGGCCACCTCAACATGTTAGCTTTATTATCCTCGTCTACCTGCGCCTCATATCCGATCGAGCTTACCACAATGTTCATCGCTGCCGCCGCGCGCCGACCGTCGACCGAGCTTCCCACAACATTCGCCGCCGCTGCCGCGCTCCGGCCATCATCCACCACCAGCTTTTGTCGACACTGCTGCGGCGGCCACAAACGACCACTTTGGCCTGATCATCGTGTGCCTGCGCCTTATGTCCGACCAAGCTTTTCCAACAATGTTTCATCACTGCGACAACGACCGTGCCCACATTGGCCTAATCCTTGTCTGCCTATGCCTCATGTCTTCGACAGGGCCCAACAGGGCGTTTTAATTCGTTCCACAATTCACTTATGTTAATTGGCTCTTAAGGTGCTTATTGATTTTCATAGCCAAGGGGTATATAAATTGGTCAAAATGTGCTTAAAGAAGCGAGGTGGTACTATTTAATGTCCTGACGAGCCTATTCTGCAATAGAAGTGGATTGTAGCTCAGTTAGAAGCATCCTTTGGGGCAGCAACGAACTTGTGGGTTCAAAGTTCGAACACCCATGGGAGCAACTTTTTTATGTTTTTCAAATAGGCGGAAAAGAATGTGCGCATCAGGCCCAGCTTGGCCCATCTGCCTCCGGTGAATTCTTTTCTTTTTGGCGAAATCCTTTTCTTTTTCCAGTTGAAACAAAAATTAGACCACCTCGGATAAAGAAAAATCTCAAAAAATAATAATATGGGTGAACGGCTGAAAAAATTGGAGAAACGCACCTTACTTTATTAGTAGGTATAGATTAGCAATAGTTATAATCCCGTTACGCATGCTAGGGATGTTTCCCTTTTCCCTGGCTCATTCACTGCATGCGATTTATTGCTACGTCATGAGGTTTGCCGGGCTCGATCTTGCAGCCCCGGAAGGCGTCGGACTCGCCAGGGACAGGACCGTCGGGGGCACAGGAGAACACCTCGGAGAGTGCGATGTGGACCCTGCCGAAGTCGCGGTCGCCGAGGGCGTGCTCGGCATGGAGCAGCACATCGACGGACACAACGACGTCGGCGGGCAAGATGAGCCTGAGTACCTGACCATGGTGTTTCAGGTCGGGCTGCACCCGCTGGAGTCGTGAGTGTGGGGTGCAGTCCGCCCTCCTCATACCAGAGGAAGAGATCATCGTGTGTGAGGGGTTCGACGGCGGCGTCGAGGCTGGAGTCGACGACAGGCGGCCGGCGTCGGTGCCGGTGCGTGGAAGCGCGGCGTCGGCATCGTAGATGAAGCCGGAGACGACGGGCGGACGGCGCCGACGTTCGTGCGTGGGGGCGCGGCGATGGCTTCGCCTGGGGATGACGACGGGCGGACGACGTCGTTTCATCGTCTCGGAGCAGTGATTGGTTACGCATGAGTGGTGTGTGATCCTACAGGAGAAAAAGATCAATCCATTGTTAGATAATTAATTCAAAAAAGACTAGATCAAGAGGACACTTCCCTGATCCTTTTGTTTGTATGAATGGCGCGCGAGCGGCCAATTTCTCTGACGATAGTCATTGATCCACTGCCAAAGATTGAAGAAAGAACCATTTGCACCATGGCTCGATAGACGCCACGCCCCACGGTGGGCGCCAACTGTCGTGGGAACGATTCCGACAATGAGAGAGGGGTAGGATAAAGGAGCATGATCTATCGAGATGCATATGGGTGACACGGTGGTTTTAGCGAGTTCGGGCCTCTCGCGGTGGAGATAACAGCCCTACGTCTCGTGCTCCGGAGAGGCTTTGTTTTATCTGAGTATGTATCCGGAGATTACAATGTGTGAGAGAGAGGAGAACAGATCCCCATGCCTGAGCTAAGTCCGGAGACTAGAGAGAGAGAAAGGTAGAAGAAAAAAGCCCCCCAGTCTAGTGGTGGGGGGTGGCTTATATAGAGTGCGCCACCCCCTCACCTCCTTTGTTACAAAGAAGGGCATAAATGCCATAATGTCAGCCCACTACAAAACCTCCACTATGAGAATGATGCTCCGACTGCCTCGTCGACTGTTTGGTCTTCGCATATCCGAGTGAGATCAGGTGCTCCGAGTGGAATGAGTTCGTCGAGTGGAGTGCTATGCTCCGAGTGGTTGTTGCCTTCCGAGTGAATGTCATTCCGCAGAACATCTGACTGCTGATCTGGCCCTGGGGCCTAGTATAAGGTGTGTGGTGTCCTAGGGTAGGGTCTTTAGGTCAGGCTTGTTACCCTACCCCCAATACATGTCCTCGTCACCATCCACCTCGGATGTGGCTGCTGGTCCACCTGTTCCACACACGATGGCAAGGGCTTTCAATCGTGAGGGCGAGCTCGTCAGCATCAAGTGGCCAATTATGACGCCTCTAGTTGCTCATGGTCCCCAATATGATTACCACATTGGGCAAAGGCCTCAGACGCAGAAGCCGAAGCCCAGACTGCCAAGGCTTCCAAGTGATGTTACAAATCAGGGTGCCTTCAGTGTCTTGATCTTTAGAGAGCATAATACCTTCTTTGACTCTGCTAAGAATCCATACAAGAAGCCAAAGATCTCCTCGGATAGGTTCTGGAGCCACCAGCAACGCAACTACTACTCATGCATTTTATACAATCAAGACAGGATCTTTCCCCACAAGCGTCTTGACTATGATGCCATTGCTGGGCTGCCATGCCTTGAAGAGGCTCTTGACTGCTTCCGCGAAGTCAGTCTGCTCCCTTTTGTCGTCGACAAGGAGCACTGGAATGAAGAGCTACTGCTGCAATTCTATGCCACGCTGCATATCTCAGGCTACAACAGGGATCGGAAGACATGGGTCCTTGAGTGGATGTCAGGGGATGTCCATCATGAAGCTAAAGCTCAAGATATCATCGAGCTCACCTCCCTGCCCACTCCTGGTGATCTATATGAGCCAGGTTGTCAACGTTATGAGCAGGAATTGTAGAGTGTCTTCCAGAAGCCTGAGCCGAATATGAGTCAAATGCTCTGTATGATGAAGCCTTTGCCTATTGATGCTGAATACCCCAAGGAATTCTATGTCCAAGACCTCGAGTATCTGCCCCGTACTATCTATCATATTTTGAGGCATACTCTGTGGCCAATCAAGGGTCATTCTCCTCACGCCAAAATTGAGGGCACCATGAAGACATTGGTCTTCTATATCATCAATGGCATCAGATTCAACACTCAAGACTTCTTCATCCGTCAGCTAGCAGCTTCAGGAATTGATCTGTTTGGCCTCAAGTTTTATGCTCCATGGGTCATGCGGCTCATTATGCTTCACTCAACAATCAACTATCAAGCTTTAGCGCGCAACCATGTTGTATTTCTGCCTGAAGTTGATATGTCATATGAAGCCATATACCCTGAGCCTGCCAAGAAGCCAATTCGTGAAGACAATGCCGCCTTTCAAAGCTTCACTCAACCCATTGAAGTCATTCATGTGCCGAATCCTCCTGCTCCTACTGGTCCTCTTGCTGGTCAGCTTCGTCTGCCACATCGTGCAAACACAGATGCAACAGCCAGCACGGTAGCACAAAGGCCTCAGAAGCGTGCTCGCGTCCTGAATGGCAGAGAGCTTCTTGTATCACTTCACCAGAAGCAGGATAGGCATCATGACTGGCTAAAGCGCTAGATGCAGAGTCTGCTCATTGATGTAAATCGTATTCGCAACCTTGCAACCAAGAACTCATTTGTTGCGCATGAAGCCTGTCGGCGTTCCTGGAAGAGCCTCACAATGCTCTGTTCTGAAGATGATCTTCAAGCAGATGGCTTCACTGAGCGCTTTAAGTTCGACTCCAGGCCTCCACAATCAGCAAGTTGGTATCCAACTCCTTCCCTTGAAGATTCTGAGTATTCATCTTCGGCTCAAACTGTTGTTGCGCGAGTCATAGATGAAGAGGACGACGCCACTTCACCTGCGCTGGCTTCTCTGCACCAGGATTCTGCATCAGGCCCCTCTGCACTGCCCAACTCCAACGTTGACCCTGCTGCCCCAACATCTTCACCGCCTGGGAACGAGTAGACACTCTATGTCTTCGAACCTTTTTGGTCATTGCTGACAAAAGGGGGAGAAGCATATGAGTTGATAGTCTTCAAGCGGGTCCATATGGGTCGGGTGCTTATTTTTGCTAAGTTTTTACAACTCTCGTTCTTGAACTGTTGGCTTTTGAGTTGTAACACTTAAAACTTGATGGTCGTCTGCTACTTTTGCTGCTACCGTTTGATGCGATGATAAATCCTACATGAAAGTCATTCTGCAGAGGCCCATTTCTCATTGTGCATTTCATTATCTCCTTTACATTTGTGTATGCATGATGAATTGACTTCATGAGTTGAAGAAGATCTCCACAAAGCAAAACCTGCCATGTGCATTTGCATTCAAAGGCAAAACATTTATATGCACATCTTTAGGGGGAGCCTCTCTCAACTTATGAAGCCAATGTCCACATACTTTAACTTTCACATAATTTTATCCCCATTGAAAACTTCAACCAGTTTGTCATCAATCACCAAAAAGGGGGAGATTGTAAGTGCATCTAGTGCCACCCCTAGTAGGTTTTGGAGTATTGACGACAAACGTGGTTGAGGGACTAATGTGTTTGTGAGAATTGCAGGATAACACAGGTAGTAGTCCCTCATTGATTCGGTTTTCCTACCAGAGATGACCCCTAAAAATGTATGAAGACATTGAAGACAAAGGTGGTTCGTGAAGACATTCACGTTGAAGATAATGACGTGTGAAGACATTCACTTGAAGACTATGGAGTGCGAAGACATAGTTTCTTTCGTAGTTTCCTTTTCTTCTTCATTGAGTCATAGGAACCACCGAACTGTTAAGTGGGGTCCAAGTGAACAAAGTCAGAAGACTGACGTGATGCTCAACCCAAATCCTATGTCTTCGAGCGAAGACAATGAGAGCAAATCTTATCCAGAGTTGGATGAGTCAGCTTTGCTTGTAGCCCAAGCCAAGCTGCCGCATGTGTTTGAAATCCGACCGTTGGACACGTGTCAGTTCCTTAGTGACCCAGGGTCATTTCAGACATATCATGTCGGGTTGCCTCCTGGCTATAAATAGCCCACCCACTACACCATAAATTGGTGGCTGCTCAGAGTTAGTGCACGGCTTTTGTCGTTTGAGAGCAACCCACCTCCGAAGCCTTTGAGAGAAAGATCCTTGCGAGGACAAAGCCCAAAACACCCAAAGCCAAGGAGTGTTAGGCATCACTGAAGTCTTTCTGTCTGCGTGACCTGAAGACTTGTTACACTTGAGGACTGTGTATCCTCTAGCCGGTTAGGCGTAGCGTTCTGAGCATCCAAGAGTCATTGTGGATTGCCGGTGAACGGAGTCTGTGAAGGTTTGGAAGTCTACCTTGAAGACTTACCCAAGTGATTGGGCGAGGACTGGGTGTCCTTAGCTCAAGGGGAATAAGGTGAAGACGTGGTCTTCTGAGTTCAATCTCAGCCTCCCTAACCAGACGTACAGTTGTCACAGCAACTGGAACTGGTCTACCAAATCCTTGTCTACACCAAGCTTCTGGTTCTATCCCCCTCCTCCTTTACATTTTAGTTTGTCTTCGTGTAGTCATTGCTTGCTTGTCTGATCTATTTGACTTCACTGTGCGAAGACTATTATCTGTTTGGCTTCATTCTATCTTCCATTCCGATCTGTACTACCTAGTTGCTATTAGTCTTCGTGCTTTGATTACTATGCTCACTTGACTATGGTTTATCTAGTATAGTTCATCTTCCGCTGCATATCATATAGGTTCAATTTGATTGTTTATCTTCAAAGTCCTTGTGCTTTCAAGACTTTCATAAAAATCGCCTATTCGCCTCCCCTCTAGTCGATAACTAGCACTTTTAGGTGTAAACAAGGCTACACCAAGCGATGGCTTAACACCGGTTGCATCAGGACGAACATGGAGGTGAGGACGGACTTGCTGGTTATGTAGCGGAACACGGAGGTCATGACCACATCATCATCAAGCGGATGGAATGGAACCGTACACATTCAAAGAATGGGTGACAGGGTAGGATAGTGGTGGAAAAATGGGCTTGCTGGCATTGCCCTTTTCTGATAACAAAGATCAGTAAGGGTTGCCCAAGCGGCGAGTTGGAAGGCACGATTCGGGATAGAAACTTGTCTATCACCGAAACGGTAGGTGTGGCTGGTTGGCGAAAAGATACTTGCACGATACCTGAGCACAAATCCTGCGAATGGTGTCTGGAACACTTGGTACCATGGCATGGCATCACTCCGCTGGGACAGAGATGATGCCAAACATCGAAAAGCAGGTATGCCAAGATGGAGGGTGCAGGTGGGGAATCAAAACCAAAGCCACCTACACTCACAAGATTAACCGTTAGCGATAAGATAATAAGTCTATATGCATGCTATGCAGCAAACAAATGCAACAATCCGATGCAGCAACCGACTAAACTCTATACTACGGTTTTCTAACGCTCGCGCAGACTAGGGCGTCCTACAGCCAGACCTGCTCGAATACCAAGTCCTGTGGCACCCCGACTCAGAGAGACCGTAACACCCTGTATTCCAGCCCAGGGATCAAGTCTTCTGGAATATGACACAGCTTGGCATAGAACAAATCAACTCTTATTACAAATAATCGGGGATACAAGGGTCCCGATAATAGAACGGATTACAATGGCACGGTGACACTATGCATGCCAAGGTTGCTCTATGCTAGCAATGGAACAACTCGAAGCAGCGGAAAAACTTCTAGCAGCGGAACGACGACGGCAGCGATGGACTCCACTCCGCAGGGACTCTGGCTGGAAAGCGTACCCTAGGTCACAAACTTGAAATCCTCGACAAGCAAGCAATCACGACATGACCTGCAAACTGGCGTGACACGTCATGTGAGTACTTTTAATGTACTCGCAAGCTCACAACAACCAAAGCAATCAAGAAAAACAGCATCATGGCATTCACAGGTTACTTAGCAATGATGAGCATGATACTACTAGAACAATATGAGCATGGCATGAACATATGAACATGATGATACTAGCATGCATCATGTTAAAAATATCATGTACCAACTTACTCTGTTCGGAGGTTACCTCGTAACCACCATATGTATTAACTTACCATCATGGACATCACACGATCACCTCAGGATCAACCAATCTTGGTATTAACAATACCGTAGTGATCATCACATAACCACAAGGAGCTTGATCTTTACCCGGGATCATCACATGACACCACAACCAACTTCGGTATCAACAGTACCATCGTGATCCTCTCATGATCACATATAGATCAACCAACTTCTTTACTCATCGAAATCGGGGTTGTTTAATTATCCAGGTTATTATTACTATTAACCCATAGTGTGACATACTACGAACTGGGCCCATATCCGCGAGCACGGCTATCGATAGATTATACACTCTGCACAGGTTAGTACACTGTACCCACACTACGGAACCCAAGGCCTCATGCTCCCATTCGGGTGGACCAACGGCGTTCTGACAAAATCGAGCTATTGCATGACACTCTCTCGGCCACTCCGACAAACTCCCCTTTGGGCTAAGTCATGGGTGGTCCCGGATACCACTCCGGACATCAAACAGCCACCATCGTGGCAAAACAAAACAAAACGGTCCCAAACGGGGACTAAGGCGCCTAAAACAACTCGGACACACAAGGCTTATGGTCGCCCACCTGATCAGGGTAGCGCGCGCACATAACCTTCCCTAGTTGGAGGCACCAACGAGAGGCATGACAATAGACCGAATTAGGGCCTTCCCATACAGGCAAGTGTGGCTGCACTGGTTAGCTCGACTCGATGGCACTATGACTTAGCCAACAGGTGTTCAAGTTTGATTAAAGTCCGGTTAAACTTGAATGAGGATGAGCTGAGTCATAATAACATGATGAAGTAACAATGCATATGAACATGTTATCAACATGAGCATGGATGGAAAGCATAACCATATGAATCATAGCATCAATAGCAATAAAGCATTTACTCTACGAGATGCAACTGAGCATGGCATTGTGATGATCACGAATAGCACAAGCATAACACTCATATGAACATAGCATGACCACTAGCCTCAGGAAATAATTACCGGAATATAACATGATAATCACGGTAGAAAGAAATCATTTAACTAACAGATGCAAAATGATCACGACATAGGAACGAGCATGGAATCCATAAGCATATAAAGTATTCACGAAAATATTAACATGCACAACTTATTTTTAAATATTCAAGTAGAAAACCAAGACTATTGCAAGACCATCATGCAAGTGGCTATCGTGGGTTGCCTAGGGATGAAGGACTCTCCAGGAAGAAGTGGGATGAAGTCGCGAAACGATTCACCGGAATTGTTTCTCTCTCGAAGGGGGCTCATTAAGGGCAAGGGCAAAATGGTCATTTTTAGAATGTTATGACACCAAGAAAATGGTACCAGCAGAACGGGCTCGATGAGACGAGAGCGTGGGCTTTGGAATCAGCTGAATCGGAGTCAATGCCCTGGTGTGGCTGACCGGTGCGGCCGTGGGGCCTGCCTGGCCAGGTCAACATCTTCTTCTTCTCTACCCCGCTCGCTCGCACCTGGCTGAGGCAGAGCCGGCCTCGACGAGGCTTGCCGCCGGCTCCAGCCGTCTCTCATGGCACTCCGCCTATGGGTGAGCTCGGCATGGAGACGCGTATCCAATGGTGCAAGACTCGAACGCCGGCGAGCAAGGACTCGAGCAGCGCACGGGCTGCGGTGGACGGCTTCTTCGAGCAGAGGAGGAATCGGGGGTACGGCCTACTGGCGGTCGAAGGAAGAAGGTGGGGAGCATCGCCGGAGTTCTGGGGTTTGCTTGGTGGTGGTGGAACAGAGGGAGGGGGCCGGTGTTACTCCAATTTAAGCCGGAGGGGGTGGAGGCCATGGTGGCCATTGAAGAGCAGGAGGATCTCTCGAGCTCGGGGGAGAGGCTGGGGAGGGCTAGTGGAGGATGGCGAGGGCGATGGTGAAGAGAAATGCGGCCGTGGACGGCTTATATAGCCAGGGCGAGGTGCTCGTGGCCGAATGCCGCCACTCGGGTCCGGCCGATGCTCTGGCAAGGATAAGGGCTCATGGTGGGGGGCATGGAGGTGATGGGAGAGGGCAGAGGATTGCACCGGAGTAGTGGTGCGGCCAAGTGAGGGGAGAAAGAAGACGAGCGCGGACAGAGCTGGTCGGGGCATTGTGCGCCCGTGGGCACATGGCGGCTAGCGCCGGCGAGAGGTTTCTGGAGGACGGGCGGGGTCCAAAGAGCGACGGGAGAAAAGGGGGAGTCAAGTCGGCACTCGGGTCCAAAGAGGACGACCCTTGATTTTTGTGCAGCCGCCAAAAGGTGAGCAGTCCCGTCTCTTTTACAAAAACACCCACCAGAGCCCAGAAGCTAAACCGTCAAATAAGCCAGAGGCGCATGTGAGCAGCTATTGTCCCAAAACAAAAAATCCAATCTTGCCCAGAAGAAATCCTCCAGAGACATGGCTGACGCCACTGGCTCATCCACGCGCCCTCACGGCCAACTCCCTGGCGATTGGCCTAGTTGCTCCGTCTCACGGCTGCAGCTATGGACCTCCTGTAGCAAGGGTATCTTCTAGCCGCAGATCACGTGCCTGTTCGCGCGGGGCTGACCTCGGCCAATGGCGAGGCCTTCGCAGAGAACTTCCCTAATCCAAATAAGAATGAGAGTGTATGTTTTGTATCCTTCCTTCTAAGAGGCCTAGGATTCCCCATTCACCCTTTCTTAAAAGGCCTGTTTGAGTTTTATGGGATCCAACTCCACAACCTCACCCCAGGATCAATTCTGCAGATTTCGGGCTTTATCGCTTTTTGCGAGATGTTCCTAGGATGTGAGGCCCATTTCAAGCTATGGAGGAAATATTTCTGTCTCGTCCCCCGCACCCACGAGGGATCAATTCTTGAAGTAGGCGGAGCCGAAGTGTGCCGTATACCTGGTACCGGATATCCCGTTGGAACTCCAAAGAAAGAGTCTGAAGAATGGTCTTCAGAGTGGTTTTATATTGAAGACGTTCCCCTGTTCGAACTAGTCCGGAGAGGCTTGCCCATGTATTCGGATGCCCCGCTGAAGAAGTGACTCAACTGGCGGCCGAGAAGAACCCATAAGAAGAGTCCACCGAGGTGCGGTGCTTAGCTACCAAGATAAGGGTGCTAGCTCACGGTGGGTTGACCATGGTAAACGTAATGGCTGCCGCGATCGACCGATGCGTGCAACCACTTTAGCAAAGAACGCACCCCCTGTGGCGCTACAACGGGATGAGTGACGCATCCCACTATAAGCGACAAGGGCCGGACAATCAAGAGGTGATGGCTGCCATATTCACAGATCTTTTCAAAGGCGAAGCAGAAGAGTTTGCCCATCCGAGAAACTGGAAAGGCTACCCAAGCAACAACCCCATCGAATGGGTAAGTTCAAACTATTGGAAATATGCCCTAGAGGCAATAATAAAATGGTTATTATTATATTTCCTTGTTCATGATAATTGTCTATTGTTCATGCTATAATTGTATTAACCTGAAACCGTAATACATGTGTGAATACATAGACCACAGCATGTCCCTAGTGAGCCTCTAGTTGACTAGATCATTGATCAATAGATGGTTGTGGTTTCCTGACCATGGACATTGGATGTCGTTGATAACGGGATCACATCATTAGGAGAATGATGTGATGGACAAGACCCAATCCTAAGCATAGCACAAGATCGTGTAGTTCGTTTGCTAGAGCTTTTCTAATGTCAAGTATCATTTACTTAGACCATGATATTGTGCAACTCCCGGATACTGTAGGAATGCTTTGGGTGTATCAAACGTCACAACGTAACTGGGTGACCATAAAGGTGCACTACAGGTATCTCCAAAAGTGTCTGTTGTGTTGGCACGAATTGAGACTGGGATTTGTCACTCCGTATGATGGAGAGGTATCTCTGGGCCCACTCGGTAATGCATCATCATAATGAGCTCAATGTGACTAAGGAGTTAGCCATGGGATCATGCGTTACGGAACGAGTAAAGAGACTTGCCGGTAACGAGATTGAACAAGGTATAGGGATACCGACGATCGAATCTCGGGCAAGTAACATACCGATGGACAAAGGGAATTGTATACGGGATTAATTGGATCCCCGACATCGTGGTTCATCCGATGAGATCATCGTGGAACATGTGGGAGCCAATATGGGTATCTAGATCCCGCTATTGGTTATTGGTCGAAGAGGTGTCTCGGTCATGTCTGCATGGTTCCCAAACCTGTAGGGTCTACACACTTAAGGTTCGGTGACGCTAGAGTTGTAATGGGAATTGTATGTGGTTACTGAAAGTTGTTCGGAGTCTTAGATGAGATCCCGGACGTCATGAGGAGTTCCGGAATGGTCCAGAGGTAAAGATTTATATATGGGAAGTCCTATTTTGGCCACCGGAAAATGTTCGGGATTTTTCGGTATTGTACCGGGAAGGTTCTAGAAGGTTCCGGAGTGGGGCCCACCTGCATGGGGGGACCCACATGAACGTGGGTAGTGGGGGCAAGGCCCCACACCCCTGGTCAAGGCGCACCAAGATCCCCCCTTAGAAGGAATAAGATCATATCCCGAAGGGATAAGATCAAGATCCCTAAAAAGGGGGGATAACAATCGGTGGGGAAGGGAAAGGATGGGATTTCTTTCCTCCCACCTTTGCCAACGCCCCAATGGACTTGGAGGGCAAGAAACTAGCCCCCTCCACCCCTATATATAGTGGGGAGGTGCATGGGAGCTGCACCCCTTGCCCCTGGCGCAGCCCTCCCCCCTCCTACTCCTCCTCCTCCGTAGTGCTTAGCGAAGCTCTGCCGGAGAACCACGAGCTCCACCGCCACCACGCCGTCGTGCTGCCAGAGCTCTCCCTCAACTTCTCTTCTCCCCTTGCTGGATCAAGAAGGAGGAGACATCCCCGGGCTGTACGTGTGTTGAACGCGGAGGCACCATCCGTTCGGCGCTTGAATCGGATCTTCCGCGATTTGAATCGCCGCGAGTACGACTCCATCAACCGCGTTCTTGTAACACTTCCGCTTAGCGATCTTCAAGGGTATGAAGATGCACTCCCTATCACTTGTTGCTAGCATCTCCTAGATTGATCTTGGTGACACGTAGGAAAATTTTGAATTATTGCTACGTTGATCTTGTTGCTAGCAGCTATGTGATTGATGCAGTGCACATGGACTTGATTCTGCTGGAAAGGCCTTCTGCAAGTTATCTACATTGGAAATGAAATGGTAGCTAAGACAGTAGCTTTATTTTAAATGTATTATTACTTCATTTTATCAGTGGCAGTAGCGGTACCAAAAGATTGCCACAAATTATTAGTGGCATTAAATTAAGATGCAAAAACAATATCATTATTGCTTTCTCATAGCAGTGCCATAACAGTAGCACAAGATCACTAGCTGGATGCAGAGTCAAAATCAACCAAGAAGGAATATACCCGGTCATGGGAACCATAACTGAGAGAGGGGCCCTACGCCGCCACGACTCGATGTGGTGAACCTGCAGATCCACTCGGATGATTCAATTCAAGCGACCTGTTTCTATAGTTCGCCTGAAATAAAGCAAAGATTGTATCATGCAGCTAGCAAGAAGTACTTGCTCTCATGAGCTGGCAGTTCTTCTTTAGTAGTTGCACTAAAATTGAGCAACATTAAGTTTGGTTGTCCTGCTCATGCAAGGTGCAACTATAATTTGCTTATCCTTTTGTGCAGTTCCACTAAAATAAAGTGCCATTGTGGTGACAGTGACGGATCATCTTGCAAAGGCTAATAAAATGTTGCACGAGATTACCAACAGAGTTTGACGGAGATGTTGGAAACTCCAATCAACCTTTGTGCAGTTCAACCAAAATTGAGATACGTTGCCCACGTGACATTTTAGTTGAACTGCACAAGACACTCATTCCAAAAAAAAGTGTTTTGTGCAGTTCACCAAAAGGTCACAATAGCAACGAGGTGAAATGGATATCCCTATCCACACAAAAAGATAGAAAGAAAACAGTTACAGGTCAATAACAAGATACGAAACATACATGAAATGAAAAGAAGCATCTTGATTATGTTCATGGCAATCACGCAAGAATAGTAGAAATTTTAAAACAGCAGCATTGCTTCATGTTATCGGAAGCATTACGATAAACAATGACATTCGTCAAATATGGGATTACTTTAATGGTGGCATTGCTTGTTTACCAGATACAGTAGATCAACAACAACTAAAGAGTTGGTTTAAGGGCATGGGACAGTGGGGACACCAGGACACTCAGCAGCGTAAAGAAGCAACTTACTTATCATACTGGGAAAAATAGTAGGAGTACCATTTGTAACACAGCTTAATTGCATCGTATTACTGGAGGCATTAGATTAACAATAACATTGGTTAGACATATCCTTACGGTAACAGTGTGATTGCTTCATTTTACATGCACCCTTATATTAACAACTGCAAAAAGTTGGTATAAGGACATGCGACAGTGGACGCATCAGCATAATGTACCTACAAGGAGGCATAAAGTGGTGATGCCGAGTTTGTTCATACTCTGTGAGGGCAGCAAATATAATCCTGGATACCTTTTACTATGTGAGGGCAGCAAATCTAATCCTGACATACTCTATTGACTAGTCCACCAGCCGCCACTTTCTATCCTTTTTTCAACCAATAATAGATCTGTTCCTTATCCACTTTGTACTGCCTTTTCCCTTTATTTCCCTTTTCAACCAAGAAACCGGTTGGGTATCCAGTCTCTACTACTTTCCCCCTATTATTTCCTCTTTGAATCAAGTCCTAGATTCATGCTACAACTTCCCCCCTTCGCTGTTTGAACCAAGTCCTAGATTCGACTACAAGAAGTAACTTTACCTCTAATAATACTAAAAATTTAGGTGGCTTTGGAAGAGCTGATGGAAATAGAAAATGATCCACATGCAGACACGTGGGGAGCTGGGGCAGTAGAGCAGGGCCGCTTTCGAAGGAACTTATACCTGAGGGTCGTCGGGATGTGGCTAGGAGGCCGGCGGCAGGTCGGATCTGCCCACAATACGGCAGGAGGAAGAAGGGGTCGGAGGACCTCCCGAGCCGGCGCTGTGTCGGAGAGAACGGCACGGGCAAAGGATATGGACCCGCCGGCAGCTGTGGGTTTCCTCCCTTGCCACCGATGACCGCGTGAACGATGCACCTAGTCCCCTACACACACCGGCCGAAGGGATCCGGCCGGATCTGTGACCAGCGGTGAGTAGAGAGAAAATGTTGCTACCGCTGTCTTGTTTAGATCTGGAGAGGATGAGAGAATGAAGAGAGCAACCCTAGTAAAGCAAGCGCTCAGGCCCCTGCCTATATATATAGTGGAGTGATTATCTTTTTCTCTCCACAACAAGTTTTTCAATTTGTGTACGTGGCATTAAAGAAAAGAAACTCTCTATTTAACGTGACTGACTACAATTTGCACCTTGTTCACTTGTGCTCCCTGGCCCTCCATTCATTGAACAACCCCACGGGTGAATAAACATACAGTACTATTTATATAGAACGAACAAGCTCGAACTATTTTGGCTTTGAGATATCGATGGTACAGTTTGACCACATTGCATCAATGGACTCAGTACTTTGAAGAAACCTATACGTATAAACACATGCATGGTTTACATTACGAATCGCTAGCTAGAGCTTGAACTGTATTTTTTTACATGTACCACCTTTTTCTTTTGGTTTTCTGCTCCATGGCGCAATTCATCGATACAAAATTATACTATCTCTACTCCTATAAAAGACTCAGTTGGTGATGATGGTGTGTCTGCCATCCATCACTTTTGACCATTAGATATGCATCTAACGGCTGCGAGGTAAGTTGTCGCATTTTTGCAACAATAGCCCACTTCTTTGCTCCAATTTGCAGAAAACCCCTTATTATCTTGTAAGCAACCACATCCCTCCCTCGCCTCATCAAAACAGCCTGAGAAATATATTTTGAGTGAAACGTAATATATTTTTAGTAGTATATGTATATCAAAACAAGAGTGTTTTCTTTCAAGTTTGTGAACAAGTACTATTCTAGTACTTTGGATCCGTTGCAACGCACGGGCACATTGCTACACTACAAGAAATATGTCAACTTGTGACCTTCTGTCAGTGACCCTGGAAGAATTGGTCATAAATCTATGACCATTTGAGACCAATTGGTCAAAAGCTGTTCCGGGGGCTCCAAACCCTAAACTATAACGACCATTTTTGTCAGAAAGGTCGTAATTTCCTTACACGAAATGGTCATAAAGCAGACAGCACTGGTCCGCTGCCTTATTTCTAGCTGATCACGACCAATATAGATGGTCATAACCTTGTAAATTGTGGTGGATTGCTATGACTAGGCGCCACCTCATCAGTTTTGCCTATGTGTCATGTCCATGTGTCAATTTTTGCCCTAGGTTGTGAAGCAACCTATATTTCTGTCATTCCCAAAATTCCCAAAAAAATTGGGCATTCTTTACTATCCAAATCATTGCCTCATGACAATATTCAACTCCATTTTCCTAGTAAATCTTCCTCGGCAAATTTCCAAAGTTTTTGTTCAGCTCGAACTGTTGTGAAGGAAGTACTAGCTAGCCATATCCTAATGAGCTGAATTTTTGCCACATCTTCTATATTCCCAAATCATAGCTCTCCACAAAATTTGAGCCCCATCTAATAATACATGTGAGCTCAGCATCCAATCTTTGTTTCTGGTGATATTTTCAGTTTGTGAAGCAACTATATTTTATGTTAATTTATAATTGCTGAAAATTTACCACGACATGACCCTGCCCATAGAACCTCCCTCCCCCAAATTTTAGCTCATTTATTCTAGCCAATTTCCCTCAGCATTTTTCCCAATTTTTTGTTCAGTGGAGAGCACTGTGAAGGAAGTACCATTTTTATTTATTCAAATGGTATGAAAATTTTAAAGTGCCTTCATATGCCCAAATTATCATCCTCCTCCAAATTTCAGATCAATCCATTCATTCATTTGAGTCTAGCTTCAACATTCATATTTCTGTCCAGTGTGGTACGTTGCAAAGCAAGTGACACCTAGGCTCCTCCATTTGAGCTGCAAATTTTCCAAGATAGTGTCCTTAGTAGATGATCATCCTCGGCCAAAACTCAGGCCCATTGGCCATGTGCACTTTCCCCACCACTAATCAAACACTTGAGTGCTAATTCATGTTTGAGCTCAGTTCAGTCTCCTCGTGAGATTCTTCTATTGCTTTCTTCTTCCTGAAACCTATCGGGGGAGTGCCCAACCCACTAGACATGCCTAGGCCACCCAGAACGCGTGGCAACACCACGGTCATGCGGTGACCATGCGGCGGGCATGCGAGTTTACGCGCTCTGGATTTGCGGCCCTCGGCCACCATCCAAACCTCAACGTATCACCACCAAACCATGTATTTCTGATTAAATAGATACTTATGTACCTATAAATGATTTTTGGAAAAAATAAAGAGCAAACTATGAGGCAGCTGCAGTTCAAATTTGACCCGCTTCCACCTGAATCAGCGAAAATTTGTCTTTTTCACCAGAGGTGTATAAATACTTTTGATGACCAACCATTTTGTCAATTGTAAATTAAATATGGCCTAATATATTATAAAAATGACCTGGTCCCATTTTGCAACAAATATATGGTAGGTCCTTCACAAAAAAAACTCATTTTGGGTACTCAAAAAATAGAAATTGAATTTTTCGTCCAAAGAAAATGAAAAATTCCTTAGGCAACATTGTTTTCCATCCCAAGATGCACCCTTGTGCACAATATGAGATCATTTGAACAAACTATGCCATGAATGTGGCCATAAGATTGAGCATTTGGGTTGAAAGCCATTGATCTCCACACATGATAGCTCGTTTCTAAGAACACTTTTTAAAAATAATTATCGTATTACAAGTTTATTATTTTTCCTGGTAACTTGGCCACATATAATGACACAATGCGAAGGTTTTCCAATTTTTTGATTTTTTTTGAATTTTTCATGCCAGTTTCAAAATGCGGTCAAAACGGCGGGCATGACCGTTCCTAGCTAGTGGTTGAATCTTGGAAAACTTTTGATGTTTTTCTGATTAAATAGATACTTATGTACCTAGAAATGATTTTTAGAAAAAATAAAGAGCAAATTATGAGGCAGGTGCAGTTCAAATTTGACCCGTTTCCAACTGAATTGGCAGAAATTTGTCTTTTTCACGAGAGGTGGATCAAAGCTTTTGACACCCAACCATTTGGTTAATTATGCATTAAATATGGCCTAGTATTTTAGAAAATTAATTTGGTCCAATTTTGCAACAATTATTTGGTAGGTTCTTCACAAAAAAACCTCATTTTGGCCACTCGAAAAATGGAAAATGATTTTTTCGTCCAAAGAAAATGAAAACTTCCTTAGGCAACATTGTTTGTCATTCCAATATGCACCCTTGTGCACAATATGAGATCATTTTAACAAACTATGCCATGAATGTGGCCATAAGATTGATAATTTGGCTTGAAAGCCATTGATCTCCACACATGATAGCTCGTTTCTGAGAACACTTTTTAAAAATAATTATCGTATTACAAGTTCATTATTTTTCCTGGTAACTTGGCCACATATAATGACACAATGCGAAGGTTTTCCAATTTTTTGATTTTTTTGAATTTTTCATGGCCGTTTCAAAATGCGGTCAAAACGGCGGGCATGACCGTTCCTAGCTAGTGGTTGAATCTTGGAAAAATTTTGGTGTTTCTCTGATTAAATAGATACTTATGTACCTAGAAATGATTTTTGGAAAAAATAAAGAGCAAACTATGAGACAGCTGCAGTTCAAATTTGACCCGCTTCCTACTGAATCTGCGAAAATTTGTCTTTTTCACGAGAGGTGGATAAAAACTTTTGACACCCAACCATTTGGTCAATTGTGCATTAAATATGGCCTAGTATTTCATAAAATTGATTTGGTCCAATTTTGCAACAATTATTTGGTAGGTTCTTCACAAAAAAAACCTCATTTTGGGCACTCGAAAAATGGAAAATGATTTTTTCGTCCAAAGAAAATGGAAACTTCCTTAGGCAACATTGTTTGCCATTCCAATATGCACCCTTGTGCACAATATAAGATCATTTGAACAAACTATGCCATGAATGTGGCCATAAGATTGATCATTTGGCTTGAAAGCCATTGATCTCCACACATGATAACTCGTTTCTAAGAACACTTTTTTAAAATAATTATCGTATTACAAGTTCATTATTTTTCCTGGTAACTTGTCCACATATAATGACACAATGCGAAGGTTTTCCAATTTTTCGATTTTTTTTGAATTTTTCATGGCCGTTTCAAAATGCGGTCAAAACGGCGGGCATGACCGTTCCTAGCTAGTGGTTGAATCCTGGAAAACTTTTGGTGTTTCTCTGATTAAATAGATACTTATGTAACTAAAAATGATTTTTGGAAAAAATAAAGAGCAAACTATGAGGCAGCTGCAGTTCAAATTTGACCCGCTTCCTACTGAATCTGTGAAAATTTGTCTTTTTCATGAGAGGTGGATAAAAACTTTTGACACCCAACCATTTGGTCAATTGTGCATTAAATATGGGCTAGTATTTTAGAAAATTGATTTGGTCCAATTTTGCAACAATTATTTGGTAGGTTCTTCACAAAAAAACCTCATTTTGGGCACTCGAAAAATGGAAAATGATTTTTTCGTCCAAAGAAAATGGAAACTTCCTTAGCCAACATTGTTTGCCAATCTAAGATGTAAACTTGTGCAAAATATGATATCATTTGAACAAATATTTGGTAGGTCTTTTACAAAAAAACTCATTTTGTGCACTGAAAAATGAAAAATGATTTTTTCGTGAAAAACTTATCTTTGATTACGACCAATTTAGATGGTCATAAGATCTTCAAATTGTTTGCTGCGTTCTGATTGGTCCATGGGCATATCACACGGATCATGGATCATACACCGTCGGATGCTCGAGGATCCAACGGCAGTCATCAACCCTTCCACACCAACCCTAGCTCTGTCCTCGTGGTCATTTTGCACCCACCCCTCCCCCCCGCCTCCTTTTTTCCAACATCCATCCATCGATCCCACCGAACCCTTCCAGATCGAGAGAGAGCTCGCCTCCCCCCTTCCAGATCGCCGCCGCCACCTCCCTCCAGCGGAGCTCGCCGCCGTCCATGGCCTCCCCCACGCCCTCCTACTCTCGCCCCTACCCTTTCCTCCCCCTTAACCCAGAGGCGGCAACGCTGACGGCCACCGACCTCGCCCACCACGACCATGCGGCTCCCATCGCACTCCCCCTCTCCCCCATCGCCGTACTCCCCCTCCTCCCGTCGCCGCCACCCATCGATCCCTCCTCCCATCGCACTCCTCGTCCCCATCTCCTCGCCACCGCCACCACCTTCTCCCCGTCCTCGGCCTCCTTCCAGCCAGCCCGTCACCTCCTGATCCCAATCCAGTCCTCTCCCCGTCGCTCCCACCCACCGCCGACCTCGCCGTCCTGATATTTGCTTCGGCGGCGCCACGGCGCGCCCCGCGGAGGTCGAGGCCTCCGAGTCGTCCTGCCTCGGCTCCGCCCTCCACCCTGACCTCGCCTGCCCCGAGTTGCTCGCCAACGACGCCAAGGCGACGCAGTCCGACGCGGAGGAGGAGGTGCTCAGTGCTCAGTGCTCCCAGCCCCTGCACCGACTACTCCCTCAGCCCCCTGCTCGACACCTCCTCTTCCTCCTCCAAGGACGACGAGGACGACGACGACGCCCCCCCTTCCAACACCTTCTCCCTCTTCCTTGACTACGCCAAGCAGTTCATCCCCTGTGTGCAACACAAGGCGCACGCCGTCGCCAACGCCGTCCCCATCCCAGAGGTGAGCAGGTTCCACGCAGTTCCTCTTAAAATCTGCTGGAAATTGGGTCTCTCTGCGAGATCAGTGCGGTGTTTGATCTGATTTGGTGGCTTCGTTGGAATGTTTGTGTGAGTGGAAGCAGTTCGATGAGTTGGAGGACGAAGAGAGCTATGAGCTGTTCTGGCAGTGCGAACGGCGGGGAGTGGTGGCATGCGACTACACAGAGGTGTACGCCTCCATGTCAGGCAACTGTGGCCGTCACGTCGTGGAGCAGCATTCTGTCATGGTCAACTGGATCATCGAGGTCAGTGTACACGAGCACTGTACTCTGCATTCTACATGTATACCGTGATTCCACTTTAGCTCAATTCCAATTTATGGTGCAAGCTCGGCTTACAGATTTACAGTCATGAGTTGGTATTCTGCTGGTAATTTACTGTGAAGTCACATTGTACTGCAGATTCAGTGTTGGTTTAGTTCTCTGAATGATATCTGTTCTAAAAGCACTGTGGTTGTGTGGCTTACCTCAAGTTTATTTATGTGTTCGGTATGCTGAGGCAGCAGATCCAGCTATGCACTTTCTTAAATTTTGCAGGGGATAGTTGTCTACTGTCGAAGATGTTATTGTACAACATTCTGATTAGTAGATTGCTCATAGACATTGTTTGTTGAGCAGAGTGATCCTGTGTTATTGTTTTTCCAAACTATTGTAATAATGCAAGCACTTGAATTGCGAGTCGGGCCATTAATTTTGAGGAGATGTTTGTTTTGACATTTTGACATTCAATGTTTGAAAAAGGAAAATACTCACTCAGTTATCCAGTAAACCATTTGCTATTTGATTGGCTTATGGTCTTCATGTCTAGGAGGAACATTATAGCAATCAGGATACCAGCATCATTTCTATGTAGATATGCAACTCTTGAGTATATTGTCCTTATATGCCCCTTTCATACCATTTCCACTCAAATCAAAGCGTCTGTATGCACTTGATATTTGCAATGAGACTCGAGAGAACTTCTGAGAATACTGTCAGAGGTGGAACTGAAGTTTGCAATGAGACTTGATATTTGCAACGCCGCTCCCAATGAGAGAGCAGAAGAACTGAAGTTTTCTCTAATATAGATTTCTCAAATCTCTCTCTGAACTTCTCAAATAAAAAATGGTGCTAACTGTTAAAGCTCTTCGTGGCGACATGTTTCTTTTACCAATACAATACTATATTAGCACTCAAGGACTGTTTGAGTTATAGGCTGTTCATACTATTAGAGAAGTGAACTGATTAAGCTATTGCTTTCCCCAACAACAAAAAATAAACACGGCAGTTGAACAACGTGTATCCCTTCACTTGAAAGCCTATGAAACTTTCTGTAGCAGCAGCGCAACACACTTTATATATATGTATGAGGCTGGGTAGTTCAACTCTAGTTTACTTCCTAACTCATTCATATATATGATGGAAATTGTGCAGGTTCCATGGTGCCAAGTGGCCTCTGGCAATCTTGAACTGGGACTCCAGTAACAAGTAGATGTTGCTGCCGCACTCAATTTTTAAGTTGTTTTTTTTCTTTTTTGAGAGAAGTGTATTTTTAAGAGAACTATTAGTGGGTCAACGACAGTAGAAAATATGATGTTAATCACCCAGTTTCCCTATTAATAACCTGAGAACACTTGCCTCCTCCCCAACCCTCGCCCCAGCATGCCGCTGCCGGCTCGCCGCGTGGCTGTCGCCGCAGCAGCTAATTAGATTTTTTGGGACTCTGTTTCTATGCTCTGCTCGATAGCATTTTGGATATTGATTGGACACGCTTTATATAAAACGATTTATCTTGTACATTGCTCTGCCTAACTTGTATACATGAAACCATACATGTCAAATATCAAGTATCACTGCTGAATCATAACGTCTTGTTTTCTGTTCACTGAATCACAATTCTTCACTCTTTTTACCATCAATCCATCTTCTTACAGTTGCATGCTTTTTTGTTGGCTGTCCAGATGACCAAGCCCAAGGAGGAAGCAGCTGCTCATCACTGAGGACAAGTAACTCCAGCAGGTTGACGCCGTAGATTCACAATGTACCTTCTATATGCCCATCCAGTTATGTGATTTGTGTCTTGAAATCCAAAAAAACCCCATGCCCATGTGGGAGCTGAACCATAGTTTTTTGCTTGTGGAAAATAATATCCCTGGCTGAATCGACTTGAGGCGGTTTCTTCGAAATTCTTGGAAATGCTTTGGTAGTTTCTTTCGGCGAGAAACTGTTTCATACTGAAGTTTACTGGTACATATGTGGTTTGCTACTGTTGCTTCATTTGGGTTGGGTTGGTTCCAGCGGGGAGATGTGCACGCACACTGGCAGCATGAGCTAGCAGCCATGATTGCCAGCCAGCCACCGCCATGTAAATGTAATAAATGTGTGGCCTATCTAGTGTGCTGCTGATAGAAATATAGATGTGTGGCCTATCTAGTGTGCTGCTGATAATCTGTTTTTACCTCACTTGGCAGGCACCATAATCTGTTTTTACCTCACTGTACTATAGGAATAAATGTGTGGCCTATCTAGTGTGCTGCTAATAGAAATATAGATGGAAGATTAGTTGACCAGTTATGCAATCTATAATCCTTCATATATATTGCCGTTGTCTATGTGTGCTGCTGCTTCATACATGTTTAATCAAATCTATCAAGCAGCTGTTGTCATGTCATGCTTGCTGTATTAATAGCCAATTTAGTTGCGTATTGCCAGTTCAAGTTGTTTAGTATATATCATGTTCTGTTTTGCTACTGAACACCTTCCAACTTAAATGCTGAATTGCTTTGTACACATAATTGTTTGTAATCTATGGGAAAGCCGTTAATAGTCAGCTGACCTTATGAACTGTATAAATATATCAAAATCTTGTGTTGTTAAATTGAGCTTATTGTCAATTCTTGCTTATAAGCTATGTTTGATGCTGCCTACAGGTTCTTATTCTTCTTCTTTTTTTGCATAGGTGAAGTATGAAGTGCGAAGCCGTGAAGCCTATCAGCAAGAGTAGCATATTATGCATTGTAATATCAGGCAGAGTGTAATATTAGTCAGAGTAGCACATTATGTATTGTAATATTTAGTGTTTTTTGGATGAATTTCATTTGCTCTATAGTCTATTTGAAATATTGACTGTGTATATAATTTCAATACCTATGAAATGGAAACCTGACCAGGGGGACCCACTTATGAAAATTGTTTGACAAATTTTGAAATTTCTGATGTGTGGGTCCAATTGTGATATCACCATGACAAGTGGGACCAATCTGACCAGTGGGACCAGCACAAAAATAATATGGCTGAAAATTGAAAATTAATAGTAATGGCCCAGAAAATAAAAATGTTGAATTGTTGGGCCAGGCTCATGTAGCTGACCAGAATTAACAAGAAAAATAACATTAAATGGGCTGAATTAATGGGCTCGGCCCATATAGACACCTAATCGGACCGGGCTGATTCTTGTCAATGAACTTTTCATTTGGTCGCAATTTTGCCACGTCAGCTTGCCACGTCGGATCCGACGTGGCCTGGGCAGAGAGCTAGCGACCAAAACAGAAGGTCGTAGGATCAATAACCTTTTGTTTTGGTCGTTGCCTTCCACGACCTTATCCCGAAGAAGGTCGTTAATTTCAGTTTATGACGGCCAGCTTTTGACCATCTGTTTTTGGTCACAAAAAGGTCGCAAATGGAAAACAATGATCATTCAGTGACCAATAGTGATGGTCGCAAGTTGACGTATTTCTTGTAGTGCTAGTGAGTATTTAAAAGTTTAAGGCGGGGCTTTTCCCAGGCAGTACGCGCGGCAGTTTTTGTGTAGCCGGTTTGACAGAGAGGAGGGAAGGGTGAGGGAGTAGCGGATTGAACTTACTGCTGGAAAGGTAGGGCTGTGTGATTTGACGGCTCGTTACTGCTAGAAAGATGCGGTCTTGTGATATGACTACTCACTATAGTCATTATTACTCTGGCGCTACGATCGTGTGGGGGGTGCGACGCGAACGCGGCAGTCTTTACCTTTATAACTTGTATACATAGAAAATGCCAAGCCAATGCGCGATGAGTGGCGGGCCGGAACGACAGTGTGGGGTGCGACGCGAATGGCACAGGCGTGATGTAGTACTTGTTCCACTTTCTCGTTTTGAACTCGTGACATGCAGTAACGCTCAGTTTTGAATATATAAGTTTGGTTGTCGCGCCAATATATATACTCCCTCCATGTAGGTTGGGTTGCTGAAGTCAAAATGTGACACAAAACACGATGGTGACCAGTCTACCTCCGTCCTGGTTTATTGCTCCCCATCATAATCTGTGCCAAAATTTGACCATAAATTTGACTAACAAAAGGTTCATGCATGCCACCAAAATTATATCATTGAAAACTATGTTCAAATAAAAATCAAACGATATAATTTTTGTTGACATGCACTAACATTTTGTCAGTTAAATCTTTGGTCAAAATTTATTACAAAAGGGACTAATAAACCAGGACCTAGGTAGTACACCAGGACGAAGACAGTGATACTACATATTTTTACTGTAGTACTACCATTGCATGCAATGAACTGACCGCAGCATGCCGTGCTAGGTAGTCTCAAGGCATTAAAAACATACACGGCCCACGTCTCTTATTGGTTGATTCCTTTATTCATGTCAAGAAACAAGAAACGAGATCGAGTTAATCCACCGCGCCTAAGTGTTTTGGGATTATAAAGGTTTTCGTAAGCGATCGACACAATAACCGTAAGATCTGCATCAGACGGTGGCACATATTTGACGCAAACAACAATAGAAAAGAAATGCCACAAAACTGCGACACCACGCCCCCTCCCCTACACATAAGGTTGGCACGTGAGCGTACGCAACTCCCACATTCGGGTTACGCTTGGTTCTTCGCCTCTTCGAGAAGTCAAACAATGATGTCATTTACGACTGGAATAAAAATGCCATACACTAATAAAACATTAAGGCCACGAGGCGATGCAGTGCTGGTTATAGGAGGCAAGAAGAATGATGCATCCATGGACGACCTCCTCCTCCTCGACTCAGGGCGCCGGCCCACTGAACGACGGCTAAGTAGCGGCGGCTTTCGTGGCCAGGTCAACGTGCTTCCGAACAATGGCGTCCAAAGATTCCAGCTGGTGGAAGAAGGCCAACGCCTTTCTGTTCTCACTGGCCTTGTAGTGGCCTATGTAGACGATTTCCTCATAGACGTGGATGTGCAGGTCGACGGTTTCTTGCGTGGCGAGGCGCTGCGCGGCGAGCGCGGCCTCGAGGTGCACATTCTTCGTCGTGACCTACGGCAGCTGCAGGGCCACCAGTGCTTCAAAGAGTTCGTCACCTTGGAGGCTGATGAGGGTGGCAGGCAATGAGGAGCCTGGGCGCGTGGGCTGGAGGAGTACGGCAAGGTCGTCCGCGCGCTTCTTGACGGCGGTGATATGCGGATGGAGCGGACCATCATCTCGCCCATGCGAGAGGCGAAGCCAGCGTCGACGAGTGCTATAACGCCGGCGGTCACCAGCACCGTGTGGAAACGCTGCACGGCGCAGGGCCGCAGGCCGGCATCTTGGACAATCCGGCACAGCCGACTGTCGCTCGCGTCCATCGACGCCATGGGTGCTTATGGCTTCTGGTCACTTGGTCTTGGTCTTGGATTGGAGTGAGCAGTGTTCCACAGAGACTAGGAGTAGATGGATTAGAGTGGTAGGACGCCTTTATATGAGAGTCCAAACCGCATTGCATTCACATCGTGCTGGCTCCATTCTGCTTCTCCAATTACTTACCTCTGCATGCTAATTGAATGAGGAGGCATCATTGACCGTTCAACGTTTCGGGAACCGCTACCCTCTCCCTCGTTGGCATTCAAGCCATATCAACTTAATGCGTGTCAAAAAGAGACTAGTCAGTAGTACTAGTACTCAATATTGGGTGCCACGACCAAGGCAGAGAGGAAAACGAGAGAACTTGATATTAATTTACGGTGTAGATTCGCTCATTTTGCTCCGTATGTACTCATTTACGGTGTAGTCGCTTGTTGAAATCTCTAGAAAGACAAATATTTAGGAACGGAGGGAGTACTCCCTCCTTTCCGGTTTACAGGGCTCATCTCAAAAAATTTGTTTTTGCGTTTTATAAGTCTCAATTCTACTGCTTACCATCATATGTTCAGATTTCAACGTGTATTAAATAACTGCATGCAAGGATGAAGAAAAAACTCACCAATGCATGTAGAAGTTCTTGATCATTCGGTGGTGATGCATGCATGTAGTGTTATTAATGCATCGGTACACATAATTTTTTAAGAAAAACAAGAGTACTAAGTAAGTACTTTTGCAAACTACGGAATTAATTCCACCATTCATCATCTACCTTGGTTGAAGAGATTTTCAAATTAAGCCCTATAAACCGGAAAGGAGGGAGTACGTCCCACGTCTCTCATTGGTTGATTCCTATTCATGTCTAGAAACAAGAAACGTGGTCGGGTTTGTTTTGGGATCATTTGATTTTCGTAAGATGACTATAACTAGCAATCGCCACAATAACCGTAAGATCTTCATCCGACGGTGGCACCTATTGGATGCAAATAGCAATAGGAAAGAATTGCCACAAAACTGCCGCACCACGCCGCACCCCTACACAAAGACTGCCATGCGAGCGTTCGCAACTGCCATGTTCGGGTTCACTTGGCTCTTCGCCTCTTCGAGAAGTCGAACAACGTTCGCAACTGCCATGTTCGGGTTCACTTGGCTCTTCGCCTCTTCGAGAAGTCGAACAATGATGCATGTATCGAATCAACTGCTGCATGTCCCGTCCACCGCGTGCGGGAGGGATAGCTTGTTGTAGTAAGCAAAAGCCTCTCCTCGTCTGTGAGCCACCGCGCACATGGGCGAGGGAGAGGGCGTACTAGTACTCCTACTAATCAAGTTTCTCCTCGTTGTATGAGTTGATGCGACACATCATAGCACTGGCCCCACATGCTTGCCTCTAAACTTGGCTAAAAGACCCGCAGTGTACAATATACTCCTATTTGCTGTAACCTCTAACATTTACCCCACCACAAATTAAAATATATATTCCTATCTTGACCAGATCAGCGTGCAAACTACAATCACCAGGATGACAGGTAGGGCCAGAAGATTATTTTAATCAAAAAATGCTTCGAGACGGCCTCATAGCATGGATCCGACTCCAACGATTATGTGGAGAGTACCTCCATAGTGTATAGTATCATAGAGTAGTATCATAGATGATCATATTTATTGCCAAACATGATACGGTATCTACCTATGTTACTCTAACCCTCTCTCTCTTCTTTAATTATCTGCCACATAAGCATGTTTGCTAGTCCCAAGTGCATGATACCGGTTATGTTACCCCCACTATGGTCAGCCTAGACTAGTTACTACCACCTCCCCTACACATTAAACTGCCACACGAGCGTTCGGGTTGCGCTTGGCTCTTCGCCTCTTCAGGAAGTCGAACTTGATGGTACTAGTACTACAGTATGCTTCTGGCCATCTGACACCAAATGAACTGCTGCATGTTCACCGCGTGCGGGAGGGAGAGCGTGTAGTGAAAGCTTCTCCTAGTCCTGCGAGCCACCACGCTCATGGGCGAGGGAGAGGGCGTTGTAATCAAGCTTCTCCTTGTTGTACGAGTTGACGCGACACATCAAAGCAGTGCAGTCGATATATTTCAATAATTTGCATTTACCGATGCATTAATTACAACACATGCATGCATGCCGTCACTTTCCTTTTGATACTTGCATGTGTTGATTTAATGCACCTTGAAGTAGTACTACTCCCTCCTCTCCGGTTTATAGGGCTCATCTCAAAAAGTGTGTTTCTCCATTTTATAAGTCTCAATTCTACTACTTATCATAACATGTTCAGATTTCAAGGTGTATTAAATCACTACATGTAAGGATGAAGAAAAAACTCACCAATGCATGTAGAAGTTCTTGGTCATTAAGTGGTCATGCATGCATGTGGTGTAATTAATGCATCGGTTTACACAAATTTTTGAGAAAAACAAGTGTACTAATTATGTACTTTTGGAAACTACGGAATTATTTCCACCATTCATCATCTACCTTGGTTGAAGATATTTTCAAATTAAGCCATATAAACCGGATAGGAGGGAGTATGAATATGTGATGGTAAAACTTTCTAATGCCCCGGCCCTAAAGCGAGAGATGGTGGTGCACGAGGAGGGCAAGGTCATGCCGACGGAACAGGACCCGACGATGGAGGTCTCTATGGACCTCACCTTGCTCCACTGCCCCTTGTGCCTCCACCCCTTGAAGCCTCCAGTGTACGAGGTTTGAATACACCTCGTCCGTTCGGCTGATCAAGCAAGGTGCAAGTTTCTTGATTGATGTGTTGTTCGATTGATTTGTGCAGTGCAAGGGAGGGCACCTGGCCTGCGCGGACTGCCGCGGCGAGCGCCCCGGGAACCAGCGGTAGTGCTAGAAGTGCGAGCGCGGTGGCGGCTTTGACATGCGCAACATTCCGATGGACGCCGTCCTCTCCTCGGTGAGGGTGGAGTGCCCGCATGAAGGCTGTGGGCTCTATGTCATTTACCACATGCTTGCCGATCACCAGAGCGTGTGTCTGCTCGCGCCCTACAAATGCCCCGTGCCCGTCTGCGGCTACAAGGCCCGCCACCGCCCAGCTGCAAGTGCCGGTGTCGGAGCCGCGGTGGTTGCTGTTCATGGAGGAGGACGCCGCGCATTTTTCGTGGTCGGCGGCGTGCTCGACATCAGTGCACCTATCGCCGTGTTGGTCGTTTGCATCAGAGAGGGGGCATCCCCACCGCCGCACTATCCGGCCAAGGTGTGGGCGAACGGCCCGCCAGGGCAGCCCAAAGGCAGGACCGACACTGTCAAGGTGGAAATCGAGGTGACAAGCAGCAAGGAGCCCAGCGCCGTTGCCGTGCAGGAGCTGACCTTCTTCACAGTGCCGCCCAAGCTGCTGGCCGGGGCTGGGTTGTCTAGGACGGTGTCCCTCCACATTCAGATTAACAAGCTCACCTCCTAAATGATTCTACAGTGCCTTCTATTTATCTTAGTAATGTGCTAATATAGGGAGTAGCTTAAGAGATGGTGGAGTTTGGTGGCGATGCAGCAATTACTTCGACATCAGATCAGCAGTTAAAGTAATTTCCAATAGTCAAAGGGATATTTTGTGTCTGTTGGATATAAAGATCCTTTGGGTAAGGAGTATAAGCTGCTTATATGCTTGAGGAAGTGTTGCATACTTCTACGAGTTGACGCGACACATCAAAGAAGTACTACTACTAGTAGTACTCACCCGACTATGCACCAGGCAGACGAAGCTCGTGTCGTGTTGGTGCCGTGTAAGGCCCACACATTAAACAAAACATCACGCCTCCAGCTGAGCCTCCGCGTTTTAAACTTCTCAATCTCAAGGCCAAGGAGCAATGTGAACCTATGATAGAGCCAATCAGTGTTGGGAAACGTAGCATGGAAAACAAAAAAAATTCTATGCACACGCAATGATCTATCCATGGAGATGCATAGCAAAGAGGGGGAGAGTGTGTCTACGTACCCTCATAGACCGTAAGCGGAAGTGTTTCACAATGCGGTTAATGTAGTCGAACTTCTTCATGCTTCAACCGATCAAGTACAGAACGCACGGCACCTCCGTGTTCTGCACACGTTCAGCTCGGTGACGTCCCTTGCCTTCTTGATCTAGCAAGACGTCGAGGTAGTAGATGAGTTCTATCAGCACGACGGCATGGTGACGGTGATGGTGAAGTGATCTCCGTAGGGCTTCGCCTAAGCACTACGAAAATATGACCGGGGGTGTAAATGGTGGAGGGGGCGCCGCACACGGCTAGGCAATTGTCTGGGGTATGCTAGGCGCCCTCTCCCACATAAATATAGGTGGGAGGGAGGGAGGAGCAGCCATAGGAGGCGCCCAAGTAGGAGGAATCCTACTTGGAGTCCCTCCCAAGCCGCCCCCCCACCGCCATATATAACCGAGGGGAAAGGAAAGAGGGGGGGGGGAGAGGGAAGGAAGTGGGAATCCTAATCCACACTTTCCTTTCCCTTCTCCTCCTTAGGCCGGCATATATGGTGGGCGCACCAGCCCCTTGTGGCTGGTGCATTTCCCCTCTTGGCCCATAAGGCCAATATCTTTTGCCGGGGGGTGCCCAGAACCTCTTCCGGTGACCCGATAAGTACACGGTAACACCCGAAACACTTTCGGTGTCCGAATACCATTGTCCTATATATCAATCTTTACCTCTCAACCATTTCGAGACTCCTCGTCATGTCCGTGATCTCATCCAGGACTCCGAACAACATTCGGTCACCAAATCACATAACTCATATAATACTATATCATCAACGAACGTTAAGCGTGCGAACCCTACGGGTTCGAGAACTATGTAGACATGACCGAGACACCTCTTCGGTCAATAACCAATAGCAGAACCTGGATGCCCATATTGGCTCCTACATATTCTACGAAGATCTTTATCGGTCGAACCATTATGACAACATACGTAATTCCCTTTGTCCATCGGTTTGTTACTTGCCCGAGATTCGATCGTCGGTATCATCATACCTAGTTCAATCTCGTTACCAGCAAGTCTCTTTACTCGTTCCGTAATACATCATACCGTGACTAACTCCTTAGTAATTTGCTTGCAAGCTTATGATGTGTATTACCGAGAGGGCCTAGAGATACCTCTCCGATACTCGGAGTGACAAATCCTAATCTCGATCTATGCCAACTCAACAGATACCTTCGGAGATACCTGTAGAGCATCTTTATGATCACCCAGTTACATTGTGATGTTTGATAGCACACAAGGTATTCCTCCGGTATCCGGGAGTTGCATAATCTCATAGTTGAAGGAATATGTATTTGACATGAAGAAAGCAATAGCAATAAACTGAACGATCATTATGCTAAGCTAACGGATGCATCTTGTCCATCACATCATTCTCCTAATTATGTGATCCCGTTATCAAATGACAACACATGTCCATGGTTAGGAAACCATAACCATCTTTGATCAACGAGCTAGTCTAGTAGAGGCTTACTAGGGACATAGTATTTGTTTATGTATTCACACATGTATTTAAGTTTCTGATCAATACAATTCTAGCATGAATAATAAACCTTTATCATGAATAAGGAAATATAAAATAACAACTTTATTATTGCCTCTAGGGCATATTTCCTTCAGTCTCCCACTTGCACTAGAGTCAATAATCTAGTTCACATCGCCATGTGATTAACACCAATAGTTCACATCGTCATGTGACCAATATCCAAAGAGTTTACTAGAGTCAATAATCTAGTTCACATCACCATGTGATTAATACCCAAAGAGTACTAAGGTGTGATCATGTTTTGCTTGTGTGAGAAGTTTAGTCAACGGGTCTGCCACATTCAAATCCGTATGTATTTTGCAAATTTCTATGTCTACAATGCTCTGCATGGAGCTACTCTAGCTGATTGCTCCCACTTTCAATATGTATCCAGATTGAGACTCAGAGTCATCCGGATTGGTGTTAAAGCTTGCATCGACATAACCCTTTACGACGAACTCTTTATCACCTCCATAACCGAGAAACATTTCCTTAGTCCTCTTAGGTAACTAAGGATAATTTTGACCGCTGTCCAGTGATCAACTCCTGGATCACTATTGTACCCCCTTGCCAAACTCATGGCAAGGTACACAACAGGTCTGGTACACAGCATGGCATACTTTATAGAACCTATGGCTGAGGCATAGGGAATGACTTTCATTCTCTCTCTATCTTCTGCCGTGGTCGGGTTGTGAGTCTTACTCAACTTCACACCTTGCAACATAGGTAAGAACCCTTTCTTTGACTGATCTATTTTGAACTTCTTCACAACTTTGTCAAGGTATGTGCTTTGTGAAAGTCCTATTAAGCGTCTCGATCTATCCCTATAGATCTTGATGCTCAATACGTAAGCAGCTTCACCGTGGTCTTTCATTGAAAAATACTTATTCAAATATCCTTTTATGCTATCTAGAAATTCTATATCATTTCCAATCAGCAATATTTCATCCACATATAATATTAGAAATTCTACAGAGCTCCCATTCACTTTCTTGTAAATACAGGCTTCACCGCAAGTCTGTATAAAACCATATGCTTTGATCACCTCAATGGCTTGCCAATCATCGGGCAAGTCCACCAAAGTCCACACTTTGTTCTCATAGATGGATCCTATCTCAGATTTCATGGCCTCAAGCCATCTGTCGGAATCTGGGCTCATCATAGCTTCTTCATAGTTCGTAGGTTCGCCATGGTCTAGTAACATGACTTCCAGAACAGGATTACCATACCACTTTGGTGTGGATCGTGCTCTGGTCGACCTACGAGGTTCAGTAGCAACTTGATCTGAAGTTTCATGATCATTATCATTTGCTTCCTCTCTAGTTGGTGTAGGCATCACGGGAACGGATTTCTCTGATGTGCTACTTTCCAATTTGAGAGAAGGTACAATTACCTCATCAAGTTCTACTTTCCTCCCACTCACTTCTTTCAAGAGAAACTCCTTCTCTATAAAGGACCCATTCTTGGCAACAAAGATCTTGCCTTCGAATCTGTGGTAGAAGGTGTACCCAATTGTTTCCTTAGGGTATCCTATGAAGATGCACTTCTCCGATTTGGGTTCGAACTTATCGGGCTGAAGCCTTTTGACATAAGTGTCACAACCCCAAACTTTTAAGAAATGACAGCTTAGGTTTCTAGCCAAACCACAGTTCATACGGTGCCATCTCAACGGATTTAGACGGTGCCCTATTTAACGTGAATGCGGCCGTCTCTAATGCATAACCCCAAAATGATAAAGGCAAAATGGTAAGAGACATCATAGAATGCACCATATCTAATAAAGTACGGTTACGACGTTCGGATACACCATTACGCTGTGGTGTTCCAAGTGGCGTGAGTTGTGAAACAATTCCACATTGTTTTACATGAAGGCCAAACTCGTAACTCAAATATTCGCCTCCGCGATCGGATCGTAGAAACTTTATTTTCTTGTTACGATGATTCTCAACTTCACTCTGAAATTCTTTGAACTTTTCAAATGTTTCAGACTTGTGTTTCATCAAGTAGATATACCCATATCTACTCAAATCATCAGTGAAGGTGAGAAAATAACGATACCCGCCGCGTGCTTCAATACTCATCGGACCGCATACATCGCTATGACTTATTTCCAATGAGTCATTAGCTCGCTCCATTGTTCCGGAGAACAGAGTTTTAGTCATCTTGCCCATGAGGCATGGTTCGCAAGTATCAAATGATTCATAATCAAGTGATTCCAAAAGTCCATCTGTATGGAGTTTCTTCATGTGTTTTACACCAATATGACCTAAACGGCTGTGCCACAATCAACTTTGCATCTTTTGGCATCAATATTATGAATATGTGTATCACTACGATCGAGATTCAATAAACCATTTACATTGGGTGTATGACCACAGAACGTTTTATTCATGTAAACAGAACAACAATTATTCTCTGACTTAAATGAATAACTGTATCACAATAAACATGATCTAATCATATTCATGCTCAACGCAAACACCAAATAACATTTATTTAGGTCCAACACTAATCCCGAAGGTAGAGGGAGTGTGTGATGGTGATCTTATCAACCTTGGAATCACTTCCAACACACATCGTCACCTCGCCATTAACTAGTCTCTGTTTATTTTGCAACTCCTGTTTCGAGTTACTAATCTTAGCAAATGAACCGGTATCAAATACCCAGGGGCTACTATGAACACTAGTAAAGTACACATCAATAACATGTATATCAAATATACCTTTGTTCACTTTGCCATCCTTCTTATCCGCCAAGTATTTGAGGCAGTTCCGCTTCCAGTGACCATTTCCTTTGCAGTAGAAGCACTCAGTCTCAGGCTTGGGTTCAGCTTTGGGCTTCATCACAGGAGCGGCAACTTGCTTGCCATTCTTCTTGAAGTTCCCTTTCTTTCCCTTGCCCTTTTTTCTTGAAACTAGTGGTCTTGTTAACCATCAGCACTTGATGCTCTTTATTGATTTCTACCTTCGCCGATTTCAGTATCGCGAAGAACTCGGGAATCCTTTTCGTCATCCCTTGCATATTATAGTTCATCATGAAGTTCTTGTAGCTTGGTGATAGTGACTAGAGAACTCTGTCAATCACTATCTTATCTGGAAGATTAACTCCCACTTGATTCAAGCGATTGTAGTACCCAGACATTCTGAGCACATGCTCACTGGCTGAGCTATTCTCCTCCATATTGTAGGCAAAGTACTTGTCAGAGGTCTTATACCTCTTGACATGGGCATGAGTCTGAAATACCAATTTCAGCTCTTGGAACATCTCATATGCTCCGTGGTGTTCAAAACATTTTTGAAGTCCTGGTTCTAAGCCGTAAAGCATGGCGCACTAAACTATCAAGTAGTCATCATATCGAGCTTTGCCAAACGTTCATAACATTTGCATCTGCTCTTGCAATAGGTCTATCACCTAGCGGTGCATCAAGGACATAATTCTTCTGTGTAGTAATGAGGATAATCCTTAGATCATGGACCCAGTCCGCATCATTGCTGCTATCATCTTTCAACTTAGTTTTCTCTAGGAACATATCAAAATAAAACAGGGGAGCTATACGCGAGCTATTGATCTACAACATAGATATGCAAAAACTATCAAGACTAAGTTCATGATAAATTAAGTTCAATTAATCAAATTACTAATGAACTCCCACTTAAATCAACATCCCTCAAGTTGTCTAAGTGATGCATGATCCATATCAACTAAACCAAGTCCGATCATCTCGTGAGATGGAGCAGTCTTCAATGGTGAACATCTTCATGTTGATCATATCTACTATATGACTCATGTTCGACCTTTCGGTCTCCAGTGTTTCGAGACTATGTCTGTACATGCTAGGCTCGTCAAGTTTAACCCAAGTATTCTGCATGTGCAAAACTGTCTTACACCCGTTGTATGTGAATGTAGAGTCTACCACACCCGATCATCACGTGGTGCCTCAACACGACGAACTGTAGCAATGGTGCATACTCAGGGAGAACACTTTTACCTTGAAATTTAGTGAAGTGATCATCTTATAATTCTACCGCCGTACTAAGCAAAATAAGATGCATAAAAGATAAACATCACATGCAATCAAAATATGTGACATGATATGGCCATCATCATCTCGTGCTTTTGATATCCATCTCCAAAGCATTGTCATGATCTCCATCATCACCGGCTCGACACCTTGATCTCCATCGTTGCGTCGTGGTCGTCTCGCCAAGTATTGCTTCTACAACTATTAATAACTTATAGCGATAAAGTAAAGCAATTACATGGCGTTTGCATTTCATACAATAAAGAGACAACCATAAGGCTCCTGCCAGTTGCCTGATATCTTACAAAACATGATCATCTCATACAATAACATATATCACATCATGTCTTGACCATATCACATCACAACATACCCTGCAAAAACAAGTTAGACGTCCTCTACTTTGTTGTTGCAAGTTTTAAGTGGCTGCTACGGGTTTCTAGCAAGAACCATTCTTACCTACGGCAAAAACCACAACGGTGATTCATCAAGTTTGCTGTTTTAATCTTCTTCAAGGACCGGCCGTAGTCAAATTCGATTCAACTAAAGTAGGAGAAACAGACACCCGCCAGTCACCTTTGTGCAAAACTAGTTGCATGTTAGTCGGTGGAACCTGTATCATGTGCGTGGACATGTAAGGTTGGTCCGGGCCGCTTCATCCCACAATACCACCGAGTCAAAATAAGACATTGGTGGTAAGCAGTATGACTATCACCGCCCACAACTCTTTGTGTTCTACTCGTGCATATCATCTACGCATAGACCTGGCTCATGACGCCACTGTTGGGAAACGTAGCATGGAAAACAAACAAAATTCTATGCACACGGAATGATCTATCCATGGAGATGCATAGCAATGAGGGGGAGAGTGTGTCTACGTACCCTCGTAGACCATAAGTGGAAGCGTTTCACAACGCGGTTGATGTAGTCGAACTTCTTCGCGCTTCAACCGATCAAGTACCGAACGCACGGCACCTCCGCGTTCTGCACACGTTCTGCTCGGTGACGTCCCTCGCCTTCTTGATCCAGCAAGACATCGAGGTAGTAGATGAGTTCCGTCAGCACGACGGCGTGGTGACGGTGATGGTGAAGTGATCTCCGCAGGGCTTCGCCTAAGCACTACGAAAATATGGCCGGGGGTGTAAACGGTGGAGGGGGGCGCCGCACACGGCTAGGCAATTGTCTGGGGTGTGCTAGGCGCCCCCCTCCCACATATATATAGGTGGGAGGGAGGGAGGAGCAGCCATAGGAGGCGCCCAAGTAGGAGGAATCCTACTTGCAGTCCCTCCCAAGCCGCGCCCCCCTACCATATATAATCGAGGGGAAAGGAAAGAGGGGGGGAGAACGAAGGAAGTGGGAATCCTAATCCACACTTTCCTTTCCCTTATCCCCTTTCCTTCTCCTCCTTAGGCTGGCCTATATGGTGGGTGCACCAGCCCCTTGTGGCTGGTGCATTTCCCCTCTTGGCCCATAAGGCCCATATCTTTTGCCGGGGGGTGCCCGGAACCCCTTTCGGTGACCCTGATAAGTACCCGGTAACCCCCGAAACACTTCCGGTGTCCGAATACCATCGTCCTATATATCAATATTTACCTCTCAGCCATTTCAAGACTCCTCGTCATGTCTGTGATCTCATCCGGGACTCCGAACAACATTCGGTCACCAAATCACATAACTCATATAATACTATATCGTCAACGAATGTTAAGCGTGCGGACCCTACGGGTTCGAGAACTATGTAGACATGATCGAGACACCTCTCCGGTCAATAACCAATAGCAGAACCTGGATGCCCATATTGGCTCCTACATATTCTATGAAGATCTTTATCGGTCGAACCGTTATGACAACATACGTAATTCCCTTTGTCCATCGGTATGTTACTTGCCCGAGATTCGATCGTCGGTATCTTCATACCTAGTTCAATCTCGTTACCGGCAAGTCTCTTTACTCGTTCCATAATACATCACCTCGTGACTAACTCCTTAGTCGTTTTCTTGCAAGCTTATGATGTGTATTACCGAGAGGGCCCAGAGATACCTCTCTGATACTCGGAATGACAAATCCTAATCTCGATCTATGCCAACTCAACAGATACCTTCGGAGATACTTGTAGAGCATCTTTATGATCACCCAGTTATGTTGTGCCATTTGATAGCACACAAGGTATTCCTTCGGTATTCAGGAGTTGCATAATCTCATAGTCGAAGGAATATGTATTTGACATGAAGAAAGCAATAGCAATAAACTGAATGATCATTATGCTAAGCTAACGGATGGGTCTTGTCCATCACATCGTTCTCCTAATGATGCAATCCTGTTATCAAATGACAACACATGTCCATGGTTAGGATACCATAACCATCTTTGATCAACGAGCTAGTCTAGTAGAGGCTTACTAGGGACACAATATTTGTTTATGTATTTACACATGTATTTAAGTTTCCAATCAATACAATTCTAGCATGAATAATAAACCTTTATCATGAATAAGGAAATATAAAATAACAACTTTATTATTGCCTCTAGGGCATATTTCCTTCAATTGGATGGTTGAGAACACTACAATTCGTAGCTACATATGCGTGTGTGAGAGAGGACGAGTGCGTGCGTGCACCTCTTCTCTTCATGTACAACGTACTAAACGCAGAGTACAAGTGTATGTGGGTGGCATCGACGTAGAGAGCTAGAGATGCTGCATGCGGGAAGTCCCAACAGACTAGGTGTGTGCGGAGGAGGACGGGCACACATTCTAATTAAAAGAAGCGTGCGCGATGGTAATAATGAGCGCGCACGGTTGATGGAACAAGACGTATTCTGACATCGCCTATTGCGGTGCACCCTATGATGCAAACGCCACGTACGCGGCCGAGAACGCGTGCCCACATTACGCCATCCAGGAATAGTGCCGCACTGCGAAACTAGAACTGTCAATAAATTTTGAGCTTGCGTCTCGTCACATTCCAAATTACTACCACGCTATATTTAATTGCAAATCTGTTCACACCGATCAAAACCTAAACGGTTTCCAACTTAGGAGTGTATTAGTAATCGATTATAAATACTACCTACTCCAAGATGACTGCACATTCCTCCTCAACCCCTCATCCACAAAAACAAACAAGTCTTTCATCGTCGTTCCCTTGCATCTTCCGTGGCCCACATGAGTTCTGGGTCGAGAGATTACTATCAGGGAGAGGCGAGCATGGAAGCGGAAGCACGAGAGATGTCCCGCCTCATCGCGAAATTAGCCGACATGTCCCGCCGCGCCGCCGTAGCAGCACAGAGGTCCCGCCGCGTCGCCGAATCAGCACAGAGGTCCCGCCGAGCCGTCGATGCAGCTGACGGGTCCGACCGCGCCACGAAAGCCACAGAGATGTGCCGTTGCGCCGTGAATGTAGCAGGGAGGTCCTCCCGCACCGCGGCGGCCTGGGAAAATGTCTCGCGGGAAGGCGAGGACTCTCACAGGCGCATGCGCGCTATGCTCGATGGCCTGATGGGTCAGATCTCCGACTGGATAAAGCTGTAGGACGAGATGAATGCCTTCTTTGAAAATGCTACCGGCGTCATCCGGGGACTAGGGGAGGACAAGGCGAAGCTCCGCACTGAGCGCAACCTACTGAGGGCGAAGATCGCCGGAAGGGCGAAGCAGGCGGAGGAGACCGCTGCCTTGTTGAAGAGGATGGGCATCATCGTCAAGAAACTTATGGACGAGAACGCCATGCTTCGCATCAAGCGTGAAAGGCTGGTGAAGGAATCCGTGGATGCTGCCAAGCAGCGTATTGAGGACATGAAACTGATGAAAGATATCATTGCCGCTCGCCACGAGAACTAGTCTCCGTGACTTGCAGCGCATCAAGAAAGTAGAGAACAGCGAGCCAGATCGCTGTATGCGTCTTCCTTCTTATGCCCTTGTGTATTTCAGGCGTAGCATGTGGCTTTTTTAATTATCTTCCTAAATATGTAAGACAATTATTATCCACTATCATCGTCCTTATATATTCATCAGTCTTGCTATAAGTCGCAGTAGATGCTATATAGGTTCGTCGGATCTTACATCAAGATCCGTGCAAAATTTTCTTTTCAGATTTTCTTTTTTCTCTCTTAAATCTCAGTCGAGTGAGACATACTAGCCACGCCATTAAACAGGGGCTCGGGCGCCATTAATGGAGACGTTGGGAGAGAGGTGGGCGGCAGATGGAGGTCAAAGGGCTCTCCTCCTGATATGCACACGCAGGGGTCTAATCGCACGTCTCCCGTACTCAAATAGCTACCCCGCATGGCGCCTCCTAGCGAATTAAAAAATGGGACGCGTGGCGGCACATAAATTGTAAGTAGAACGCCCATAGTTTCAATAATACTTGTGTTTCCGATTGTAACGTGACAGCACTTGTTCCAAAATGACTTTGTTGATTGTTAATGTGTGCGCCTTCGCAAATCGAACAGCAAAATTACCACAGCATGTTGGTGCCATGTCATGACACCAAGCCAAGTTTCATGATTTTCATGCGTGTTTGTTATTTACAGGAATTAGAAAACCTAGTTTCTCAATGTTTCCGGCCGAGCCACGATGCCCAAATTATTGAATTTCAGTCCCATTTCTTTCATGGGACCTAGAAATTCACCCGAGGACACACATGTGATTTTCCAACCAACTTTAGTGCACTGGAGCATGTGCTTGTAGTTCAAATTTCAATTATGCACATTGAATGACCAAAAACTCAATTAATGTATAAAAAAGGCCAAACGAACTTGGAATATTTCCAAAATTTAACATGGCACTCATATAGTTCTATGTTGCCTCTGTAAAGAAAATCAAGGGGGGGGGGGGGCAGCGTATATCGTTTCTAACACAAAGGTGACACGTTCCCTCTCAGAACCACAAGCCTCCTTGAGAGAAGCTCCGGTTTGCAAGAAGCTTATACCAAAACTTGTCCCAATTCGGCCAAATTTTTTACCACAACATGTTAGTGCCATGACATGACACCATGCCAAGTTTCATGATTTTCAGGCGAGTTTTAGATTTACAGGGATTTAAAAACCAAGTTTCTCAATGTTCTCAACCGAGCCACGATGCCCAGATGTTTGAATTTCATTCCCATTTCTTGCATGGGACCAAGAAATTCACCCAAGGATATACATGTGATTTTTAAACCAACTTTGGTGCATTGGAGCATGTGCTTGCAGTTCAAATTTGAATTATGCACATTAAATGACCAGAAACTCAATTAATGTATAAAAAAGGCCAAACGAACCTGGAATAATTCCAAAATTTAACACGGCACTCATATAGTTCTATGTTGCCTCTGTAAAGGAAATCAGGGGGGAGGCAACGTATATCATTTCGCACACAAAGGTGACACGTTCCCTCTCGGAACCATGAGGCTTCTTGAGAGAAGCTCCGGTTTGCAAGAAGCTTATACCAAAACTTGTCCCAATTCGGCCAAATTTTTTACCACAGCATGTTAGTGACATGACATGACACCATGCCAAGTGTCATGATTTTCAGGCGAGTTTTGGATTTATAGGAATTTAAAAACCAAGTTTCTCAATGTTCTCGGCCGAGCCACGACGCCCAGATGTTTGAATTTCATTCCCATTTCTTGCATGGGACCTAGAAATTCACCCAAGGACACACATGTGATTTTTCAACCAACTTGGGTGCATTGGAGCATGTGCTTGCAGTTCGAATTTGAATTATGAACATTAAATGACCAGAAACTCAATTAATGTATAAAAAAGGCCAAACGAACCCGAAATAATTCCAAAATTTAACACGGCACTCATATAGTTCTATGTTGACTCTGTAAAGAAAATCAGGGGGTAGGCAACGTATATTGTTTTGCACACAAAGGTGACACGTTCCCTCTCGGAACCACGAGGCTTCTTGAGAGAAGCTCCGGTTTGCAAGAAGCTTATACCAAAACTTGTCCCAATTCGGCCAAATTTTATACATATGAAAACAGGGTTTAGATTATCCCGAACATCTCGCTACATAGACTAGTGTACTGTGATTTGAATTCAACATAAAATGGATACAAATATTTGAATTGGAGATCGTATGGTACATGTAGTTCATATTTAAATATGATTACTACTATATGCATGTTTTCTGTTACCAAGATAATATTTAAATGATGGTATAACTTGACAACAATCGTATTCAAATAAGGAAAATTGATTCAAATTTAGTCCATATGGTAGAGGATAATATATATATTCATAGGGTGGAGTAAAATGTTCATATAAGATGGAAGATCAAAATGTAGGACTACATCCATTATAAACCGCAAGATCACCTAACGATATATTCGAATTCAACATAACCTGGATTCAAAAATTGAAATTCGAGATACTAGCATTTGTAATCATATAAAAAGGGACATGACTTGTCGGCGTGCGACACCTATGGGATCCCAAGAGACCCCATTACGATTCGGCGGGGGGAGAGGTATGCGCAAAGAGCAGAACCAACGATCGATGCGGGAAGATTTTACCCAGGTTCGGGCCGCTGATCAGCGTAAAACCCTACTCCTGCCTTGTTTTATTATCGATGTTCTTGAGCCCAGGCTCCAAGAGCGCTCGCAGTGAACAGTACGTTCAAAGAGCAGCTACGCATGCGGAATGGGCTAGAAGATCCTCCTCCTGTAGCAGTTGCCTTGGGCCTCCTTTTATACCACAAAGGGGTCACGACAGTGGCAAAATGTACATACATTGAGGTGTAAAGTAGCTACAGGGTCATCATACCTAACCCCTGACGGATTAGGACGAACGCATTTAATGCACCGTGAGGTGTCCTCACTTTCTTGGGGATGGAAAAAGGAGCCATCCCATCAGCACCGCTTAAGCTCTCCTCCATTGGCGCGTCGCCACGCATCCAAAGAAGGACCCAGAATGTCAGGTTTGTTGCTGTGCTAAAGTGGTGGCATAGCAACAAAACCTTGCCGGGCGCCGAAGCTTGCTGGGCGCCAAGCCTTGCCGGGCTCCGCAGGCCACCCCGGCAAGATCTTGCCGGGGAAGCTGGCCTTCGGATTCCAGCTCTTCTTATCTGCTGATCCTCATATCTTTGACTTGAGAATTTCTTTGGTGGCCTAAGTCAACCTCGAACTGTTCCCTGACAAGCCTTGCCGCGAGTATGGCTACAACTGCCCGTGCACAAGTACGGGGTACTAATGACCCAATACTTAGTACACCGACAGGAGCCCCCGGGCCTAGGCCATACACGAGTGCGAGGCGTTGTTGGGCTAGGTCCAAACAGTGCACAGGCACACGTGGCAGGGGATTAACTACTCATAAATATCCTGTTTACTGTGCCCCCCACTACGCACACCGAATGCGCGACGTGGGAAGCGTGCCTCAAAAGCTGCAACTGCAACACGCCCGCAGAGGCGCATTCACATTGGGGGAGTAAAAGAGGCGGCCCCGCTCCTTCCCCATAAAAAGGAGAAGCCGCAGAGGCACAAGCCTATTTACCCCCTTTTCTTCTCAATCTGGCCGTCGCCATTGCTTTCCTTCTCTCGAGCTCAGAGCAAAACCTTCCCTCTTCCGCTCGCCGCCTCCATGCCCGCTCCATCCCCGGCTTCCGCCCTTGCAGTCGCCATGCCGCCCAAGACCAGCAAAGGCAAAGGCAAGGAGGCGAAAGCTGATGTCCCAGAGAGCGAACTGGTGAAGATGCGGAAGAAGTACATCGTCTTCGCCCCGTCGCTCGATGCGGAAGCTTTGAAGAGGCGGTACCAGTGTATGTGGGCGAGGGAGGCGCAAGCTCACCCCGCCACTCGCGTGATTCCAGGTTCTTGCTCCAAGAGTGGGTTGGACAGATACCCCTTTTTCGTCGCATATTTCTATTGCGGGCTCTGCCCTCCATTTTCTGACTTCTTCAACGACATCATGTACACATACGCTTTCATCTTCTCGATTTCACGCCGAATGCGATACTGTGCATGTCCATCTTTGCCCACCTTTGTGAAAATTTTGTCGGAGTAGTTCCCAATACCTCCCTCTTCCGCCTTTATTTTATTCCTCGCATCCAAAAGGGGGAGGCCCTTTCTGGTTCTATCGCCTGGATTCCAAGAGCTTGGAATAAGGAGATATACCCAGAGGGAGTTTACCGGGAGAAGTGGGACGAATGGCGGTCTGAGTGGTGCTGGATCAAGGAAGCAGATCCTCATCCGTTCTGTTTGCCTCGACGACAGAAGGCGGTCCGAGGCAGCGATTGGAGCGGCCTTGCCGCGGAGGATGAGAGGCTCACAATCGCCACCACCAGGATCCTTCGCCTGAAAGCCGCCAGGCTCACTATGGAGATGATCGGCTTCGATTTCCTCCGTCGCCGCATCGCCCCGCTACAGAACAGGGGAAGACCAACTTGGGAGTACCGGAACGCAGCGGACATCATGAGGCTGCGCCCTGGATTGAACAACAATTTGACTAGCATGCAACTTGGCGCCCTCCGCCAAAAGCTGTTCCAGCGCGACGACAAGCATCGGTTGCCGACAAGGATTGTCCCTCTGTGCAACAACTCTGCTCTGGGATCAATCATCGCCTTCATGCCGATGTTCAACGCCCACGGTCTTGATGCGACATGGGTCGAGCCATCCGAGGAAGATGCACAGAAGTTCTTTGATAACTTGACGGAGAGGGCCGTCCAGGAAGAAGCAGACTTGCTCCGAGCCACCACCGACGAAGAGGTGGCATACATCGCTACCAGGGCGGAGGAGGCAAATCTTGCCGCGGAGGCCGGCAGCGTTGGCTTCGCAGAATGGGAAACCAGCAATGCAGAGGTAGTGGTGGAGAAAGATCCTGCCGGGAAGGACAAAGCTGCCGAGGAACAGGGCAGTACTGCCGCTGAGAGCTCGTCCGACGAGGACACGGCTGAAGAAGAACCACAAGAAGAGCTCCCAGCCCCGAAGAAGACAAAGCGTGTTCTTCGAAAGGCTACGTCTGGCATCCCGGCAAGCCAACCTTCATCGAGCAGCGAGGCTCCCGGCAAGAAAGTGGCCGGCAAGACTGCGCCGCGGCAAGGGGTTCGACAGCAACCTGCGTGGCGCGCGAGACCCACACCAGCGGCAACTGCTGGGGCGACAGGGGTGTCTCGCACTACCGCACCGGAAGCTGAGGTGACGGAAATGCGCCAACCCCCGACGCCTGCCACAGCCAAGCGACCTAGGACCCCTCCTCTGCCTCCCCACTCAGACATCGCAACGGAGGCCGAATTCGACATCTCCGGCTTTAGTCCGGAGCGAGAAGAGGAAGAGTGAGTACCTCGCCACAGCCTTTATCTTCCAATCTTGGATCAATCTTACTGACTTGCTTGTATTGTTTCTGCAGTGATGCAGAAACCTTGCTGGAGAGGATGACGAAGAGGACAAAGATGTCCACGGGCGACGAGCCCCCGGTAGGCTCCACGAGCGTGCCAGAAACTGTCATCGTCAGCCCGGAGCTCTGTCCTCAATGCAGCCCCCAGCACAGCCCCCAGCGTAAGTTCACTGTTCTTTTTTCCGCTGGCGGGCGCTGAGGTTTCTATTCTTGCTGCTAATATCTTTGGGCTTGCAGGAGAAGAACGGCAACAATGGGAGTTGTTGGAAGACGCCCCCGTCGTGCCACCTCCATCGACCACGCCGCCCACAAGCACGTCCCCGGCAAGAGATCCTACTGACGAGCCCATCTTAATTGAGGAGGAGCCGGCAAGCATGGACACCGGCAACCCTCCCCCAGCAACTGAATTGCCGGGAGGGGCGAGGCCACCTCTCAACAGCTCGACCCAGGTAACTGATTGCCTCAGAATGCTTGCTATTCTTTCCCTTCTCTCTCTGTCTTGGGTCCCTTCGAACTTCAATCTTGATCTTATTCTGTTTCCCTCCTTTGTCCTTCAGAGTTCCCTGTGATGGAACACATGGACATCGACGTTGTCATCGAGGAGACCGCCAGGGACGCCGCTGCCGAAGCAGACAGGATCGCTGCCAGCGAGGCCGCCAAAGATGCCACTATCGAGGCCGGTGGTGCTCTTGGCGAGGAGGCCGCCAAGACTGCACAGGAGGAACCCGCCAAGGAGTCTACTGAAGGGGGCGGCAGGGAGGCTGATGACCGTACTGACGGCATTCCTGCCGTAGGAGCGCCAAGCGCTGCACCGGCCACGGAACCCCCAACCACTGGTGAGGCGGTTGCTGAAGACCAACCGTCAACATCTGAAGGCCCCTCATCCAGCAAATATCTCAAGGTTGGCGAGAACTTGTTTGTCAACTTGCCGGGGACGGCAAGCATTGGGGCACCAGCCGAAGGAGAAGTCTTTGACGAAGAAATCATCGCTGCTGCCGGGCTCGAGGTTGTTGACGATCCCAGCGCTAGCAGCGGCAAATCTGAAGAAGATCAGCTCCTTCAGGCCATGGGCGAGAATTTCCGCAAGCTCCAGGCTCTCCACCGCGCCCGGAAAGAGAAAGCGGATTCCAGAATGGGAGTTGTCGAGGCGGCCAAAGCAGATTTTCAGAGGCACGTCGAACAAATGCAAGTCTGGTATGCCGAGGCCCTCCAAGAGTTGACTGCCGGCCGAGAACACGTGGGCCAACAGTGGACAGAAATCCTCCTGAAGCAATCTGACATGGAGAAGGCGCAGGATGAAGCTACTCAAAGAATTAATGCCGAAGATGCCCTCCTGACGGGGCGCCGCGTTCCGCTTGATGCTCACGAGGAAGATCTCACTGCACGTGAGCAGGCGGACCCAGGAGCTGGAGCAGAAACACAAAGAGGCGCTCGAAGCTCTGACTGTAAGGCACACCGGCAAGCTCAAGGAGGCCGTCGATGTTGCCGAGGCTGCAGAGGCTGCCAAGAACGAGCTGAGCGACAAAGTAAAGAAGCTGGAAGTAGATCTCAAAGAGCACGGCAAGGAGCTCTCGACGCTCAAAGGTGATATGGAAAAAACCCTCCACACCCTGGCGGAGATGCAAGTTGCTATGTCTAACAAGACCAAGCAGCTCTCCTCAGCAAATGAAGCCATTGCCGTTCTGGAGTTGAAGCTGACCACGTTGGAGAAGTCTCTCGAGGCCGGCAGGGCCCGCGAGAAGGCTCTACTCAAAGATCTCCAGGGAGAGAGGAACCTGCTCAAGAGCGCTGCCGCCGCCCAAATCGATTACGAAAAGGGGGTGGAGATCTGGACCGGACGTCTCATCGACGCTGCGGAGAAGCTTACGGCAGAACTGTCAACCATGGGCCTGTCAAACTTCAGGTATTCTTCCGAGGAAAGGATATCTTCAAGTGCCAGGTTGACGATGTTCTTTGAAAGCATCATCGACACCTTGAGGCTACTTCAGTCTAGCCGGGCGACCCAATTGGCCAACGAGACCCGTCGGCTTTGCCGGTCCGTCCTCCGCAAGGTGCTTATCAAGGTGGTGCACAGCAATCCCGGCATCGACCTCTCCAACACGCTCGGCCATCTGCCAAAGGACGCAAATGTCGAGGCGCTTGAAGAACTTATCGCGCCTATCCTTGAGAAAGTGGATTCCATCAAAAGGATCGAAGGCCAGCGCAGAGATTAACTGCTCCACCTCTTCTTGCCGTCGTCATTCCATGTCAAAAGGCAATTAAATCTTAAGTTAGAACTGTGGCAACTCATTAATGTAATATAACTTGCCTATGTTTGGGTATATGCATGCTATTTCTCTTATCTGATTCCTTTATGTATGGAGTTCACCCTACGCTTACTGAAAAACTTGCCGGCGCGCAACCTGGCGCGAGCGCTGGGTGCGGGACTTCAGCAGCCTGTCGGAGGCGCAGCGGCCGGCAAGACTCCTTGGCGTTCTCAGTGCAGCCACTCAAATTGTTGAGCGGACTCGAAACAAAATAAGGGCGCAACCTATTACGGCAAGGGTTCCTTCACCTGCAGATTTTCCATACAAAGGTCGGAATCGTCCAAGGAAATAACTTTGCAATAAAGGAACTTGTTCCAAGTTTTAGAACTTAGCTTTCTATCGCTGTCTTTTCTCCGGCAAGCGTCGATTCTGGACGTCACCAACTGGTACTCATATCCCTTCCCCCCTGGCAAATGTGCACACGAGGAATCCTTCTGTCTTTTAAGAAAAAGAAAGAAGAGAAAATAAAGATATGAAACCTTGGCGGTTCGTTAGAACTTACTGGGAGCAAGTGTCATACAACATCTTAGACAAACATGCATATATAAATATGAACATGGAAATCAATAAGGAAATGCACAACACTTAAATTTATTCATCTGTGCTCAGGGTCTGCGCCTGGCTTTGTACAAAGGATCATATGCCTTGCCGGCAAGACTTGTACAAAAGAGTGGTTGCCGGGAGCCCCCGGCAACCGCGCCTTATGGGTAGAACTTGCGAAGATGTTCGATATTCCAGGAGTTACTCACTGGAACACCATCTTCGGTCTCCAGGCGGACGGCGCCGGGCCTGGTGACTCGTACTACCCGATAAGGGCCTTCCCACTTCGGCATCAACTTGTTTGAATTCTTGGTGGACTGAATCTGCCAAAGAACAAGGTCGCCTTCCTCAAGGCTTCGGGCATGAACTTTGCGGCTATGGTAGCGGCACAAAGCTTGCTGGTAGCGTGCAGCTCGCACAGCAGCCTGAAGATGATTCTCCTCAAGGAGCACAGCGTCATCTTGGCGCAGTTGCTCTTGCTCAAGCTCATCATAAGCGAGCACTCGAGGTGATCCATACATGAGTTCCGTGGGGAGAATTGCTTCCGCTCCGTAGACCAAAGCGAAGGGTGTCTGGCCGGTGGCTCAATTTGGTGTCGTTCTGATTGACCAAAGAACCGCCAGCAACTCATCAATCCAGCGTCTTCCGCACTTTTTCAGCCTATCAAAGGTTCTGGTCCTGAGACCGCGCAACACTTCAGCATTGGCCCTCTCCGCTTGGCCGTTGCTTCTCGGATGAGCAACGGAGGTAAAAAAAATTTGCCGCCAAGGTCTTGGACGTACTGCATGAAGGTGCGACTTGTGAATTGCGTGCCGTTGTCGGTGATGATCCTGTTGGGCACACCGAAACGGCAAACTATCCCCTTAAAGAACTTGACGGCTGATTGTGCTGTCACCTCCCTCACTGCTTCCACCTCCGGCCACTTTGTGAACTTGTCGATAGCGACGTACAAGTACTCAAAGCCCCCGGTAGCATGGGGGAAAGGGCCTAGTATGTCGAGCCCCCAGACCGAAAATGGCTAGGAGAGAGGGATTGTCTGAAGAGCTTGAGCCGGTTGATGCGATTTCTTCGAATGAAACTGGCACGCTTCACATTTAGTTACTAGTGCAGTTGCATCCTGGAGAGCGGTGGGCCAAAAGAAAACTTGCCGGAATGCCTTCCCGACAAGTGCTCTTGATCCTATGTGAGAGCCACATATGCCTCCATGTATTTCTGCCAACAGCTCTAGTCCATCCTCCCGAGGAATGCACTTCAATTTCACACCGTTTGGTCTCTTTCTGTACAGGACGTCATCGACGAACTTGTACATAACAGACCGACGGGCTACTCTTTCCGCTTCTTCCTGTTCCTCCGGGAGTTCTCCTGTTTGAAGGAAATGGACAATGTGTTGCGCCCATGCTGGAGCCTGGGGCTTGACAGCTAGGACCAAAGGCATCTCCTCCGCTGGGGGAACATTTGTCTCGACGGCAAGGGCCTGAGCCCCTGCTGGAGCCTGTTGTTCCCCGGCAGGCATGTCGTCGATCCCGGCAACTTCCTTGCCGGCGGCTCCCGGGAGCTCTGCCGGGAAGTACTGACCAGAGTTCAACTTTCTTCTCTTTTCTTGCCGCATTGATGGCGCCACGGATGGTTGAGTCAATTGGAGCACAAAAGTTCCTGGTTCCACAGGCAACTTGAGGGCGGCACGCTTTGACAGGTCGTCAGCAATACTGTTCTCGGCATGAGGAACGTGCTCCATTTGCAGACCGTCAAAGTGCTCTTCCATTTTGCTCACTTCATCCACGTAGGCTTGCATCAATGGACTCTGATAACTCTTGTTAACTTGCCTGATGACAAGCTGTGAATCGCCTTTGATGACGAGCTTTTTGATACCAAGGTCTGCCGCGATCCTAAGACCGGCAAGCAAACCCTCGTATTCTGCTGTGTTGTTGGTCGAACTCTCTCGGAAAAAATGCATTTGGACTGCGTACTTGAGGTGCTCTCCGGTGGGTGCGACAAGCAGCATGCCAGTACCGGCGCCTTGCAGCGAAAAAGCCCCGTCAAAGTACATAACCCATTGCTGGTCAATTTCCTTGCCGGGAAGAGTTGTTTCTTGAACCTCTTCGCCCGGCGTTGGGGTCCACTCCGCAACGAACTCCACCAAGGCCCTGCTCTGGATTGTCGAAGTGCTTTCAAACTTGAGGCCAAAGCTCGACAACTCCAACGCCCACTCCACGATCCTGCCAGTTGCTTCTGGATTTTGCAAAATCTGTTGCAACGGAAAGCGAGTGACGACGGTGATTTCATGTGCTTGAAAATAATGGCGCAGCTTCCTTGAGGCCATAAGAAGGCCGAAAAGCAACTTCTGTACGCCAGAATATCTTGACCTAGCTCCTTGTAAAAGAGAGCTAACAAAATAAACTGGGCGCTGCACCACCTTTTTCTTCTGCAATGGTCCTTCTGACTGCACAGATCTTGTCTTGCCGGGATCAATCCTTGACGGGGAAGATCCTGCCGCGTCATCTGACGGTCCTGCCGCTGGTGTCGCTTCCTCATCAGCCTCTCTCTGCGCCACTAGCGCAGCACTAATCACTTGATTTGTCGCTGCCAGATACAGCAGCAACGGCTCTTGTGGTTTAGGCGCCACTAGCGTCGGCGGAGAGGAAAGGTATTTCTTAAAATCTTGCAGCGCAGCCTCGGCCTCCGGAGTCCATTTCATTGGACCTGCCTTCTTCAAAATTTTGAAAAAGGGCAGGGCGCGCTCAGCAGATTTGGAAATAAACTTGCTTAGAGCAGCAACACAGCCAGCAAGACGACGCACATCCTTGACGCGTCTCGGCGCTTCAATTTGCTCAATAGCTTTGATCTTGTTGGGGTTCGCTTCGATTCCCCGGCAAGATACAAAGAATCCGAGGAGCTTGCCGGAAGGAACACTGAACACGCACTTCTCAGGATTGAGCTTTAAGTTGATCTTGCGCAGATTTGCAAATGTTTCTTCTAAATCTTGTATGAGCGTTGATTTGTCCTTGGTTTTGACCACTATGTCATCCATGTAAGCCTCCATATTTCTATGGAGTTGAGGCTCAAAACCAATTTGGACCGCTCTTGCAAATGTAGAACCAGCACTTTTCAACCCGAAAGGCATTCGTTTAAAACAATACATACCACATGGGGTGATAAATGCGGTCTTCTCTTCATCTTCTTTCGCCATGAAAATCTGATGATACCCTGAATAAGCATCAAGGAAGGACAGGAGATCACAACCAGCGGTGGAGTCCACAATCTGGTCGATGCGCGGCAAGGGAAAGGGATCTTTTGGACAGGCTTTATTGATATTTGTATAATCGATACAAAGCCTCCATTTCCCATTTGCTTTGCACACCACAACCGGATTGGCCAACCAGGTTGGATGAAGCACTCCTTTGACCAATCCTGCCGCCTCCAGCTTTCTGATTTCCTCGGCAACGAATTCTTGCCGCTCCAAGGCTTGCTTCCTGACCCTCTGCTTGACGGGCCGCGCGTGAGGATAGATAGCAAGGTGGTGCTCAATTACCTCCCTGGGAACACCGGGGATGTCAGACGGTTGCCATGCAAACACGTCGACATTCGCCCGCAGGAAGGCAACGAGCGCGCTTTCCTATTTGTCATGTAGGGTGGAACTTATGGTGAAAGTTCCCCCCGTTCTGTCCTCCCTGACGGGCACCTTCTTGGTCTCCGGCGGAGCAGCCTTGGATTTCTTGTTCTTGCCGGTGGAACTCTTTGGTGCATCCTCGACGGAAGCGCAGCACTCCGAGGAGGTGCGCTTGCCGGAGTTCGCGCCAAGATTCTTGCCGGTCTTCTTCTTCCCCCCGGGAGTTCCAGCAGCAGGAGCAGATGCCTTGATGGCAGGTGCTGCAACTGCTTCCCGGTAGAGTTGGTCGGCACAGATGAGCGCATCCTTCTTATCGGAATGGATAGTAATGACACTCAACGGCCCAGGCATCTTCAAAACATTGTATGCGTAGTGTGATGCCGCCATAAACTTAGCCAGCGCTGGCTGACCAAGGATCCCATTGTATGACATGGGGATCTTGGCGACATCAAACACTACCTTCTCGGTCCTGTAGTTGAGCTCGCTACCAAATGTCACCGGTAGCGTAATCTTGCCCTTGGGCTGGGTTCTTCCCGGATTGACCCCTTGAAACGTACCCGTCTCTTCGAGGTCCTCATCAGGAATTTGGAGCCTCTTGAGCACATCCGGTGAGATTAGGTTTAGCCGGCCCCACCATCAACTAGCATTTTCGTCACCTTGAGGTTGTGAATTGTTGGTGAGACCAACAATGGCAAGTACCCGACCGCAGTTGTGCGATCAGGGTGATCCTCGGCGTCGAAAATGATAGGAGTGTTGGACCACTTCAGGGGCCTACATGCATCTGGCGATGGCTCCGCTGCATTGACTTCCCGCACCCACTGTTTGAGTCGACGGTGGGAAGAATGCAGCGAGGCACCCCCATCGATACACATGGCCTCTGTAGCTTTCTGGAATTCTTGCTCACTGGACTCATCGTCTTCTTCATCATCATCTTCTTCCTTGTCTCGGCCTCGAGCGGGCCTCTCCCTTTGTTGCTTGGCCTTGCCGCGGCGCCCCCCTCGGCCACCGCGCTTCTTGCCGGATCCGTCAGCACCATCTTGGGCCTTCTCCTTATCTCGCCTTTCATACTCGGCCCTCTGTTTCTCGGCAAGCTGTTCAACTTGCCGGCAGTTTTGGAGATCGTGGCCCTTGGTGCGATGGATCTTGCAATACTGCTTGCCGGAGTCTTCCGACTTGTCGGCTGCCACCAAGGCCTGACAGGAAGGGCACCCGGCAAGATCCTTGTTGGGGTCACCAATCTTGGCCTTCTTGGCGGCGCTGGGGTTACCGGATTCCTCGACAGCAAGTACGGCCTTGCCTCCGCGTTTCCTGTTCCGCCGCCGGCCTTTCCTTGACGGGGTCGCGGCGTCTTCATCTTCGGATTCGCCTGCCGCGCCAACAGCCTTGCCAGGGAGTTTCCTCCCTTCTGCAGCTCGAGCGCATTTGTCGGCCAAAGCATAAAGCTCGACAATACTCCTGACTTTGTTCATCGCGAGCTCCTCCCGCATTCTGCGGTTACGCACGTTCTGATGAAACGCGCTAATGACAGCGGCAGGGTGAACGTCAGGAATATTGTACTGCACTCGGCTAAACCTCTGCATAAACTTGCATAGAGACTCGCCCTCCTTCTGAGGGATGATATGCAAATCGCTCTCTTGGCCAGGAGCTTGGTGGCCTCCAACAAAGGCGCCAACAAACTGATGGCACATATCTGACCAAAAGAAATAGAATTCTCCGGCAGATGCATCAACCACGACCTGACATTGGGCTTGAGCACCAACGGGAAGTAGTTGGCAAGTATCTTGTCATCTCGGCCCACGGCAGCCTGCACCACAATGGTGTAGATGCTCACGAACTCCGAGGGGTGAGTCTTGCCGTCATATTTCTCCGGGACCTCCGGCTTGAAGGTTCGGGAATTGGGCCATTGGACTTGCCGCAGCTCACGGGTAAACGCTGGAGTTCCTACCTCATAAGGCAAGTCTCCTACGTCCCCTGGCGCAGGCTCATCGACAGCCGGCCCTGCGCGCTTATCAGACTGATAGCGCGCTTCCCGTCGTCGCTCGATGGTAGTTCGAGCGTCCTCCTTGCCTCGTTCCTGGAGAACTTGGCGCTGGTCGCGGCGCATCCGTGGATCGGACGACGCCGTGGAAACTTCTTCACGGCGGTCGACCTGCTGGGTTGTCGGCCGCCGCTGGTGTCGCGGAGGGGAGTGCACCGTGGTTGCACCACCTCTGGTTTTCTCCACATCGGCTAGCGCCGGATCGATGGGCCTTCGCTGTGAGGGCCCTGCCTCTTGCGGCCCATCTTTGTTGGCGAAGCCGATAAGGCTCTGGATAGTAGCTCGCCACTCCTCCATCTTCTCTGGAGCAGGAGGGAAATCGAGGAGCAGCTGCGCACGTGCCAAGGCTTCCACTGGCGTAGGCGGCGGCGACAGGTGCGAGGTACGTGAGGTGCTCTGACTCCTAGCCATGTTAGAAGGAGCACCATCACGGTCACGCGACCACGCGCCACCTCCGCCGGCAGCTCGGTGTGCATGCTGGTCCCGCGCATCTTGGGATTGATGCGCAGAAATATTTTCATGGGGACGCCCTGAACCACCAGCGCCATGACGTCGCTCGTCGTGCATGACCTGAGAAGGCCGTGACGCTTGCGACGGTGCGGGAGTTCCAACAGGCGTCCTCCGATCTCTGGAATTCGTTGTGCCACCCGTAGGCAACACAGCTCCATCTCTGGATCCAGCGGCGTGCGGGTTGCCGCTGCCACTGCGAACGACGCCGCTTGCCTGGCTTGGATCACCGGAACACCATGGAGGCTCTAGTCCTCTTCCTTCTGCACCCACGCCATCGGCCGTATGCGAAGGCGCAGGCAAAACGGACGTGGATGGTTGTGCTGGCGCGGCGCTCTTCTTCTTGGCTGGCATGATGATGAAGATGATGAAGAAACTAAAGCGCCGATCACTAGATCAGGTTCGCACAACCTTCAATCCCCCTACCTGGCGCACCAAAGATGTCGGCATGCGACACCTATGGGATCCTAAGGGACCCCTTTACGATTCGGCGGGGGGAGAGGTATGCGCAAAGAGCAGAACCAACGATCAACGCAGGAAGATTTTGCCTTGGTTCGGGCCGCTGATCAGCGTAAAACCCTACTCCTGCCTTGTGTTATTATTAGTGTTCTTGAGCCCAGGCTCCAGGAGCGCTCACAGTGAACAGTACGTTCAAGAGCAGCTACGCATGCGGAATGGGCCAGAAGATCCTCCTCCTGTAGCAGTTGCCTTGGGCCTCCTTTTATACCACAAAGGGGTCACCACAGTGGCAAAATGTACATACATTGAGGTGTAAAGTAGCTACAGGGTCATCATAGCTAACCCCTGACGGATTAGGACGAACGCATTTAATGCACCATGAGGTGTCCGTTTAGGTGTCCTCACTTTCTTGGGGATGGAAAAAGGAGCCATCCCATCAGCACCGCTTAAGCTCTCCTCCATTGGCGCGTCGCCACGCATCCAAAGAAGGACCCAGAATGTCAGGTTTGTTGTTGTGCTAAAGCGGTGGCACAGCAACAAAACCTTGCCGGGCGCCGAAGCTTGCCGGGCGCCAAGCCATGCCGGGCGTCGATCCTTGCCGGGCTCCGCAGGCCACCCCAGCAAGATCTTGCCGGGGAAGCTGGCCTTCGGATTCCAGCTCTTCTTATCTGCTGATCCTCATATCTTTGACTTGAGAATTTCTTTGGTGGCCTGAGTCAACCTCGAACTGTTCCCCGACAAGCCTTGCCGCGAGTATGGCTAGAACTACCCGTGCACAAGTACGGGGTACTAATGGCCCAATAGTTAGTACACCGACAGGAGCCCCCGGGCCTAGGCCATACACGAGTGCGAGGCGTTGTTGGGCTAGGCCCAAACAGTGCACGGGCACATGTGGCAGGGGATTAACTACTCGTAAATATCCTGTTTACTGTGCCCCCCACTACGCGCACCGAATGCGTGACATGGGAAGCGTGCCTCAAAAGCTGCAACTGCAACGCGCCTACAGAGGCGCATTCACATTGGGGGAGTAAAAGAGGCGGCCCCGCTCCTTCCCCATAAAAAGGAGAAGCCGCAGAGGCACAAGCCTATTTACCCCCTTTTCTTCTCAATCTGGCCATCGCCATTGCTTTCCTTCTCTCGAGCCCAGAGCAAAACCTTCCCTCTTCCGCTCGCCGCCTCCACGCCCGCTCCATCCCCGGCTTCCGCCCTTGCAGTCGCCATGCCGCCCAAGACCAGCAAAGGCAAAGGCAAGGAGGCGAAAGCCGATCTCCCGGAGAGTGAACTGGTGAAGATGCGGAAGAAGTACGTCGTCTTCGCCCCGTCGCTCGATGCGGAAGCTTTGAAGAGGCGGTACCAGTGTATGTGGGCGAGGGAGACGCAAGCTCACCCCGCCACTCGCGTGATTCCAGGTTCTTGCTCCAAGAGTGGGTCGGACAGATACCCCTTTTTCATGGTAGTCAAATTGTTGCTCAATCCAGGTTGCAGCCTCATGATGTCCGCTGTGTTCCGGTACTCCCAAGCTGGTCTTCCCCTATTCTGTAGCGGGGCGATGTGGCGACGGAGGAAATCGAAGCCGATCATCTCCATAGTGAGCCCGGCGGCTTTCAGGCGAAGGATCCTGGTGGTGGCGATTGTGAGCCTCTCGTCCTCCGCGGCAAGGCTGCTCCAATCGCTGCCTCGGATCGCCTTCTGTCATCGAGGCAAACAGAACGGATGAGGATCTGCTTCCTTGATCCAGCACCACTCAGACTGCCATTCGTCCTACTCCTGCCTTGTTTTATTATTGATGTTCTTGAGCCCAGGCTCCAGGAGCGCTCGTGGTGAATAGTATGTTCAAAGAGCAGCTACGCATGCAGAATGGGCCAGAAGATCCTCCTCCTATAGCAGTTGCCTTGGGCCTCCTTTTATACCACAAAGGTGTCACCATAGTGGCAAAATGTACATACATTGAGGTGTAAAGTAGCTACAGGGTCATCATACCTAACCCCTGAAGGATTAGGATGAACGCATTTAATGCACCGTGAGGTGTCCGTTTAGGTGTCCTCACTTTCTTGGGGATGGAAAAAGGAGCCATCCCATCAGCACCGCTTAAGCTCTCCTCCATTGGCGCGTCGCCACGCATCCAAAGAAGGACCCAGAATGTCAGGTTGGTTGCTGTGCTAAAGCGGTGGCACAGCAACAAAACCTTGCCGGGCGCCGAAGCTTGCCGGGGGCCAAGCCTTGCCGGGCGTCGATCCTTGCCGGGCTCCGCAGGCCACCCCGGCAAGATCTTGCCGGGGAAGCTGGCCTTCGGATTCCAGCTCTTCTTATCTGCTGATCCTCATATCTTTGACTTGAGAATTTCTTTGGTGGCTTGAGTCAACCTCGAACTGTTCCCCGACAAGCCTTGCCGCGAGTATGGCTACAACTGCCCGTGCACAAGTACAGGGTACTAATGGCCCAATACTTAGTACACCGACATGACTCTTTCTTGTGGTGGGAATTGATTTGTTTTTTGTTGTTGTCGAGGGAAGTGCGAATTGATTTGGTACTGTACATGCTAATCTTGTTCTCTCGATTTTTTTACATTTTTCTTATAGTTTTTCAATGGCATTTATAGCAATATAGTAAAAGGGGACATGACTCTCTCGTATCTTGTATGAATTGTATTTTTTGTACACATTAAGTTTGTTCTGCCGAACATGGAATGCGCGCCTTGTTATCTCGAAATTTTCAAGCTCGAGTATCTTTTGTCTCTTCTGCTGCGAAACTCCCGCCTCTTCAACCCACACCGCGCCTTGTTATCCCAAAATTCTGACGCGCGCGAAAACTCCCTCCTTGTCCGAAATCAGTCCTGCATCCCAGACACGTGAAATCCCCCTTCTACCCCTCAGCCGGAAATGTCGCCTCGACATCGCGTGGTCAAAACTGGTGGGGGTACGTTTGTAACTTACCCCACATTTCGGACAAGCGCGTCCCTAAGCCATGGCTCCCCCTACTGTCCCCTTCGTACCCCCTATTCATACACCGAGGCCTCCAAAACCCACGAAACCCCATGCTCCTCCGTCGGCCTCCCGACCGCCGCCCAGCCGGACCCTCTTCCCCGATGATGTCATCCACAGAAACAGCTCGATGTCCCTCATCCACCGCACCGGATGAGGATCCTTCATCGATCTCGTCGTCCCGCCGGATCAGCCGCCCCGTCGTCCACCACCAAGGAGATGCCCTGATGTTCGCCTCGTCTATTGCGCCACCTCCATCCCCATAACGCCGTCTTGACCTCCCCCACCGAAACCGCATCACCCTCACCAATTCCTCCGATGAAGCCGAGGCCTACTCGGTGCCACCAAGGAGGTTCTGCACTCACCGCTGCATTTTATCTTTTATTCGATCTCATGGGGTTGCCGGTGATCGATACCGAGCAGCCATGGCGGGTCTCCATTGACGGCGCCATCACCGGCCACTTCCTCCACGGCGTCTCTCCCCCATGTCGTTGCTTCCTCGGCGGCAACTTCCACACCAGCACTAGCTGCTGCTATGCCGGCTCTCGCTCGTGCTGCGGCTCTGCTCTTGTTGTTGGTCGCGCTGCTGCACTACTCTTGCTTTCGTTCGTGCTGCTTCTCTGTTGTGCTCTTGCTGTCGGTCGTGCTGCTACTCCGCTTTTGCTCTCGTTCGTGCTGCTGCTCCGCTCTTGCTCTTGTTCGTGTTGCTGCTCTACTCTTGCTCTCGCTCACGCTGCTGCTGCTGCTGCTGCATGACCTGCGACAGCTATAGGAGTTGCTGCTTTAGCACTCGCTCGCGGTGCTGCTGCACGAGCTGCTCTCTGCTAGTGCGTTCCCTGCTTGAGCGGCTGCTGATTTAGATCACTGCTTCTCTGCTACCAGTGCTCGAACGCCCTAAACTTCTATTGCAGTGCTCTGCTACTAGTTAAATCAGTTTCGTCAGTAAAATTCAGTTTGGACAGTAAAATTCAGTATCGACTGTAAATTTAGTTTCTTCAATTAAGTTCAGAGTCAACAGTATTTACAGCATCTGTTGGAGCGGTCGCGGTGTGGCTGATGCATTTTACATCTAGCACTTTTTGGTGATGTATTTTACATCATCAATTGCAGATGCTATTAGACTCCCACTTCAGATTAACATTGTCTATCTTGTCCTCCTTCAGCCTCACCGTCATACACCTCACCGGAGCTGCTCCAACGACGGAACCGTCCATCACAGCGGAGCAGTACCCTCGGCGCTGTCACCAGAGGCCTCAAATCTTCCCCGCCTCCGACAGTCACACCAGCATCACCATCCTCCACGTCCAACCCAATGATGCTGAGGTCGACAAGGCTATGCCAAAGAGGTTGGACACTCATCGCATCACTTCGTTACTCTACGTTCATGTCGATCCCTCAGGGAACCATTGGTTCAAAGCAGTTGCAAATCTAGAAAGAAATGAATCGTGGTCACAAAGTTTACAGGGAGAAAACTAAATGCTCTTTGGAACCACAATTTGAATTGGTTTAGCAAGATAGCCATTATATGATATTCATGTGGACCAAATCTATGCTCACAAAATATTTCGAGGGTAGGCTTAAGCCTGTTGAAGACTGCCTACTAGAATCGCCACTGGTTCAAAGAAAAAGTGAAGGAAAGCATAGGAATTGGAAACTTTACTATGGTACTACTATTCGTGCATTTGGTTAGAAGGAATGGAGCAAAGCAAAACTGGAGGATTTTTTTTCCTTTGGTGTCTCTTTCAAAGAAAAAATGTAGGAATTTTAATATCCACTTGGACGTCCTTTTCAAATTAATATGCATGAAGAACAGGACTAAGTGCATCACTGGCATAATAAGATTCTTATTTTACATTTTCATGTGGTTTGACTTTAATTTGACCATGTTTGTCCATTCCTGTGTTCTTCCAATTCATGTGAACCAAACACCCAGGTTGACAGAAATCCTATGTTTGCATATGCTCTGTTTTGCATGTGCATTCCTATCCTATTCCTGTGTTTTTCCTGTCCCTGTGTTTTTAGAATCCTCCAATTCTAAGGAGCCCTTACAGAATTACTTGATTTTCAGATAGGTGTCAAAGAAAACTCTGTGTGTTTTGTCCCGCTCCTGCCGTGCCGTCATCCACCCCACCTGAGGTGCACCATCGACGGAAGCATTCACTGCAGCAGAGATTCCCCCTGCAGACCTTCTTTCGCCGCCTCAGATCATCTTCCCTGTTGCCGGCAGCCACGCCAACTGCATTACCATCATCAACTGAGTACATGAACCCGAGGACTACACAGTTCTGGAAGAGAGGTCACACTCTTTCGTGTCTGCTTACATTATACATCGGTTATTATTACCTGCTACTTTATCGTCCTGTTCACCTCTTAGACTCCGAGTCAGGTCCAAACTAATGTTCCAACTTGAGTTTTAAAATGCCTGTGGGGCACATATCGAGGCAGCAATGAATAGTATATGTGTACTATCTGGTTCATCTGGGGTCTTCTATGTGGTTCATGTTGGGTGTGCAACAAACAGTAGATGAGCCATCGTCTATCTTTTTAAACTGAAGCTATCATCTGCCTACTATCATTAGTTTTGGATCTATCCACTCGTTTCCTACCATCAGTCTTTATTTTTGCATGCACCCCTTAGGCCTTACATAATCTAACTATGTTTTTTTATTATGTATGTCAATTATTGTACACAATCGTACTGAACATGTAGAGAAAAAGAGAAGACCATTGCGTGGGAATAAAATGTCATGCAGACGCCGCTACAAAAAAAATACACTGCCGTGATGATACGTGTGTGTCACAGTAGGTCACATTTTCTGTCATGCATGTACATCCATGACGATTTTATGACAGAATCAAGATAGTCATACCTCTGCTGTCGTAGAAGTCTTCCATGACAATACCAAAATTATCATCACGGAAGTGTCCACTTCCATGACGATAAATCGCGTGTCATCGAAGTGCTTTCGTCAAGGGTAACCGACACGTGGCATCCACCATAACGGGTCGCCGTTAAGCTATCGGGTTCCGGTTTGGATCCGAGAACCCGTTAACAGCCAGGACCAATGGGGATTTTCCACGTGTAGAATTCTCATTCGCCAGAGGATCCACGTGTCGGCTCAGCGTTGGGACATATGTCATCCACTTATTGTACGGGAGGCGCCTATGATACGTCGACACGTGGCAAGGCCCAACAATGGCCCATTTAGGTGAAAGAGGCCGGCCCAGTCAAAATTAGCAGGCCAGCCTATATAGGCCTACTTCCGTCTGGTCCATTTAGGCCCACGGCCCATACGAGATGTGCCAATACCGGCCGTCAACGGCCCGTTAACTATTTGACACCATTGCAGCCCATCGTCAGTTCGAGCCCGTTAACAGCCCGCTATATATGTGGGCTCAATATCGGCCCGACGTAGTTTCGGCCTGTTAACAGCCCATCCAAAGGATGGGCCAATTTTCAGGATGTACTTCTTTCGGCCTTTTAGCGACCCATTTAAGTGTTGGGCCAATTCCAGCCCGGTGTGTCTTTCAGCCCGTTAATGGCCCATAAAGAAGTTGCGCCATATGCAGTCCGACCTGAGTTTTGGCCTCTTAATGACCCATGCTCAACCCTGTTTCGCTTTTGGCCACATATATAACGTGGTTGGGCCGTATACAGTCTGACCTAACTTTCGGCCTCTTAGCGGCCCATGCTCTTCATGGTCCAATACCAGCCCACTATCTCTTTCGGCCTGCTAAAGGTCCACAATACAATTGGGCCATATTCAGCTCGACCTTAGTATCGGCCTGTTAACGGCCCGTGAAATTGAATGGCCCCACTTGTTACCCGCTTCGATTTCGGCCTGTTAATGACCTGAGAGGTAACTGGGCCAAGCATTAATTGTTGGCTCGTTTCAATTATAGCGGCCAAATAGAGCTTTCGGCCTTGTTACGGCCCATCAACTTATTGGGCCCGCTAAAGTTCGAACCTGTTTGGAGGCCCAATTATAATTTGAGCCCATTATGAGCATTTATGAACAGGACAAAAACAGATAAACCAAAGCCCGAAGAGAATTTTTGGCCCATGCGAGCCCATTAGGGGGCCCATTAAGGCAGTGGGCCGCTATCTTTCACAAAGGGCCCATGATGGTTCATGCTAGCTATTAATTTCACAGCTTTTTTGGCTTCCTAGCGACCAGTTAGCTGGAATGCGAGGCGCGCGCTAAGCAAATGCACGACATAATGGAAAAACGTAGCACATACAACATATATTACAGGAAATTACATCCACTGGGCAATCAAAGATTGATGCCAGTGCAGAACATAACGATCTACAACCTCACAATCTGCAACCTCAGCACGGATGACACCCATAAGCACGTGAGCAAGTTCTTTCTTCTTTGCTACACTGTCTCTGAAATCATTGATCAGTTGTTGTTGCGCAAGAATGTGTACCTCTGATTCCTCCATGATTTCCATCATTGCTTTAGCCAGTAATTGGTTCACAAACATACATTTTCTCCGTTGGATTCAAGACAGAGGAAACTAAACAGATTCAGATGATGATTTTGGCAGGCTTGTATTATTGATAGTGGAGAGTGTCTCGACCACTGCATCATAACATAAATTAGGAGGGGAACCGAACAGATTAATCAAGAGTTATTGCCATATTACCTGCCCTAGATTTATTGGAAGGAAACAATGGGGTTGCCTTGCTATTTTTAGAGTTTTTCTTCTTATCTTTAGCAGCCTACACCAAATTAACACACTAGCATTGCTATCATTGGCCAGGTCACATAATAGGAAAGCAACATTGACACAATGAACGCTTGGGCAACCAGACCACACCAGGCTACACCAACTTAACACAATATGGCACAGCTATCATCAGCCAGGTAAGATAATAGGAAAGCAACATTGACACAATGAACGATTGGGCAACCAGACCACACCACAGCACTACAATTTAGTAATGTGCATGATATGAGATAGTACACTCATGCAGCTCAGTATGCAAAACTACCAGGCAGTTTTCCTTACAAAAATCTACATTATCGCCTTTAATTATACATTTTTCTACAAGTAAATTTAGATCAGATAAAGGTTGGATTCACGCCGATTAACAAAATACATGCTGATGTAAAAATATAGTGATATACAACAGGTACATACATTAGCATTGGAGCACAGAGAATTCCCGCAAGATACTTTCCTCGAACACGATCCCAGTATAGTAAGTCTTCTATCCTTTAAGCTTGTTTTCTAAAAGAGATATGGGTAAGAAACATGTAGAAAATATGATCTGAATGCTATAAAATGTCATGATCCGAGGATACGCACACGCTTCTTAGAATGGAGTTGACATAGTTTTGCTGGCCTGGAGCGGACTAGTTCTCTGGCCACTGGAATCTACTGATTATCAGGAGGAGTTGGGTTTCTCTGTGCTGGAGCAGTATCTACAAACACTGGAGTTGGTTTACTATCTCCTGGCATTTGGATCTTTCGCAAAGACCTTGTTTGTAGCCCTTCAGATTCTAACATAGTCATCTTCCCCTTGCATGCCTTATATAGAAGAATGGTGCTTCAATTATAAAACATACTACGACAGAGAGATGGAATAGGTACTAAAGAATAGAAAGGCATGACATATTGACATGTATTCCCTCCATCCAGAAATAAATGAATGTGTCTAGGCATATTTCAGTTCTAGATACATCCATTTTTATGCATTTCTGCGACATGTAATCCGGATGGAGGGAGTATGATGTAAGAGCTAGTGATACGACAGGACAACAGAGTAAAAAAACACTAGTTGAATGTAAAACTGTATGATAGCTGAATAGGTACAAAAAAACACGAAGGCAACATATGCATGTATGATTGGAAAACTAAGATAGCATTGCAACAGACCAGTAGAACAACACTTCAATGTAAAAAAACATGGTATGGTAGACGGATGGAGTACATACTGATGAATAACAATGCATAAGATATTAAAAGCATGATGTCCAGACTAAGCAGATGGCATTGCGACAGAGTAGAATGACAGTACTTGAATTGGAAAACATGTTATCATGAATGGAATAGGTACTGAAAAACAGGAAGGCATGACATATTTACATGCATGATCAGCAGGCTAAGCACATGGCATTGCAACAGAGTAGATGCACTCCAGGACATTATATGCATGATGTACCCATATCACGAGCCAAGTTAGAGCAAGGACCTTGTGGGGTGAATAGGATTCATCATCTTTCTGCAAGTCTTCTGAAGAACTGCCTTTAACTGTTCCATCATATTGGGTATCATTGACGTCAAGTTTGTTGACCGTTACATTGCACCACGAGGTTCTTGTGGATATATCAGTGTGTGCAATTATATCTGACATGCATGGAAGACAACTAGTAGTTAGATTATGTAATGAGTGCCTGTAGGAGAAGACATAAATAGTAGGACTGGACTTAACTAGCAGCAACAGGTCTCAAAAACTAAAGGGAGAACACATATGAAAGCTACAGAATATGTATTGTTTGTACTCAAGATTAACTAGATGGCACACAAAAGTATTAAAGAACAACAACATAGGTAATATTAGAAGTGGTATAATCACCAGCCCGTGGGATAGCATTGGCTGATGGATGATAAGTATGGAACATCGTTAACACCTGAACAAGTCTCTTATCTGAACTATGGAACAACGTTAACTCCTGAAGAAGACTCTTAAGACATCAGCATGAATATACAGTGACATGTGATAATCTATTCTTTATGCTTAGATGAATAACGAAGCCATAAATGTTGCACACAAGTAAGATGAGGGTACAACCTATCTGGCCGCCATCCATAGGAGTGAGCATCATCTGCTGACTTGTCGATGGCCCTGCGGTTGTTGTGGCTGTCCATGTCGGGCACGCACATTCGAGGCAGGGAACTGTTGACTGGGGACTATAGCTCCCTTCTGGTGTATGCTTCCCTTGTTAGAGCAACTACGGTGAGAAGGAAGACGGTGTGGCTGAAGATGCAGAAAACACATAATGTTAAGAACGACACATATCTCTGCTCTGAAGAAATACCCTAAGAGATCAACAACAAGGTACGAGACTGGTGACACGTCTGATGACTGAAAACTAAATTGGGGTCACGTGATTTTTTCTGGTACTGTCCGATCTACGCCAGATGGCTGGATGGTCGTCTTGTGCCACCCGGCTGACACTGTTTAGAATCTTCCCCGAAGAGCCAGTGACCACTGGCAGAGCATCCTGCCTCTGGCGTCCTTGCCCGCGAGAGCTCCGACCAAAACCCCGCCCCCCACCGCACCGCACTGCTGTGGTTGCGTCGCACCCCTACGATAGACACCGAGGCACTGCTGCCCCAGCCAACCGGCAGCCTAGGAGCTCCACCGCCTCGAGGGGTGCTGCTTCCCATTGGGAATCAACTGGCCTAGAATAAAAATTCAGGCAACTGACGCCTAAATAAAGTGATTTAAGATGAGTGTACGACCTATCTTGCGGCCCGGTGAAGGAGGCATCTCCAGCTGCCGAGTCGGTGAGGCCGGCGCGGTTGCGGTGGCTCTCGGTGGCAGGAAAGCAGATATGTCACGATAGTTGACGGCTACGGGGATGCTGCGCTGGGGCCCCGAAGTTGGAGCCGCTCCGGCGCCGTGCAGAACGGCATGGGTGAATCGGCTCCGGGACGGTTCACGCGGTCGTCATCGAGGCAACTCCGGCAGCATGGAGTAAGAGGCACACGGCCCAGTGCACGACGGCAAACGGACAGCTGCTCCGACATTGGGGAGGAGGGCGGCGGTGAATTTGGTGCGGTGGGGTGCGCCATGGAGGAGGGGCTGAGGTTTCGCGGCTGGGGAGAAGGGAGCTTCCGGGGAGAAGGTGATTTGGCGCCCACGATGTATGAACGGGTAATTGGGAGGGGGAACCATGTCTTAGGGACGCATTTGCCTGAAATGTCGAGGGGAAGTTACAGTTCTACCCCTGCCTTTAGTCTTCCTGGCTTGGGTGTGTGTCTTCAGGGTCGGGGATAGTAGAGTAACTTTGCTTCTCCCAAATAGTGGGCGCGAGCGATTTCGGGCGAGGAGGGCTTGTTTTGAAATAGTGGGCGCGAGCGATTTCGGCCGAGGAGAGGGTGTTTTGCCACCCATGGTTTATGATTTATTCAGCGCCTGCCAGTTCGGCCGAGGAGAGGGTGTTTTGCCGCCCATGGTTTATGAACTATTCGACACCTGTCATTTCGGCTGAGGAGAAGGCGCGTTTGGATGAAGTTACAAACCTACCCTCGATGTACAACGGGCCAATTGATGTGTGTCCCACATAGGCCAGTAATTTCGCATCTCCCATTTATTTGCTCGGGCGAATTCCACCGAGGAGGGGGTGTTTAGCGGTTAGTTCAAATTTTGGGAGAACGAGCATCCACGTCTACCTTACCAAGTCGATTCGAATCAAATTTTGAAATATTAGCTTGCCACTTCTTTTTTAGATGGTGAGATGATGCTCTGGACTAATGTGTTTTTACATGCTCGTTGCTAACGATTTACTATATGCCAAATAGTTGACCCACTCAAAAACGGGAATCAAACCCAAAATGAAATATCTTGATTCAATGAAATAGCTCGTTCGCCAGGTCAAAATAGTGAACTAAATCCAAAATTGAACACCTGAATTGAGTAGCATGTTGTATTATAGTATTCCATGAACATGCTGAAAGTCAAATTAATGAACTTGTTTGATACACATATCTCCGTTCATGTGTGGATTGCAGACAACATGTTCTCCAATTCAAATATTTGAATGCAAATTTATATCAAAACATGGTTTATATCAGTCTTTGATGCATAAACGCGACCTCCCCCTCTCCCGGACTCCTGTTCTCTCTCTCGCTGACAATCTTCGTTTCTATCGCACGCATCCAAACACAAACCTTGTCGGTCCCTCTCCCTCTATCTCTCTCTATCTCTCTCTCTATGTGTGTGTGTGTGTGTGTGTCAGTCTTTCTAGTTCGCATGCACACTCCATGTATAGGTCTATCTAGCACACAATGTATGATTCTCTAGTCCAAGCTATATATCTAGGGTACACTCATCGTACGCACACAAATTCCCTAGCTCGTTGCCCGTAACTCTCTCATGCACCACTCTGCCGTCTCGGAGCTCTTCCCTCTCTCTCTCTTGAACTCTCCATCTCCCTGGGTCACACATACACATGCATATCTCACTTGCACTCGATAAACCCATCTAAATCTCTCTCTCGCTCTCCCTCATTCTCTCTCCATCTCACACACACACACACAATCTCATGCCTAGCTAAGTATGACTGTCTCTCACTCAATTGTAGGCACACGCAGTCCCCCCTATGTATATGACTATTTCTCAGTCTCCATCACAAACATATGCATTGTCTCTTTCCCTCACTTGGTCTATCTCGATTTCTCTCGGGCATCTTTCTATCGCAAACACACCTCGTCCCTCTATCTCCCACCCATATAGTCCCCTCATGATCTCGAGGGGATCTCTCTATCACAAACACACCCTCTCTCCCTCCCCATGCGTCCATCTTCTCCATGCGTCCCTCTCAACCTCTATCCCTTGTTGGCCAGACCTCAATTGGACATGTGTTATAGGGGTGTCTCTCTCCGTTGCAAACAATCACACACTAGTTATCTTCGTGTATCTCCTCACCTCGCTTTTCTATCTCGGAGATGCATGCGTGATATGTTTGCATAAGTAACGAACACACACACTCTCTCTCTAGTTTATCATTTGTTGTCCTTTTCTCTTTCACACACACACTCTTTTGCACACTCACTCTTTCTCCTTCACACACACTTGTTCTCTCTTGACTTAACTACTCTCTTCGGTCCATAGCATATAGGTTTATTGAAAAGTCAAACTTCACAAAGTTTGACTAGGTATGTGGAGAAAAACATTTACATCTAGAATGGCAAACATATATCATTAGATTCATCATGAGATGTAGTGTCTCGTATGATGTATCTTTGGTATTGTAGATATAAATAATATTTGCATAAACCTGGTCAAAGTTTCCAAAGTTTGACTTCTAAAAAATTTATATGCACTCCATTATCGAACGGATGGAGTATCTCTTTCCCCCTCTCAGATATCTGACGCACCACTCAGCCGTATCGGGTCTCCTCTATCTCTCTCAAACTTTATATCTCCATGATTCACACATACACATATCTCGCTCGCGCTACATAGACCCATCTAACACTCTCCGCCCTTGTTCTCTCTCTATGTGACACGCACCCCCCCTAAGTACCATAATCTCTCACTCCATCATAGGCACACGCACTCCCCCCTAAGTATGACTATCTCTCACTATCCATCAGGAACACATGTATTGTCTCCTTCCATCCATACGTCTATCTTGATATCTCTCGGGGTATCTTCTATCGTGCACACACCTTGTCACTCGATCTCCCACCCATGTAGTCCCATCACGATCTCCAGGGGGTCTCTCTGTCACAAACACACACACTCTCCTCCCCATGCCTGCATTTTCTCCATACGTCTCTCTCGACCTCTCTCCCTTGTTTGTTAGACCTCTCTTGGCCATGTGCTAGGGTCTTTCTCTCTCGGTTGCGAACAACCACACACTATCTCCTCACATCACTTCCGCTGTCGAAGATGCATGTGTGATATGTTTGCATAAGACACACACGTTTTTTCTCTACTTTATCGTGTGTTGTCCATGTCTCTTTCACACACGCACACACACTTTTTTCACTCACTCTTTCTATTTCACACACACTCTCTCTCTCTCTCTCACGTCCATAAACATATGGATGTTTTGAAAAGTCAAACCTCAGAAAAGTTTGACCAGGTATATGTGGAGAAAAACATTTACATCTGGAACAATCATTAGATTCATCACAACATGTACTTACTTCATACTATTATTTATCTTTGGTATTGTAGATATAAGTAATTTCTTTATAAACTTGGTTAAAATTTCAAAAGTTTGACTTTCAAAAATAATATAGGCACTACATTATCGAACGGAGGGAGTAGTTCTTTCTCTCTCTCTACTATCTCTCACGGGCCTCCCCTCTCACTCGATCTCTCTTTACCAAGGGATTATACGGTCACTGTGTCAACGTATAGCTCCATATATTGTTTGGTTGACCGGTCAACCAGTCCACATGCTGCCTTGTCAGCTCATGTTCTCCATCTTCGTGTGCTGGCCCATGTGCCAGTGGGTGAAAATAAGTAAACTAGAGGCCCATATGACACGCGGTGAAGTAAACAAAGTTGAAACCACTCGCGGTAGCACCCCGCATGCTAGTAAATCAGTGCTGCTCTACACACGACGCATGCATGCACGATTTAGACGTGGCAGCACCAACAGCTAGCGTGCATGTAGGAGCACTGTTGGGGAAGGAGAATCATGCAGGCGTCGTGCGTTTACTGTCGTGCGTGAAGCAATTCTACTAGTAAATTGAGGGCACACTTCTTCCGCGTGAAGGACGCACTTGCGCACAATACACCACTACGTGGCAGCATGCACATAAGGACGCACTCGCGCACACCCAGCACAAAATACACACCAGCACACATGTACACCGGCGTCGCCGCCGGCTGAGATGGATGGCGAGGCAACCAACAAGCGGAGGCGGATCGAGCCAAAACCGCATCCGGCGAGCCTGGACTTCATCAGCAGCCTCCCTGATGACATGCTGCTCGTCATCATCGCCCTGCTCCCCACCAAATCTGCCATGCAAACCACCCTGCTCTCCCGGTGGTGGCGCCCCCTCTGGCGTCGCGTCCCCCTCAACCTCACCGTCGACAGCTGCCTCTGCGACGGGGATTGCAAATGCATGGCCGCAGTCTCCAAGATCCTTGCATCGCACCCTGGGCCAGCCAGACGCCTTAACATTCACATGTTCAGTACCAACTGCAAGGTCCAAGCCAAGTTCGACGAGTGGTTCTTATGCCCCGCCCTAGATCAGCTCGAGGAGCTCAGCTTTGAAGCTGGACGATGTTTAAAAAAGTAATGTTTAAAATACCCAAGGATATTAATGTTATTAACATTTTTAGACATAAAATGGTATAAATAATACCTTTGCATGAATGAAAATTACATGCAAATGTAGGTGACGTTTTTTGAACATTTTGATATCTTATTTACATTTTTCTGAGTTCATATGAACTTGTTATGAATTTTCAATGTAATGGTCAAAGTCATTTGAAAATTCATAATAAATTCATTTGAAATCCGAAAAATGCAAATAAGATATGAGAATGTTCAGAAAACATCACCTAGATTTGCATATAATTTTTATTCACGAAAACATTATTTTTTATAGCTTTTTATGTTTAATGATGGTAATAACATTAATAACATTGGGTAGTTTTTATAATACCTTTTCGTGAATGCTAATGGCATGCTTATAAAAGTAATGATTTTATGAACATTTGGATATCTTATTTGCATTTTTATCAGTTCATATGAATTTGTTATGAATTTTCAAAGTATTGGTCAAACGGTCAAAGGGCACTCGGACGAGCTCAGAGACAAATCTAAGGGCAAAACCGAGCAGAGCAGAAAAGTAAGGGTAAAACCTGTGGGGTGGTTCTGACTAAGGGCAAAATGCATTTGTCCCATTATTATATCATTGGATTCATATTTGAACATAATTTCAAATGGTATAATTTTTTGTGACATGCATTGGCATTTTCTTAGGTAAATGTATGGTCAAAATTTTACACTAAATACGAGGTAGTACAAAAGTGGGCTATAACGGCCCTCCACTATGTAGGCCAAAACACGTGCCAATTCACTTCTAATGCATTTGGCATCGATGCCCTCCATTGCTCACCTGGTGCCCCAATCTGGATCACCTACTTTGCTCCGGTGCCAAATTAACTCACACAATGAAAAAACACTTGCGTGGGAGAGGGAGAGGACTGAGGCAATAAAAAAACACTTGTTTTGGAGAGGGAGAGGTTGGTGTAGTTGGTTTGATTGATTTGTTTGTACACGTGGGTCTGTGTGCACAGCGGTGCCAACTCTCTCACATTGCTAGAGCGGTGCCAAAATCTTTTGATTTGACATCGATGCATATTGTATGTGGCATACTTTTGAGAAATATGGCATCGGCCACATAGTGGAACGCAACAAATGCCCAAGCTCTTCATGTGCTCCTAGGTAAATGAGAGGAAAGAGAAGGAGAGAGAGAGTGAAAAATATCACTAGCCTTAGAGCCAACCCTATAGCCAACCCTATCGTATGAGCGAATGATATTGGTACCTCTTGATGACACGGCAATCTTATACAGCCAGCTGCTCTAATATGTTCTCTTCTTTTGCACATAAAAAAACCCAAAAGTGAAAAATGTGCTGCACTATAACAATCTCATCGAATGCCTTGATCTCCATCTTACAGAAATTGATTTGATCGACTACCGAGGTAGCACATCTGAGATTAAATTTGCCAGGTTCTTTGTTCTGAAGGCAAGTGTGCTCAAGGTAATGAGGTTTGGCGTTCTCTGGCACAACAATGAATGGCCTGCTGATCACCACAAGCGTCTAAGCCTAAACGACAAAGGCTCCACAGAAGCTGAATTTGTTTTTGAAACATCAAGTCGCCAGAGACTCAAAAATTTATTTGCCCATTAGTGACTTGTCAGGGCGGTGGATTTTAGTTTGTACGATAATGATGTATCCACCTAAAGTAACGAAAGTTCTTACGTAAAGTCCTAATAATTCCCTCTTCGTAGGTGTAGCATTACTCCTAGCATTTGTAATATCAGTTTGAAACTTGTAATATTACGACTATCCAGCACGAGGTACTATGTTACGATAAATGTTTGCGTGCATAGGTGCGGCAACGATATACTATCCATTACTCGAGTACAATATTTATTATTACTCGTGGCAACGCACAGCAAATTATGTCGAACACGGCTAGTTAAGCAGGCTAGCTCTACAGCCATGATGATAGTGACTGCACACGGTGAGGCTGACTTTGGTATGCCGTACACGGCGCCTACACTCAGGTGTCATCTCCGGCGTAGGGTCTTGTCACTTCACTGTGAGGAGCAGCACGTAATAATTTGACCAACGGGTAGTACAGTACTACAGTACTACATTGGTAGTACTACTAGTACTAGCACCACCGTCTGGATTTAGTAGTACTACTACCACACCTCCGTCTGGATTTAGTATTTGACTAGCTATATCTAGTAATGCATGTCACAAAAAATATACTACTCACTCTGTAAATAAATACATGGAGTATTGTTTTATTCGGTTTTGAATGTAGTTCCCGATGATATTATACACTCTCCCTTCCGGTAGATGGCTCATATCTAAAATCTCATTAATCAGACTACTATTGTACTCCCTCCGTACTGGTGCATTATTCACGTTACGAAAACCAAGCAATCCCAAAACTTTTAGGCGCGGTGCATTAACTACCCACCTCGTTCCCTGTTTTTTGCGACGAAAAAAGAAATCAGCCAATAGGAGACGTGGGGTTCGTATGCATTCAAAGACTTGTGACTACTTAGCACAACATGAAGTGCTCAATTCTCTGCATGCAATGACATTAATTACAAAATACTACTCCCTCCGTCTAGGTGAATAAGTCATCTTAGGTGGTGCACCGTGACCAAGGAAGATGGGAAAACAAGAGAACTTAATGTTTATTTGCTAATTAATAGCATTGCATGCAATGAACTAACCACTGCATGTCGTGTTTGGTAGTCTCAAGTCATTGAAAGCATGCACGCCTCGCATCTCTTATTGGTTGATATGTCAAGAAACAAGAAACGAGGTGGGAGTTAATGCATCATGCCTAAGTGTTTTGGGATTGACTTTATACACCTAGACGGAGGGAGCAGTAAACATCAAAGTTCTCTCGTTTTGCCCCAACTTGGTCTCGGTACGGAGGGAGGGCCGAGGAGTAGATGGCCAACACACATGTGAATGCAACGCAGTCTACACTTCTCATATAAAGGCTCCCCGCCAGTCCAATCTACGAAATCCTACGCACCTAAGCACCCTAACCAAGGGCAAGAGTGATCACTCCAATCGCAAGATCAGTTGACTAGAAGCTAGACCCATGGAGGCGATGAGCGCGAGCATGAGCCGGCTGTGCCTGATGGTCCACGATGCCGGCCTGCGGCCCGACACCGAGGAACGTCTCCAGGTCATGCTTGAGGCCGCCAGGGCGAGAGGCCTCTTGGACGACAGCTTCGTCTCCTTGTTCGACGAGGTCCTCGTCGGCTTCCTCGACAAGTTCACCATCATCAAGAAGCTCATGGACGACCTTGACGTACGCCTCCAGCCCACGCACCCAGGCTCTGCGATGCCCGCCACCCTCAACGGACTCTATGGTGACAACCTCTTCGACGCACTAGTAGCCCTGCGATTGCCCGCCGTCGCACCGGAGAATGTCCACCTCGAGGTCGCGCTCGCTGCGTAGTGCCTGGCGCAGCAAGGCACCATTGACATAATCACCCACGTCTACGAGCAAATCGTCGACAAGGACTACAACGTGCAAGAGGAGGACGATAGAACGCTGGCCTTCTTGGACCGCAGGGCAACCTTGGACGGCATTGTTCAGAAGCATGTTGAGCTCACCGCCAACGCCGCTGCTCCTCACATGTCAGTTGGTGACTCGGCGCACTAGGGCGTGAGGATGTCGTTGATGGATCCGTATGTATCTTTATCTTTCCGTCAATTCCATGTAGTAGTATATTGTACTAGTAATTATCTTACCTTCCGCATCAACTTCATATTTTTTGTATGTACTCCCTTCGTTCCTAAATATTTGTCTTTTTTAGAGATTTCAAATGGACTACCACATACGGATGTATATAGACATATTTTAGAGTGTAGATTCACTCACTTTGCTCCGTGTGTAGTCACTTGTTAAAATCTCTAGAAAGACAAATATGTAGGAATGGAGGGAGTACAATGCATGAACCGCACCAGAACCAAACTTCTCATAACTCTAGGGAAAATCATTATTTCTATCTATCGGCCGCGCCAAGGAGCAGAACCAAATTTTACAAGTTACAAGTTCAAAAGGAAAAGACTGCCGTGTTCGCGTTGCACCCCCACATGGTTGGTTCAACACATCGCTCAAGGGGGAATGCGTGATGTGTTGCATTTCACTTACAAGTGGGACCGCATTTGAGCAAACCGACTATAGGCAAACCCCCACCCCGCCCACCGCGCGATGGCTGAGTTAGAGAAAACAGGAGGGAGAAGAGATAGTTGTAGCCCGGACTCCAAGAAAATTGGTGTCAAATGGGACTTGTGTGGGTGGCGTGTGCCACACTGCTAGACGTGAATGCTAGTTATGGCCTATGCCACCCCACTATATCGAGGTGCTGGTTAAGTAGAGCAAACACATTATCTCTCCAGGAGTATGGTACACCACTAGTACTACTCACATTGTTGCGAAATTTCCTGGAGTCCATGCTCAGCCCTCTTCTCTCTCTTCTCAGCCAGCCAACAGATGCGTGGAGTGTGCCCATCGTCTATTTGCTCACATGCGGTCCCACATGTCAGTGAAAACGCAAGACGACCCACTGAACCTGCACATCTTTCACCTCGATGTGCTGGTGATGAAAAACAAATCCAATAAAGATCTTTGGTGGCCGCTTTTGGAGTTACTCAAGAGTAAGATTCTATTTACAGTTTAACCCAAGATGCACGTCACATGGCTTCAACTAGCACTCCATTTTCTTGCATGACACGACCTGGATGCTGGATGTCCCATGTGTCGGCAAAAGGAGGAAGAACTCGACCAAATCTTATCCACATTTAGACCGGAGGAGTAGGGAACACGGCAAGCCCTGTGCCCATATTTCTCGGCCTCCATGCGACACCTAGCTCTAGCTGATGGTATACTACTACTAGGACTAACTATTGTGCTAGCATACTATTAGGTTGGCTCTATGTGAAGTGGCAACTTCATATAACCAGATGTTGGCTATACTACTACGGTACTCACACTCCAAGAAGTGACTCGAAAACCATTCATAAATTGAGTTTATCACATTCATATGCAAATGTACCATTCATTACAAACAACAATTCATCAACACACAACGACAACGAGGATACATGTTGGATTATAGATTATTTCCAACAAAACATTCTAGTAAATACTAAAGTTTTTATCACACAACAAATAACAAGCAATGAAATGAACTTCAGCTCAACCAATCCTCGGTGTTGGAAACGCTTGCTTTGAACCATAAGTAAGCCTCTGGGAAGGGCCAGCTATTGTCAATATCGAGACCAACGCAGGAGTCATCATCTAGGCTGAAGCGGCCTATATCAGGACGCATATTGTCATAGCCAGGGTAGGGAACCATAGCAATGTCCGAGGTATAGATACAGTTGCTTCTCATAAATTGTAGTAACGCTGTTCCAACAGCACCTGGATCGCCTTTCACCATCATTGGATAGTTTTGTCCAAGGAAGAGCGAGTTTTCTCCAAGACTATCAATACGGAACCAGGCAGAAGGTGCTGGCGCTAGCACACTAGTATCAAGCCCGAATACCCTGCAACGGATGTTGGAATAGGTCCGGAGAGTGCGACCATGGGAGACAACACTTGCTTCCTTAGTAACATCAGCAGTGCCCTGTATACATACAAGAAGAGGTGATCCATCGGAATAAGTTGCCAGGCGCCACTGAGTATGTAGGTCCTGCTCGTCCTCATGCTCGTGATCATCACCATCGTCATCTCCCCCTTGGTTATAAATTTTTTCAACTATAGGTGGTGGAATGTTCACAGGACCTTGGAAACACAAGAAGGTTAATTACTACGGGGATACTAACTCACATGCACGTGGATGAAACAATTCTAATTACGGTGCAAGACAAACATACCGAAATAATAAGGATTCCATGCAAAAACAGTGCCACGAGTGGTGGCAGCAAACACAAGACGCTCGTATTGAATTGCATCACAGTACTCATCCGTGTACAGAAATTGATTTTTGAGCAATATCCATCGAGGGGTGGAAGTAAGGACGGCAACAAGCTAGTCGAAGATAGCAACAACATGATAGTTCTTGTAATCCCAAGAGCGGTTGGGAACTCAACAAATTGCTATCTTGTGTAGATGACAGTCACCATGATCGTATTTGAACGTACGTAGATCATCTGTGTGCTCAACCTCAGGGCACTCTGAGATTTTTGGAAGTGGAACCCGGTGACGAGTGTACACATTCACAAGTTCCCACTCGCAGTTGTGCCCAATATAAACAACCCAGTCTCCATTTGCGCCTGCCCAGGCCTTACCTTTAAGCGATGGCATCTTAACATCACACGTATCATTATCAAGTGGCATCAACTAGCACAAGGCGAGGCTTCCGTCATCCCCGCACCAGCGAGCAGTGTCATGGCAAAGAAGATAGGGGAGATCAAACCGCTCCTGAACCCTTGGGTTCTTTGTAATGATGTTATTTGTTGAGTCGAGAATGGTCTTGAACGAACCTGCCATGCTAGCCGAGGTGATGACGTCGCACCGATTAATGAGTTCCTCCACCACGTCATCTTTCAGATCGGGGCAAGAATAACGGGATCATTTCCGGCCTGTTCCCTCCATTGAAAAGACGATCGAACAATGGCAGAAGGAAGGGTGAAGGCAAATGAAGGGAGGAAGAGCGTGCGACAGCAGTTCCAAATCGAGAGGGAAAGGCGAAGAGGTGGTGGATGGTTGCCACGGTACAGGAAGAGGCGCCCCGGCCTACAGAGACGTCCGTTCGGAAATTGTACAAAAGGACTCGATGTTGTCTCACTTACGTTGGAATGGGACCACATGTCAACGAAACATGGTGTGTCATTTCTCGTGCAAAATGCGATCTGGCCATGTTGGCCCAAGGTGCCGCATTATTTCTTGACTTTATTTTTTTAATGGCGTGCCGTTCAGTTTTGAAGCACAACTAATTGGTACTGTATGCAGAGAAAATATAAACTACTCTACCACTACTCCACCTCTAGCACTAGTATAAAAAAAGATACTATATAGGCTGGAGCTTCAGCGCTTGCTTGCTAAGGGCTGCCCACTTGCTTCTCACACTATCACCCTCTCTCTAGATCTAAAAAAGAAGGCGGTGGCCCCTCTCTCTCCCTCCTCACCGGTGGTCACAGATCTGCCAGGATCCTGTCCGCCGAGGAAGAAAAGGACATGCAGCGTTGACGCACTCGTCGCCAGCGAGCGAGGTCACACACTGACAACAAGGCCGTCCTCTCAGACCTAGCGCCCGCATGGGATGGCCTCCATCCCCAAGCTCGCTATCGTAGTGTGTGCGGAGGACGATGACCAAGAGCGAAGCCACTTCTCGCCGACCCTCAGGTATGCTACCTCTTTTCGAACCATACCCTTGTTCTATTGCCCCATCTGCCACGTCGCTGCATGTGGATCTTTTTCCACTCCACCATCTCCCCAATTTGCTATCCTCTGCTCTGTTCGTCACGCAGATGAAAACCTTAATTTGCACTATTAAAGGAAACCCTACTTCATGCAGACTAATCCATGTCTGGGTTGAATAAGGAAAGGAAGGGAGAAAGTACTGTCGAAGAGACTAGGTATCGAACCCGCATCTAGGTTGAAAAGGGGAAAATCAGTAGCTAAGGAATGAGTCTCGTGTCTCTTGGTTGAAAAAGGGTAGAAAGGCATGATAACACAATAGAGAATGACTAGGTCGATCGGTTTGTTGTCCTCACATAGGAAAAAGGTGGCTAACAAAAATGGGATGTAATCCACATATGCTGCCTGGATATTTGTTGCTCTGGGCAACCATACCTCCCTCACCACTCTATGCGTCCATGGAGGTACATCGTACTGGTGCGCCCACTGTCCGAATGGGCCTCCCATGCTCTTATTGCAACTTTTTTGCTGTTAGTATAACGCCACTGGTAAAGTCAAGCAATGCTACTGCTAAAGTGATGCCACATTTAACTAATGCCGCGCTCAGTCTAATGCCACCGATAAATTTAAGCAATGACATCTAATGTCACTGGATTATTTCAGGGTTAGCTATTGATTGTGGATGTATTAAAGATTTTTCAGCTAAGGCATTCTAATGTTGTTGCACAGCCAGTATACCAACGATGAAACTTGTTACTACCTTCAGATTTTTGCACTGTTAATGCTTATAGATTACATACCTCACTTTCATGAGATAAGTCAATTTTTTCTACAGTGTCACCAAAATGCCAAGGCGCTGATGTCATTTTATTTTGGTTAAACTGTACAAAAAATTATGACGAGAAGAGGAAAGGTCAAGAGTGGGCACCTCCTCCTCCGGCTGTTTTCTTGATTCGTTTGATCAAGTTTTTATGTTTGATCGATTACCAAGATTGGGATAGCAATTTTTAGGTCCCCTCGAGTTCAAAATGATATTTACCTTGAAGGTACATGGTTTGCAATTTTTTTATACTGTCAATAGTTAATAATGCTAGTTACCTTCAGACTTTTGTATTTGGTTTAATGTTGTTGCACAACTAGTATACCAAAGCTAAAACTTGGTACCTTTACATTTTGTATAGTTAATGCTTATAGAAATCTTCCAGTGCTAGCTTATGGAAATCTATTCAGTAAAACCATTGTACTATACCCCGTAATAAAAAAACTACTCTACTGTTGCACTAGCCACTGGATTAGTGTATATTTGTACTATTCGAATGGTGTTGCATTAGCGTATGGACATATATAAGGTGTGGCAAGCTTTCCTAGATATGTGCTCAAGAAAACTACTGCATGTTTTCTAAATGCTAGACATTTGGGTACTTTAAATTGAACTGTGAAAACGGCTTATATTAAGGAACAGAGGGTGTAGAGTTCACTCAAATTATGCCGGTAAAGCTAGTCACACCTTTGTTAAAATTAATGTTCATTATGTTATCGGAGGAGGTCTACATGTTTGTCTCTAATGCATGTCGATTACATACCTGACATCATGATGTAATGGTAAGTCATTTCTTTTTGTACAGTGTCACTGAATTGTCAAGGCGGTGATGGCATTTTATTTTAGTTGAACTGCACAAAATATGCTTAAAAGAGGAGGAAAGGTC